>CM019072.1:76854045-78054045 GCA_009667805.1 Leptobrachium leishanense | reverse complement strand
CTTTGTCCAATATGGTGACATCTACCTTCCAAACAGATCAATGAATTATAAGATACATGACTAAGGCTTTGGTCGAAACGTTGTAGTATTTTCTCCCAAATTGCAGTGAATAAATATTGATATGGCAGCAAGAATTAGGTGTGGCCAATCTTTCTTTTGATTGATGTTCTGGATTGTGGACTCCTTGATTGAGCACCCGAACATTTCCTGCTGAGATTCCTGGTTTCTTTGATGTAGCCACACACTGTTTGTTTTTCTTAACGATCAATAAATTAGGGATATTCCCAAATATTTCTGACTGTATTAATGTTTTTCCAAAATAGAAAACGTTTACTCTGGCTGCGCAACACAGGCCAGAGTTGATGGCTATGAATTGAGCCACAAAACCATTTTGGGTCAAATTCTGCCATTTTCTAAACCTTGGAAGTAAATAACACTTTTCTCCAGTGTATGCTGCAGAAGCTCAATGCTAATAAAAGGAATTGGAACTGCTGGATTTATACGTTTGCTGCCACATTCTGTATTGTTTGTTGTGACTATTCAACCAATAGAACCAAGTAATCCATTCTGTCCCCGATTCTTTCCCCAGGTTATCTTTTTATACCATTACCCCGAGCGCTAAGCTAGGAAGACTAATATCCTGTCAGCGGATAACACATACAGCCTCACTTCAGGATCTGTCATCATTTTTCAGTCTCTGCCTTTATTATGACAGAGGAATTAAAATAAGTTGACAAGCTTCTTTTAAGAGATAAAAAAGCGCAGTGCTAGGGGATCCTTCCACGAAAGAGATTGCTCTTTTGCCTTAATAATGTGTGTGACATGCAAAAAACATGAAAACCATACTTTTTACATAGAGATTTACGCACACAATTGCATAAAATTTTCACATAGCTTTTCCTCAGTTTTTTTATTTCACTTCAAGTGGTGATGTAATCTGATCTAGTGACTTGTCGATGACTGTGTCATGGCTTACTGGTGTGCGGCAGTACTGTAGATACTCGAGTATAGTGCGACCCGAATATAACGCGATGGATAGAGATTTATTATGGAAATGAGAGAATACTCATGACTCGCATATAACGCGAGGAACAACATTTTACTGTACCGGTAAACAATCAAAATCCTTCCAGGTTTTCTTAACACAGTCAGGCTGCCCCTCAGGCCAGGGTGCTCTGCTCTATAATGATTGCAGTTGTTACTAAGTATGAAGTCGCCGGCCACCTGTCTTCTTTACTAGCGATTTAGATGGCCGGCGGATGCGAGCGAGGTGAATGATTGGCTTAAACCGAGCATGCCCTCTGGCCGTGATGGATCCCACCTCTCCGGATCCAGGAGTTCCTGAACTGTTTACAAGCATCCAGTAGACCGCATTCACTTCAGCGAGACTACCGGAACTACCGAGAGACTTGAGATTGCAAGGGAATTTTTTTTTTTTTTTACACGCAATGCAGATGCCTCGACTATAACGCAACCCCTCCAATTTTAAGGTAAAATTTTGTCACAAATCTAGTGGTATACTCAAGTATCTACAGCAATATTTAGTGGGAAAAAATGCAGTTGGGTATGGTAACAATTCTGAGATGGGGATAAGGCCATATGAAATTGTAGAGTGAGACCAGAAAAAATTCACATAACGTAGGACCAGAATTCTGAATCGTCCCCCCTCTTAAGAACAACTTTTTTTTTTCTCTCTCTTTTTTTCTCTGACAACTTTTTTTTCTGAAAAAGAGAGAATCTCCTTGCTGTGCAAAACCTCAAAAAAAATTCTAGTTCTACATGGGAAGGTGCCTGCCACATGATGGGCACCTGTTGGCACATGCCAAATTGTAAATCCGGCCCTGAGTGAAGATAAAACTGGGCAGTAGAGCCATGAGTTACAGGTTGAGCACCTGCCATATGGAAATCCAAAAGACCATGAAAACTGGAGTTTTCCTTGCATTCAGTGGTAGAAGGCACAATAGGAACATTCCCTAAAGTGTGCCTTTGCCTTGCTAAGGACCAAAGAAAAGAACCGGTCGCATCAGACTTTTATGTTGAAAATAAGAGTAGGGTGTTATGGGAATCAAGGTCTAGTAGGTCCCCTGGCCGTTGTAACTGGCATCTAGTGCTAGTCTAGAACCTCTGGTCCTAGAACTCAAACACCACAGAACAGCACAACATGTTTTCCAATGTCCCCAAATATCACGGTCAACTTCGATCATACTGGGACCAGCATACTGGTTTTTAGTGTTGCAGCACACACGTGTATGTATACCCCTGTGTAACAATAAAATCCATCCTCGGCTTCTTGGTGTCTGGGACATAATTATATTAGGGACAGATAATTGAATAGCAACCTGTGTACAGTGAAAACGCAAAGGATAACGAGCAGTGGCGACTCTAGGAACAATATTTAGGGGGGGCACAGAAGATACCGCAGTCAAAACTGGGGGGGGCACTAATAATTTTCAAGGGCCCTATCACCAGGTGTGAGCTAAAAGACCATTGCTAAAGGAGAAGTTTAGCGCGAGTCGCTAAAACTTAGTGCCTGACGACCTACTAACAGATCACCTTGTTCACGGTAGTCCATGAACAAGGTCGTTTGGCGCATTCTAGGAAAACTCTAAGACCCGGGCTGAGACCCAGCGCTAATGCGGTTGTGTACAGGATAGAACTGTTTTTTTTCCAGTGCAGAGTGCCGGGCCATACCTATCCCCTGCCCTCACAAGCTTGAATATGAACACATCCAGTGAATAACCTCACATCCCTGCATTCTTAAAATCCTCCAAAGTGGCCGTATCATCCATGTTTTGATGCACATATATATTAAGGCTCAAGGGCATTGCATGATAAATGCCTCCCGACAGCATGTAGAATCATTTCAATGCATTTAATAGATCCAAAAGGAAGACCAGGTGAGCTACATTAACTTCCCTGCTGCAGCATATAAATAATACATGTTTCAGGGCAAGACTTATTCATGTGTCCCTTTAAACATGGTCCACACGGTCACCCTAATAGTCAACCGCTTCCATACTATGAATAACCCCCAGCATATAATGTCTAACATTAGGCAATATATTTGAATTAGGATATATATGGATAAAGGATACATCTATATCATAATAGAGATCACTGCAACAGCAACGACAATGCGGACCAGATCCATTGCTATGGTGTATGGGGCCAAGAGAACACCTGTGTTCAATCACCTGTTAATTTTGGGCGAGGATCTGTTCTTTCAGTTTTTTTGGAGTTAGCACCAGGGTTGAGCAGTAGGTAAAATGATGCAATTAGTTTCCCTCAAAAAATTTGCGCCGGCACCAAGTGATCTGTTAGCTGCAAAAGCGCTAGAGATCTCTAGCGCTCCCCGTTTTAAGTAAAGGATGCGGAAAGTACAGTAAGCTCGCGGTACAAATCGCTAATAGCAACGCACTAAGTGATTTTTCTCATTTGTAGCGGGAGGCAAACGATCTGATGGTCAGGCGCAAGACTCAATTAACCCGGCACTAACGCAAAACCTGCCGACGCAAGGGTTAACTCACACCAGGTAATAGTGCCCTAAATAAGTATATGTAAATAAGATTCCAAAACCCCAGAGTAATGAATGATGCAATGATACCTTTTTATTGTACTAACCTGATACATAAATTTAATATTTTAGTTGCTGTAATTCGGCAGTTTTCGCTGAATGTCTGATAGCTGCTTCAGCGACTCCACTTTTAACAAATTACAGTGACCATTCACTAAATAGGGAATTCACTATTTTTGGTGAAATTAATTCCCCGAAATGTGACGAAAAGCAGAGGATCTAAAGATAAATAGACCCTTTAGATTCTAACTTCCATAGTAACCCCTAAAATGCCATAAACCCAGGGAAATACAATAAAATAATAAACAATGTGGCATTTAGCCTGCCCCTTAACGACTAAAATGCCATTAATCAAGGTAAAACATGAAATGAATACACTGTGAGGCATGTAGCCTACCTATTAACCCCTACAATGCCATTAATCAAGGAAAAAATAAAATGTATACTGTGAGGGATGAAGCCTACCCATTAACCCTTAATATACAACTAAACCAAGGCAAAAACTAACGTAATACACAATGTAATGTATAGTCTGAACATTAACCTCATCACTGCTGAGCCATTTCAACTCTGTGAAAATTTTTACTTTAAGTGCCTGTTATTATTTAATGTTTTATGACTTTTACTTCAAACTGAATATAGTCATGTTGGGTATCATTGGAAAGGCCAGAATCTGCCCTAACCAATGACACCTAGATCGTCCATATACGATGCACAGGGACGGAGATACAGCGGTCCAAATACGTGGAAGAAGCTGGATGCTGATTTTTGGTGGGGGGCACATGGGTGGGCAAGGAATAACCTAGGGGGGGCAATTGCCCCCCCTTGCCCCCCTGTAGAGTCGCCTATGATAACGAGTACAATGGGTTAACTATCCCCTAAGGGATTATTCAATAAGAGCCGAACTTGCCCCTAATTGCACCGAACAGTGCAATTTTGTGTCAGTTTGTCTATTCGAAAAGCTGTCAGTTCACCAAATATTGGTGAGTTGAGAGGGAAATTCATTGCATATCGCTGCAATTCGGCAATCTTTGGCGCCAGTGAAATTGTCCCATTAGAGACGTAATGGTTAATCTATCATAGACTGCTGAACTGCACCGACGAGTTGGCAAAATGCCCAGATTTTCGGTGCTTCAGTTTGACCAGTTTAAAAGGGTGAATCCCATAGGTTTCAATTGGCGGGGGGGGAATGGTGGTTTCTTTAGGAGTGTTTATTCGACGACCAGCTTTTTTTTGTACTTTGGCTGTGTTTTCATTTGCACTTTTGAAATCTGTGTGTTTGGAATTTTGACACGTTCTGTGTACTTCTGTTTCTACCACAGAAAGTTGAGGTACGTGCACAGGCAAAAGGTTCAGTTCGGAAGACTTTGGCCTAAGAATATTTTTGCTTTGGGACAATACGCCTTACCAGTATTTCAGATTTGGTAATATCAGAAGCGTTGGATTCAGGTGATTCCAGTATCGGACAGTAGATGCAGAAGGCCGTAGCCAACTAAATAAACAAACTGAATGTAACCAAGAAAAACAAATGGTTATTCCTGCATTAGATTACACAAGTTACTATTTTAAAGACAAACCCAACGTTCTATTTATTGGCCAACATAGAAACAAGAGGCATGGGGTGGGATACTTATTTTCCTTTTTTGTTTTCTATTCATCTGAATGGTACCCAGTATATTAGGATCACTTTTTGGCAATACTTTTATTCGCAATGATTTCAGTTCTTTCAAAACCTTGGGCGTTTCAAAACCTTGGGTGCTTCTGATGTTCCACATCGCCGATATGTTGAAATGAATACCAATTCGGTCTGAACCAAATGGCACAAGTCTAGCATGTAGGTCCGAATGCACTCTCTTGGTATCAGTGATTTCTGACCCTGGTCCTTAAGTACTCACTAACAGGCCAGGTATCAAGGATAACCTTGGGGAAATGCAGACTGAATCCTGCAATCCCTGAGAAGCAAATCAGATCACCTGTGCTGTGCTTCAGATACCTGCAAACCTGGCCTGTTAGCGGGACCTGGGGAAATCCCTAGCCTAGGACATGGTGGCATTGCTGGACTAATTATTATTATTATTTATTTATTTTTTGTGCTCATATTTATTCTTAAAATCAAAGGAACAGTGAACGTCTGCTTTGTCTCTTCCCCCGAAACTCTGATGAAAACAGACAAGGCTGTGGAGTAAAGGAAAACTCCCCCTAAATGAGACATTGCAGTGATAAACCTCTCATTCCATCCTATAAATCCTTCCCGCGCTTCACGTCCTGTGACTGCCTGTTTAAACACTTAGCAACTGGGATGGACACCTTAAATACCCTCCGAGAATGCCACATTGAATGTCGTTTATCAAGATACTTTGTGCACTTTGGTTGATTTAGCATTGTCTGTATTGCCAAGTATAGTTATGTATCATTCAAGAGGTGGTTTGAGGCAAGAAACCCAATTACTGCATTCTTCTGCATCACTTTCCACCATCCCACCGTTTCCGCCTGCTGCATTTTCCTTTGACCTTTTTATACCAATTTTAAAAATTGGGAGGGAAAAAAAAAGTATAACCATTTGGATGCCATCTCTAGTAACGTATGCACGAATAGCCGTACAGAAATCTCACGTAAGGTAAAAAATGTATAATAGAAATAGATACTGAGCAATGGAATAATTGATGCCACCAAAACAAGTCGAAATGGGCTAGGCCTGCGGTATAAAATCACACAATGAACCAAAGACAATACACCAAATAATTCTACCCTAACGTATCAAGTGACTAAAATAATGTGGGTCTCAGAACCTAGTAAAATAAGAATGCGGGTGTCCCATCCCACGCTGTCTGCGGTGCTTGGTGACCAGCAGCGTCTTCCATGCGGCTCGCTGGTGTCACGGTGGCCCCCGCACCCCCCCGGCGCCTGGCAGCGGCTTCCTCGCTGCTCGCTGACCAGGCGCCGAGTGATATCGCGGTAGGGTTCCGCACACGTGGGACGCCGGGGGGCGGGGCTAGGCGTGATGACGCGGACCCGCCGAGTTTAAAACCCAGCTTCACTATTCACCGGTGCCCTGACGTGGTAGTTACTTCCCGCAGAGCTCTTGTATATTTTTGCAATACTAACTATTCTGTGTATGACCCCTTGGCATTGGCAAACGAACCATTCTGTGTGTGACCCTTGGCATTGGCAAACGAACCATTCTGTGTGTGACCCTTGGCATTGGCAAACGAACCATTCTGTGTATGACCCTTGGCATTGGCAACGAACCATTCTGTGTATGACCCTTGGCATTGGCAAACGAACCATTCTGTGTATGACCCCTGGCATTGGCAAACGAACCATTCTGTGTATGACCCTTGGCATTGGCAAACGAACCATTCTGTGTATGACCCCTGGCATTGGCGAACGAACCACTCTGTGTATGATCCTTGGCATTGGTGAACGAACCATTCTGTGCATAACCCCTGGTATTGGCATTAACTCTTCTAATTCTGGTATTGAGGTCAGTCTGTGTGGCACCCTAAGCACACATCAGACTACCCCTTGTATTGTTAGGGTCTTGGGAAGAGCTAATTATTCTAAGGTCTTGTGTATCGTTCTAGTGTCATTTTTTGTGGATACACTATCTTGTCGTATTCTGTGTCTGTCTAGTCGTGCCGACCAATCTAAGGATCGGAAGGGTAGAGAGTGTCCTGCGTATAGGGACCACTAGTCAGATAAGCAGAGGGATCCGTGACATTACGTCAGGGCCAATGGATCCCGCAGACCTCTCTAATCAGTTGACACGTATTGCAGCCAGACAAGAAGAGCAGGACCATAGGATGGACCAGATTGCTCTTGCCCTGCAAACCCTGTTAAATCGATCCAGTTCTGGAATTGCAAGCCCTCCAGACCCAGTAGTGCCTAGGGTCAGTCCGGCCTCTCCCGAGGGATGTAGGCTCAGTATGAAGGCACCCGTACGCTATGATGGAACACCAAACTTATGCCGGGGCTTTCTGACCCAACTCGAGATCTTGTTCGAGAACAATCCAGGGTCCTGTATGTCTGATAAAGCCAAAGTAGGCTATCTGATTAATCATTTAACCGAAAAAGCTTTATTATGGGCCACGCCCTTGTGGGAGAATAAGAAACCCATCATCTATGACTATGAGGCTTTTACCTCTGAGTTAAAGCGTACCTTTGACCCCTCTAGAAGGGCTACCAATGCGGGTAGGTCCTTGTTTCACATCAAACAGGGTAATAGGAGGGTCTCCGACTATGCCATAGAGTTTAAGACTTTGACTTCTGAGGTGCTCTGGCCGAACGACGTTTTAACCCTAGCCTTTACCGAAGGCCTGAACGAGGCTTTTATGTTTGAGTTGGCTCCCTTAAAATTACCAGAACATCTGGATCATTTGGTTGATTTTTGCATTGCCATGGACGATCAAATCAGGGAAAGGAGACACCCCAGAGATAGACCCAGAAGGGTCCTGCCTCCTTTACCCTTAGTACCCAGACACACCACTACGTCAGGTAACCCGGAGACCGCAAAGACTGATGTACCGGCCGTTGAACCCATGCAGATAGGAAAAACGGGTATTTCAGAGGCAGAAAGAGCTCACAGAAGAGAAAGGGGGCTCTGCTTTTATTGCGCCGGGGCAGATCATTTCCGCCTTCAATGTCCTCAGAGACCCAGGGGTAGCAGGGGTGAGAATGGCAAATCAGGTCAAAGAACAGCTAATACCCAGGTTATCGGTTCTCTGTATGCCTCCTTTGTGGATAATGAAAAAAAAAAAACCCGGATTCTGGTACCCATCTCCCTCACCTGGGAGGGGGTTCACCTCGAGACTGAGGCATTCCTAGACTCTGGGGCCTCAGGTAATTTTATGGACAGATGTTTTGCCGCCAAAAACCTCTTACCTCTGGTTCTAAAGGAGAGGCCTCTAATGGTGGAGGCCATAGACGGAAAACCCCTGTCATGTCCCCATATCACTCACGACACTATTGATGTATGCATGAATACAGGAATTCTGCACCGTGAAACCATACGATTCCAGATTATCGACTCTCCCTCATGTCCTGTCGTTCTTGGGTTTCCATGGTTAACAGAGCATAACCCGGTGATTGATTGGGTCCAGCGAGACATAAAATGTTGGGGTCCTAGTTGCCAGTCAAAGTGCCTGGGCAGGGTAAATGTGATTGGTAGCCTCAATATTGCCACAGCACCTCCTTTGTCCACCGAAGTCCCTGAATGTTATATGGCGGTAAAGGAGGTGTTCTCTAAAACCAGGACTGAGGTCCTACCACCGCATCGTCCATATGACTGTGCTATAGAGTTACTCCCTGGTACTATGCCTCCTAGAGGACACGTATACCCTTTGTCACAAAAGGAAAACGACATTATGGAGGAGTATATAAGGGAGAATCTAGAGCGAGGATTTATCAGACGATCCTCCTCTCCAGCAGGAGCAGGTTTCTTTTTCGTCTCCAAAAAAGAGGGTGACCTGCGACCTTGCATCGATTATAGAGGTTTGAATAGGATTACCATAAGAAATGCATATCCCATACCTCTTATAACAGAATTATTCGACCGACTAAAAGGGGCCCGTATATACACGAAGCTCGATTTACGCGGAGCCTACAACCTAGTAAGGGTTAAGAAGGGGCATGAATGGAAAACGGCTTTTAATACACGTAGCGGGCATTATGAATACCTGGTGATGCCCTTTGGTTTATGCAATGCGCCAGCCGTTTTTCAGGACCTCATAAACGACACCCTAAGGGACTTTCTGCAAGCGTTCGTCATAGTATATCTGGATGACATCCTGATATACTCTCCTGATAAGGACACTCATCACGCCATGTGCAACAAGTGTTGGAGAGATTATTGAGGGCTGGGTTATATTGTAAGCTAGAGAAATGCTTATTCGACATAGAAACAGTGCACTTCCTTGGGTATATAATAACCCCTGAGGGTTTTCAAATGGATCCTAAAAAACTCTCAGCGATTCTTGACTGGCCTCTACCCCAAGGGCTTAAAGCCATCCAGAGGTTTCTGGGGTTTACTAATTACTACCGGAGGTTCATTAAAGACTTTTCGGCCTTGGTAGCCCCCCTCACGGCTATGACAAAGAAAGGGGTGGGAAATCAGAAATGGACACCCCAGGCCAGTCAAGCCTTTGAGGCACTTAAACAGGCATTCACAACTGCCCCTGTTCTCCGACATCCAGATCCGGCTCTGCCTTTCCAGGTTGAAGTTGACGCCTCCGAGCTAGGTCTTGGTGCAGTCTTGTCCCAAAGGGAGGCACCCGACAAACCCTTGCATCCATGCGGCTTCTATTCCCGAAAGTTGTCCCCGGCAGAGAGGAACTATGATATCGGAAATAGAGAGTTGTTAGCAGTTATCGCAGCCTTGGCGGAGTGGAGATACTTATTGGAGGGGTCTAGGGACCCCATTGTTATCATAACCGATCATAAGAATCTTACGTACATTGGAGACGCTAAACGGTTAAATGCCAGACAAGCGAGATGGTCATTGTTTCTTTCAAGCTTTAATTTCGTCCTCACATATAGACCTGGGTCAAGAAACATTAAAGCAGACGCATTGTCGAGACAGTACGAATCCTACGAACATAACATCCAAGATCAGCATCCCATTGTACCCCAGGAAAGGATTATAGCCTTTACCACGATTAGTGTCTCGTCTCCTCTGATGATAAGATTGCAGACCGCCCAGGGTACAGCTCCTGGGGGGAGACCTCCTGCGAAACTCTTTGTACCTGAGAACGAGAGAGAAGAAGTACTAAAACTTTATCATGATAACAAAACCTCTGGGCATATGGGGATCACCAAAACAGTGTCTAGTATACGTAAACTCCTCTGGTGGCCCACGGTGCGCCGTGATGTTAAAGATTACATAACCGTGTGCGAGGTGTGCACAAGACATAAAAGTCCCAAAACAGCACCCATTGGTTTACTCCAGCCTCTGCCAATCCCCGAACGACCATGGTCGCATTTAGCTATGGATTTTATAGTAGAGTTACCCGAGTCCAGAGGGAATACTGTAATACTCACGGTCATAGATCGATTCTCCAAAATGGGTCACTATGTTCCTCTTCGGAAACTACCTTCGGCAGCCGAACTGGTGCCCATTTTCATTACCAATGTGGTCCGCATACACGGTATTCCTCTTGGGATTGTCTCTGATAGGGGGACCCAATTTGTCTCCAGATTCTGGAAAGGGTTTTGCAAGAATGTGGGGATAGACCTATCCTTCTCTTCGGCCTATCACCCCCAGACCAACGGAGCAGCAGCAGCGAGCCAATCAGAATATAGAGAAATATCTCAGGTGCTTTGTCTCCGAACGACAAGATAACTGGTCAGACCTGATACCTTGGGCAGAGTATGCCTTGAACAGTGCAGTGAGCGAAGCCACAGGACATTCCCCTTTCTTCACTGTTTACGGTTTTGATCCTCCCGTGCTCCCCGCTACGTTTCCTGATACCGCGATTCCTGCTCTGGATGAGCATTTGGCGTCATTGAAAGAAACTTGGGGAAGGGTTAAACGGGCACTGGAGGATAGCAGTGTTGTCCAGAAGATCAAGGCCGACAGACACAGGAGGCCGGCACCCGTGTATCAAGTCGGGGACAGGGTTTGGCTTTCTTCACGGAACATCAAGCTCTTAGTACCCTCTATGAAACTGGCACCCAGATACATAGGTCCCTATAAGATTCTGCGGCGAATCAATCCGGTCTCCTATGCTTTGGCACTGCCCCCCATATCAGGATACACAATGTGTTCCACGTGAGCCTTTTGAAACCACTCTTGTGTAATCGGTACACCAGGGCCCGTGTCCCCCCTCCTCCTGTCTCTGTGGAGGGCGAGGAGGAGTTTGAAGTTGAGGCCATCCTGGACGCCAGGATTTCTAGGGGGGTCCTTCAGTACTTGGTTGACTGGGTGGGCTACGGTCCAGAGGATCGCTCTTGGCTCCCGGCTACTGAGGTCCATGCTCCTCGGTTGGTGAGGGCTTTCTATTGGCTCATCCCCGTGCTCCTGGGGGTCGTCCAGTGGCCGCCCGTTGAGGGGGGGTTCTGTCACGGTGGCCCCCGCACCCCCCCGGCGCCTGGCAGCGGCTTCCTCGCTGCTCGCTGACCAGGCGCCGAGTGATATCGCGGTAGGGTTCCGCACACGTGGGACGCCGGGGGCGCGGGCTAGGCGTGATGACGCGGACCCGCCGAGTTTAAAACCCAGCTTCACTATTCACCGGTGCCCTGACGTGGTAGTTACTTCCCGCAGAGCTCTTGTATATTTTTGCAATACTAACTATTCTGTGTATGACCCTTGGCATTGGCAAACGAACCATTCTGTGTGTGACCCTTGGCATTGGCAAACGAACCATTCTGTGTGTGACCCTTGGCATTGGCAAACGAACCATTCTGTGTATGACCCTTGGCATTGGCAAGAACCATTCTGTGTATGACCTTGGCATTGGCAAACGAACCATTCTGTGTATGACCCCTGGCATTGGCAAACGAACCATTCTGTGTATGACCTTGGCATTGGCAAACGAACCATTCTGTGTATGACCCCTGGCATTGGCGAACGAACCACTCTGTGTATGATCCTTGGCATTGGTGAACGAACCATTCTGTGCATAACCCCTGGTATTGGCATTAACTCTTCTAATTCTGGTATTGAGGTCAGTCTGTGTGGCACCCTAAGCACACATCAGACTACCCCTTGTATTGTTAGGGTCTTGGGAAGAGCTAATTATTCTAAGGTCTTGTGTATCGTTCTAGTGTCATTTTTTGTGGATACACTATCTTGTCGTATTCTGTGTCTGTCTAGTCGTGCCGACCAATCTAAGGATCGGAAGGGTAGAGAGTGTCCTGCGTATAGGGACCACTTGTCAGATAAGCAGAGGGATCCGTGACAGCTGGCCAGCCACCGAGTGAAGAAACATCTGGCCGTGATCACGTGATGGAGGTTGAGCACGGCATGATGATGCGACGCCTGCCAGGTTTAAAACCAGTAGGCTGAAACAGACTCATTGCCCTGATGTGGTTTTACCTCCTCTTATTGCTTATCCGTGTTTTCTGTATTTCGTTACTGTGTATGACTATTGCGTGTCCGACTATCCTTCTGGCGATTAACTCCTTGGCTTCCCTTCTGACTACCCACTCTGGCAAACGACTCTGGCACATGGCTGATGTTCATTCTGGCAAACGACTCTGGCATACAACTGGCACACTACCCTGGCAAGACAAGTCTTGGTGTTCTGGTGACCTATTCTGTTATTAACCCCTGCTGGGTATTTGTGCTATTTATCCTGTCTGTCTAGCTCAAGATTATCCTGGCCTCAGGTTTACGATCACCCTTTTTGTTTTTGTGTGTGTGTGTGTCTGTGTCTCCCTAAGCTTCTTCCTCTGGTTTTTGGTAATGGGTAACTGTGCCGACCATCTCAAGGATCAGAAGTGTAGGATAGCTTTTCTGCATATAGGGACTGGTTGTAAGGGAGGAATGTGACAGAGGTCCTTCAAGGGTCCACTGCAATAGGAAGGCAGAAGGCACTAAAGTCACTATTGTCACCCTACCTGGAGCAAAGGTTCTGTCCAGAGGTACTAATATGCCCCGAGTAGAGAATCCATTGTGAGTGCTCTAGAAACAACAAAATTCCTGACAGGGTCTGTGGCAGACTAGATCTATATTTCTATCTCCTCCATATAGAGTTATGTTCATATTTGTGTCTGACCATTTGGTAAGTGTATCCCTGGGTTTTCAGCTGAAATGTAATCAATATGTTTAGCTTTCTCCCCTTGGGGGGAGGATGTAACACGTAGCTGTAAAAAGGGAATTTCTTTGTACACTGCCATAGAAAATCACACCTTAGCAGACAAATCGGCACCAAGAGAGCTGAACACAATCTTCAAAGACAGGAAGCACATCCTTGATCTCTAAGGGGGGTCTGGAGGGAAGAGGGACGCCTTTAGACAATTAAAGATTGACAAGCTTACTGAGCATGAGCGGGAATTGCACGCTGGGAAATGAAGTCCAGGACACTGGGCCATTGGGGGGTGGGGGCTGGAAGGATCAGGAAGTTTATAAATTCGGAACACTGGCCATGTGCTTTTGCTGATCACTTGGGGTACCTTCTAAAGAGGATTGATCGGTCCATGTTCCTATCTCTAGACTCCAGGAGGCCATGGAGGAATAGTTCTTCGTAAGTAACGCTCTATGGTTAAACCTTTTTCTTTTTATTGCTGTGTAGTGTGTATTGTATAAGTAATTGATTTATTCTAGTTATGATTTTTTTATGCAACCAAGCACTGTGATTCTTCTATCATAAATAGAAAAATATTTAAGTTTTGACTCTGGCTGATGAAATCCACGCTAACGAAGAGATTGGGAGAATTGCTATTTGCCTTAAGCTCGGTTATATATAAGAAATTGCGTGTTGCGGTCGTCAGGGAATTGTGGGATTCGTAGTCACTGTCATAGTCTAGGATAGTGCGGCTGCTAAGCCCTGCGTCTCCTGTTGCGACGCGCATAGTGTCCGTGAGGACTGGTGGCAGCGTTACTAATAGAATAAGAAAGTGAGTTCCAGGATTGTAAGAGACGTAGCTATTATGCGCTTCAGGAGAAGGCTTGTGCTGCGTTGCCATCCTGGGATCAGTATATCACGCTCTACGTGCCTGTTGTGAGAGGTAGTGTGGCCGGGACGGGTAGAGAAGTGCGCGTAATTGTCTGGGTCTAGGATAGACAGCTAGTGCGCGGCTTAACCCGGCGTCTTTGCGCAGCAGCGCGCGTAGTGAGTCGTGACAACTGGAGGCAAGCGGTGGGATATCAGGTTAGTATTTGGATCTGTGAAGCAACATAGATCCAGATACTAAAGAAATTGGTTTTCCAATTTCCAGAGCAGAACTCAGTGCATTTATTAGAATTTACACAATACACAGCAGTTCCCTTCCCCTTCTTTGTTTTTCTTTTCTATCTTTTATTTGGCTGGAGTGAGAATGTCGCAGCAATCATCGAAAAAGACTTTGGAGCAATTATGTCGAGACAAAAATATTTCGACGAAGGATAAAAAGAAAGATGAACTTTTGCAAGCCCTCGAGGATTATGAGGCGAGGCAAGCAGTCCAGGACGCAGCAGAGCAGGGTACCATGCTTGACCCAGCCGAAGGAAGCGCAAGTCCAGTGGAAAGAATAGTGTCAAGTGCTTCGCCCAAGGGTGATACTGCCCTGGATGTTTACTTGCAGACTGTTTTAAAACATGTGGACTCTGCGGACTTGCAGACGCGGCTTCAGCTCATCCTGAAGTACCAAGAGCGAGAGGAGCGCAGAGCCGAGCAGGACCAAGAGCGAGAGGAGCGCAGAGCTGAACGCGAAGCTGCGGAGCACCGAGCTGAGCAAGAGGCGGCAGCGCGCCAAGCAGACCGAGAAGCTGCGGAGCGCAGGGCTGTGGGTGAGCGAGAAGCGGCGGAGCGCCAAGCCGAACGGGCACATCAGCTCGCTCTGGCACAGGCAAGCAAAACGCCATTATCTCCTGCCCCTGCGGGCGCTGCAGAGCTCTCTACACCCAGACCTCGTGCAGAGAACTTTCCCACCCTTGACAAAGATGGGGACCTGGAGGTGTTCCTGCGAAGTTTTGAAAAGACTTGTCGACAGTACCAGCTGCCCAAAGAGCAATGGGCCCGGTACCTCACTCCTGGACTAAAAGGTCCAGCGCTTGACGCCTTTGCAGAATTACCAGCTGAGAGCGACCAGGACTATGAGGCGATTAAAGCCGCGTTGCAGAGACGGTATAACCTCACGCCAGAGGTATATCGCAAAAAGTTCAGGTCCTTGCAGAAGCGGGCTGCGGAGAGCTACTCTGCAGTTGTGAGCCACCTGACCACCCTATTTCGACAATGGGTCAGGGGGCTGAAGATTGATACCTTGGAATCCCTGGAAGACCTGCTAATCAAAGAGCAGTTTGTGCAGCTGTGCCCACCTGAGATCCAGGAATGGCTTCTGGATCGCAAACCCGAGACGGCCCTGGAAGCTGGTGAGCTGGCCGATTTCCATGCGGCCAACAGAGCGTCTGTGGACCAGAGCAGAGGTTCCCCCAAAGGATCATCAGGGTGGAAGCCCAACTCAGCACGTCCCCCCGACATCACGGCGGCAGCGCCCCCCTCTGTGCAAGTCTCTGCTGGGGAGGGGGGAGGGAATCCTTCTTCGCCTGGAAGAAGTGTGCGCCATCGCTGTTTTATTTGTGACAGTACCAATCATCTCCTGGCAGCGTGCCCGCAGAGGAAGAAACCTGCATCCACAGCTGGGGGAGGATACCCCTCAACATCACCCTCTGTCCTGTTTGTGACCAGATCGGAGGGCAGTGCCAACGTGAACCAGCAAGCAGTCATTGTCGGGACTCAGGTATCTGTGGGTTTACGAGATACGGCGGCTGAAGTAACTTTGGTGCGTCCAGGGTTAGCCAGCCCTGCAGACTTTATTCCTGGCAGGACTCTAGCAGTAAAGGGTTTTGGTGGGGTACGTCCTGCGGTGCCAATGGCCCGGGTTTATTTGGACTGGGGAGCGGGGAGAGGTCTGAGGGAGGTGGGAGTGTCTGAAAATATTCCTACAGATGTGTTGCTGGGCACGGATATGGGTAAATTGGTGTCACAGTATGTGCTGGAAAGGGATGCTGGGGATTTACCCAGGCCCACTAGTGGCTCTACAGTGGGGAGGGCTGTGTGTGGGGATGCACAACAGGATTCCTGGACGGGAGGGCAGGGGATGGCAGTGAGTCAGTCTGCGCCTGCGCCAGGTGTGCCTGAGGTGTTGTGTGGTAGCATGAGGGGGCAGTGTGACTGGGAAGAAAGGCAGGGGGTGAGTGAATGCCCGCCTGCACCCGAGTCAGCTGGTTCCCTGGACCCCATGCGTGGGGAGGCCGCGGTGCCCATGGTGGAAGTGGGTACCCGCTGGCGGTCGGCGGGGAGTAGGGCACAAGGCCCGTCTCTGCCGTGTGATGGTGTGGATCAGAATGCCTGGGAAGGGTGGCAGGATACTGTGGTGTGCCTGCCTAGACCAGACCCAGGTTTGTCTGTGACGCCATATGGTTGGGAGCAAGGGCAAGGGATGACTGCGGGTCTGCTTGCGCCTAAACCAACCAGGACTCTAGTGTCCTGTGAGAATGGTGTGGATCAGAATGCCTGGGAGGGGTGGCCGGATACTGTGGTGTGCCTGCCTAGACCAGACTCAGGTGTGTCTGTGATGCCACGCGGCTGGGAGGGAGAACAAAGGACCAAGGCAGGTTCCTTTAGGGCTGAACCAACTGGGTCGGTGGTGCTGGAGGGAAGGTGTGTGCATCAGAACATCCTGGATGGGCAGGATACTGCGGTGTGCCAGCCTGTGTCGCGGGTGTCTGAGACTGTGCGTGGCGCAGAGGGCATACTGGGTGGTCGGGAGGAGAGGCCTAGGGTGGCAGAGGGTTATCCAGGGCCTGAACCATCCAGGTTGGCGGTGCCAGGTGAAAGGAGTGGAGGGCAGAACATCCTGGATGGGCAGGATACGGTGGTATGCCAGTCTGTGTCACATGTGTATGAGGCTGCGGGTGGCACCGAGCGCATGTTGTGTGGTCAGGAGGAAGGGCCTGGGGTGGACGCGTGTTGCCCTGGGGGAAAGCCAACCAGATTCCCAGTACCACAGGGAACTGGTACTGAGCAACCTCCCTGTAGAGGAGGGTGGCATACGGCTGTATGCTCATCGGTTACGAAGCAAGGCGTGCTTGATGAACTGTGATAAAGTGGGGGAAACTGTGTGCAATGGGGGGGCGAGGTGAGCGTGGAGAATCTTGTGCCCCATCTGTATGGTTCCCCAAATTCTGAATGTGCGGGGACAGTGAGAGACGGGGAGGCAGCGGGTCCTGGTGTGGCTCCTGTGACCTCCCAGCCATCTGCCCAGAGCCAGGTACGATGCCGGACTCCATTGGCAGATGCAGGGGGGACGTTTACTGGGGAGCGGGGCGCTTCACCCGGTTTCTCCATACCCCCTGCAGTAAGAATGGCTCCAGAACAGGCTATGGGTTACGAGGATTCTGCTGCCTGTAAGACTTAGGTGCGAGCTGAGAGTGAGACACACGTGCTGCACCCGGAGGGGCTGCAGGAGCACTGGGGCTTCCCCGAGTCTGTGCCATGTTGGGAGTGCAGTATGAGTGACCCCCGCCCCCAGGTTTGGGAGAGGTGGGGAAGAATGGTGGAGTCGCCAAAGGCCTACATGGGGCAACGTGTGATGCGGTTGCGAGAGAAAATGCATGCTTTAGTGGGCAAAGTGCACGGACACCTGTGTGTCCCCCACTCCGTCATAGCGCCGGCGACTGGTGCAGGTGCCAGATGCCCGTTGGCGAACCCATGTTAAGACGCACGTGGGAGGCATGTTAGTTAGCCTCCCTTTCTGCGTCTTCCTTTGTATGGGAGATGTGGCAGACTAGATCTATATTTCTATCTATTTAAGGGTCTGCCTGTATATATGTGTCTATCTCCTCCATATAGAGTTATGTTCATATTTGTGTCTGACCATTTGGTAAGTGTATCCCTGGATTTTCAGCTGAAATGTAATAAATATGTTTAGCTTTCTCCCCTTGGGGGGAGGATGTAACACGTAGCTGTAAAAAGGGAATTTCTTTGTACACTGCCATAGAAAATCACACCTTAGCAGACAAATCGGCACCAAGAGAGCTGAACACAATCTTCAAAGACAGGAAGCACATCCTTGATCTCTAAGGGGGGTCTGGAGGGAAGAGGGACGCCTTTAGGCAATTAAAGATTGACAAGCTTACTGAGCATGAGCGGGAATTGCACGCTGGGAAATGAAGTCCAGGACACTGGGCCATTGGGGGGTGGGGGCTGGAAAGATCAGGAAGTTTATAAATTCGGAACACTGGCCATGTGCTTTTGCTGATCACTTGGGGTACCTTCTAAAGAGGATTGATCAGTCCATGTTCCTATCTCTAGACTCCAGGAGGCCATGGAGGAATAGTTCTTCGTAAGTAACGCTCTATGGTTAAACCTTTTTCTTTTTATTGCTGTGTAGTGTGTATTGTATAAGTAATTGATTTATTCTAGTTATGATTTTTTTATGCAACCAAGCACTGTGATTCTTCTATCATAAATAAACAGAAAAATATTTAAGTTTTGACTCTGGCTGATAAAATCCACGCTAACGAAGAGATTGGGAGAATTGCTATTTGCCTTAAGCTCGGTTATATATAAGAAATTGCGTGTTGTGGTCGTCAGGAAACGGCAGGGAATTGTGGGATTCGTAGTCACTGTCATAGTCTAGGATAGTGCGGCTGCTAAGCCCTGCCTCTCCTGTTGCGACGCGCATAGTGTCCGTGAGGACTGGTGGCAGCGTTACTAATAGAATAAGAAAGGGAGTTCCAGGATTGTGAGAGACGTAGTTATTATGCGCTTCAGGAGAAGGCTTGTGCTGCGTTGCCATCCTGGGATCAGTATATCGCGCTCTACGTGCCTGTTGTGAGAGGTAGTGTGGCCGGGACGGGTAGAGAAGTGCGCGTAATTGTCTGAGTCTAGGATAGACAGTGCGCGGCTTAACCCGGCGTCTTTGCGCAGCAGCGCGTGTAGTGTGTCGTGACCGGGTCCATAAAGGAAACCAATCACTGTATCACTCCATCACTCTCTACTCGTTTCGCCCAGACATTGGTGTCCTCAGGAGCAAAGACGGTTACATATAGATAGAAAGGATAGACTCTCTAATAAATCCTAAAGCAAAATTAAATAAAAAATACTTCTCTGCAGACCAGTGTCTTCTCTTCAGGCTATAAGCATAAACTATAAAACTCTTTTGAAAACCGTTCACCTTTTTAAAAAGTCACTATGATTTAGTTGCTTGCTTTTACTACCGAAAAACAGATTTTTAGCTTAAATGTAAGTCTTGCTCCTGGCTTTTTATCTCCCGCAAATGTTTAAGGAAAGCACGATCGAGTCATGTGGCTGAATGCACAAAATCCGAAATGCGCAGATAAAAGGAACCTGGGCATCGTCGGTGCTGACGCGTGCTGCGGTGAGATAGGCAAGAGGCGGCATTGGTAATCGTGATGTACGACCGCAGAATGGAGGGCAAAATCATAACAAAAGTCCTCGTCTGTTTGTTAAATATCCCATTGATTTCTCGGGTTCTTGACAGCGTGTTCCATTAGCAATCCCTCCTTCTTTAAATGAAACGCCGCTTTCATCTTGCTGAGATGAAATTCATTCTCTGCCTCTCAGCACTTACTCGGAAGACGGGCTTCTCTTGCATGTGTGATCTTTGAGATCCTCGAGAAAGATTTCGCCCGGCCTTGATCGCTCTCTGCTGTGGGTCCGATACATGGAAGACACAGAGAAAACGAACCAACCTTAAAAACCTATTAACCCAGATAAAGATCTCAAATGACAATTAATTTTGTATTGTTTTCACATCAAATTCAGTGTATGAACAATATACAGCAGAATAAACACCTATGCATAGACAAACATTAGGTTTATTATCTGGGGTTTTTGTTTGTTTGTTTCTACGGGAAAAAATATATTCCTCTCTGTTGTAGATGCATAGTTACCATATTTAATGGTTTAGCCTCATGTTTCTCATTTAATATATATATTTTTTTTCTTCTATAAATCTACAACCAGATAAAGAATTTGCAGATCTGAATGTGTTTTGGACTTTATGTGAAACCTTGCGATTTTTTTCCTACACCTTTTAATACTTGCTAATAGGGACTGCTCCTTTTTAAAAGGCTTAGGGCCCTATTACAATCTTCGCGCATACGTTTGCGTCCACGCAAAAATGCATTAACGTGAGGGGCAAAACCCTTTTGCGCAGAACGTCGTATTACAATCTCAGCGCAACAAACGCGCGTATACGTCTACCGCGGGTGAACCTGCGCGAACTTACTGTACTTCGCTCATTCTATACTTAACATTGTGAGCGCAAATGCGTTTGTGCGCTGGTATGCGGATGGTATTACAATCTATGCGCAGTTTGTAGCGCACAGCCTTCGCGCGCATAATTTTAGCAACTCTTATCAACCTGGCCGAAACCGAATACACCAGCGGAAAAAAAAAAAGCAAGCAGCAAAGTATAGTTACGCATTCTACACATACCCAAACCAATAAATTTGAGAAGTTGTGCGTGCTTTTATTGATGCAGCATGTATGCGCAGATTGACTTTGACAGGCGCAAAAACTTAACGGGAGACAATTGTGGTTCTTAATTCTGATTGGCTGAATCGTGTGAAAACAGTCCGCACACTGATTTCTGCGAGCAACGTTGCTGCGCGTGCGTTTTTGCGCGTCCGTTTTACGCGCGTTATTTTTTGACCGATGAAAAAATGCACGAGGATTGTAATACCGGCGTTGTTTTACGCACGTTAACATTTAACGCTTCGTGCAAAAATTCACGCGTTCTGCGTGTGTTTTTGCGTGAAGAATGTAATCGAGCGTTTATACGGTTACAAGCATTTATAAAGTGCCAACAAGTTCCGTAGTGCTGTACAAAGGGAGAGACAGAATAGCAAATATACATACAAATCACACACACAAAGCCGTAGGAGAGAGGACCCTGCTTGAGAGCTTACAAGTAGGAGAGCGGACCCTGCTCGAGAGCTTACAAGTAGGAGAGAGGACCCTGCTCGAGAGCTTACAAGTAGGAGAGAGGACCCTGCTCGAGAGCTTACAAGTAGGAGAGAGGACCCTGCTCGAGAGCTTACTAGTAAGAGAGAGGACCCTGCTCGAGAGCTTACAAGTAGGAGAGAGGACCCTGCTCGAGAGCTTACAATTGAAGAGATACTACGCTCACCTATCCTAAGGCACTATTCCATATTGAATACTAAAGGCAACGTTCGGATGAGTAACCATTACCGATAGCATAAGACTTTCACTCATGCCCACCATATTATTCATGATGCTTAACCCATGAAAAATCCCTTAGTGTATGCGCTAGCTTGCGCATGCTTGCTGTACTTTGCGCCCCATGTTAAGTATAGGATGTGCAATCCGTAACAAGCATTACAAATGGTTCCCAGTCTTCATCCATGATCACACCACAATCCCGCGGCCGGAAGAGCAACCCTACATCTCCGGTAGCATTCAGTGCAACAAAAACATCCAAAAAGTGACACCTCCAGCATTTCTTGGTGGTTCCTTCCTCTTCCTACTCACTCTGCTTTTTTCTTCTTCACAATTCACTTGTTTCTCAAACCTTTCCATCCCGTATGCCCTATTTGACAGGCAGATAGCTATATCTACTGGCCAAAAAATGCTACTGTTGCTACATTGCACCTGGGTCTGCCATGTGTCCATAAGGAAACAGACATGCTCCACCTATTTATCCCGTTCTAAAGCCGGAGATGCACTGAATGCCATGCGAAGCGGTTGATTCGCGCCTCATTCTATTACAGCCATTACTTTACTACATCCCACTCACAGACAGTCTACACTATTGTCTATTGGTTAGCTGCTTCCATCATGTCTTGACGCGTGGTTAATTGACATGTGCTGATTGGTGGAAGTTGAAATCTTTCATTTCCTGCCACAACGTAGCACTGTCTGTACAAAGGGAGATGGAAACTGGTGGATACACTGTCGGCGCTTTAGTGTATCTCCAGCTTTACACCTCGTCTGTAATGCTTGTGCTAGAACTCGAGCCTGTATGCAGATGAATGTTTTTGCAATAAGCCAATTAATTTCCACTGGTCCAGAATAAGACCAGATTGACTTGACTCGATCTACAAAAGCACCTGCAGGGGCTGAGATTTGAGTCGGTCGATCTTGGTATTTAAGGGGTTACTGCAAATTCAAAGAATACCGCCCTGCCTTTTATGAAGCAATTTGCTAAAAGCGGTTTTAGATGAAATTCCTAAAAAGCAATTGCAATACTCCGACTTAAATTAAGCACTTAAAAGAAATGTCCGGCACTAATATTTAACGTCTACTGTCAGCAAGCAATCTCTTACAAATAAAACCGTATCGACATATTTTAATCAAACGGTGCTGATTCAGGCATTCTGGAGCCAACCCGGCCATCAGTCATTAACGAAGGGTCTGGCAAAATGCAGAGTGATGGCAACGAGAACCAACTGAGACAATTATTTCCGTTTCTTTCGACTCCGAACCGTTCACTTCTTAAATAAATCACAGTGGCAACTTAAAAAGTCATGATAGAAGAATTAAAAAGCGATGTCAGGAAATGCTAATACCCCGAAATGCACTGATTTTAAAGAGATATTATTGTTACGTTACTTGTTATTCATTGAAAGACCTCATAATGCAAATCACAGGGGAAACTGAAAATTCCATAGACCCTCATAAAATCCGAATTCTCCAGAATCCTGAGATTTCACTGCGAAAGAAATGGATTTTGGCATAATGCGAAATGTTTAGAAATCAGAGAGCTTTCTGAAAGCTTCCCCTTCCCTCCTCACCCTTAAAACTACAGGGTCTATTCCCATAGCACCAAAATTGTGTGCAACGTCATAAGAGCAGTGATTAGGTTGGTTTTCAGTAGGACCTGCCATGGTGTGGTGCACTGGCATTGTGGCAGGCTTATGCAATGTAAGACCAGGGTTCAGAAGAGCGCACCATGTGTGCCCATACTGACGTGCTCCCCCGGGATCGTCGCAGCGTTGTGATGCTTAGACGGGGCTGGCCACTCTGTGTAACATGCGCACGAACTGCACACGATACAACGGACGTTCTGAAAGCCTCTGCTATGATGCGCATTCGACAGAGCTGCAAAGCACGATCCTCCATGGGAGGATAAAGCCTTTTTTTTTTTTTTTTTTTTTTTTATTATTTTTTTGGAAAAGGATGTCACCAGGTAGGATGCATTGAGATTTCTCTCGTTTTCCAAGTATGTCCTGGGTGGTGAGTATGTACCATTGGGTGTCTTGCCCAAGGACACTTACTGGAGAGGTGCTCTTGCTGTGATTTGAACCTGTGTCTCCTCAGTTATAGAGCTTCGGTTATGTTACCTCTACTCCACCCAGCCAGTACACACACTGCTCAGTGAGGCGGCCAGATGGGCGTCAGAGTGGAAGGAACGTCCACCCCCTCAGACGTTCCTTCCGCTCTGCAAAATGCTCGTCTAACCCCGGCGTTAGTCCGATGTTTTAATCCATATCCAAATCCATAATTCTAGTGGAGGGACAACTGCCTCTTCGTTACCCCCCGCGTTCTCTAAGAAGATTGATGAATGACAAGAATCTAAAGAATAACCTGTTGAAAACAAGTTCTTTCCGCAGCAGTGCTGAGTACTCGTACCCCCATAATAACTTGCTGTAGGATCAATGTGATGGATTCCAGCAATCACATAAAGGATTTTAACCCTTTCACTGCTGAGGACATGTGGGGAATGTCCTCATTGACTCCTAAGGAAAGATAGGGGTGGAGAGAAGTGTTCCTTTGAACCCCGATATCTCCTGACTGTTTTCAGCTAGCAGGGTCATATTTGGTATCATTAGAAAGGCCAGAGCATGGCCTTTCCAATGATACCACACATAACCATGTTTAAAGTAAAGAAAAAAAATAACAATAATACAAAAAAGAAAAATTGGGGTTTTTTTAAGCGTCAAATGGCTCAGCAGTGAAGGGGTTAAAGGGACACTACAACTTACATAAGCTGGAACTAAGTTACTTGTGCATTAGAAATAAAACCACCTTACAAAACCCATACTGCTGTCTTTCTTTTTTCATCGTGTGACGTAACTGCAAGTAAAAAGGAAAAATAAAGTTATCTTTAAATCGCCTTTTGTGACACATATTGTCTAGGATTCTGTGTATAAAAGATCTTAATATCTACTATTGTTACATGCGCCACTTTGTTTCTTTGTATCACATATACACATTGATTGCAATATTTTACTTTTGCGCCATATGGACCCTACTCTCTGCTTTTACAAGTTTGTAATGAGTGTTTCATCGTGTGTCCTGTTCCATTGAGGAAACCGCAATCGCTTACTGATCTCAGATAATATTATTCCTGGCAAATTTACTAGCTGGCTGATTGTGGAGCGCCTCCACTCGATACTTTTGTAACCTCCTTTTTGCATCTTGAAATCTCCTCAGTGGAGTGGAGGAGGGAATGTTTAGATAAGTCTGCAGGAGGTCTATTGTGTTCCATGCTACCGGAGATGAGAACTGGCATCCAAACGAGCTATGACAGGGAGTTTTAAAGACTTCTAATCAACCTACTACTACTAAATTACCTTTGTGTGAAATACAGTAAATGTGATTATAAATATGGTCAGATCTCCTGCTTTATGGGGGTTTGTGTTGATCATAATGAGATTAGAAATGCAAATTCCAAAAAAATTCTAATAGAATATGAAAAATCTGTCTTAATGCCTGTGTATGGAAATTACAGTACGGCCTTGTATCTGTACTGTACAGGGATTTTCAGTCTTTATAACCCCCTGATCTTATCCCTGCAGTGAGTAACCCCAGAGCTCTCCCTGTATTCTGCCCTCTCCCCGGATGCTATAATGCAACAGTAATGTGTTTGAACCTTTTTGTTATGGTGAGGATTGGGGCTGATAATTACAGCAACTTTTATCTCTCTCCAGGGAGCCTGGAGAGGGATAAAACCATGGATTTCATTTCTCCACAGGGGGGCACATTAATTCTGCTTTAACCTCCCCTGGCGGTATTTCAGAGTGTGGCTCGGGATTAAATTTCAGTGCCAAAAATGGTAACCCCGAGCCACACTCGGGCTGATACATACCTGTCCCTGCATTCCCTCGATGTCCTCCCACAGTCACCTCCATCCAATTCCGGGTTCCAAAACCCAGTGGTGACTGCGGGAGGACATCGAGGGAACGCAGGGACAAGTATGTATCAACCACAGTGTGGCTCTGGGTTACCCTTTTCGGCACTGAAATTTATCCCTGAGTCACACTCAGGAATACCACCAGGGAGGTTAAAAAGGTGTGAAATGTGCTTTTCAATGTATTACAATGCAAAATAGAATTATCCATTGTGGTAGTTAAAGGGTTAATCCATATGGCTAAGATTGGGGAACACAGATCAAAAATATTTGAACAGGCCATCCATTTTTGCATGTAGCAATGTACATAGAAAGCTTTGCATGTGTACAGTACAGGAAGGGTTAATTCACGGAAACCTGCCGTAAGAGCCAATCCACAAACTCCGCATTTATGGATGAACCATTGTGTTTAATGACCACAATCATTAACACAAATGGCTCGATTGGAATGGGGTCCCATACATATGATACATTTTTCTGGAGCTGATGATAAAATAATCTATAGCTGCCTAAAATATATCAGCAGCAGCATCTCAGCAGACTGATGCCGGCTCCCATATTATGACAGATCATGACATCACTCTCTTGCCTAGCAGGGGACATTCTAAATTTATCAGATGGAAATCTTCATACGATTTGCATTGAAATGGCAGATTAGTCTCCTTGTAATGGGCTGCGGCACTTTATTGACTTATTACTGTGATATGTTGCTCTGTGAAAAAGGATCCAACGTCAGGCGATCACACTGACATTTTTATTTGACACAACTGCGCGTGGATTGAAAATGCTTTACAAGCAAATTAATCTGTAGTCTCCATGTGATAATGATTAATAAAAACCTATAGAGCACTCTTAATCGAGGGCTTCGAGGAAAAGATATGTCAGGAAAGTGGAACTCCAGTACATTTAATACACAACCCTTGATGAAGACAGTAACAGATCTCCGCACCCCAACTGGGTCACAGCTGTTAATGCCACTCCCTTGCCAGACTTCTGTTCAACCACCAGCAGGCTTTCGTGCCTTTCTACAGCCATTAGATGGAATTTAAGGACTGATACAATGAAAGAGTGGTGAAATGAGGCAGCACTCAGAGCTTGAGTTAAGACAGACAGGTAGACTTAACCTCCCTGATGGTCCGATTGTGAATTGTTTTAGATGTCAAAATCAGTACATTAATCCAGCCCCCTGGTGGTGTTAGAGTGTGGTTCTGGGTTAAATTTCAATGCTGAAAGCTGTAACCCCGAGCCACACACGGGCTAGATACATACCTGTCCCTGCACTCCCTCGCTGTCCCCTGCAGTCACCTCCGGAAGATCCTGGTGTCCTGGTTCCCTTCTCGCGAGAAAGGAAAAACCAGGAAGCAGGATGCCGCGATCGGATGGAGGAGAATGCGATTGCGGGAGGTCAAGGAGGAAGCACAGGTACAGGTATGTATCCAGCCCGAGTGTGGCTCGGGGTTACCGCTTTCAGAATTAAAATTAACCCTGAGTCACATTCGAGAACACCGCCAGGGAGGTTAATGAAACACATCAGCCAAGTATATACAGTGTAAGATGGGACCTGGAGACCAACGGAAAATGACATCCTGCCCCATCTTCTCCTTAAGTGATGTAGTCATACCCCATTTTAAACTCCAGACATGAAACCGTAGGTTGCCATGTAATCACAGCCTGAGGATCAGACTGAATAGGTTACCGGAGAACAGATTGCACAAGCACACAATGGTCTGAAGTGGTAAGATTAGCACTTGAAGACCATAAGGTTGAAACGTGTTGTGCAATATATTTTTTAATAAATAGGTCGATTGTGACCTTTTTTACATTCTACCGGTATACATCCTTACTTCGCTTGAGGCTTGGGGAGACCGTATATTGTATTGCATTGCATTTCCTGGTGGAGTGCTGTCTCCATTGCATATTCTGGTGGAGTACCGTCTGTAACGTTGGGGGCTTCCAGCCTCTCTAGTGCGCTTGAAGGCAGCATGTCTGATGCTGCTCGCTGACCAACACCCGGTTTAAATAGAGACAGGCAGGGAGGTGGCTGCATGAGGCGCGGCTTGAGAGGGGGGCGCGGTCTGGTGAAGGTCTTTAAAAACCCACAGTTCCTTCTCAGCAGTGCCAGATCGTGGTTATCCATACCTGAGCTCCCTGTACTCTCTCGTGATTTAACCTGTTATTGACCTCTGCTTGTTTTCTGACCATTCTGCCTTCCGTTGCCCTAGACTATTTTCCTTGTACTACGCTACTGCACTGTTATCGACCTGGCTATTCCATTTGACTATTCTATTCTCTGTATCACTGACTCTGGCTCGTCTGACTACCCCCATGTTGCTGACCTGGTTTTGTATTACGACATTGTCTTGGATTAACCCTTTCTGTCTAGCTAGTATACTTATACCTGGCCAATTTTTAAGGACCAGACAGGGATTGTTCTACGGCTACTCTGTTGGTAGCTTTTTGGCTCTGTGGAGTGTTGGGCTTTAAGGGCTGCGTGGTGGGATCTGGGAACCGTGACACCGTCTCTATTTCCATCTGTATGAGGCGAAGAGTTCCTGCAATATGTACGAGCTGCCAATGTATGAGCCAACTGTAAAATGGCTCTCCACCATGTGAGTTGATCAGCCTAATGCAAATTGTGGTGATACATTCCAATTGATATACTGCGCAATGTATGTCCCATTTGCTTTCTTTTAGGCTCCACTCCATAGGAGGATTTCCATACGCTTCATCTGAGCTACTTTTGCACGAGGCCCCATCTATATTTTTTCGCCTAAGACAAAGACCACTCAAACCCATCACCGCTGCAAAACCTATTGTATACAGGGAGGGGGAGGTTGGAAAGGGCTGCAGTGACACACACGGTAATATTAGAAATAGCAGTAACCTATAAACATGGACAATAACAATATTAAAATTCACACATCACAATCACCCTGTACGCTTATAGGCATAGGCTGACTCGCCCCCCCCCCGGAACTTAGTCCAACAGCAATGCCAAGTCCAGGTAACCGCAGTCCCAAGTGACTATTGTCACAAAGACTTTCTAATGTTATCATTGTAAGGTGCATATTAGATGAGAGAATTTCAACAAATTGTATAACTTTCATAATTCACTTATGTTAAAAATAAACTTTTTTAAAAAAAAAAAAAATATTAATTCTTCCCCAAAAACATACGGTAGTACATAAACCTTAAGATTTATATAGGCCTATATAATTTGTGTGTATGGACTGGTACATCTGTATGAAATCTTACACTCACTGACTTGATACATACTCGCTTATTGAACTGAAACATTGTATCTCCTTGCTCTGGTTTTAAGCAGCCGTATCAATGATGAATTTTGGAGAAACAAAATATTCGGGCGTTAATATGCAGCAGCCGCTGTCACTTCATTTTTTTTTTTTTTGTGGGGTGCTAGCCTTATTTGGATAATGAGCAATAAAAATATTTATAAATGCGTTGGGATTGACCTCCACTTAATCCGTTAACCTGTTTAATTATGCAGCCCTGAGTGGGGGCTAGAGGCCCTACATTAAAATTAACATTTTATACCGTGATTCGACAACTTACCTCCAGTTAAATGGATTTACACTGAGAACAGTCCTAAATTCTACACGAGCTGAAGAACATTATACACCCTGACATTTCCTCTGATCAGTCATGACTTTCTGCTTAAGGGTGCCTTCCAAGTGCAGGTAGTGGAGAGAGCCAAATATCATGTGCCTTGGGGCGCCTACGGTTTAAATTCATCTCTGGCAATGCTACGTTCCCAAACCTCGACACTTGCTGCCTATTTTCCATCATTATTTTTGCTGTGATTTCGCTCTTTGATTTAAATTATGGAGTAAATAGCGCACATCAAGATTGCTACGTGAGAATTCTGTACTCACAGAATCGTCTTTGTCCGCTGGCGAGTGCAAATCACCCGGACTGTTCGCTCGCCATTAATAAGAAGTGACAGCAGGTGAAATATTGCAAACGGTAGCAGAAAATGGAAAAAGGGGTTTAACCCTGAACTGCCACTTCTTCAAACCTTCAAGGTAGATCGGTTAACTAGGAAAATAGAACAAAATATCTGCTCGCCCTGACAGTTTGCAGAGCAAGCTGTGTTGAAAAAGTTTCAATCCTCCACTTCCCCGCACAAAAATCGTGTTCTTGCAATTCACATACATAGAACTCTGCTCCATGAGTATGAATCTTTTTTTTTTTTTTTTTTTTGGATGGAGGAGCGAACCAAAAATATTGTATTTAAACGGAAATTTTCGCATTTTTATTCAATTTCACACATTTGCGCATGATACACGTGAAAGAAAATACAGTAGTTGAAGATCATTAATTACATCAATCTTATTAACCTCCCTGGCGGTCTAATTTTGAGAAAGACCGCTTTTAGACGCGGTTTTTATTCCCCCCCCCCCCAGCGGCATACCGAGTGTGGCTCGGTGTTAAATTCCTGTGTTGGAAGCGGTAACCCCGAGCAACACTCGGGATGTCTCTGGATACATCGTCTCTCCCTGCGCTCCTCGATGTCCCCAGCTGCCTCCTCCGGCGACCGCGACGTTATACTTCCTGGTTTCCTCCTCGCGAGAAGGAATCCAGGAAGTATGAGCTCGTGATCGCCGGAGGAGACTGCAGAGATCAGGGAGAGGTGATGTATACAGCCCGAGTGTGTCTCGGGGTTACCGCTCTCAGCTGTGAAATTTAACCCCGAGACACACTCGGGAACACCGCCAGGGAGGTTAAATGGCCGCTATCACCAAAAATATGTTCTTAATATGTTTATTTTATGTTGCTGATATCTTGCATGTGCTTTGTTTTTCTCTTGTACAGTATGTTTAGTTATGAACATATTTTACTTTGTCACTCTGCATCAAGTTTGATCTCTTGTTTTGCAAAAACTGCTATTCAACAGTCAGGGTTATTCAGAGAAAGGTGAAACACTGGAGAACTTTCAGAAAAGTGAAAATTTTAAGCCAAAATAGCCAAACCAGAAAAATTCTCCCATTTATCTCACTTTCCAAATCGGTTATTTTGACCTAGAATTTTCACTTCTCCAAAAGTTCTCCAGAGTTTCACGTTTCTCTGCGAGTATCTTTACAGCACTTGTTACTCGCTATGTGGCATTGGGCACAGAATGGACTCAAAAGTCCAGAAATCCGACCTATTGATTTGCATTGTGTATATAAATAACCATTCAGGGTTGTAAACCCACTATCAGATCTCATTCAGCTGTCATATCTTATCTCGGGCAGTGGTTCTCAACCCTGGTCCTCAAATACCCTCTAACAACAAGCCAAATTTTAAGGATTACCTTGGGGAAATGCAGACTGAATCCTTCAATCACTGAGCAGCAAATTATATCAACCGTTCCTTCAGAAATCTGGCAAACCTGGCCTGTTAGGGGACAGGGTTGAGAACCACTGACCTAGACAACATAATAGATCCCCTGCAGCCTTGTCTAAAAATTCCCTTCCCGAACCCATTGCCTCTTCACTGCTGCTTTTCTCCCATACCACAGCTGGAAAGTGAAACTTGCCTTAATATATTGGTAAATGTTGCATCATGAGAAAAATTGACAAGCTGGAAACGGGAGATAAACTTTATTTATATAAAATTAATTCAAAGAAAAAACTGTAGCATGTGTGTAGTGCGTTTTGTAATGCGTAAATAATCTGGTTAGTAGTAGTGTCCCTTTTTAAAAAGGAATGCACAGAACTAAAACTCACATGGTTCTGAGGTTTCGTACAAGATAGCTCAGTAAGAACAGCTTGTGGTCTATTTAAGGGGGACCTCCATTCCCAGTTTTCAGTTATTCTTCAAAAGTAAGCTTTGTAAACAGACTCTGAATAAAGAAGAAAGATGCGTATAGTGCAGACTGTGCTACAATCACACTGAAGGGAAGAACAAAAGAAACACACTCACATGATATTGAGCCTTCTATGTTGATGGCTCGGTATTTAAACCTGTGGTCGAGGTTGGGTGAATCCCCCTCATTCTTTTATAAAAAAAAAAATTGTGGATTGTTGCTCAGTCAATTAAAACTTCAATGGCATATGACAAGATTCTAATATGTCCTTTGTGGACTTTCTAAATGAAGAATCCATATATTTTTTTTTCCAAACAGAAAATCTATTCGGTGACATTTCATCACTTGGAAAGTAGAGCTAATTCAGATATAGATAGAGGTGGTCGACACACAAGATCAATTTAGAAGCGCTACTTTCATAAACATTAGGTTATAGACCTCCAAAAGGGAAGGGGGGATGGATGAATCATGGAACCAAATAATTCCAAGCATCTTTATTGCCTTTTCATTATTTATTTTTTTGTAATTTTGGGTCTATTAAAAAAATTAAAAAAAAGCGGGGATATGGCCATTGAAAACAAACGAAAACCTCATAGTGTTTTGTTGTACATGGAAATACATAGAAACGAGCGCAGATGACACTTTTTTCCCTTGTTATGTTTTATACATTAACTGGGCTGTTACTCCTGGCTGTTGCCACCGCTCCGGTGAGTATGGGCGAGACGCCATTTTTTCTGTATGTATGCATGTATATTATGCTTGTAACACCAGTTCGTCGTTTTGCTGCTGTTCCTCTTTCCATGTTTTTGTTTTTAATCCCAAATGGGAAGTGTTTGGTGTGTGTGTATAAATAAAACCCACCATTTCTCTGCCTCTCCTTAGCTGAAAAGCAGCAGGAGGGGCTTGGAGCTGCTCAGTAGAGCGGCTTTTGGTTACATTGGTTAGGTACTCACTCTATAAAGAGGTGCCGTGAAGTGGCGAGTGAGTTTACGTTGCAATGGCTATTGAAACAAACAAAAACCTCAGTGTTTTGTTGTACATGGAACACATAGAAACGAGCGCAGATGACACTTTTTTCCCTTGTTATGTTTTATACATTAACTGGGCTGTTACTCCTGGCTGTTGCAGCCGCTTCGGTGAGTATGGGCGCGACGCCATTTTTTCTGTATGTATATAATAAATACCGTTGAATATGATGGCAAAATTTAATACGCAACGGAACATACAATCTGGAAGGGGGGATTATAGAGACAAGAGGGCAGGGTAAGTGTAGGTTGTTATGATGTATATTTTTTATTATTTTCTATGATCGTGGTGTGAATTATTCACCATCCAGTCTCTGGAGGCAGCATACATAAAATCATATAAAAAAATCAATTCATGGTTACTGCCCACCTCTTACTTGTTCAGGTGCCATAGAATGGAGCCCAAATCACGTGAAACCGTTGATGATGCAAGGCAGATAGGAAGTGGACAATTCACATCTCTACAGCCATGTGATCAAAACAAGTTTGTTATATTGCCTATATGTGATAATTTATGTTAATATCCAATTTATAGGAGAGATTGCCAAAATCAAGACCGATTTAATAAATCCATTTGTGGATACTTTCTGCTTCTCAAAAACATGAAGTATGAGAAAATCAAAAGGGGGGGGCAATAGTTAAGTGGACATGATGTCTCCTCTCCCATCCCTTCCCTGTCCATGGGCATGGGGGGGTGAGGCTTTTCAAGTCTAGGAGGATGTGGACAGTTGTCCACGACAACCATACTTGCCACCATGCCTGTGACTAGGGATGTGCAAGCTTCTAGTGATTCACAATCCAAAAAAAACCTACCTTTTTTCTCATACTAATAATAATGTGGGTGCAGTAATCGAACACCTGTTTGAAAAAATAAGTCTTGATTCTTCAACTCCCAGAAATCCAAAATACCCAAAGTAAAAAAAAATAATAATAAAAAAACACTATTAAAAGAACTTAAACTATGATGATGATAAAAGATCATCCATCTTCACCTATAGAGGGTGGCATATAAATCGGCTCTTCAGGGCAGGAAAGTACTTTAGAAAACCATTGACTGCACAGCGTAGCCTCCTGGTTGGTTGGTTTCCCTTTTCTACCTGGTAACCGTATAATACCAGTCAAAACGGGCAGCTCTGATTGGATGGTTTGCAACCAACCTGAGGGCACTAATACAAATTGTGGCAATAAAGGGCTTTCTTGACATGAGGAGCCATCCTGAGCCGGGCTCTCATGGGTGAAGATGGATTATTTTTGTGGCTGTTGAATTCCATTCATTCATCCGTTCGTTTATTTACTTTTTACGTGCAACTTCATAACTGGATGCTTATATTCGCCGAGGAGGCGGCTGAGGCTGATAGGTGATCTGGTGCACCTTCTGAAGTCACTGGCTGCCTACAAATCCGGTGTCTGATCGATAAAACACCAGCAAATGTGAGTACAACATTCTTCTCCTTTGTTTGCACTCCATTTCATACAATATTGCTCTATGTGAGTCATTTTATATTTTGAGGGACACGGAGGATGGTAACCCTGTAAGGAAACTACACTTCTGAGCCACGGGGTGCAGCAGAAGGAACCACTAACAGGACAAGAAGCGCCAACTCCAGCACATCTTTCTTTTATACTGACTTACAAGGTGGAAAAGGGATATACCACCAAGCGGTCTGGAGAGGCAGCTGACTCCACAAATACAAGGTACTGTATGACTTTTATTTTTATTCTTCCCTGCACTGATTATTAAGACTTTCACAATCATTAAGACTTTTACAACCTGGAATATACAGGATAAGACTGTAAATGTCACATTTATGGTACAATCTGCTTTCTTACCGCGGGGCTCAGGCAGGATTTGTTTCTGTACAGGGCACCTAGTTTGGGGTAGAGTTTAGATGAGTTTTTTGATGTGGGGGCCAAAAGATTGTTTTGGGTCTAACCACATCCCTAGATATTTGAGAAAAGTGACTGTAGTCAGCGTGTCATTTGATCTTGTGCTGACACATAGATGGGGTGTTTGCAATTTGTTTAGTTTAGGTGCGGTTCCAAAGAGCATTGTAACAGTTTTGTCAGTATTTAGAAAAAGTTTGTTATCTGCGATCCACTTTTCTACCCCTGTGAATTGTTCTTGCAACACTGCCTCCAGTTGTGGGAGATTTGGTTTGCTGGTATAGATTACGGTGTTGTCTGCATACATGTGTACAGTTGAGGCTTTGCAGACATTGAGCAGATCATTTATGAATATCGTGAATAGAAGGGGGCCGAGTATTGAGCCTTGGGGTACACCGCATGTGACTGGGAGGGGGAGGGAGGAGCTGTCAGAAATGGACACATATTGCGACCGATCAGACACCTATCTCCAATACCGGAGTTTTTAAGTTTTTGCAATAGGATGCCGTGGTCTACTGTGTCAAAGGCCTTGGCAAAATCAAGGAAGATGGCTCCAGTTAGGTTTCCTTTGTTCCATGCCTATCATTACAAACTTTTAAAAGGGTAGTTGTAGTTGAATGATTTGGACGAAAGCGTGATTGATCTGGGGTTAAATAGTTCCGATACTGATAATAATCACGTGCTTGAGCGTAGACAAATTTTTCCAGAATTTTTGACATTACAGGGAGCAGTGATATCGGGCGGTAGTTGGATACCAAAGTATGGTCTCCACTGTTATGGATAGGTACCACCCTTGCAGTCTTCCAGAGTTTGGGTATGTATCCCGTCGCCAGTGATTCATTGATTATAGTTGCGACAGGTTTTGCAATTGCCGGCGCACTGATGTGCGTCAGCATTGCTGGGTTTTGATCAGGTCCAGACTGGTATTTCATGTTTTGGTTATGGAGAAGTTTAGTGATGACACTGACAGGCACTGGTCTAAAACTGAATGTCTCTGTGTTACAGGGTCTTTGCACAGTTGGCGGGGCCTGACCTGTGTGCGGCCTTTCTGATTTCGTGTCATTTCCTAGCTTAGCAATCAGGGTGGTGGCACATCCAACAAAATAATTATTAAAAGCATTTTCTACATCTAGGGGGTGTTGTGCAGTTTGGCTGTTTACTTTGACAGCAGCCGGTTGGGAGTGGATGGGGGGTGCTTGTATGTTACTTATGATTTTCCAAAAATTTGTACGGTTTGATATGTTATTGTTTCAATTTTCATTGAAGTATTGGGTTTTAGCCATTTTTGTTTTGTGCATGCATTCCGCCATTTTCGGTATTCACAGTGATCGTTCGTGGAACCAGTACTCTTGAAATTTGACCACAGGGAGTGTCTAAACTGGTACATTTGCAACTGTATTGAGGTTGTTTATTTGCCATCACCACCGGGTGGCGCCAGTGGCACAGACTATCATCATAACTGATACAGCAGAGGGGCAGCAGCCGTGGTCCTCTAGTGTATAGGAACTACATCTCCCATGATGTGCTGTCACATATTGGGTTGCCTGAGCCTGATGGGAAATGCAATTCCAAAGCTTATGTAGGACAAAGGTCGCTGACTCCTGTTTTAAAAGCCAAGTTGTACATTACCAAACTCTGCTATACGGTTTCTTGTATTGCCAACCAGTTATTAACATGTCGGCAAAATGCTTAGGTTTTATATTTTAAGAATGTTGCATTGTCGAATTTTTGTTTTTTTGCTACTTTTTATGTGTAGTTGGAAACACGTTTGACATTTGTATCAAGCGTACAATGCAACCTTTTGTTCATCTCCAGTAGTTAGCGGATTCCTGTTGGGAAAGTTGAAAGTACCATTAAACTTATCAAGGCTGAGCACTTGGTTAAATTTCACCTTTATCACCTGTCCAACTCGCTGTCAGCCACGGCTTAATTTGTATTTGGAGCGATTCATTCGCTGTTCCAGTCTGTTGAACATTGCGCCTGCATGCCCAAATCCATGGCTCTTTCATTTTCCCAGAAAGCTTGCAATAAATGTATAGAAACCCCTTTTTTTTAAAGAAAAACATCAAGCTTGATTCATCTATTACTTTGGCATCCACCGCGCAGATTGGAAAAGTGCATCTTGGCATTATACAGTTGTTAATTAAAACCTCATTACACAATAAACTGGTGGTGATGGTTTGTTGGTTAATGTTAAGAATTTTAAAGTGAAAAAGCAGACTTGGGAATAGTTCGCTCACAAAAAGTTTCTGATTTTATGATTTATATATATTTTAAATGTTACGCTTTTTTCCCATTAACCCAGTAACCTTTTAATAAAATGTAATCACTTTTTTTTTTAATCTAAATTTTTTTTCTTTTCTTTTTTTTCTTTTTTTTTTAGCAATTCCATTGGTTACTTTTTATAATCTGTGCATAAGAAAAGATATAGATAAGTGTGGAAAAACCTCTACACATCCAATCAAAACAGAGAAATGCTTTCCCCACAGCCAGCGTCTGCAGCAAGGAATTCTGGGTAGGAAATGCAAATGATGTCCACATTTTATTTTTTTCCCTCTCATCAAAAGTCTGCTTTAGCACAGACACACTCCCTGCCATTGTACTGCCAGGCTGCGTAGGTCTGTCCAGGAGTATCTTGTGTCCTGTTGCATACCCTGACCTAAGCTTGAAGCCTTCTGGTTAGGCCCTGCACTGGCAAATGAGGCTGTCTGTGCTAAAGCAGACTTTTGATGCAAAAAGTTAATAAATTTAACTTTATTTGCATCTCCTACCCAGAATTCCTGCTGCAATTGGGGAGTGTAGCATTGAACTCTGGGCAAAGCAGTTGTTTGGTTTATTTGGACGTGTAGGTGATTTTTCAGAATTATTTATATACAGGGTTATCCAAAGAGATTCGAAAAGTCACGGCACGTTCGGTTACTTTTCGTTCTCTTCAATTCGGTTCGTTTTGCCGATCCCATTTCGGTGACCCTGCGGTGTATTCAGCAAACACCACAGGGTCCCCGAATTGCAGGGAAAAGCTGCCGAAAACCTGACGAAAACTAACCGAATGCACGCTGAAAACAAGCAAAAACATCTGGATTAACCTTCGAAGAAGCCGAACAGGAGCCGAACAGGAGCCGAACAGGAGCCGAATCACACAGAGCAGTAGAGGAGGCAGTGAATAAATTAGAAAAACCATTTGTATGAATCTGGGAAAATGAAACGCTGTTTGCAAAGAAACTACTGAGCGAAAATGTCTGGAATTTTCACAGGAGGTCCAGGGAATGATCATAAAGAGGGCTGTTACAAAATAAATAAGTAAACTGAAAAAAAAAAAAAATCGGACTTTTAAAAAAAAAAAAAAAAAATCAGAAAAATGCTTAAAGTATCCTAAAAAATCTATAAATAAAGAGACTATTTGCTGCAGAATTTTATAATGAACGGTTTATTAGATGTTAAATTAAAACGGGAATATTTTTAACATTGAAGTCTATGGGATTCTCCTGAATAAATTTGCCGAATTAAACCACCGAATGGCAGGACATTAGGGGAACCTTTCACTGCTGGTTTGTGTTCTCTGAATAGCCGAAGCAGTGCTTTTTTATGGGGATTTCACTGCCCTCGAACAGGCACCGTATGTGCAGGCAATTCGCCAGGATTTGGCGAATTGCTGCTCTCTGGATAGCCGAATGGCCAAGAGAGGTAACCGTACGCTGATTTTCAGCATTCGGTTACCTTTCTCAAGCAATTCGGATCTCTTTGAATAACCCTGATAGTAATTTTTGCTATAGAGGCCTTCGATTTCTCGATTTGTCCTCCATCACAATTTAAATGGGTGATATTCCATGTATAAAACCAAATTGAACAAGTCGTTGGCATGTCTCTGACTGTAAATCTAACAGCAATGACCGCTACATCTGCAACCAAAAGCTAATGTCTTTCAGCCACATACCTTACCATAATGGATTTTTTTTTTTTTTTAAATATTTTTATTTTTAAGTTTTGGCACTGATCACAGAATTCCACTTCAGTGTTTTTTTTTTTCTCAGCATTGAAGACCAGGCACCTGCTGCATCAGAACCCGGCTACGTATCTAGAGCTCGATACTGCCTTCGTTGATGTCTTTATTTGGGCCGTTTGTTTAAAATGCTGCTGTTTAAAGACCACGTTAAGCAGTTCTTAATTGGATATAAAGTAAATAATAGAGCGGGAATAGCCACATATGATAGTAGCTGTCTTGGCAGAGAAATTGGACTCATTTGCTACAAGCTCGGATGTTGTTATGTAGGCAAATTGCTTCCTTATTCATTACAAACAGAATTAAGTAAAAAATTGCACAGATGGTATTTTTGCATATGATGCCAATGGAGGCTGTCAGGTTGCCAGCATACCTGGATACACGATTATCTCTTTCTCTCCTTCAGTCTCTCTCTAACTTTTAATTGTTTTTGTTGCTCTCTCATTTTTGCGTTTCACTGTCTCTCGTTCTCCCACCTAATGTGTTCTCTGTTTTGCCTGCACACAATCTTTTTCATCTGCTCTTTTGTCAGCTCTCTCTCGCTCTTGTCTGCACTCTTTTGCTCTTTTTACCTGCTCTCTATTTGCCTGCCTGCTCTCTCCTATTCGCCTGCCTGCTCTCTCCTATTCGCCTGCCTGCTGCTATCTCGCTCGTTGCTCGCTCTTTATTTGCCTTAGATCTCTCTATTTGCCTACTTGCTCTTATTTGCCTACTTGCTCTTATTTGCCTACACGCTCTTATTTGCCTACTCGCTCTTATTTGCCTACACGCTCTTATTTGCCTACACGCTCTTATTTGCCTACTTGCTCTTATTTGCCTATACGCTCTTATTTGCCTACTCGCTCTTATTTGCCTACTCGCTCTTATTTGCCTACTCGCTCTTATTTGCCTACTCGCTCTTATTTGCCTGCTCGCTCTCTTATTTGCCTGCTCGCTCTCTTATTTGCCTGCTCTCCCGCTCTTATTTGCCTGCCTTCTCTTGCTTTTATTTCTCTGCTCTCTTGTCGATGCTCTTTGTGCCTGTTCTCTCTCCGATTTGCCTGATCGCTCTCGCTTTTTTTTTTTTGCCTGATTTTACAAGAGCAACTTTTTGTAGCCTAGTGCAAGCGCTCACTTAGGCTGGTTTCATACCTGAGCGTATCTCATATGCGCGTGTTTTTTCGGGCGTTTTATGAGTGTATTACCTGACTGTTTCGACAATTAGAGACCCGCGTCGTACGCTCGTTTTTTTTTTACTACGGAGGCGTCCAATAAAAAAGACTTCCTGAGATGCACCATTTTCACTTGCTCGTTCATACGTGCGTTTTTGATGACGCAAACGCCCATTTCAGAGCGTTCACGTTGAAGTCTATGGCCGCAAACACGCTGTAATACGCCCCACAGAAGCTCCTGTACTTCTTTGGGCGTATGGCGTTTTACAGCGCGTTCCTACGTGCTGTAATATGCCCAGGTGGGAACCAACCATGCCCATCTATATAATAATGCAGTAAGAGGCAGCGTGTCTGTTGCCACTCTGCCTCTGAGCATGCATGCACAACCAGCGGCGGTTGGCTGCGTGCGCACCCAGCTGCGCGCCCATCCAACCGCCGAAATAGTAATACGTCGGAGTGTCGAATGCATGCGCACCCAGCAGTACGCTGGGTGCGCATGCATTCCACACTCCGGCGTATCACTGTTTTGGTGGTTGGATGCGCGCGCAGCTGGGTGCGCTCGCAGCCAACCGCCGCAGCACGCGCACAGCGTGGCTAAATAACATGAGGCGCGCCAAAACGCCTCAGTCATAGGAGCAGCAGCACAGCCTCCGGATACAGTGAGCAACCTGCATAGATTAAAAAAACAACCACGGAGCACAGAGCCCCCGGCCCAATCGGCACCTCCACCACAGAACCTAGGAGCACACGGCAAAAAAAAAAGAAAAGTTGTACGCCCACCCCAAAACAAAGAGCCCCCAAAGCTCTGAACACCACCACCACAGAGCGCACAGAGCTCAGAGGGACTAACAAAAAACAGTGCCCCCCCCCCAACAAAGAGCCCCCAAAGCTCTGAGCACCCACAGAACCTAGGAGCACCCAGTCAAAAACAAAAAACATAGCTGTGCCCCCACCCAAAACACCGAGCCCCCAAAGCTCAAAGCACCTCCACCACAGAGCACACAGAGCTCAGAGGGCCTAACAAAAACCAGTGACCCCCCCAACAAAGAGCCCTCAAAGCTCTGAGCACCAACACCACTGAGCACACACCATCGTAGAAAAAAGAAATACCCTGAAAATAGAAAAAAAAAAATCACACACTTATCAATAGACTGCCCTCTGGGCAGGCTTTCCACCTAGTAGGAAATAATAGGATTTCAGTGTTTGAGCGTTTTACAGCGCGTAGGAACGAGCTGTAAAACTCCCAGGTGTGAACCAGGCCTTATATTTAATATATAATCCAGTAAAGTGCTCAAGAACATGACTTGCTGCCTCAATGGAACAACACAAGAAAACTTCCCAAAAAGTGTTAAAATAACGTTTCAGAACAGATCAATCCGTACGACGCAGGAAAAGGAAAATCTCTAAAAACAAGTGCGTCGTGAAAGAACAGAATTGTAGTGAACTTCTACATCAGATATATAAAACCCAAACAAGGGGGAAAATAAGTATAAGCGAATGTACATCTAAAAAAAGCAAAAAGAACCTTCAAAACTGTATTTGATGCTTATGCTCAAAAATCCACTTCAGTGCAATGTTATGTCCTTCAACCTTGATTTCGAGAAAAGCATAAGCCTCAATGATGCGGTTTACTCGGTGAAGTAGCTTTACTGCTCTTTTTCATTTTCGTGCGCTCTTTATTGCCTGCTCGCACTCTATCGCCTGGTCTTGCGCTCTCTCACCAGACCCTGCTCGCTCACCCTCATGCATTTTCTTGCTCTTGCGCTCTTTTTTTCGCTCTGGTGCTTGCTCTTTTTCACTCATGGCGTCTTTTCTTTTTTTTTGGTTCTCTCGTTTTGTATCTAAAGTTAAAGCGATACTTTTTTAAAAAAAAATCCTGTCACACTTCAGCGAGCGTAACCCGATCAATCAATCAATCAGTGTGCCTTTGTTACCGAGAGAGCGCAGCTCGAATCCTTGCCCAGCGTAGTCACATTGTCCCTATACCACACACACACCGTATGACCGCTCTGCTTGGATGTTGCGTGCCAGTGTACAGGAGACACCTGCGCTTGGTTTAATCTACGCAGATATGATTTCTGGATTCAGTCCTAATTTACAGACCATCATTGACTTAATTACGCGCTCCTGAGTGTTTTAAAATCTGAATGGAAAATGAGCTGGATACAAAATGTGATTAAAGAATGCTTCATTTGTATAAATGGTATGAGGTGACACAGGGCACCCGCTGTTTGCACGAAGCATTATTGTCCTGATTCAAAGGAAGCTGAACATTTGTAACTTTTTAATGAATCTTTGGCAAGTCTGCACATACGACTTAATACATTAAAAATGCTACATGTTACCTACGGTATATTCAACACAGCTGGGCTGCTATCGGGGGGGGGGGGGGTAACAGTGCCTGACATGATCAGGGGCCCAGTGGCTACAGGAGGCCCCGGCTCTTGCCAATCCCTGTGCAGCCAGTTTCACTCCCACAGATAGAAGGGTCCACCAAGGACTGGTTCACTGGGATAACAAGCAATTAGCCGGTGGACCGACGCATTTGAGGCCGGTAAGAGCACTCTGACTCATCACTGAGGGAGTGATTTAGTTTGGTCTGCACCAGGTAGAGGTGCAGCTAAATGCTCTCCATTCAGGGAATACTTTTTACACTCTTGCTGGACCAGCATGAATTTACCCATTCCCTGTAAATGCGGTAAGCAGAGGAAACATAATGTCTTAAGTGGGCCCCAAACAGTGGATCGGTAAGGCCCCCATGTTTCCAGATGGCTTCCCTTCATACAGGATTCTCATTACCCAATAAATATCAAAAAAAAAATGTGTATGTCAAGTATTTTACCAGGAAGGACACATTGATATTCCTCTGGTTTTCAAGTATGTCCTGGGTTCAAGAACATTGAATTGTTACAGTCGTTACAGAAAAACAAAGTAATAAAATGCAAGATATTAAAAACAAAACACAAATATACAGATTAACCCCTAAAATACATATGTAGGAAATATAGTCACTATGTTACATGTTTACAGGTGCATTCTGTATATAGTCACTATGTTACATGTTTACAGGTGCATTCTGTATATAGTCACTATGTTACATGTTTACAGGTGCATTCTGTATATAGTCACTGTTACATGTTTACAGGTGCATTCTGTATATAGTCACTATGTTACATGTTTACAGGGGAATTCTGTATATAGTCACTATGTTACATGTTTACAGGTGCATTCTGTATATAGAAACATAGAAAAATGTCGGCAGATAAGAACCTTTCGGCCCATCTAGTCTGCCCAATTGCATGGATACTTTACCTGGATCTTTCTTTTGTTTAGGATAGCCTTATGCCTATCCCATGCTTGCTTAAATTCATATAGTCACTATGTTACATGTTTACAGGTGCATTCTGTATATAGTCACTATGTTACATGTTTACAGGTGCATTCTGTATATAGTCACTATGTTACATGTTTACAGGTGCATTCTGTATATAGTCACTGTTACATGTTTACAGGGGCATTCTGTATATAGTCACTGTGTTACATGTTTACAGGTGCATTCTGTATATAGACACTATGTTACATGTTTACAGGTGCATTCTGTATATAGTCACTATGTTACATGTTTACAGGGGCATTCTGTATATAGTCACTGTATTACATGTTTATAGGTGCATTCTGTATATAGTCACTATGTTACATGTTTACCGGTGCATTCCGTATTGAGGTAGGTTAATAGAGATCTCGAGTGACTTTAGACTGGGGGAAGATTTGATGACGTCTGGAGGTTATTCCATAATTGTGGTGCTCTGTAGGAAAATGAGGATTGAGACACTTTCTTTTTGTATTTTGGTATTGCAAGTAAGGTGCAGGTCCTGGATCGGAGGTTATAGGATGAAGGAACTACTGAGGGAAGCAGTCTATTCAGGTAGGGTGGTAGCTTCCCAGAAAAGCTCTTAAACACCAGGTTGGAAAGGTGAAGGGTGCGTCTAGATCCCAGTGATGGCCAGTTTAGCTCTTTTAGCAAGACTAGCTTTCTTTGTCTATGCCGCTGCTTTATTTGCTTCAGTCTTTTTCCATCATACGTGACCACGTAATTAAAGTATACGAAAAGGCAAACTGTGCTCCCCAAAGCCTTAATTTCAGGGCTGTTAAACCCTGAACCCCCAGATGTTTCTGAACTACACCCCCCATGATTCTCTAGATATTTATTACATTCAAAGAATTCTGGGAATTGTAGGCAATTAACATCTGGGGGCTTGACTCCCCTGCCTTAATTCATACCACAGGCTCTTAAATGTACTTAAATACAATTGTGGCTGTAAAAATAAGTTCTTTAAGTACCACTTGTTATGATATCATTTCTCTTTGTATTTATAGTTCTCCATGATGTGTTTTTATGACACAAGCCATAGAAACATTGTATCAGTGAGCCTTATTTTTATTTCCCACCAGGAATGACACACTGTATCTCTGAATGTTTTCATAATAAAGGATTATTCTGCAATAGCAGCCCGAGGCCATTATAGTCTTAACGCTCGCTGTTTCTTTGTCCCTTTTCACGCCGTTTACCTTGGGCCCATTGTTTATCTGCAACAGCTTTCCAAATGTTCGCAACTTAATGCAATTAAGAGCAATCACAATTTGCCTTCAAGCTTTGCTCCTACATCAAGAATATCTGATTATGGCTATCAGTATGTATTCTGATTCCATCACTCATGTGAACGTCTGTAAACACAGCTTAACTTCAAAGCCAAGGAATCCAAGACAATTGATCTATGTTCTGGCACCGAATAATCCTCAGGAGCGCAAGTAATGAAAAGAGCCAGTAAAACAAGGCTTTGCTTCTATTTTTTTTATTTTCTTATCATAATTCCGCGCGCGCAAAATAAAATATCTAGGATAGATAACACCCGCTCCCCAACAGTATCCTATCTGCTCTTGCGTATCTTGTAATTAACTCGACATTATTGAGTGTGCTAATATGCATGCATTTTACAGCTTCCGTTCCAGCTTCAATGAAGCCCCATTACACATGACTGCTAATTAAATTGATGGAGAAGGGGGGGGGGTCAGAGAAAAAAAATCTGCGATCAATAATCTACTGTTGCATTGAAAAGTTTTACCAAATTTGCTGGAAGAGATCATCTTCTTCGCTTGAATGCAGCACATCTGCTCCTCTCGCCTGTACCGTGGTGGGTCTACAAAAAGAAAAAGTGTTCGTTTCGAGCCGTCGACGGACAGAAAATTACCGTTTTTTTATTTTCTTAAAACAAGCAAGCGGTGACAAATAAGCCTTAACTAGAAAAGCGCAGTGTGATATTGTGGAGGTTTTCCAAACCTCCTCTTTATTATCTCACTTGAGCAAAAGTCTATAAGCTGTGCGGTTATCTCGAAGACCAGTGGAGCTGAAAACAACATTTACGACGTCTGGCTGTAAACTAGGTAGCAATATAGGCACCTGTATCGCGTTTTTCATTTAGCCTGCAGCCTGTGATAATTACCTGGCTGCATCGAATCCAATTGAAGCTCTAACGTCTATTCTAATGCTATCCTGATTCATAGCAGGGCACTCGCGGGGAGCGAGCTAAATGCACAAACATGCCAAACTCATTTGTATATGTGTATAAAAAAATTCCCAAATTCCAAACGACGGCTATAAATCCGCACAGATACGTCGCATTAACACAAATGGTGGAAGAGCGATTCATCTTATCGTTTTAATGCACAGTTGGATCAAATACCCCCTTACAGGTTATTACCCAATTACATTCTCAAGAAGACTGTTTGTTTGTTGGCTTGATTAAACTTCACTGCTTTCCCATATTGTCTCCTCCTGTGCGTTTGGAAACCGAAATAAGAGGGGGGAAATATGAATCTATATAATGGATGAAAAACCGCTATGTGCTATGATGCCTGATTATATTCTATGTGACAAGATAGTATTACGCTATGGTCCTTTTTCTGCTTCTCCTCTATGTGCATATACATTGAAGAACTGCAGGAGAAAGGGAAGGGGTCATCTCTTAATGGACCCAATGCCATACGTGCTGAGCCTCTAATATATACAGGGTTATTCAGAGAGAGGTGAAAAGCAGGAGAATGGCTGGAGAATGGAAAATTCTAGGCCAAAATAGCCAAACCAGAAAAATTCTCCCGTTTATCTCACTTTCCAAATCGGCTATTTTGAACTAGAATTTTCCATTCTCCAACCATTCTCCTACTTTTCACCTTTCTCTGAATAACCCAGATAGGCTCTTTACCACGTGAGTTGACAATCAATTGACACTCTTATATATTCTTTAACAGTGTCTTGTGTTGCACTATATACTGTTTTTTGTAAATGCCCACATCTGATGCGCCACCGAAAATATCTACGCAAGGAAAGGACTCCTTATGGGGTGATACAAGGTCCTTTTTCGGGTGATCTATTATTATAGTATTCCTTATATAATAGGGGGATATACTTTTGTATAACACAAATCCCTTAATTGGTGATAAGGTATGGGGCATTGACGCAAGTAGGTCCTTGCTTGGACCCGTAGAGGAAGTGAGCGCTCTCCAATCTATCTTTTTGCGCTATTCCATGAATCTATATATTGTATATATTCATTCTCCCCAAACGTTAAACCCACTGACAGGTGGAGTAATATTGATTTTATATGGTTGCAATGGCACCTGTCAAGGGGTAGGATACATTGGGCAGCAAGTGGACAGTGACTTCTTGAATTTTATTTATTGGAAGCAGGAAAAATTTGGCAAGTGACAAGATCTGAGTGACTTTGACAAGAGCCGAATGGTGATGGCTGGACGAATGTCAGAACATCTCCAAAACAGAAAGTCTCATGGGATGTTCCTGATATGCCATGGTAAGTACCTATCGAAATGTGGTGCAAGGATGGAGAACTGGCGTCCGGGTCTTGACACCCAAGAATTGTTCATGACATGTGGGGAGAGAAGATGAGCCTGTCAGGTCCCATTACACAGAGCTATTGTAGCTCGGATTGTGGGAAAAAAATTATAGAAAGGTGTTAGGTGTGTCTTGACACCTTTCTATCATTTAAAACCTAGAGATTGTTGTGGACCATGTACACCACTTCAAGGCAATGGTGTTCTCTTTCAGCAGGATAATGCACCATGTCACACCGGAAAAAACTGTTCAGGAATGGTTTCAGGATCATGGCAAAGATTACAACGTGTTGCCTTGGCCTCTAAACTCCCCAGATCTCAACCGAATTGAGCATCTGTGGGATGTGCCGGAACAACAAATCCCATCCAGAGTCCCTGCCTGTCAGAGATCCCCCCCTGATGACAAGATAGGGTTCTGTATACAGGGACCGATATCTACCCCTCTGTTCCTTGAATGGTCAGTATAACTGTCTATCTTCAGGGACTCGATCCTTTTACACTCAGCAAGGGTTAACAGGCCACAAAGTAGAAAAACAAAGCAGGCCCAGACAGTACTCATCTTGATGCCACCCTTATACCCAGAATGATGTATAAAGCAGGGTAACCCTGACTAATAGGATCAGTATACAATTCAGGGACAAAGCAGCACCGGTACACAATTTGGGGTTCTCAGACAAGGCAGCATCGGTACACAATTCGGAGTTCTCAGACCAAGCAGTGTCGGTACACAATTCGGGGTTCTCAGACAAAGCAGCATCGGTACACAATTCTGAGTTCTCAGACAAAGCAGTGTCGGTACACAATTCTGGGTTCTCAGACAAAGCAGCACCGGTACACAATTTGGGGTTCTCAGACAAGGCAGCATCAGTACACAATTTGGGGTTCTCAGACAAAGCAGCATCGGTACACAATTTGGGGTTCTCCGACAAGGCCAGGTTCATTAGTCAGATACACAATACAGCGCTGGGGAAGTAACACAACTTCAGTGCAAGGAGTAAGTGTGGCATACTGGCTTTTAAATCCGGCAGCTCTGCATCATCATGCCGCGCCCCGCCTCCTGGCCAGTCACGTGTCCACCCCAGGCCAGCATATCACTCTGCACCCGGCCAGTGAGCAGCGAGGACGGCGTTGCCGGGCAGCTCCAGGGGCATGAGACTTGACACCTCCTCAAAACTTGCAGGACTTAAAGAATCTTCTGCTAATGACTTGCTACCAGATGCCACTGGACATGTTCCAAGGTGTAGAGGAGTCCATGCCGGTAGCAGAAACAGGAAATGACATCCTTCCGAACAGAATGTGAGAAGATCGAGATAACAATGAGCGTTTTTTAACGTGTGTGTGTGTGTGAACATTGTCCTTTTGGGATCCGTATCTCTGCCTTTATTACAGCCTGATATTGTTTTACTTTTTTAAAGTTTCCTCAATTTTGGAAAAACATTTAACGTCTGTTTGGAACAAAGGTGCTATCAGCCGAACATTCCATTTTAAGGAGCTTTCCTCTGTAACCACACTTCTCAGTAATTTCCGAATCCCAATTACGAAAATCTAAATAAATAACTAAAAGGCGGAGTGAAAAGCTGTTCCGAGATGGCCTGAACCGAGAAACTCTGCCAAACGCTCTGCTTTTGTCATGGTCTGACGAACACGTCGTCTCAGCATATTTAAATTACGTGCTTGTTGTATCCAGCATTCCATACTGTCCTTGGTATTTTTCAAGCATAAAAAAAGGAATCCACAATGTATCGCGGAACATAAAAAGAAAGCGTATACCATAAATTCTAACCGTGTCACTCGCCGTCTCTATTAACATCACTGCCGGCATCCAGCAATTTTTGTGCTTATAAGCTTCATTACTTTTTCACTTATGTTTTGTGGGTTTTTTGTCTTGACTGATTTATGAAAAAAGCCTTTTGAAGAAGTAGGTGGTAGAATTTCCATTTTCCTATTTTGTTATGGAGTGAGAAAATTGCAGTTAGTTCTCAACTTAGAAATAACCTGATTATGATATTTTTTTCCACCATTCCTGATATAGTTTTCCTTCGAGGGGACATCTCCAATCAGCACGTCTGTTAATTTCAGATTTTTTGATTTTTGCAGCCTTACTTTATCAAGTTTTTCTGAAAGATCACCATCAGGGTTATTCAAAGAGAATTGAAAAGTCATCGCACGTTCGGTGACTTTTCGTTCTCTTCAATTCGGTGCGATTTGGCGATCCCATTTCGGCGACCCTGCGGTGTATTCAGCAAGCACCACAGGGCTGTCGTAGTGCAGGGAAATGCTGCCGAAAACCCGACGAACGCTCAGACGAAGGCACATCGAAACCTGCAAAAATATCTGGATTAACCCCGCCGAACACGCCGGAGAAACCCGAGCAGGAGCCGATCAGAGTGCAGAGCAACCGCCGGAAAAAGTCGACACCGCAGACGAAGGGAGTAAAAAAAAAAAAAAGTTTGCTTGAATGTTTGAAAAGTGAAACGATGTGAGGGGGCGTGGCCGGCTCTGCACGAGCGCAGACGTGTCTTCATGGAGCTCTGAGGACTCTCCTGTTTTGTAGGGGTTTTAGCTTGTTTTTATCTGTGGATAGTGCACCTTTAACCCCTTAGTGACCGGGCGGTTTTACACAAATCCGTCTTTTAGGCTAGGGTCAAACGAAAGCATTTTTACACGCGAATGTAAAAAAGTGCGTCCGAACGAATTGACGTATTTTTTCACGGAGTGCGCGAAAACGGTCATACGATGCGCATTTTTTCGTGCGTGATTTTTTTCGGATGTCAATAAAACTCTTTTTCGTCTGGACGTTATGTAGGCTGGACATTAGCAGTGTCTGACATCTCCTAATCACGCAAACACGCCGCTATGCCGCAGCTGCGCACTCTGTACGTCCGTACTAGCGGTTCGGCGTTCTCGAAAAAAATGCGTTCGTTTTCCCCTTGCGTTGCGCGGCCGGACTTTCGTGCGACCGTACTTCGTATATTGGCCGTCATTGCCCGTCATTTGCTGCTAGTGCGGCCGTAATTATGTGCGCCAGAACGCACGTTAAAAGTGCGCTGGTCTGACCCCAGCCTTAGTGACCACTGCTGTTTTTACCTTTCTGCGCTGTTAGTGTTTAGGTCAAATTTTCCTCTTACTCGTTTATTCGACCCACACATATTATACACCCTTTTTCCCGCCATTAAATGGACTTTCTAAAAATACCATTATTTCCATCATATCGAATAATTTACTATAAAAAAAATATGAAATATGAGGAAAAAAATGGTAAAAACACACTTTTTCTTAATTTAATCCCCAAAATCTACAACCACCCAAAAAGACCCCGGCTAAATAGGTTCAAAATTTAGTCCCGAGACTAGAAATACCCAATTTTTACATGCGTTTGCTTTTTAACCCCTTCACTGCTGAGACAGTTCACCTATGTGCGCTGCGCTCATTCTGACCATTTTGTGCTAATTATTTTTAGATGACAGCCTAGGTCCTATTTAATTAAACTCCCCCCAGACAAAAAAAACTTTTAAAAAAAAAAACATTTTTTTTTTTTATTTAATTTTTTTTTTTTAATTTTTTTTTAAAACCAAACCTGGTCATGTTTGGTATCATTGGAAAGGCCATAATCAGGCCTTTCAAATTATGGCAAATATGACCATCTAGCTGCCATGGATCGGGAGATAATCTCTACATGGCAGCTAGAGGGTTAGCTGGCCCACTGACATCCTCACACATATGGTGAGGTTGTCAGTGGGTGGGGGGGGGACCTGGAGGCTTGGCTGACATCCAAGATGTCAGCCCCCCTCCAGGTTTGAATCACGTTTTGGCGCCAATTGGCGCCGCAACGTGATCCGGCGGCGAAACTGTTAATGCCATACACCACTGAAAAGGGGAGGCTCTCCCCTCTCCAGCAGTGCAAACGGCATCTCCCTAGCTTCAATGGTTGGGGAGATAGAGGGCTCCGAAGGAGCCCCCCCCTCCCCTCCATTGAAATGCATGGGGACGCCTGCTGATGACGTCACCACGCAGTGTGGCGACGTCATCAGCCTCGCCTGCCCATGTAAATCACATGGGCAGGCTTCCTCCCTGCCAGATCGCCGTGGGATCCAGCGAGGGAGGTGAGTATCGGGCGGGAGGGGGATTAGGCGCCGCTGACGTACCCTGTACGTCCGCGGGTCTAAGGGAGACCCGAGGACAGGACGTACAGGGTACGTCAGCGGCCCTTAAGGGGTTAAAGATCCTGCACGGCTGGTCATTACGGGGATTGCTCCGGGGCCCGTTATTGCCCTCCCCGCCGGAGCACAGCAGAGATTTGTGAAGACTCCCCGGTGACACCAATTAGCCGTCGGCCATTTTGAGGCCTACCATTTGCCACCTGGCCATCTCGCTCCTTATTCCCTGAGGTGCACCCCTGCGGGGGGTTTGTTGGTTGAGGATAGCGGGGATGGAGGGCCCCCATCCTCCGGCTGCATCTGATGTCCCCTTAGCGGAGAGTCCGGACTGGCGACCGGAGCGGCGCAGTTTGGACTGTCCCTCACCCGTTAGTGGAATGGAGGCCTGGTTTGAGGCCTGTCTCGAACAGTTACAGGGAGAAGAAGAGGGTTCACTTACCCGCGGTCCATGGAGGCGGCTGATGGAGTTGCTGAGAGTTGACCGGGAGCCTGAGGGCCAGGAGGAGGTGACATTGGAGGACGTCGAACATGATGCAGATTTGGACGGTGATGGGTCTTTGTGGAGCGGTGAATCAGGAGGTTTGGATTTCGGGCTGTGCCTGCTGTCTGCATGTCGGAGGGGGAGCGTGACCGGGATGTGCACAGCTGAGGCTGTACAGATGGACGCAGAGGTGTCTAACACGGAGCCTTCATCGGAGGGTGTGCTGGGGGTGCCGACCGGGACTGATGGGCCTTGCGCTGATGGGAAGCAGTGTGGGCCTTGGTTCCGTGGTGCGACTGGTGCGTCTGATGGGTCAGCCTGGGGACTGGACGTTCACCGTGTCCGCTCTGTCAGCTTCCTGGCTTTGTGGATCTCAGCCCCCGTCCTTGACGGTGCTCTTGCTGACTGGCCTGGCCTGCAAAACATAACCCTGCCTGTCTTACAGAGGATGCCACTTCGTGACACTGGCTGAGTGTACTTCTCCAGGAGCCATTCCGCCTCCTCGATGTCTCCAATTCCATTGCAGAATATTAACCCAGAAGCAGTTTGACCCTTTTTGACGTTATCCCTTTTTCTTTTTTTTTAATAAGCATATATTTTGTGAGGACTTATCACCTTATTATATTTTTGTTCCCTTTTTGTGATATGTATGTCCCTGGCTGGGGACATCATTGCAGAGACTTTTTTTTTTTTATCTTTTATCTTTATTTTTCTTTACTCTGAGGCATTTCTCTTTATTATTGCTACCCCCTTATTTTTGATCGTCTGACGTTTTTCTTTGTTTTTTTTGTGACGATCCCCCCCCCCCCCTTACGTAATTTGTGATTCTTTTTTTTCTTTTTTTTTTCATGTTTAACCACTTGGATGCTGAGGACGCGCTGAGCGCGTCCTCCCATTGGGGTCAGCGTTCGGCCGGGTTCCGGCCGATCGCTGGCCCCTCCGGTGCGGGCTGACATCCTGGATGTCAGCCCGGCATCCGGAACAGCAGCCGCCGGAATTTGGTGTCATCGCGGCAGCGCGATGAACCAAATTCAGGCGCCCCCCCCGCATGTGCGGAGGAGGCGCCTGAAAGGGTGGGGGGAGGTCCTTCGGACCTCTCTCCCTCCCGATCGGCGACTCTGCGGGGGTTAACCCAGGCATCATTTGGAAGGGCACAGCCTGCCCTTCCAAATGATGCCTGGCATTAACCCCTGGGGAGCTGGATCGCGAATCGGCGCTGAAAAGCGCCGGTTCGCGATCCTTTCCCGGAGCTGGCCGACATCTTGGATGTCGGCCAAGCCTCCGGGAACTCCCCCTGAGGACTGTCGTCATCGTGCGTAGCACGATGACGCCAGTCCTAGAGTTAACCCTTAACTGCCACCAACGGTGGAGATAGGGAGTTCCAATGAACTCCCTATCTCCCGATCCGTGGCAGTTAGGGGTTAAATTTTGGTATGGTTGGATCGGCCAGAGCATGGCCGTTCCAACGATACCAAACCCTGCAGTGAAAAAAGTTGTAAAAAAAAAAAAAATGAAAAATAAAAATAAAAAAAAAATTAAAACAAAAATTATAAAAAAAAAAAATAAACACTTTTTTTTATTTTTTTTGGTTTGTTAATGCAGCAATATTGTTCCCATTTCAATTATAATGTGAACAATGATGCTGCACTAACGATTTTTGTATGCGGTGCGTTTGTTAAAAATAGTGTCATTTTCCCCAAAAAAAAATGTAACGAGACCCCATCTCTAATTTTTTTAACAAGCGCACCCCATACAAAATATAACCGCAATTGCTCGCATGTTAAAATGTGGAAAAAAACACTTTACACATTGTAAATTATTGAAAATACATATTTTATTGCATTTTTTGTTATAATATACAGACATGACATAACGTATACATATAATAATGACATATTATGAATCTACCGAGTCTGACGGAAAGAACGATATATAATATGTCTGGGTCATATACTAAAATAAGCCTTCAAAACACGTTTAAACATGATGCGCAAAACAGGTAAAAAATGACCTCAGCACAGGGGCGGGAAAAGCCTCAGCAGCGAAAGGGTTAATAAGCATATATTTTGTGAGGACTTATCACCTTATTATATTTTTGTTCCCTTTTTGTGATATGTATGTCCCTGGCTGGGGACATCATTGCAGAGACTTTTTTTTTTTTTATCTTTTATCTTTATTTTTCTTTACTCTGAGGCATTTCTCTTTATTATTGCTACCCCCTTATTTTTGATCGTCTGACGTTTTTCTTTGTTTTTTTTGTGACGATCCCCCCCCCCTTACGTAATTTGTGATTCTTTTTTTTTTTTTTTCATGTTTAAGGTTCAATATTTATTCTTTGGCAACGGTTACACAGGATGAGGAGTGAATACATTCTGTTACAAAAAAGGCACAACCACCAACACCAGAGGTTCTCATGCTTTACGAGCGCTCAGTGCGGCTGATCCTGGAGACCGAAAACAAAAGCGACCCTTCCCTGGAAATCCTAAACCTTCATACAGGATGACAGTAATACTGGAGGGATACGAGCGCAAAGGGAGACACCCCCCCCCCCTCCATAACACCATGGCTCTATACCAGCGCCTGCTCACATTGGCACCATGCAGAATTCAGAGCCACACCTCTATGAAGTGCTGCCAGACAGCACCAGCCGAGCATCATGGGACATGTTGTGGAACAGGACACTTAAAAGGTTCCCCTCCTGAAACCGCGTCACACGATGACTCCAAGTCGGATTCCTGTGAATTCTACACACGCAGAGTTTATGGTCCTGAACACAATGAGCCTCGGCCAACACTGACCAGACCAAAGGACAAAACTAGAGGTCACTTCTCACCAAAACATTGCAGAAGGGAAGGGGGGGTGCAAAAGTGCACCGTGTGGTCACCGCCATATGTGGGGGGGGAGGGGGAGTGTCTGACATGCGAGTTTAACTGAGGTCGCAGGGCACCTAGAATCTGGAAAAGTTTTGGAGAGGGTCTGCTGAGGATGATGGGAGTTTCACTTCCCAAAACTGCTCCGTGTGTGATTCTTATACCTGTGATATTTGGTCCTGCGAAGCTAATTGTGCTGGTCAGTCTGTGACCCTTTCATTTCAAAATAAAAATCTTAAATACAAAAAAAAAGAAAAGTGAAACGCTGTTTGCGAAGAAACTACTGAGAGAAAATGTCTGGAATTTACATATAAGATCCAATAAATGATAATAAAAAGGGCTGTTGTTACAGAAAAAAGAAAACGATTTAAAAAAAGGAAAAAAAAATCCCAGAAAATGCCTAAAAGATCCTAAAAAATATATGAATAGACTTTTTACTGCAGACTATTATAATGAACGGTTTATTAGATATTGAATTAAAACGGGAATATTTTTAACATTGAAGCCTATGGGATTCGCCTGAATAAACCTGTCGAATTAAACCACCGAGTGGCAGGGCAATTCGGCAACTTTTCACTGCTGGTTTTTGTTCTCTGAAAAGCCGAAGCATTGCTTCTCTATGGGGGATTTCACTGCCCTCGAACAGGCAACGCGGTATGTGCAGGCAATTCTCCAGGATTTGGCGAACTGCCTGCTCTGTGAATGGCCAGGAAAGGTAAGCGTATGCTGAATTTCACTGTTCGGTTACCTTTCGCCAGCAATTCGGATCTCTTTGAATAACCCTGTGTGTTATTACTTGATGCAACCGCTTACTAAAGAAGAATGGAGAATTTATATATACATTCTGGCTAGGGATGAGCTGTTCGGGTTCGGACGGTTCGGGGTTCGACCCGAACTTAGCCTGTTCGAGCAGATCGCGAACACTGAACATTTCCGGGTGTTCGTCGCATGTTCGACCACAATGGATCACAATGCATTTTCCCACTGCCTGAAGCTCCTAATTGGCTACAGCCTTGCACCTGACCACAGGTCTGATGCAAGACTGGTTGAACACTATGCCAATCACCGCTCAGAGTCCTGATTGGGCAAATTTTGCCCAATCATGGGCTCACAGAGCTAAGTCCCGCAGCACACTATATAAGGTTTCCACGCAGCGCTTCTGCACGCATTTCAGAGGAGATTTCATAGGAGATTGTTGTTGTGTGTTGTTACTGCCGGTCTGCCACGCTACTGGGGGGTCTCATTTCGACCAAATATCAGGGAATTTAGGTGATGTGTGTCTTGACACTGTGCCAGCAAGTTTTTTGGGGTTTACAACTTTATTTAAAACATTTGTGTATTGAGGTGATTTTCTGTGTCTCGTCACACAGCCAGCAAGTCTTTTTGGGGCTCACTAATTTCTTTAAAACACTTGTGAATTAAGGTGATCTTCTGTGTCTAGTCACACAGCCAGCAATTTTTTTTTGGGGCTCACTAATTTCTTTAAAACATTTGTGAATTAAGGTGATCTGTGTCAGTGACGACATTCACCAATCGCTAGCTTCCTTCCTACACCTATTTAAACCTCCTCATTCCACTCTATCATTGCCCTATTGTGGTTCTGTTTAGTCCCTCTACCACATTCCATATCGTTATACCGTCCTTTTGGCTACCGACTCGGCTAGTGTTTTTTTTTTGGAGAAACCAGGAAGGATACAATTGAGATTTCTCTCGTTTTCTGGGTGGCCAGTATGTACCGTTTAGGTTTCTTGCCCAAGAACACTTACTAGAGAGGTGCTCTGGTCGGGATTCGAACCTGTGTCTCCATGGTTATAGAGCAGTGATGTTACCTTTACTCAACCCAGCTGGTGGAGTTGGTTCTGTGTTCCTAGACCCAGCTTTGTGTTCTCACTCTCATGGACTCCTCCAGTCATCGACCTCTGCCTTAAATTTAGACCATTCTTTCTCGTTCTTCCTGGTCTCCCTCTATAAACCCGGCCATTATTAGAACCTGTTATTTTGTTGTAGTTTCTCCTTCTTCTGGATTTGGGTTTAGTTACTATCCGTTAAAGCTGGCCAGTACGAGGCCTGGACTAGTTAGCCTGTGTATTTCCTCCTCGTGTTTGGATCCGCATTTATCCCTGACAATAAGGCTTCGCTGCTACATCCATAATCTTTATTTTCGCACCAGCACAAAGTAAAACTTTCCTGTCAACTCTGTAATGGAACATAAAACAACAAGAAGCATAAATGTATACGGCGTAACTTTCATTGAGCTCATCCACAAAAAAGCCGTTGTAATTGTTTCTCACATTGTTGAGCATTTTTGCATTATTTGTATTGGTACACATCTCACATTTATAATGTACAAACAGCCTCGATGTCATTTAGTGCTCGGTTTTAATACTGTTTTTCCGCTAAACAATTTCAAGAGATAATAGACAGTCAATCAGAATAACATGCTGTGTCATTTAATAGTTTCTTTTAATTCGTCTGTTTTTATATTGCTTTTTAAATTAATCGGAATGGATAAACAAAGCCGTAATAATTCATTGTTCTGTTTTTGTTTTTTTGTTTTTATGATAACAAATCATTGCGTCTCGAGTCCCTGCTTCAGAGGAAGATGGAGAATTGTCACGATTTGAATAAAAAAAAAATGCAAAGTGAGCCACTCATTCTGCTTGTGATTTACTTGTCTTACTCTTCATATCAGCTTTCGCCAGATACAGCTTCAGAAGTTAAATATTCCTAAGATACAGTGTTGCAGGATCTGCTGTTTACTGGCTCCTACTACCTTTCAAAAGCCTCGCTATTCTCCGCTGTGAAAGGTGGTGAGATGTGAAAGTGCATACTTCTGGACTTTAAATTGGCAACTAAATATAATAGAATATATATATATATATATATATATATATATATATATATATTCTAATTTTTTCTTTTTTTTTCTTTTCCCCCTGAAGATTTTCTTACGGGACTTCTGCAAATATATTTAATTCTCTTTATAAACTGATTTGGTGATGTTTAAAAGGAATGCATTTCTTGGAAACCAACATAAGGATAAAGCCCTGATCTGCTCAGGCAAAATGTTATTTGCAAAAACACAATCCAAATTAGATGGAGTAATATTTCTTCTCTTGAGCAAAAACCAGATAAACGTGAACCTGTAAACCGGAGATTTAGGGATCAGTCTTTATAGAATTTGAAGCATTGTATGTAAACATAAAAAAGCTTGTATTATGCAGCAGGATAAGCTGGTACATGGATCTAGGATGTGTACTATCGTATCCTTAAGTAGGTTCCGCTTCTTTGTAGCTAAAAATATATATAATGCTGCCTTCTTCTAGATAAGAATTTAATGTAACCAAACTGAATTTCTTCTGCACTATGGGGGGAAAAACTGTTGTTCCTGGACATCGGAAAGTAGAACAATGTAGGCATTTTGCACTGTGCAACTTCAAAGGATAAAACAATGGTGTCTTCTGGATCCCATGGCGTTTACTAATGTTTGTAGTTTTGTTTTCATGGTTTGGGTTTCTTATTTGCAAAAATTATCTTTAACCCCATTTACAACAAAGTGTCTTTTTTTTTCTTCTCCATAAACCACTGGACAGACCCAATAGTTTTATGGAAAATCTCGCTTTCTATTACCCAAAGTGTAAAAACATATACCGCCTCTATACAAACATTTCAGCAATACAGTAAGTTCATTTGACAGAGAGCTCCCCTTACACCACAACGTGTGTGTGAGACGCGGGCAGACAGACTGTGTCCATTAGAGACCTATAGAGCAGTTCCATGAGCTGCAGCACAACAGATGCATACTGCAACTTTGTGAGCATGTTCTTCAGCTCGTTTGCAAATTTATTTTAATTGCAGTCAAAAATTCCTTTGCACTGATCCAGAAGAACACCAGTTCAAGTTCACTCTGTGTTGGGCTCCCACAGGAACTTATGAAGATCAAGTATACTCGATCATTGTAGTAAAGTTGTTAACGGTACAGAGTGGTTACATAGTAGAATGCCATTCTGAAAGATTCTGTGCTTCCAATGCAGCTCTGGAAAGGGCCATTTGTATTTCACAACTGCTTTGGGAAGTGCGTTAAAAAAAAAGTACAGAACCAAAAAGGATTTGTGGCTCAATCTCTGAATATATAAGGAGAATGGAAAGGGTTATATCACCCATGGAAGTTAATCTGCTGCACGCTAAAGGAGCCACTTTTATTTGGCTCTTGTATATGTGAGTGAGACTGATACTCGCTCTTATTTAGTTAACCACATGTATATTTACAGATCTCACAATGTTACTTTTTTTGTTTGTTTTTTTCAGCTTTATTTTTCTGAGGAATATTACACATACTCCCAGTGGATCCATCTGGAGAAGGACTATATGTATTTTAACCCCTTCACTTCTGAGATCGAGATATCTCAGGCTTCAAAGGCACCATCTGGTGCCCCGATATCAAGATCTGGTGATCTGCAGCCCAAAAGAAAATGAAATTAATTTGCTGAAAGCGAATTTCATTTGCTTTTGCGCTGTAAAGGTGCCCCCAAAGTTTTAGTCCTGTGGGCATAATGACCAAAGAGCTAAAACTGTGTAAAATGGTCTGTTAATGCCCTTTACATCTGTCTTTCAGCAGCCGATATAGGGGAAAAAAGAAGAAAATAGACCAGCAGCTCAAACTGCTGTAACTCAACTTGGCAGTAGATGGTGCCATCTACTGGCCAAAATAGGTTATTTACAGTAAGAAATGCAATGGGGATATGCTAAAATATTTCTTAATGTATAATTAATTTAAAATGCTTTTTCAAAAAACACTGGTTTCTGACTTCTTTTTTTTGGAGGGGAAATCACTGGGTAGTGAAGGGGTTAAGTATAGTTCATTTGTTTTTTTTGCACGCACATTGCATGATTTGCACTTATATACCCACTGTGATTTATTATACATTTTTGCTATAGGCTCATTTTTAGCACTATTTTTTTTTGCATATATTGACATGTGTGGACATACATTTCTGTACTTTTATCTAGACATTTTATCCATGTCATATTTGTTTACATCTATATATTAGAAAAAACATAGAAACATAGAAAAATGTCGGCAGATAAGAACCTTTCGACCCATCTAGTCTGCGGAATTACATGGATACTTTACCTGGATTTATCTTTTGTTTAGGATAGCCTTATGCCTATCCCATGCCTGCTTAAATTCAATTACTGATAAATATTATTATTGCTATATATTAGCAGATTTACCACTATTCCTGTTTCGTAAGGTATGTGTGGATCAGATTTTTCGGTGCTTTTAGTTCTTTTATACAGGTCACTAGCATTTATAGAAGTCTTACGGTTTTCCGATATATATTCAATGGTTGGTTTACTGTGCATTTTGAATTTGTAGTTTTATGTTTACAGAATCAAAATGTCAATATCTGTGCAGAAGAACATGACCTAAAGGGCTTACTTTTCAAAAAACCTGTTACATCTATCTTGTAAATAAATAAAGTGTAGTTTTACAATCTAAAACATATATTTGATTTATTTTAATCAAGTTTCAGGCAGTCCTATTCTTTTTGTTCTAATGATCCCAATCGGAAAAACAAGTGTAGTAGATCTACTGTTATCATTAATGATAAAAGTTAAAATGACGATCACGTCTATCGGAACAACTATAGCAATAACGTTGCGAATTAACATGTTAAACTTTGTGAGAAAATTCTATAGCTGGCAAATAAAGGGAGAATAAAAGCTAAGGCCTCTATTACACTCTTCACTCAAATGCACTCACGCAGCGCTTGCAAAAAAACATTAGCGAGCGTAAATTAACGCGATATTACGATCCGAGTGCATTTTTTCAGCCTTCAACTTTTTCGAGCGCAAATCCGACGCGCAAAACCGGGCGCAAATGACCGTTGAGTGCAGGAATCGGTGGGCAATCAGAATTAAGAACCACCATTTGCTAGGTTTCGGTTGTTGCACCTGTCAAAGTCAATCTGCGTATATGTGCTGCAACAAAAATAAAAAATTAAACAATTTACTCATTTTACTGTTTGGGCATGTGTAAAATGTGTAACTGTACTGTGCTGTATTTTTTTTTTTTTGTGCAGGTTCATTTCATTTCGGTCAGAACGTTCAGATTGTAAGTTAACACCAGGTTTTCAAAGACGTTAAAATGATGCGCGCAAACGTGGTGCGTTACATTTTGCGCTAAGATTGTAATACCATGCGCCCATACACGTACTAACGCATTGGCGCTCACAATGTTAAGTATAGGATGCGCGCAGGAACTTGCGCTCACGCTGGGTTCGTGCAGGGTCACTCGCTTTGGACGTTAACGCACATCGTTTGCGCCAGGGACGTGCAGTCAGGGGTGGCAGGGGAGGCAGGGCCATTACAGTAAATTAATGTGCTCATTGTGCTGTAATGACACGTATGTATATTTAATCTGTAAATAAAATGTTATTCATTGAAAAAAGATCTTTATACTCACCTCTCCAAGCTCCCTCGCTGTGCTTCTCTGTCCTCCGCTTCCCCCCTCATTCTTTCAGTTTGCCGGCTGCTGTGTGTGTGTGTGTGTCTGTGTGTGTGTGTGTGTGTGTTGTGTGTGTGTGTGTGATTCACTACACAGACAGCAGGGGCAACACTGAGCCAGCATAGCCTACGCAATTTGCGCAGCTGACCGCTACACTAATTACGTAGCTCAAGCTGACTTCCTGGGTCTACGCTCTTCAGTGCCACCAGAGGCACTGAGAATAATTGAAAGCTTGAGCCAATGGGAAAGCTCCATTGGTCTCAAGCAATTATTTTTAAAAAAAGAAATAGCACCCTCTATTAGTCAGTATTGTAAGTGCATGCTCTTAGAACTGGAAAACAAAATGCAAACTTTACCTTAGAAATAGTGAAACATTATTCTCCTATATAGCGATATCAAATGCGTAAATTGCGACTGCGTAACCCTGTGTATATCTGGCTCTGATACTAGCCAGTGCCTCACCAGCCACTGAACTCACCGCACGTCACTGGTTTGCGCGAACATTGTAATAGGACGTTATGCGCTAATGTTTTTTTCCTCGCGCAAATGCGCTGCACGAGGAATGTAATAGGGGCCTAAGACGTTATTACCGCTTTCTTGTCTTTTTTAGTCTTTTTTGCCAGAGTGGCTATGTAGAAAATGATACTTTCAGAACCATCTTTGCATATTACTTAACCGGCACAGAAACCGTGTGCTCAGCATCATTGTAGGTTTGTTTAAATCCGATAGCTGGGAGCCCTTCTTTTTCTGTTCCAAACCAAACGAGGAAATACGGTCCCACGACGAGCAGCCAGGAAAGGAGATGAATGCTCATTAAACTCTAATCATATTATTAACAAGAGTAATGAAAACTACAGAGGAAGGTTACCTTGAATTCTCAGGTGGCGTCTGCTGTCTGCTGCCCCATGAAACATTAAGTGCTTAAGAACTTTGAATTCTAAGAAACAGAATCTCATTCAAGATGCAGACTCTTTGCAGAATCCGATCGCATGCTACAAATAAAAAAATATATATTATAAAAAACCAAAACCTTTGGACTCCGGGAGAATTAATCCCGTTTACACTTTCATCATCCTGTGAAAAGTTTCCCTATAGACCCCTCACCAATTCCTTTCCAGACGGAGAATTCTTCTTCTTCTCTATACCTTGCGGGGGGGAAAATTTTCATTGCTTATCATAGCTCTGTGACGGATTTTTTATTTTTTTTTCACATCAAAGTATGTTTGATACAAAAAAAAATCTCTTAAATATTTTTTTCTTCAAATGTTTTGAATAAAAAGGTATAAGCAAAGTGATGAAGATGTCATATAGAGACTAGAGTCGATCACAAAATTAATGGTCCATTATCTTAATAATGATCATGTCATACTCTTTACTTACTTTTTTTTTCTTTTATCCTTTTTTATCTTTTTCAACGTGTGTTGGAAAAAGCTCGTTATTGAAGGGTTTTGAGTTAATTCCAGTGGGGATTTCATTAAAATAGAATAGGTGCTATTTTTAGCTAATGCAAGAGACTTTGGAAATAAAAATGGACCCCTTTTTTTTTTAGAACATAAATGCTGACCTTGTCTTCTGCAAAAGTTCATACAATTAAAACCGTAACGAATTGTAATTGTTCATTATTGGAAGTGTTCCGTCCTGACATGTCTACACCAGATTTATATGTGTTAAAGTTTTGAGCTTGGCCTCTTAAAATACGTCTTAGGCTGGGGTCAGACGAGCGTCGTTGGAGAGTAGAAGGAACGTCTGTGAGAGTGGACGTTCCATCCACTCGACGCCCGTCTGGCCACCTCGCTGAGTGCGCTCAGCGATGCAAGGCTTGGTCCTCCTATGGAGAATTGCGCTTTGCAGCTCCATCAGCGCGTGTTCTAGTGGTTTGATGGAGAGGGCTGCAGCACGGATGCTGTTGCGCACAATTCATGTGCTCGTAACAACGTTTGGCTGGCCCTGTCGCGGCGTCTTAATGCTGTGACGGACGCCAGAAGGCACGTCAGTACGGACGCACATAGTGCGCTCGTCTGATGCCAGATTTACTAGGTATGTTTTTGGTAGGTGTTAAATTTAGAATCTATTTTAAGCTGACAAGAAAACTCCCTTATTAATATTTATAAGCAAATCTGACTGCATGAATATGATTGGATGTAAATCACAAATGTATCTACATTCTCTGGCCTTATGGAAGTTACACTCTCTAAATAGATTACGCATTCTACATTTAGTTCATAGACAATGTAGCAAGTGGAGATGAGATTTTAAATTCTAGTAACCAAGGGTTGTAGCATCCAAAGTGGTTTCCAACCATTGTCCTCAGGTCCCCCTAACAGGCCAGGTTTGCAGGATATGTGAAGCACAGCACAGGTGAATCGGTGATATGATTTGCTGCTCAGTGATTAAAGGATTCAGTTTGCATTTCCCCAAGGTAATCCTTAAAATGTGGCCTATAGTGGGTCCGGAGGACAGGAGTTGAGAAACCCTAGCCGCTAGATAATTCCCTAAAGCTCCCCAATCTAGAAGTGCCCTGTAAGAGCGTGCAAGGATCTCTATGCTTGAAAAATGTATGCAACCTCTCAAATTCCAAGCTGCCTTGGCTCGGTGAGTTGAATCCCCTTCAAAGGCCATTCTGAGTGATCAAGAATTTCACTCCTCCATCTGTGAGGTTTGAAACCTCAAATGTTTTAATCATTAAAGCTGAAAAAACATCTACATGTATTTTTAATGTTTGCGAGCGCTATCTCGAAAGGGCAGTAATTTAGGATCAATTTTTAACCATGCAATTGCTTTGCAGTTTTTCCTTTTATGTAGATGATATTGGCAGCTCCAGACAGGGGTGGACTGTCAACTCTTCGGGGCCCCGGGGCAATAGGAGATCATGGCTCCCCCCCATGATAATATAGCTGTCTCTACATTGCACTGGGTTGGGGCATCGCTCACTGTATAGCTCTTCACCGTTGAAGGACAGGCCTGACAAAGCCTTAGGGCAGCCCTCAGGCAGGCCCTTCCTAGGCCAGGGCTCTCAGACAGTTCCCTATTGAGCTAATGGTCTGTCCATCCCTGGCTCCAGACTAACAGGGCTATTCAGAAAGAGGTGAAAACCTTGAATTGCCAGGAGAATGAACAATTTGGAGAAGTTAAAATTCTAGGTCAAAATAGTCAAACCAGAAAAATGCTTACATTCATCTCACTTTCCAGTCATTCTGCTGGTTTTCACCTCTTTCTGAATAGCCATGTGATTTTAGGTCTTATCCATTTGTAAGATTTTAGTTGAAGACCGAAGTGAGGTCCAATGAATCGCTGCTTCACTCAACTGAGGCATCTTCCTGGCTGAGAGCGATCATTAGGCATTGTGTCCCTTCACCCTGCTTTAGCAGAATCTGATTAGGGGGCTTGAGGCGGACTTGAACATGCGCTAAAATTCCTCTTGTCAATCTCCAGCTTTGATACAGGAGAAAGGTGATGCAAGACAGAAACTTCTTTAGAGTGGCTTTTATTAAGATGTAGCCATGCAGTTCTCAATGAACCAGAACAATGCACCTTGAAAAGGGATACTTGGTGTTAGTCAGAAAATTAGAGAATTATTTTAACCAATAGACGTGCATAATTTGTTTTGGACCGAATGTTGTCGATTTCAGCAATTTGGAACCATTTCAATTGTGGGCCACCGAACCAAATCACTTTTGAAATTGTGTGTGTGTATACATACACTATATTGCCAAAAGTATTCGCTCACCCATCCAAATAATCAGAATCAGGTGTTCCAATCACTTCCATGGCCACAGGTGTATAAAATCAAGCACCTAGGCATACAGACTGTTTTTACAAACATTTCTGAAAGAATGGGTCGCTCCCTGAATTCCAGCGTGAAACTGTGATAGGATGCCACCTGTGCAACAAATCCAGTCGTGAAATTTCCTCGCTCCTAAATATTCCAGTCAACTGTCAGCTGTATTATAAGAATGTGGAAGTGTTTGGGAACCACAGCAACTCAGCCATGAAGTGGTAAACCACGTAAACTGACAGAGCGGGGTCAGCAGATGCTGAGGCGCAGAGTGCGAAGAGCTCGCCAACTTTCTGAAGAGTCAATCGCTACAGACCTCCAAACTTCATGTGGCCTTCAGATTATCTCAAGAACAGTGCGCAGAGAGCTTCATGGAATGGGTTTCCATGGCCGAACAGCTGCATCCAGGGCAGCCATCAGAAATGATGGGGCCCCTTACTAAACTTCACGATGGGGCCCCTCTGGGGCCCCCCCGGCACTCCCTCAACCTCTAACAGCTTTTCTCCCCTTCATCGAGTTCGATACCGGAGCTGTAAAAAAAGGCCGACGCCGCTGCCGACGGGGGCCGGGGACCCCCCGGGCCCCGGCGGCCCGGGTCCCCACTGGGCCCGGGCCCCTTATGGCAGCATGGGGCGTAATGCCCTGATGGCGGCCCTGGCTGCATCCAAGCCATACATCACCAAGTGCAATGTAAAGCGTCGGATGCAGTGGTGTAAAGCACGCCGCCACTGGACTCTAGAGCAGTGGAGACGCATTCTCTGGAGTGACGAATCGTGCTTCTCCATCTGGCAATCTAATGGACGAGTCTGTGTTTGGCGGTTGCCAGGGGAACGTTACTTGCCTGACTGCATTGTGCCAAGTGTAAAGTTTGGAGGGGGGCTTATGGTGTGGGGTTGTCATGCCCCGCTCCGCGGCCCACTCCCGGTCCAGACCGCCATGCTGGGAGAGGTGCTCTACTCACCCGAGATCCCTCGTGGCGCGTCGCTTCAAGTTCCTGGTCCGCAGGATGGAGAGGGAGAGCCAGGAGACGCCCCACGCCGCCGACTGAATCAGAGTCCTGAAGAGGAAAGTGCGCACGCGCGAGAACAAACTCTCCTAAGTAGTATAAAACCAGGTACTCTGGTGCCCTCAGCTGGCCGATTAGGGGTACTGCATGGCACCTGCTCTGGAGATCCTCGAATGCCTCCCATTGACCTACCAAAACTCCAGGTACCTCAACTCCACCTACAATACCCAGGTGAAAGGTATTTTCATGATCCCATGAACCCTATTTAATTCCGCCTTCCTTCCCAGCACATTAACCAGGTTCTACTGTGCCTCCCGCCTCAGTTTCCTAGTGCTCCTCGTATCCTTTGACCACGTTATCTTCAACCCTTCGACCCGGATTGTGCCACCGACTACGCCTGCCTTCTTCAACCCTTCGACCCGGATTGTGCCACCGACTACGCCACCTTCTTCAACCCTTCGACCCGGATTGTGCCACCGACTACACCTACCTTCTTCAACCCTTTGACCCGGATTGTGCCACCGACTACGCTTACCTTCTTCAACCCTTCGACCCGGATTGTGCCACCGACTACACCTGCCTTCTTCGACCCGGATTGTGCCACCGACTACGCCACCTTCTTCAACCCTTCGACCCGGATTGTGCCACCGATTACGCCACCTTCTACAACCCTTCGATTCGGATTGTACCATTGACCACGCCATCATCTTCGTTATTTCCTGTTGTTCTTTCTGGGACTTGCCTACGAATTTCATTCAAACCTTTTGACCGTATTGTTTTCTGGACTTCAGTTTCTATTCATGATTCACTAAAGATTGCTTCACTCTCCATTGTCTCCTGATTTCCTTACCCACAGCTTGCCATTGGGTTCCATACTCACACTTCACAGGGGACTCAAACCCTGCATTACAGAAGAACCTGGTTCATCATGGAACCTGCAAGCACAGCTCAAGTCCTTGCTATTCTCACTGAGCAGATGGCCGCCCTAGCTAAGATGGTACAGAACCTACAGACCAGCCAGGAGACGTTACTCCACAGAGAGAGGAGTCGCGCCGAAGCCACGGCACTGCCTCCTTCACCCTCCGGCTCCATCATCCAACAAGCTGAACTCCTTACTCCAGAACCCAGAGCTAACGCACCTGAACGGTTTTCCGGCGATCGCACAAGGTACCGCACCTTTATTACCGCCTGTGAACTTATGTTTTCTCTTTGTCCCCGTACTTATGGATCCGATTCCGTAAAGGTGCGGTCAGCCATCTCGTTGATGTCCGGAGCTCCACAGGACTGGGCCTTCCAACTCCTACGTGAAGGGAGTCCTCTTCTATCCTCCTGGAATTCCTTTGTCCAAGCTATGAACCCTATATATGATGACCCTCTGCGTTCATCAACCGCATTATCCACCATTCGACATCTGCGACAAGGACGACGACCAGTGGAGGACTACATCTCCGAATTTCGAGCTGTGGCTGCAGACACAGGCCTGAACGACGTAGGTCTTAGAGATCATTTCCGTTATGGCCTCTCTGATCAACTAAAAGATGAACTGGCTCGAATAGGAGTACCCACAACACTGAATGCCATGATCCTGAAATCTCTGACTCTGGACCAACGCTTCAGAGAAAGACGTCAGGAGAGAATGGCCGCCGCTCCTTCCCTACCTGCCCGGCGGTCTGAAACTCCTTCTACGATCTCTGCCAAACCTTCCAACTCCACTCCTTCGCTCCCCGAACCTATGGAGATTGGCCTAGCACGAGGTCCCCTGTCCTCTGCCGAATGAAGCAGATGTCGCACTCAAAACCTCTGCCTGTACTGCGGTCAGCCTGGTCACCTTCTACGTAGCTGTCCTATACGACCACCGCTTCCTTCCGATGGAGGTAAGAACCATCCTTCCTTAATTTCACTTCAATGTGTATTGGGTTCCACCTCCGCTCATCTGACCATTCCTGTCATCCTGCAGTGGGGAGATAGAAGTGTGAACATGTCCGCCATCATAGACTCCGGAGCTAGTAACAACTTCTTCGATCTCACCCTCGCCACCTCCCTAGCAGTTCCTACACGACCAAAGACGACTCCCACGCCTTTACAAATGGTCGACGGAAGCACTCTGTGTACTGGTCCCATCACCCACGAAACCACTCCTCTGTTGCTACTCATCGGAACCAAGCACCAAGAGCACCTTCAGTGGGACATTGTACCTTCCCCTTTGTTCCCTCTGGTTTTAGGGCTTCCTTGGCTCCGTACCCATAACCCTTCCATCGACTGGTCCTCCAATACCGTCTCTTTTCCCTCTCATCATTGTCAACACTTCTGTATGAACGGGTATACCACCGAAAAGGTCGGTTTTTCTACCTATCCAGCTTCTGAATTACCGGTCAAATATTCTGACTTTCAGGATGTGTTTGAGAAGAGAGGGGCGGACACCCTACCTCCACACAGAGAATACGATTGCCCCATTGACCTCCTCCCAGGAGCACCCATACCCCATGGATGCATTTACAACTTGTCCGTTCCTGAATCTCAATCCTTGAAGGAATATATTGAGGACGGGCTCCAAAAAGGATTCATACGTCACTCCACCTCACCTGCCGGGGGCCAGTATCTTCTTTGTCGGGAAAAGAGACGGTGGACTCCGACCATGCGTCGACTACAGAGCATTGAACGCAATCACGGTACGTAACCGTTACCTGTTACCACTGATCCCCGAACTACTGGATCGAGTGAAGGATGCTTGTATTTTCACTAAAATTGATCTTCGAGGAGCCTATAATTTGGTGCGCATGAGACGGGGGGACGAGTGGAAGACCGCTTTCCGTTCCCGATATGGTCACTTTGAATATCGCGTCATGCCGTTTGGCTTGTGCAACGCCCCAGCCGCCTTTCAACACTTCCTCAATGACATCTTTCGTGACATCCTGGATACCTTCCTGGTGATTTACTTGGATGATCTACTGATATTCTCCCGTTCTCTCCAAGAGCACGAACAGCACGTCCGACTTGTCCTGTCTCGCCTCCGTCAACACAAATTGTATGGAAAGATTGAAAAAAGCACCTTCGAGACTCCATCCATCGAGTTTCTGGGATACATCCTGTCACCGGGGCACGTCGAGATGGATAAAACCAAAGTCAAGGCCATCCTCGATTGGCCAACACCCAAAGACAAAAAGGCGGTCCAACAATTCATGGGGTTTGCCAACTTCTACCGACGCTTCATCCGATCCTTCTCACACCTTAGCGCACCCATTACATCTCTGACCAAAAAAGACGTGCGGTTTCAATGGTCTACGGAGGCTCAGCAGGCCTTCGAAAGACTTAAGGAAAGCTTCACCCAAGCACCCGTTCTAAAACAACCTGAGATTCACCTCCCATACTACTTAGAAACAGATGCCTCCGACATTGCTTTGGGAGCAATCTTATCCCAGAAGTTCGGGGACAAGAAACTCCTGCATCCGGTAGCCTTTTACTCCAGATGCCTCAATTCTGCCGAACGAAACTACAACATAGGTGAGAAAGAGTTGCTGGCGATTAAAAATGCTCTCGAAGAATGGAGACACCTTCTTGAAGGAGCAACACACGCTGTGACTGTTTTCACCGACCATCGCAACCTTGAATATCTTCGTACCGCCAAACGACTCCGACCCCGACAGGCCAGGTGGGCACTTTTCTTCTCTCGTTTCTCACTGCTCATCACCTACCGACCTGGAACAAGAAATGGAAAGGCGGATGCCCTCTCTCGTCAGTATGATTCCAGCAACCCCACTACCGCAGTTCCTAACGACACTATCCTGCCTGGTAGCTTCTTTTGTGCCACAAAAGACACCCTAATGGAACACCTACGAAAACACAGTCGAGATCCACCAACTAAGATCCAGGGACTCATTCCTATCGAAGGATTCCTGTACCACGAGAAACAGATATATGCGCCTCCTGAGGCCCGTCTACAAGTTCTACAACATGCGCACGATATCCCAGCTTCTGGACATGGGGGTGTCAAGAAGACCATAAACACCGTACAACGATACTTTTGGTGGCCCTCCGTCAAGAAGGACGTTGCCGCCTTTGTCCTTTCCTGTCCTGTCTGTGCACGAAACAAACAACCACGAGCTCGTCCTGCCGGTCTTCTACAACCCCTAGCACTTCCACTGCATCCATGGAAAGACCTCTCGATGGATTTCATCGTGGACCTGCCGCCCTCACGTCAACACACAACTATCTTTGTAGTGGTAGACCGTTGTACGAAGATGGCCCACTTCATACCAACGATAGGTCTCCCTACCGCTGCCCGCACGGCTATGCTCTTTATCAGAGAAATATTCCGACTACACGGCATCCCTCATTCCATCGTCTCAGACAGGGGATCCCAATTCACTTCTCGCTTCTGGTCTCAAATGTGTCATAGACTAAAAATTACTAGATATCTCTCTTCTGCATTTCATCCCCAGAGCAACGGTCAAACCGAACGGATGAACCAGACATTGGAACAGTACCTCCGCTGTTACACCACACATCTCCAAGACGACTGGCTGGACATCTTGCCACTCGCTGAGTTCGCCTATAACAACCAGGTACATTCGTCAACTCGTCTTTCTCCTTTTTATGCCAACTATGGATATCATCCCGATATTCTACCCGACATACCTCTGAACACTCCGGTTCCTGAAGTATCAAACCGACTAAGACCCCTACATCTCCAGTTACGAACGTTACGCCAACAACTACAACTGGCTCAAGACAACCAAAAAAAGTATGCAGACCGTAACCGAAGACCTGCTCCACAATACGCACCCGGAGACAAAGTGTTGCTATCCACTGCCCATCTTCTATTGGACTGCCCATCTAAGAAACTGGGGCCCCGCTTCATCGGCCCGTTCCCGGTCCTCAAAATGGTCAATCCTGTGGCAGCCCACTTAACTCTTCCTTCCTCCTACAGGATTCACCCTGTTTTTCATGTCTCCCTCCTAAAGCCTTGGCGTGAAAATCCTTTTCCCGGACAGCACACCGACCCGGCTCCTCCCGTGTCTGTGTCCGGAGAAGAAGAATACGAGGTCTCGAAGATCCTGGATTCCCGGCTCCGCTATGGCAAGTTGGAATACCTAGTTCACTGGAAGGGTTGCGGTCCTGAAGACCGATCCTGGATACCTGACACCGATATCCATGCTCCAGCTAAGGTTTGTGCCTTTCACCTTCGTTACCCTTGCAAGCCGTCAGTGAAGCGCACCCGGGGGTCGCACCATGGTGGGGGGTCCTGTCATGCCCCGCTCCGCGGCCCACTCCTGGTCCAGACCGCCATGCTGGGAGAGGTGCTCTACTCACCCGAGATCCCTCGTGGCACGTCGCTCCAAGTTCCTGGTCCGCAGGATGGAGAGGGAGAGCCAGGAGACGCCCCACGCCACCGACTGAATCAGAGTCCTGAAGAGGAAAGTGCGCACGCGCGAGAACAAACTCTCCTAAGTAGTATAAAACCAGGTACTCTGGCGCCCTCAGCTGGCCGATTAGGGGTACTGCATGGCACCTGCTCTGGAGATCCTCGAATGCCTCCCATTGACCTACCAAAACTCCAGGTACCTCAACTCCACCTACAATACCCAGGTGAAAGGTATTTTCATGATCTCATGAACCCTATTTATTTAATTCCGCCTTCCTTCCCAGCACATTAACCAGGTTCTACTGTGCCTCCCGCCTCAGTTTCCTAGTGCTCCTCGTATCCTTTGACCACGTTATCTTCAACCCTTCGACCCGGATTGTGCCACCGACTACGCTTGCCTTCTTCAACCCTTCGACCCGGATTGTGCCACCGACTACACCACCTTCTTCAACCCTTCGACCCGGATTGTGCCACCGACTACGCCTACCTTCTTCAACCCTTTGACCCGGATTGTGCCACCGACTACGCCTACCTTCTTCAACCCTTCGACCCGGATTGTGCCACCGACTACGCCACCTTCTACAACCCTTCGACTCGGATTGTACCATTGACCACGCCATCATCTTCGTTATTTCCTGTTGTTCTTTCTGGGACTTGCCTACGAATTTCATTCCAACCTTTTGACCGTATTGTTTTCTGGACTTCAGTTTCTATTCATGATTCACTAAAGATTGCTTCACTCTCCATCGTCTCCTGATTTCCTTACCCACAGCTTGCCATTGGGTTCCATACTCACACTTCACAGGGGACTCAAACCCTGCATTACAGGGGTTGTTTTTCAGGAGCTGGGCTTGGCCCCTTAGTTCCATTGCAAGCCTCTGAATGCTTCAGCATACCAAGACATTTTGGACAATTCCATGCTCCCAACTTTGGAGCTGGCCCCTTCCTCTTCCAACATGACTGTGCACCAGTGCACAAAGCAAGGTCCATAAAGACTTGGATGACAGAGTCTGGTGTGGATGAACTTGGCTGGCCTGCACAGAGTCCTGACCTCAACCCGATAGAACACCTTTGGGATGAATTAGAGCGGAGACTGAGACCTAGGCCTTCTCGTCCAACATCAGTGTGTGACCTCACAAATGCGCTTCTGGAAGAATGGTCAAAAATTCCCATAAACACACTCCTAAACCTTGTGGACCGCCTTCCCAGAAGAGTTAACACTGTTATAGCTGCAAAGGCTGGACCGACGTCATATTGAACCCTATGGATTAGGAATGGGATGTCACTTAAATTCATATGCGAGTCAAGGCAGGTGAGCGAATACTTTTGGCAATCTAGTGCATATATCTCATTTACTTGCAGCTGCATACAAAAATGAGCAAATACTGACTTAAAACTATAATTTATACAAACACACGATAAAATTTGCTTCCTCAGTGCCCATTTATTGAGTAAAAATGGAAAAAACATAACAGAATATTGAACACAAATCAGTAATATTTCTAATTTTTATACCTGTGCCACTGTTAGAAATGTTGTTTGTTTTTGTTTGTTTTTTTTTGTTGTTTTTTTAACATTTCTATGTTTATTTAATAATTCTAAGTGGCGGCTATTCAGTAGAATTCAATGAAATTTTGTATTTTTAGTGAACGTTTCATACGTGGCTGTTTCAGCCGAGGTTTTTGAGAGATTGAAGACTCAAAACTGCTGCAGGGAATACAATGTTTCCCCGCGTGAGTCTAGTGTCAAGATGTCAACGTGTTCACGGCGATACCCAAGGAAATGTACAACAGTTCATTCATTCAACATCGGTCTCTCGTTTTTGTCAAAAAGGTGCAAAGAACCAGTGAATGAATTTACAGCGTTCCGTATAATCTTAACAATAAACAGATTAGAAATGAATAGAAATTAACAGCGTGTGAAATAAACTATAAAGATGTGTTACATTTTGTTTTATTTCTGTCCATAAACTGGCCTCTAGCTCTCTTATCTCCCATGGTGCCACGAAAAACCTTTCTAGACTACGATTTAAGAGAATTTTAGATTTTAAAGGGACACTACCACTTACATGAGCAGGGCCCTCTGCACCTCTTGTCTCCAGCTTATGCTTGTTATGTGTATCACACAGCATTGCATTGCTGATACTGTTGCACATAAAACTTACAGGGTTATTCAAAGAGATTTGAAAAGTCACCGCACGTTCGGTGACTTTTCGTTCTCTTCAATTCGGTTCCTTTTGCCGATCCCATTTCGGGGACCCTGCGGTGTATTCAGCAAGCACCACAGGGTCCCCGAATTGCAGGGAAAAGCTACCGCAAACCCGACGAAAACGAACCGCAAAACCCAGCGAATGCACGCCGAAAAACCCACAAAAACATCTGGATTAACCTGCCGAAAACCACAGAAAAACCCGAGCAGGAGCCGATCACCCGCAGCGAAGCCGCCGGAAAAAGCCGAGACCGCAGACAGAGTGAAGTGAATAAATTAGAAAAACCATTTGCATGAATGATTGAAAAGTGAAACGCTGTTTGCAAAGAAACTACTAAGCGAAAATATCTGATATTTACATATGAGGTCCAGGGAATGATAATAAAGAGGGCTGTTACAGAAAAAATAGGTAAACTTAAAAAAAAAAATTAAATGCTTAAAATATCCTAAATAATCTATAAATAAAGAGACTCTTTACTGCAGAATTTTATAATGAACGGTTTATTAGATATTGAATTAAAACAGGAATATTTTTAACATTGAAGCCTATGGGATTCTCCTGAATAAATTTGCCGAATTAAACCACCGAATGGCAGGGCATTAGGGGAACCTTTCACTGCTGGTTTGTGTTCTCTGAATAGCCGAAGCAGTGCTTTTTCATGGGGTTTTCACTGCCCTCGAACAGGCACCGAACAGGCACCGTATGTTCAGGCAATTCGCCAGGATTTGGCGAAATTGCCTGCTTTCTGAATAGCCGAATGGCCAAGAAAGGTAACCGAACGCTGATTTTCAGCGTTCGGTTACCTTTCTCAAGCAATTCGTATCTCTTTGAATTACCCTGTTAATGTTGGTAAATCTACACTGTTCAGCACATTATCTTAACCCCTTAATGCCGCAGGACATACATTTACGCCCTGCATTAGGCGGGCTTTGGCGCCACAGGACGTAAATGTACGTCCTCGGCGTTTTCAGCCCCCCGGGAGACACTCACCTCCTCCGGTGGCTCCCTCGCTGCTCTGACTCCCACGGAGTCAGATCGGCAGGGTTCCTCCTCCGGTGCACTGACGTCATCGCGCCGGGGGCACGATGACGTCAGTTTCAGGCGCCCCCCCCGCCGGAGCAGGGGAAGCGCCTGAAGGGGAGGGGGGATCCTTTGGATCCCTCTATCTCCCCATCGCCGGGGACCAAGCGGCTGTGGCCAGCATCGCCGGAAGGGTCACAGCCTGACCTATCCAGCGATGTATTGGGGATTAACCCCTTAGTTGCCAGGTCGCGACCGGGCACTAATTTGTGCCCGATCGCGGCCTATTTCCGGTGGGGGCCGCCATCTTGGATGGCAGCCCCCACCTCTGGGTCACCCCCGCTCAACTGACTCATCGCGCCATGCGCGATGATGTCAGTTAACCGGGGAACCCCCTAGCTGCAAAGGGATTTCCATAGGAAATCCCTTAGAGGAGATAGGGGGGCTCTTTGAACCCCTTTATCTCCTGATCGGTGGCAGCTAGGGGGCCATGTATGATATTTCTGGAAAGGCCAGAGCATGGCCTTTCCAATGATATCAAACATGACCATGTTATATGTAAAATAAAAGTTAAAAAAAAGTAAAAATAAAAATAATAAATATATAATAAATTAACCCTTCCGACCGCGGACGTACCATGTACGTCATTGCAGCGGGTCTCTCTTAGACCCGCTGACGTACATGGTACGTCCTGCCGTTTTTGAGCTGCTGGAAGCGATCGGATCGCTTCCAGCAGCTCAAACGCCATTGCAGGATGCCTGGGAGTCCAGGCATCCGTGCAATGGCCGTTAGAAGTGCCGGGGCACCATGTGATCGCTCCCCGGGAGCGATCTACATCCGGTTGCACCGGAGAGGTGCCGGCACTTCTACAGAGCGCTGGAAGCGATCGGTATCGCTTCCAGCTGCTCTGAGCATATTACAAGGATGCCTCGACATCGAGGCATCCTTGTAATATACTTACCTGCCGCCGGTCCGTCCGTGATCGCTCCCCCGAGCGATCACTTCCGGTAGCGGCAGGAAGTACTGAGTGCCACGAGGTATCGTGGCACTCAGTACAAAATCGATCACTTCAGTGATCAGGTGCTCTGCTGGGTGCCTCGAGGGATCAAGGCACCCAGCAGAGAAAAAAAAAGTGTAAAAAAAAGTAAAAAAAAAGTAAAAAAAAAGTGTGTAAAAAAAGTGTAAAAAAAGAAAAATAAATAAAATAAACTGACAGTTAGGGGTAGGGTTAGGGGTAGGGTTAGGGGTAGGGTTAGGGTTAGGGGTAGGGTTAGGGGTAGGGGTAGGGGTAGGGTTAGGGTTAGGGTTAGGGGTAGGGTTAGGGGTAGGGGTAGGGGTAGGGTTAGGGTTAGGGTTAGGGGTAGGGTTAGGGCTAGGGTTAGGGTAGGGTTAGGGTTAGGGGTAGGGGTAGGGTTAGGGGTAGGGTTAGGGTTAGGGTTCTAAGGGCAGGGTCAGGGGTAGGGTTAGGGTTCTAAGGGCAGGGTCATCTTGGGGCTGAGTGGGATGTTCCTAGCCTGCCTCATCAGAGAGGCAGGCTAGCAACATCCAATCAGAAGTTAGAAAAAATCAAAATAAAATTAATTTTCAGGTCAGGCCAATATTTTGTAAATATTGGCTCTGACCTCTGTGATTCTCCCTCCTCTCCTCACTTGTGTTTTGGTGAGCGAGAGAGAGAGATCAGATTTGACAGGTTAGAGATTTTAGTGAGATTTAGTGAGATTAGAAAAATTGAGGCAGATTTAGAGAGATTTTAGGGAGATTTAGAAGAATTGAGGCAGGTTTAGAGGGATTTAGAGAGATTTAGGTGTTTATTTGTATTTTCTTGTGAAACCCAACGGTTCTTCTAAGAACCAACAATCCGCTTATATATATATATAATTATAAAATTTTATAATCTATTATATATAATGTCTGAGAGGGTGTACAGCGCCGAGGAGGCATATGCCATCCTGGCGTCAGAATCTGAGGCATCTGCGTCAGACTCAGACCCTCATTTCGACCCCGCTAACTGCTCAGAGGCGTCGCTAGATACATTATCTATGCTGGCTGATGTATCTAGTGATGTTTCTGATGCAGATCCTGGGTCACCACCTGCCAGCAGGAGACGCACAGCTCCAGCTGAGGAGTGGGTAGTGCCTCATCGCCAGAGGCCAGATATCCCTCCTTTCACGGCAAATCCTGGCATCAATATTGATGTTGCAGGATTTACCGCCACACAGTTTTTGCAGGTGTTTATGGGGGATGATTTGTTGGGCCACATCGTGGCCCAATCAAATCTGTATGCCCATCAGCATTGTGCTGCGAAGCCAGACTCCTACTTGGCAAGGCAGCAATGGACCCCGCTAGATGTGCCAGAATTTCTGAAATTCTGGGCACTTACTATGCTGAGGGCATCATAAAGAAGCCCTCAATTCGCTCCTGCTGGAGCAGTAGCCCCATCTGCTCTACCCCCATTTACCTCCAATCAATGTCACGTAGAAGGTATGAAAACATTTTGCGTTTCATGCACTTCAGTGACAACAGCCTGTGCTCCCCTAGAGAGCATCCCCAGTTTGACAGGCACCAGACTTTTACATTTTATTCGTACATTTTTATGTTCTACAATTGGTGCTGTATTTTGCCAAAATCTTTGCACACCTATGCATGGGGGGCATGGGTGTACTCAGGAGATCTTGCAGAAAACAACCTGGAGAGTTTTCATGCAGTAACAAACAACAGTGTCTGCTAAGGCTAGGGTCAGACGAGCGTGATTTCTACGGACTGTACGTCCGTGCAGTACGGACATCGTCAGTACGGAAGACGCAGTAGTGGTCACACAGTCCGTTTTTTCACTGACATTTATTTTTTGACAGATGTAGGAGGGACAATAAATTCAATTGCAAAACCATTTTGTCCGTGAAAAATGCAGGACGTATAAATGCAGTCCGTCTGACCACGTTCCATCACTCACACACAAAGCTATGCAGACGTTGCGGACGCAGCGCACTTTGTGCGGCCGTTCTAGCGGTTCTACGTTCTTGCCTGCCTTGCGTCCGTGGGCCGCGGCCGTTGTGCGTCCGCAGTTCAGTGCGGACGTACTTCGTGTGTCGGGCTCCATTGGACTTTATGTCATGCTATCACGGACGTACTTTTAGGCGCGATCACGGACGTGAACACTACGCTCGTCTGACCCTAGCCTAAATCACAGTCCAAAACTACTGTGGGCGTAAAAATCTGAAATTTGAAAAATTACCGCCACACACCTTGTTGCCAAATGTTTTGGGCTAAAACCGTTGCATCGATGGCATCAAAGCACTCCATATGCAATACCTTGGGGTGTCAACATAACAAATATAAACAATTTTCTGGCAATAATTCAAACTGGGGTATGCGGTAGACCAAAACCAAGATAGGCCTAGCTGAAGAAATAATCTCAATTTCAACTCTAATGACAAAGTCATAAAAATTGTATTTGAACCTTCCCAAAATCCTGGCAAACCTAGGCAAGGGGGGCATGGGTGTACTCAGGAGATCTTGCAGAAAACAACCTGGAGAGTTTTCATGCAGTAACAAACAACAGTGTCTGCTAAATCACAGTCCAAAACTACTGTGGGCGTAAAAATCTGAAAATTGAAAAATTACCGCCACACACCTTCTCAAATGTTTTGGGCTAAAACCGTTGCATCCATGGCATCAAAGCACTCCATATGCAATACCTTGGGGTGTCAACATAACAAATATAAACAATTTTCTGGCAATAATTCAAACTGGGGTATGCGGTAGACCCAAAACCAAAGCTAGGCCTAGCTGAAGAAATAATCTCAATTTCAACTCCAATGACAAAGTCATAAAAATTGTATTTGAACCTTCCCAAAATCCTGGCAAACCTATGCATGGGGGGCATGGGTGTACTCAGGAGACCTTGCAGAAAACAACCTGGAGAGTTTTCATGCAGTAAAAAACAACAGTGTCTCCTAAATCACAGTCCAAAACTGATGTGGGTGTGAAAATGAAAAATGACCACCAAACAGTATCTAATTTGTTTGGAGCAAACGGATGCATCCATAGCATAAAAACACTCCATTTACAATACTTTGGGGTGTTAGCTTACCAAATATATGCACGTTCATAAAACTGGGGTATGTAAAAAGGCCCCTAAAAAGAAGATAAGCAAAGAAGATACTGTATGTCAAATTAGAAAATTGACAAGCACATGTCAAAGATTGGCGTAGCACCCCAAAAACAACAGAACAAATCTATATATGGGTGGTATCAATTTACTCAGAAGATGTTGCTGAACATATTTTGGGGTGTTTTTTGGCAGTAACCCATAACTGGATTTGACAATTCATGCCTAAAGTACAATGTGTGTGAAAAAATAACACAAAAAGTGACTACCTGAAAGTTTGACAAAGAGCTAGTGCATGGAAAGTGTTAAAATACAACTCTTTGAAGCACCCTAGGGTGTGCCCTTTCTAAAAATATATGGTTTGATGGGGGTAAATTACTTTGGCCGGCTTCAAAAATGTCCCAAATAGGACATGGGTGCATGATGACGAAATGTGAAAATTCCAAGTTGGAAAACTGAAATGCGCACCCCCCAAATAAGGCCTTTTAGCCCCCAAATGACCCGACATACCTATACATGGGTGGTATCAATTTACTCAGAAGATGTTGCTGAACATATTTTGGGGTGTTTTTTGGCAGTAACCCATAACTGGATTTGACAATTCATGCCTAAAGTACAATGTGTGTGAAAAAATAACACAAAAAGTGACTACCTGAAAGATTGACAAAGAGCTAGTGCATGGAAAGTGTTAAAATACAACTCTTTGAAGCACCCTAGGTGTGCCCTTTCTAAAAATATATGGTTTGATGGGGGTAAATTACTTTGGCCGGCTTCAAAAATGTCCCAAATAGGACATGGGTGCATGATGACGAAATGTGAAAATTCCAAGTTGGAAAACTGAAATGCGCACCCCCCAAATAAGGCCTTTTAGCCCCCAAATGACCCGACATACTATACATGGGTGGTATCAATTTACTCAGAAGATGTTGCTGAACATATTTTGGGGTGTTTTTTGGCAGTAACCCATAACTGGATTTGACAATTCATGCCTAAAGTACAATGTGTGTGAAAAAATAACACAAAAAGTGACTACCTGAAAGATTGACAAAGAGCTAGTGCATGGAAAGTGTTAAAATACAACTCTTTGAAGCACCCTAGGGTGTGCCCTTTCTAAAAATATATGGTTTGATGGGGTAAATTACTTTGGCCGGCTTCAAAAATGTCCCAATAGGACATGGGTGCATGATGACGAAATGTGAAAATTCCAAGTTGGAAAACTGAAATGCGCACCCCCCAAATAAGGCCTTTTAGCCCCCAAATGACCCGACATACCTATACATGGGTGGTATCAATTTACTCAGAAGATGTTGCTGAACATATTTTGGGGTGTTTTTTGGCAGTAACCCATAACTGGATTTGACAATTCATGCCTAAAGTACAATGTGTGTGAAAAAATAACACAAAAAGTGACTACCTGAAAGATTGACAAAGAGCTAGTGCATGGAAAGTGTTAAAATACAACTCTTTGAAGCACCCTAGGGTGTGCCCTTTCTAAAAATATATGGTTTGATGGGGGTAAATTACTTTGGCCGGCTTCAAAAATGTCCCAAATAGGACATGGGTGCATGATGACGAAATGTGAAAATTCCAAGTTGGAAAACTGAAATGCGCACCCCCCAAATAAGGCCTTTTAGCCCCAAATGACCCGACATACCTATACTTGGGTGGTATCAATTTACTCAGAAGATGTTGCTGAACATATTTTGGGGTGCTTTTTGGCAGTAAACCTTAAAGTTCACAGTACATGTATTCTTAAATTGCGTTCAAAAAAAAAAAATCACCAAAATTTTTTTTTTTTTCAAACTTTGGCATAGATTTGTGGTAAAATGGTTTGCATGGAAAGAGTCAAAATACCCCAAGTTTAATACCTTGATTTGTGTACTTTAAAAAAATATGTATATGTGGAGGGTTATTCAGGAATTAGTGACAGATATCAGTGTTACAATGTCACTATCACTAGTTTTGAAAATAAACTCTTTGGAAATGGCAAAGTGCTACTTGCACTTATTGTTGCATAAAATAAGGAAAAAAGCGAGGAATATGTAAACATTGGGTATTGCTAAACTCAGTACTAAATTTAGAAACTACTAAGGAATAAAAAATTTTGACGGTTGTTGATACATAAGAAATTTTGGGGGTCAAAGTTCGAAAAAGTGGTGTTTTTTCAATTTTTGTGTCATATTTCACAATATTTTTTATAGTAAATTATATGAAATGATGAAAAAAATGGTATCTTTTTAAAGTCCATTTAGTGACGAGAAAAACAGTGTAAAATATGTGTGGGTTACATAAACGAGTAAGAGGAAAATTTGACGTAAACACTAAGAGCGCAGAAACATAAAAACAGCTGCGGTCACGAACGGACGGATTTGTGTAAAACCGCCCGGTCACTAAGGGGTTAAATAATAAAAGAATAAATCCTTTTTTTTTTTTTTTAATGCAGCACTATTGTTCACATTTCAATTATAATGTGAACAATGATGCTTCACTAACGATTTTTTTTTGGGGGGGTTTAGCTAAAATCACGCAATTTCTCCACAAAAAAAAAATGGGTTCCCCGTTCTAATTTTTTTAACAAATCTACCCCACAACATATGACCGCAGAGCCTCGGATAATAAAATTTAAAAAAAAACCACTTTACACACTGTGGAAGATTGAAATTTTATTGAAAATTCACATTTATTTACTTTTTTTTAAAAATTTTGTTATAGCATTTTTGGCAGGGCATGACATATACATATAATATGATATATTTTAATCTGCCGAGTCTGCCGGAAAGAACGATATATAATTTGTCTGGGTGGTATAATAATACGTGACTTAAAAACGGTCAAAATGAGCTCAGCGAACCTCTACTTCCGAAACAGCGCCGAAGTTGTAAAATTACTCCCGTCCTTAAGGGGTTAAATAGTCTGTATTTTACACTTGTTGGGGGGGGGTTATTTTTTGATTTGCTTTTTTAGTCACAACTTGCCACCCAACTGTAGATAAAGCAAATGTATTCTGGCAAGTTTATAACTGTCTTAAGAGATGTAGAATGCAATACCTTGGGGCCAAAAATTTGCTCAAGTCTCTGGTCCTGGTCGCCCACCTTTTTAGGTCCACATCTAAACTTGAAAAAAAGCCAGTTGACTATGTTTATAGTTTGTAAATATTGTTTCCTGTGTGCATGCCTTTAATAAATGTGTTGCATACACCTATAAATGTAACACTTGTGTCAATCGGTTGTATTTTTTTTCTCCTGATTCACAGATTATGAAGGACGATGACTTATTTATTTATTTATTATTTATTCATAAAGTATTTTACCAGGAAGATTACATTGAGATTTCTCTCATTTCCCAGTATGTCCTGGGTTCAAGAACATTGAATTTTTACAGTTGTTACAGAAATACAAAGTAATAAAATGCAAGATATTTAAAAACACAAATATGCAGATTAACAGAAAATAAATATGTAAGTAAAATAGTCCTTATATCTGTTTTACTTACGGTCTCCCTTACAGGACCAATGCTCCCAATACCCACTACTGGGAATGCAAAGACTTACAGGGTTATTCAAAGAGAATCAAAGTTACCGCACGTTCGGTGACTTTTCATTCTCTTCAATTCAGTGCGATTTGGCAATCCCATTTCGGCGACCTTGCGGTGTATTCAGCAAGCACCACAGGGTCCTCGAATTGCAGGGAAAAGTTGCCGAAAACTCACCGCAAAACCCAGGCGTATGCACACCGAAACCCGCAAAACCATCTGGATTAACCCCACCTGCGGTCAGGTGCAAGGCTGTAGCCAATTACAAGCTTCAGGCCGGTGGAAAAGTGCATTGTGGTCCATTGTGGGCGAACAGGCGGCGAACACGCTGAAAAGTTCGAAGTTCGCAAACTTTCAAACAGCCAATGTTCGAATCGAACTCTGAACCGAACAGCTCAACCCTAGTCAAGTCAAGCCAACCCTGGCAGTTACCTTGGCCACCACAGCAGGTGTTCCACATAACCTCAAAGCATTAGAGATGCACACTCTTTGCTGTTGGAATTATGATGAGGTACAGAGCTTGTAAGTAATGCAATTAAAAGACTGTTATTGTGGAGCGAAAGGGATCACAACATACACAATACAATAAAATATAAATGTTTAATAATCTTTAATAACAGGACTGTGCAAAACTGTCAGTCACTGAGCATTAAAGAGAACAATCTCCCTTCATCCAAAGAATGCAAGGTAGAAACATTAAATTGCTGATACATTGTGCCTGAAAATGCAGTTACTACATCCCAATAAATGTTAACTGTATGCTTCAGCGAGGGAATTTACCGATTTGGATTTTTCTTTGGGTAGAGCACAAAAACTGCTTAACAAGATCTGTAAGTTGCATGTTATTATTCAACAAAATTCTATCAAATTTCAGATATTTTTAAAGGTGCTGCAACCACCAAAAAAATGAAATATCAGATATATATATATATAAAAAAGGATATCTTACATGTGCTTTGTTTTCCTCTTGTATTTTTAGTTTTATAATATTTTACTCTGGATGCACCCAGTGACGCATATATTGTGTGATATTTTCTGTTTTAAACTGCCCCCCACAGTATCTTTCCATCACTTGGACCTCACTGTGTGGCTTTGGCCATAGAATGGAGTCTACGGGTCAAACACTGTCTCACATCATTGTATTGTGTGGGATGTATTCTCAGGGTCCTGAGAATGAGCAACGGCCTGCTCTTCGGTGGGGCTCGCTCAGGTCTAACAAGATTTTAGCTCAAATGTGCCATTAGAGGGACAACTGCTCCATATGCAAATTAGACGCAATCACCCAGAAAGGGCGGCCAGTACTGAAACGCCAAGGAAGCCATCCCTGCACGAGAGGTGCGGCAACCCCCGACGATCGTTTTGGCCTTATTAGGCCTCATCAGGAGGGTATAGCTGACACCCTCTAGGAACATCGAGCAAGGGATCCACGTCTGGATTACCCTGTAGACTTAAAGTGAGAAACAGAGAATTCCCTATTTAATGACTGGTCACCGTAATTTGGAAAAATTGGCGTCACTTAAGCTGTTATCAGACATCGCCGAAAACCACCAAATTGCAGTAACTAAAATATTGATTTCATCAGGTTGGTACAAAAAAAAAGGTATCATTGCACCACATTACTCTGGTATTATGGAATCTTATTTATGTATACACTTTAGTTTTTTCAGAGGTATGATTTTAGTGGCTAAAATTGTTAGTGCCCCCCCTCCCAGTTTTGACTGTGGTATCTTATGTGCCCCCTATATATTGTTCCTAGAGTCGCCACTGCTGACATTCATACACGTGCTGACAGATTTGACAAAGACAAACCTTGAAAAAAGGTCGGAAAGCTGAAACATTGAATTTAAGGTTCAACTTAAGAGCATTATAACAGAGCTCATGATTTCTGGTACAAAGGCGGACTAACGGACACCTGCATGCAAACGACACTGGACAAGGCAGGCAGACGCTAGACAAGGCAGGCGCAGAGGCAGACATGTTGACACTTGCATAGGTGCATACTCTATACATTAAGACCGGTTTGCTACTGGCCTTTTTGTCTCCCCCCTCCCCATGCTCCCTTGCAATGTGAGCCCTTTATATGAGCTCTCTGTTGAAGCTTTCAATTCACGGAGCAGAACTCGATTTTGTGAAGCGCGTTGGAGCAACACTTTTTCTGGCTGGTGCACGGGGAATGACCGTGCACACTCAATCTACACAAAGGGTCAGCTACCTTGACCCTCCAGATGTTTTAGAACTAAATCTCCTAAATTGCTCAGCCACTCATTAGGTTGGCAGAGCCTCATGGGAAAAGTAGGTCAAAACACCTGAGGGGCCAAGGTTCCTTTAGCCCCGCTCTGCAGCATTTCTGAGTAGATTCCTGGCCGGCACAGGGGGCATTGGGCACACACATGGGGAAGAGGATGTGCCAGCACTCAAGGCAAATGTTTTCTCACCTTACATGTACTGCAGCTAGGTTGTCCACCCTGGAAACCAGGGGCTGAAACCCATCATTATCATTAGGGGGGGGACTAATGATACTCATGATATAAATATATGTTACATATCCCTATATGGTCATGAAATACAAGCAACTGATTGCCTAATTTTTGTATTATTACATCACAAAAGATTCTGTTTTACATCTTTCTAGAATGTATTTTTTTGTATCCTTTTTTTCTCAACCGAAGTTTCCCTGATTCAAACTGTGCCGAGATCACTGCTAATACACCCTATTAAAGTAAGGAATTAGTGTATTATTAGATCTGAAAAATGCTTACGATTTCCAACAAAAACCACATCGGGGGGAAAAAAATCAATAGCTTATTAGCTCCAAGGTTACCAAACCAAGAAGAAATCTACGCGGACAAAGATTCCAAGATAAAAGCAGAAAAAAAAGATGAAATAATGGAGACTTACCGATCATTTTCCTGTGCGCTATATGAAATCATATTTTGGAGAAGTCTGTTTTCCGCAAAGTAAACCTCCTCGAGTATGTTGGAGAAAGCGTCTTGAGCTGTCCTATTCAACTTGGTATTCATTCAGGGAGACGTTCTCAAGCCTGTTCTGAAAGACCCAAAATGACCAGGATTTAGGGATTATCAATTCTTTTCACCGGCTTCAATACTTTTTTTGTGCTCTCTTTCTAGGACAAATAATAATAATAAAACACTGTTTGCGAGGCGTTTAAGCGGTGGTCACGACACATACTGCTTCAGGATGAGAAAAGGCCATTGTGGGGAAGAATATTGCCATTTGTCACTTACATTCTGAAACTTTAACGTAATATTTTTGTTTTTATTTTTTGCATTTTTTTTAAACTCTTTAGCAACAACGTTTCGAGACCACAAACGATTTTTAAATTTTTAAATTCAGCCATATCGCTGAATTGGGACCTTTCACCGTTGATTTTTCGCATATTTTTCAGTTCAGCAGATTCAAATTTGGGTTTATTGGCATTGTTTGGTAGGGATGTGCATGGGTAACAAATTTGTTTTGTTTTAAAATTTTGCTTTCGGAATTTCGTAACTAATTTCGTTTCGTATTTCGGATCGATTTTCAAAATTTCAAATTTCATATATCGATTCGATAGTTGATATCCATTCGAATTTTGGATCACTAAATAAAACCCAATTAAACTAATTTTGCTGTTAAAAGATAATCTAGGGTTAAATTTTAAGCTGTGTCACAGATTTAGTATTTGAGTCCAATTAAACAGTGAAACAAAATTAATTTGTTTCATAAAGTTGTTTGCTGACTGCATTACTTGTATGTATTTTAATGTAAGATCAATTTGATAATTGATATATCAATTCGATAGTTGATATCGATTCGAATTCCGGAACACCAAAAAAAAAAATATTAAAATTTTTCTTTTATGGTGACAGTGTAAAACGAAATAAATTCGTTATATACCGTATCGATTCGTTATTCGGAAGTACTTCTGAAATACAAATTAATGGATTTCGTTCTGAGTTTTTCCGGAATGAATGCACATTTCTATTGTTTGGTTCCTCATAAGAATTCAGTTGGAATGTCGTCGGCTCTCGTGGCTATACCTTTCAATGGAAATATGGACGATATCTATTCAATTCATGTTTATTGGTATGGTGGATACCGAAAAAAATTGGAATGCTACAAGGTGTTGATAAATGGATTTTCAGGCAGGGAAATAGAGGGAATAAGACTTTTTATACATCAGATATTTCTAATAGTCGTGTTTGATGGAACAAATATGTATGGTGTTGGCCGAAAATAAGCTTTCTAGAACGTTTTACCAGCCAGCCTTTTTGGACCAGCAGCGTTTTTCGAACATTGGTTCAGGCTGAAATCACTGATATATAAAAATATTGGCCGCAAGTAGCCAATATATTTTTTTGGGGGACAAAATGGCCGTTTTTATTGAATTGGGCCCCAGGCCGTTATGTCTATCGGCTCCTGTCATTAGCTTAACATCTCCTGCTGATATTCCAAACACTCTCTTCACAGGTTCCTGTAAATTTATGGCTTCTATACTTTGTATTGGAACTGATAAATTACAGCTAGAAAGCCAAGAAAAAGCTATTCCAATGTAGCTCGTTCTTCTCTTTGGAGCCAATACTCCAAAAATATATTGACTTTCAATAGAAAAATCGCTTTACACATCAATCTAAAAGGAATGAAAAATCCCTTACCTGAGATCCCACGGTGCAGAAGGTGGCCTGATCCGCCACTTCCTCTGGCAGCAAATATTGGAAGACTAGGAACAATTGAATAAATGGTTCCCAGTGTTCTTCTGTGGCACTTTATGTGGCTTCTGTGAGCCCTCGCTCCAGCAAACCCACATAGAGCTTATGCAGGCTTCCATGGTGCTACATGGTGCAAACCCTGATACCCACGACAGTGCCACTTCACATATCCATCAATGACTGAAAAATATTCCAAAAGTAGATTTTTCTTTTTTCTAGGCTTTAGTTCATATCTTTGCAGATTTGATAACCTAATCTAAAAAAGTGAAGCCAATATTGTACAGCAAGCTGGCTATAGTGTGTGTGTGTGTGTTTTATTAAAATTTTATATATATATATATATATAAAAAAAAATATTTTTTTTTGGCCGTCAAATGTGCATTAAATCCAATTTCTTTAATATAGTATAGCATAAAATATACTCCAGCTAGACCTTGCTATCGATTTCCCCTCCCCAGTAAATGTCTAGTGTGCACCAGCAAATACAATACTTTATTCATCTTTACTATGAATAAAACATTTGTGTATCCTGCTGGAGATGAAATAGAATTGTTTGATCCAACTGACAGCTGCACAAATATGATACATTGCGGTTCTATACATTAAAGGGGATTATGCCACATTAGCTTTATATACTTCCTCTCTTTTATTCAGTAAGGCTATAATACACGGTTGATGTGAGAATATCTGCATAATTTCAGTTTGTTAGGAGGTAATTTTGCTGGCCATTAGGGATTGATGATATGTAAGGAAAGCTTGAAGTCCAGCTAAGCTCCATATCATGTGCAGTGTGTAGCTTTATATATTGTAGAAGTGCCTTAGTCCGCCAACTTTGAGGAAGAGATGACTTCTAGCCCGAGGTCTGTCCCCGTTTCTTTAAAAGTTATGAACCGTCTCAAAAAGAAGTGTAGCGCTCACTCCCGGAGGAGCCGCTGAATAAACCTTTGGGTTAGTCTCTCCGCACTAGGGAATAAATATACACCAGCACTGTTGTGGATTTTATAAATTATATACTTTACTGATCCCAATAAAGTGACACATATAATACAATTTCGGTATAGGAACGACAGGATTTTCGTAATGCGAGAAACACGCGGCGGGAAAACACGCGGTGGGAAAACACGCGGCGGGAAAAAGGAAAGAATTAACCCTCTCAGTTCTGGAGTGAAAGGTCTCAAAAAGGTGTACGTGTATTGATTCGGGTACCCGGGTACTGTATTCAACTGGCCAGGGAATGTGATAAGCAAATCTTCGACTAGTCAAGTTGGGGCCCTGTAGAATTGAAACAATAATGCAGTGTGCTGGATTTTACTTGGAATTTCGGCCTGCAAGGCCTCTCACCCATCCGTTATACAGTCTGTCCTTCTGTCTGGTCGAGGATGTCTCTCCGCTGGTCCTCTGGAACTCTGTGCCACCGGATCCGCTCTCTGGCCCGTCCGATCTCCGAGTCAAGAACCACAGCCTACCGCCTGCACTCCCTATGGATCGTCGCGGTCTCCTTACAGGGGGTCCAACTGGAATGGAAGTTCTTGTGTACACCTCCCGGTGATGACTGGTATGCCTCTGCAAGTTACTGTCCCGATCTCCAGCGCCCAACAGGTAGCGTCTGCGCTCCGACCTGGTCTCGATCCCGAGCAGTCTCACTTGCGTCCTCTCTCTTTCGTCGCTCTGGCTCTCCTTCGCGCGAGGCTGTGGATGTCCTTCTCTCTCTGTCCCACTCGCTTCCTGTATCCACCGCAAAGCATGATGGAAAACGTAGTTCCGTTTACCCAGCATAGTCCATTATGCCTCTGTCTCCCCCTGGTGGCCATGATAAGTAAATGCAGCAGAACACAGTCTTTTTAAAGCAGCGCTACAGAAGAAATACAGGAATGTGTTGAGGTACCGATCTGGGGAAGGCTACAAAAGACTAATAGTTCCGAGGAGCACAGTGGCCTTCATAATTCATGGAGGATGTTTGGAACAACTAGGACTCCGTTTAGCCTGGTGGCCAACTAACTCGAAGAAGTTGGTAACCGCTCTTCCCAAAGACCTTCTCCAAGTGTCCAATGGTCATTCTGGGTGAGCTCCACAGATAATATGTAAAGATGCAAGAAACTTTCTGAAGGACCACAATCACTACAACACTTCAATGATCTGACCTTTTAGGCCTTAATGGTCAGTCAGACGTATCTTGTCACTGTAAGACCCATGAAAGTCTGTTTGGGATTTGCAAAAAAAAAAAGATCCTCTAAAGGACTCTGAGACCCTCAGAAACCAGTTGGTCTGGTGAAGCAAAGATTGAACTGTTCGTTCTCAAAGCATCATGCCTGGAGGAAATCAGGTGTTGCTTATCACCTACACAATTCCTCCCAAACTGTGAAGCATGATGCTGGCAACATCATGCTTTGTGGGGTGTTTTTCAGAGGCAGTGCGAGGCAGACTGGTCAGGGTTGAGAAATGGAGAGATCATTCATAAAAACCAAGTAGTAAGTGCACAGGAACTTGGAAGATGAACCTTCGGCCCAATCTAAGAGAGCAATGACCCTGACCACACAGCCTAGTCAACACAAGAGTGGCTTTGGTACATCTCTGTGGATTTTCGAGTGGCACAGACAGAGCCTGGACCTGAAACCGATAAATCGTCACTAAATTATACTGGAAATCTAACCTGATTAATTAAAAGAATCTACTTTATTAATTTTTTAAATGTTATCAAAATACAAAACGCTCTAAGTAAACGCTGCAAAAAATTAACAAAAAAATATTTTCAAAAAAGAAAAAAATAATGACTTCAAATCAAAATCTAAAGTAGCCACTTCCCCCAAGTTATATTTGCAGGCAAAAGCTTTAATGAACACCAACTATATTTGCTTGCAATGGCTTCAATTGATTTTGATTTTAATTCATTATAATTTGTTTTTTCTTTTTAGAAATTCCGTATTTTGTGTGTTTGACACAGGGTGTTTTGAATCTTTTGGTAATGTGTTTTAAAAAGTGGATTTTTTAATTAAACTCTCCCCGGAGTGTGTACTTAAGCTGGGTGTCCATTTATAAGTTGGTGACGATTTGTGTAGATAGGGACTAAAATATCCTAAAATGTTAAATGAAGGGTATTTTTTTAGTTTTAGATTTTTTTTTATATATATGAAAATATATATTGGCTAAGCACTGGATTCTCATTATCATTTAGGTGAGTTGTTTTCTCCTCTGGCTTGGACTTGAACCCTTCTGGAAAGACCTGATAATGACTGTCCGCTTCCTGCTTCCAATCCAACCTCACAGAACTTGAGAGGTGAATGGCAGGAACTCCCTAAATCCAGGTGAGCCAAGTTTGTTGCATCATACACAAAGAGACTCGAAGCTGTAAACTCTGCCAAATGTGCTTCAACAAAGTACTGACTTAAAGGTCTGAATACTTAAGGGTTTTTTCACAAAGCATCAAAATTGTCTGCTTTTCCCAGCATTTTGACAATTCTATTTCTCCGAAAATACAGTGAATTCACTATTTACCAAATGGTCACTGTATTTTATCAGAATTGGAGTCACCGAAGAAGTTATCTTATGTCTGCTAAAACCGCCGAATTGTGTCGCTTAACCATCGAATTGGCATTGGCAAATTCCATTGAATGGGGGGGAAAGAGGGGGTGAGTCTCCTGTTCTCCTCCTAAGAGGAGTTTAAATCAATAAAAATGTAGTAAAAAATGGGTCTAAATATTTTAAGAAAAAGCCTATTAAAAAAATTGCAAAAGAAAAATATAAGAGTACAAAAAGATCTTTTAAAAAATAAGGTTGTTTTTGCAAAGCATAAAAAGAATAAATGGTGTTTAAAAAAAAATGTAAAATAAAAAAAATACTACTTTTTTTTTACGTTTAAAACCTATGGGATTTACCTGTTGAATTGAAATGCTAAAAATCCCTGAATTTCAGTGCAATACGGCGTTCATGACAGTCTTCCTTGGAACGAGTTTGGTGCCTGGAAATTGCACCATGTTTTGTGTCAGTTCGCCTGTATTTGGCAAATTGAGAGCTTTGTGAGTAGATGATGAATTGCTGTGAAATTCAGTTTGGTGCAATTCGGGGTTAATTCGGAGGTTAGTTTAAAATCAAAGCGATACAAACATTATTTTGTTTTTAATAAATTTGCAATGTTGTCAATAGATAGTCAGGATTTGTTGTCACCACCATCTAATCAGATGCATGATTAGGTGTTTTTGCTTAACGGGTGAACTGATTTAGACTTTTCTTATCTTGACTCACTTTTGCATTTTGTTTGCTTGTAAATAAAAATAAACTATTAAACTGCTGTATGAAGCCGTCGTCTTGATTTGTTGAGTTGTTGTCTCTATTCATGCACATCCCTAAATCTGGAGTGTATTAAGTGAACAAAAAGCAATGCAGAATTGGAATAAATGTTTAAACTCGCTACAAATGTTTGGAGATGAACAAATCCCTGTGATGCTAACTAACGCAATTAAATGGCACAAAAAAACCAAAATGTATTTTTAATGAGGTATTTACAGAGCATAATCAGCCATACTGTTTTAAAATGGTTCTTTTGTCTTTATGTACTATTGTATCCAAGAGCATTGGGTTTTGCAGTCATTATTCCAAATATTTTTTTGTTTTGTAAAATGATATATGCGCGCAAATTACTCATAATACAGCAGAGCACAAAGATCCTTTTTGTATTAATTTATTTAATACAGACCAAACCGCTACAGAATTGGAAAGGAGTTGCTCACTGTTTTTTTTTTATTATTATTATTTTTATTTTTTTAGCGACGTTTCTATATAAACGGGATGAAACGTCTACTCAACCTGCACGACTGATTGAAATCCCATGCAGACTCATAAATGTTTATTTATGAGAGTGGTTTCAAAAATGCATTGTTCATGCTGTCTTTATTATACCTGCTGGAAAGACTTGGTAATCTCGAAAATATGATTTTGGAGACCACATGGCTTTGTGAAGCATGACAAATGAGTCGCTGTCTGAAATGCATGTATTTATGGAACAGATCTGATTAATGGATTTCTCTCCTATATAGATAATCAATGGGGACTTTTACTTGGCAGACACAGAAATCAGTGTATTGAAGGCAGTCTTCCATTATGGATAGATACCCTGCAAAGTCGTAGAGGAGGTTATTTTTTGGAGAAAAAAAAATGTGACTATCCGTATAATGAATATGGGGAGTATATTGAGATCTAACACGCTGCTCCCTTCATGCTTGCCTTCAGAACTGTCGTGACCCAGATATCATGCTTTAAGGGACATGATGACCTCAAGAATCCTACTGACCTATCAGAAAGGCTTCACAACATAAGCCCTTTCAATACTGAAGCCCGTTTGCAGGTATATGTAAGACAACATTCTATTCCCTATACTTGGGGACCTCCAGACCTTGATTACTTGACTCTACTTTGGAGTGAAGGGGTCAACTTGAGTTTGCATTGTAATACACTGAAAAGCAATCATTAGTATTTGAAAAACCCCATTTGTGTATCTTCTCAAAGCAGGATTTGTGTGCCCCCTGCGGAGAAACAAAATCCAGTTTGATCTCTCTCCTTTTTACCCTCTCTTACTGTAAACAAGCTACAAGGAGCAAATGGATACCCTACTTATGATGCTTACTGAAAATAAGCTTTACGGGCATTTTTCTGGTCAAACCATTTTTCGGACCAGCAGCATTTCTGTTCGGCAAGATCTGTTCGGACTGAATTTTTTTTTTTTCTCAACTGAATCCGTCAATCGAATCCTTGGATCTGACATGTGGATGGAAGGTAAAGGAGTGTTTGGTTTTTGTAAATAATGACAACAAGACATCGAGATACATGGCAAGTCCCCTCTAATTTGTCTGTCAATTCATGGCGATACTGAAGCAAATTAAGTCATCGACTTTTAATTTTTTTAAAATGGCCAAAATTTTACCTGGAATCGGGATGGGCTGCCGGTTCGATTCGAACATGAGTTTGAAAATGTCTGGAATTTACACATAACAACCAATGAATGAATAATATTAAAAAGGACTGTTACAGGAAAATGAAAAAACGATTTTTAAAAAACGTTTTTAAAAACGATTTAAAAAAATTTTGCAAAACAAATTCAAAAAAATGGTTAAAAAATCTATAAATAGACTTTTTACTGCAGAATATAATAATAAACGGTTTATTAGATGTTGGATTAAAACGGGAATATTTTTAACATTGAAGCGTATGGGATTCTCCTGAATAAACCTGTCGCATTAAACCACCGAAGGGCAATTTGGCAACTTTTCACTGTTGGTTTTTGTTCCCCGAATAGACGAAGCATTGCTTCTCTATGGGGATTTCACTGCCCTTGAACAGGCAATGAACAGGCACCGTATGTGCAGGCAATTCGCCAGGATTTGGCGAACTGCCTGCTCTCTGAATAGCCGAATGGCCAGGAAAGGTAACCGTACGCTGAATTTCACTGTTCGGTTACCTTTCGGCCACAATTCAGATCTTGAATATCCCTTTTAGATTCTCTGTGTCATGCACCACCGACTAAGACACAATTTTTGTGTGACAGGTGCATATCATTTCAATATTTGACCGCAGGGTCCAACCCTGCACTCCTCCACAATACCTCAGAGGGGTTACGGTGTGAAGGCACTAGCTGGAACCAAAGGCCCAATATTTGGGTGCACTGACCCGTGTACCGGATGCATACAGGGCAGCCATCAGAAATGATGGGGCTCCTTACTGAACCTCACCTCGTAAACTTCCTCAACCCGTAACAACAGCTTTTTGCCCCTTCCAAAACAAAGAACATAACACCGTTCCACAGCAATAAAACTCACAGTAATGTGTGGGGTGTATGAGCGTATCTACATACAGAGAAAATGGCGTTGCACCCATACTCACGGGAGCGGCTGCAACAGCCAGGAGTAACAGCCCAGTTAATGTATAAAACCATAAGGGAAAAAGGTGTCCTCTGCGCTCGTTTCTATGTATTTCCATGTACAACAAAACACTATGAGGTTTTAGTTTGTTTCAATGGCCATTGCAACGTAAGCTCACTCGCCCCGACAAGGCACCTCTTTGTAGAGTGAGTACCTAACCAATGTACCAAAAGCCGCTCTACTGAGCAGCTCCAAGCCCCTCCTGCTGCTTTTCAGCTAAGGAGAAGCAGAGAAAAGGGTTTTATTTATACACGCACCAAACCCTTCCCATTTGGGGTTAAAAACAAAAACATGGAAAAAGGAACAGCTGCAAAACGACGAACTGGTGTTACAAGCATAATATACAAATATACAGAAAAAATGGCGTCGCGCCCATACTCACGGGAGCGGCTGCAACAGCCAGGAGTAACAGCTCAGTTAATGTATAAAACCTAAGGGAAAAAGGTGTCATCTGCGCTCGTTTCTATGTAAAGGCCATTGAAACAAACTAAAACCTCATAGTGTTTTGTTGTACATGGAAATACATAGAAACGAGCGCAGATGACACCTTTTTCCCGTATGAGCGTATCTGTCATGTCTGGGGCTCAGAGGGGGCCCCGGCACTTGGCAGCGCCATCGACAAGCCAGGTGCCAGGAGTTGTGCCGGCTTCCGGAGCTCGCAGGGCTGGTCACGAGGTGGGGGTGGCATAATGACACGTGCCCGCCGAGTTTAAATACAGACAGCGCAATCTGGCTCATCGCCCTGTCATGGAGTTTGTTTCCCTCAGTGCTGAGTGTCTCCTGGTGAGTCACTACTTGGTTGATTTTTCAGTTTCCGTTGTTAACTAACTTGTATGAGAACCACCCCGTGTACCAGTCCTTGGCTATTCCTGACCACACTAACACTGATCAATTTGGGCTTGTGTTAGAATGCGTCCTTGTATACCGTCTGGCCTATTTCAGGTATACCCTGTCCTGTGTGTTGGTCAAACATTTCCCACCCATTGTTGGTCAAACATTTCCCACCCATTGTTGGTCAAACATTTCCCATCCGTTGATGGTCAAACATTTCCCACTCGTTGTTGGTCAAACATTTCCCACTCGGTGATAACATTTCCCATGGCTTCAAATCACGTTTAAACATGAGCAAAAGCGGTAAAAATTAGCTCAGCGCACAGCGGTGAAATCACTCAGCACTCAGCAGTGAAAGGGTTAAAAATGTTTTTTTAAAAAGTTTTAAAAAATTGTTTTCTTTCCCCCAGGGCAGTACCCAGACCCCCATACACCTTTTATGGCCAATATCTTTCATACAGTATATATGTCCTCTTGGAGGGCAGTTTCATTTTCGGAAGTTCGACTCCCCCCCCCCCCCCATTGACTTGCATTACGTTAGAGTATGAATTCGAGCTATTCGGCCGTTCGGGTGTTCGAGTTCGATCCGAACACGGGGGTGTTTGGCCCATCCCTATCCTGGAACCAAAACATTCTAAGTTTGTGGTTTATGTGCAGCTGCATGTTGGGTTTATGCATTAAACATTAAAAACCTGATCATCTGGCAAGGAATCTTTCTTTTCGTATAAATGAGATGTGTAGAAAACCTTTCCCACAATGACCCCTTTAGGGGGAAACCATGTGAGTTGACTTGACTATTTACCACATTTTTCGGGTTTGGTGAATAAACACTTTGATTCTACAATAACAAATATGTACATTTTGTAAACACACACCGGGGTGAAAGCAATAGGGGTAAAGGGCAGGTGTGCTTCTCCACCCCCCCCCCCCCAAGAGACTCCATGCAGCCTGGGTGATTTATGTATGTAGTCGTCGGCCATGCCTTTATAAATTCAGGTTAATCAAATTCTGCGCGGATTGAAATATGTATTTTTGGCATGTAAGGCAAGGACAACATGTGCTTCCCAGGGAGTCAAACAAGCCATGAATATAAAACAAGTCACTAATGCCCTTTTTGTTGACGGGTCATTTTTAATCCATTCATTTTTGTCCATTTCAATTATGAGGAGACAAATCACATGCAACCTTATCACACGGGGGATTCAAACGATTTGTAATTCCACCTCTTGAAGCATATGTTTCTAAAATTATGAATTTTGCACAAAAACCTTTATCCCCCCCCAATAAAAATAATGTACTTTTGGAAATCATACAGTTTGAAGGCACGAAGCTGTTTTGTTAAGTACCGGCTGTGGAAATTTTAAAGGTGCATTTCCTACGACGCTCTGTCATCCTAATTAGAAGTTACTATGTTGTTAATAAGAGAGAGACAAATGTCAAACTGTTGTAATGCTGTAGGAAAGTCATAATAAAACCCTCATTAGTATCTAAGGAGAAGCAATAGGTTTCTACAACAGCTTCATAAACGTCTGTACTACAGACGATGAATTTATCTTGAGTTTTTATATAAAATTAGAGATGTGCATTCGCTTCAGGAAAAATTCGGAATTTGGAATGAAACTTGATAATTCGTAGTTCGGAAGTACTTCCGAATAACGAATCAATACGATACGAATTCGAAATGAAATGGTATATATCAAATTTATTTTGTTTTACACTGTGTCATCATCATAAAAGAAAATTTTGAATAATTGATATTAACTATCGAATTTGAAATGAATTAACAATTTGATATCAACTATTGAATTGATCTTAACTTACGATACAAGTAATAGGCAGCAAAGGACTTTATTAAACAAATTAATTTTGTTTCACTGTTTAATTTGACTCAAATACTAAATCTGTGACACAGCTTAAAATTTAACCCTAGCTTTTCTTTTAACAGCAAAATTAGATTAATTGGGGTTTTATTTAGTGATCCAAAATTCGAATTGATATCAACTGTCGAATTGATATATGAAATTCGAATCGCTTCGAAATTTCAAAACTAAATACGAAATGAAATTAGTTCCGAAATTCCGAAAATTAAATTATTTAAAAACGTAACGAAACTACAGTAAACACATTTCTCAGCCATGCACATCCCTATATAAAATGTCTATGAACCCCTGGGCAACTAAGCTACAGTAGGTGTTTTTGTCTACACTGTATATGTTAGATTAATGTCATGTCCCACACCGTCCTGGCGGCCAGTAGGGATGAGCCGAACACCCCCCGAGTTTAGTTCGAGCCCAAACACTTCCCATTTGTTCGGGTCCGAACTCGAACCCGAACTCGAACCCAATGCAAGTCAATGGGGCTGAAAATTCTGTTTTAAGAGTACCCTCCAAGAGGGTATATATGCAAGATATTTGCCATAAAAGGTGTATGGGGGTCCGGGTAGTGCCCTGGGGACAGGAAACAAGGACAAAAAGTTAAAAAAAAATAAGGGTTAAAAAAAACCCCAAAAAATTCCTTCAAATATCGTGCCTAGGAGGTCCCCATAACCTGCCCGTGAAGTGGCGGATCTCTAGGATGTATAGAAACACTTAAAAACAAAAAAATGACGTTTCATATGACGGTAAATGCTTTTTCCTTTAATCTATCCATAAACTACTGCTTGGGGCGCAGTCTGTAGGAAAAGAGGAGACATTTTCGTACACGCAGAAAACGTTTACTGATTTTTTTGGGTAAATTATTGTGAAATATATGCAGGCTTTGGATGAAAGTAACAATAGGTGCTTTAAAATTGGTCCTTTAGCATCCCCAACAGTGCCGTAACATCGTAACCCCTCTGAGGATATGAATCTGATACAGACGTCAGTGGCAGTGCACCCAAATATTGTGCTTTTGGTGCCAGGCCTGCAAGTACTATCATACAGTAACCCCTCTGTGGTATTGTGGAAGAATGCAAGGGTGGACCATGTGGTCCTATATTGAAAAGTTTTTGATCTGGTAATGGGCGTCAGTGCACCCAGATATTGTGCCTTTAATGCCAGGCCAGCAAGTATCATCATACAGTAACCCCTCTGTAGTATTGTGGAAGAATGCCGGGGTGGACCATGTGGTCCTATATTGAAAAGATATGATTCTGGTCAAGGCGTCAGTGCACCCAGAAATTCTGCCTTTGGTGCAAGACTGCCAGGCCAGCAAGTAGCCCCTCTGTAGTATTGTGGCAGAATGCAGGGGTGAACCTTGCGGTCCTATATTGAAAAGTTTTTTATCTGGTGGTAATGGGCGTCAGTGCACCCAGATATTGTGCCTTTAATGCCAGGCCAGCAAGTATCATCATACAGTAACCCCTCTGTGGTATTGTGGAGGAATGCAGGGATGGACCCTGCGGTTCAAAAAATTTAAATTATATAAATCTGGCACAGGCTTCAGTGCAGCCAAATATTGTGCCTTTCATGGCAGCAAGTGCCTTCACACCGTAACCCTTTTGTGGTATTGTGGAAGAGTTCAGTGCTGGAGGTTTTGTGAATGCAGAAGAGGACATCCCCGATCTATTCCATTACTTCAGCATCAGGGGATTGATAGCTGCTGATCCAGGACTGATTAATTTTTATAAATGTCAGCCGGTCTACAGAGTCGGTGGACAGACGCACTCTTTTGTCTGTGACAAAACCTCCAGCGGCACTGAACGTCCTTTCGGAAAGCACCCTAGATGAAGGGCAACCTAGTAGCTGCATAGCATATTGGCTAAGTTCTGGCCAGTGATCCAATCTCAACACCCAGTAAGCCAGTGGATCATCTGCTGGAAAGGTATCCAGGTCTGCCCTTGCCCCTAGGTAGTCCTGCACCATATGGTGAAGACGCTGGCAATGGGTGCCTACATTTGACGTCCCTGGGCGTCGAGGACTAAAAAAATTTAAAAAAGCATCAGTCAAGCGGCCCTGGCCTTCACCACTATTCCTCTGATCACCCGCAGCCTCAGAAGCACGTGTGTCAGCACTTGGTAATCTACCAGTGCCTGGAAAGGTGTTACACAAGTGTCGCTTTAGAGCATCCTTAAGTTTTTTCATCCTGTGCTCCCTCTGTGCGGGCAGGATGAGCTCTGCAACTTTCCCCTTGTATCGTGGATCAAGAAGGGTTGCCAACCAGTAATGATCCCTCTCTTTGATAGCACGAATCCTGGGGTCCTTTAGCAGGCTTTGCATCATTAGGGAGCCCATGCAGCGTAGGTTGGAGGTGGCATTAGCTTCCAAGTCTTCCTGGTCAATGAGGATGACCATATCGTGCCTTCCTTCTCCCAGCCATGCACTAGCCCTTCTGTTTCTGGGCACACAAAACCCTCCCTTGAGGAATCCCCACCTTCAATGCCCCCACTACTTAAATATTCCTCCTCCTCCTCATCCTCCTCCTGTCAGATCTACGTAGGACCTGCTGGAATGCTGTCTGCGGAAAGACTGGGGCCTTGAGAGCTAGGGAAGGCCTCCTCTTCCTCCCGCTGCTCTGCCTCTAGAGCTACATCTATAATTCCCCGCAGAGTGTGCTCCAGCAGGAACACTAAAGGAATTGTGTCACTGATGCATGCACTGTCCCTGCTCACCATCCTCGTTGCCTCCTCAAATGGAGACAGTACAGTGCAAGCATCCTTGATCATCAGCCACTGCGGGGGGGGGAAAAAAACAAGTTGACCTGAACCTGTCCTTGTGCCATACTCACACAGGTACTTGTTGATGGTCCTCTGCTGCTTGTGCAGACGCTGCAGCATTGCTAATGTCGAGTTCCACCTGGTGGGCATGTCACAGATCAGACGGTTTGGGGGAAGGTGGAATTCTCTTTGAATTTCTGCCAGGCGAACGCTTGCTGGGAATGACCGTCTGAAGTGGCTGCAGACTTTTCTTGCCTGGATGAGAAGCTCTGGCAGCCCTGGCTACTTGGTTAGGAAACACTGTACCACCAGATTTAGGACCTGTGCTAGGCATGGTACATGCGTCAATTTACCCTTGCGTAGGGCGGTGAGAAGGTTGCTGCCATTATCGCAGACGATCATTCCCAGCTCAAGCTGGCGTGGTGTTAACCATCTCTGCACCTGCCCCTGCAGAGCTGACAAAATTTCTGACCCGGTGTGGCTCCTGTCCCCTAAACAAACCAGCTCAAGTACAGTATGGCATCTTTTTGCTTGAGCCATTGTGTAGACCCTGTCAGGCAGCAGACAGACCTCATACAAGCAGCTTTCTGGAGGCGTGGTGGATGAACAAGCTCCAGCACAGAGTCCCATCTTGGATCCCTCCCAGCTGCGATCCGAGTTACCCAGTGTGTCGTGAAGGAAATGTAACGACCCTGTCCATGCTTGCTGGACCACGTGTCTAAAGTCACATGCACCTTGCTGCTGACTGCCTTTCCCAATGACTGGATAACATTGTCTTCCACGTGCTGGTATAGTGCTGGAATGGCCTTCCGTGAAAAGTAATGGTGTTTTGGAACCTGCCACTGTGGTACAGCACATTCAGCAAATTCATGGAAGGGAGCAGAGTCCACCAGCTGGAAAGGCAGTAGCTGCAATGCGAGTAATTTTGCTAAGCTGGCATTTAGACTCTGTGCTTGGGGATGGTTGGGACTATATTTTTTCTTTCGCTGAAGCAGCTGCAGCAACGTAATCTGACTGCGTAAATCTTCAGCTACTGGGATGATGTCACATTGTGAGGAAGGACCTGGTACATCCATTACTGTAGCATCATCCCTGTTGGTGGAGGTTGTAGGCAATGACATGGCAGGACATACAGTGGGGGTAGAGACAGATGAGGAGGAGGAGGACCTACGCAAAGTTTTGCGCCAACGGGATGTGTGGCACTTGTTCATATGTCGCCTCAAGCACGTGGTACCCAAGTGTATGGTATCTTTCCCACGCTTAAGCCTCATCTGACATAGATTACAAATAGCGACGCTGCGCTCTACTGCACATTTCTTAAAGAACTCCCAGACAACAGAGTTCCTGCATGTGTTCTTTGAGACAACAGCGCTCTGCACCGGAGCAGCTCTGACATGTGATGCCTTGGACTGGCTAGTGCTACGGTTGGTCACAGAGGATGTTGTGCCTCGTGTTTGCTGTGTCTCCTCCTCCCCCTCTTCCTCACTTAATTCCTCTGTTTGATCTGGCACCCAGGTGGAGTCAGTGACCTCATCATCAGTGTCATCTTCACCCCCTATCTCCTCGTCACTGGAGCCAACTTGGCAGTATGCTGCAGCTGCTGGGGAAACACAAGTGCCAGTTATTTGTGTGTCATCACTGGCACCCCCTTCCTCTAGGTTGATTATACTCCCTTGCTCAACCTCAGAGATTGAATCAGAGCAGTGTACTTTCTGCGCATCATCAAGCAGCATGTCACTCTCATTGTAGTCAAACAATTCAGCTGACTCCTCCGTGTGTGATAGCGAGGCTACGGCAGCAGTAGCTGTGGACATGGAGGCTGCATTAGATGCTTTGGCAGCTGAGGTGGACTGTAAAGCACTAGAAGCCTGGCTGGCAGAGGACTCGGATTCATCAAGTCCTCTGTATGTTGCTGCTGCTTAAGACGGCCAGCACCAGTTAGAAAGGACAAGCGTGCCCCTGCAGAGCATGCACCACGTCCACCACGACCAGAGGCACGGCCTCCCGACAGAGGGGCTGCTTGCCCTCTTATCTGTGGCTGGGAGCGTCTGCCTGTCCTTTTTGTTCTTTCAGACATGGTGAGTGATATATAGATTAATATATACAGAACTCTGATTCAACTCTGGTATAAAGATTTAAAGCACTCTGGTATAACTCAGTGAGACACACTGATAGCTGGCAGCCAGTGATGAGACACAGATCACCTCAATTCACAAATGTTTTAAATAAATTAGTGAGCCCCAAAATACTGCGTGGTACTGGATGTGTGACAAGACACAGATCTCCTCAATTCACAAATGTTTTAAAGAAATTAGTGAGCCCCAAAAAAACTTGCTGGCTGTGTGAGAAGACACAGAAGATCACCTCAATTCACAAATGTTTTAAAGAAATTTGTAAACCCCAAAAAAACTTGCTGGCACAGTGACAAGACACACATTACCTAAATTCCCTGATATTTGGTAGAAATGAGACCCAAAAAGACTTGCTGGCACATTGACAAGACCCAGAAGATCACCTCAATTCACAAATGTTTTAAAGAAATTTGTAAACCCCAAAAAAACTTGCTGGCACAGTGACAAGACACACATCACCTAAATTCCCTGATATTTGGTAGAAATGAGACCCTCAGACCCCCCCAGTAGCGTGGCAGACCGGCAGTAACAACACACAACTATCTCCTTTGAAATCTCCTCTGAAATGCGTGCAGAATCGGCGCGTGGAAACGTTATATAGTGTGCTGCGGGACTTAGCTCTGTGAGCCCATGATTGGGCAAAATTTGCCCAATCAGGACTCTGAGCGGTGATTGGCATAGTGTTGAACCAGTCTTGCACCAGATTACGAGCCAATTACGAGCTTCAGGCCAGTGGGAAAATGCATTGTGGTCCATTGTGGTCGAACATGCGGCGAACACCCGGAAATGTTCGGTGTTCGTGATCTAATCGAACAGGCTAAGTTCGGGTCGAACTCCGAACCGTCCGAACCGAACAGCTCATCCCTAGCGGCCAGTCGCGGATTCCTTGCTACTCACTGGCTGGCCACCGAGTGATATACTGGCCGTTCGCTGTCACGTGTCGAGGACACCGGCATGGCATACTGACGCAGCGCCAGCTGGGTTTAAGTGCAGACGCTTGGGACATGTTCCTGCCATGACGTGGTTTTCATTCCTCTCGTGCTCGTTGCTTTATTCACCTGTGTATATCGGTTATCGACTCCGGCTTGTCTGAGGTTTCTCTTCTGGCTCGTAACCCTTGCCACCCCTCTGACTGCCCAGTCCGGCACATGACTCCTGGCATGTGGCTGACGTTCTATTCTGTCAAACTGACCCCAGGCATCACTCTGACTACCCTACTGGTATGAACCCTGTGTCTGGCTAACGATCCTGGCATTAACCTCTGGTGTCTATTGTTCTGTTCACGTTTACCTCTGGTTCTGCCGGTTTTTATAAATACGTATTGCCAATCATTCTAAAGATCAGCAGTGTAGGATAGCCCTTCTCCGTGTAGTGATCAGACATTATATCTAAGAGGTACGTGACCATTAAATTCTGTGTGATTTCCTTTTTTTCCTGGACTGAAACACCTTTTTCTACAAAGGCTCCAAACAGTCACACTTCACTGACAAGAAGAAACTGAAAGGACTTGCAACTAATGAAGTAGCCCGCGGGTCTTGATTATAGGATTGCTTAATTGTTGCTAATTTGCATAAATATTGTAAATGGAATTTTGATGCCCAGTGTGATTTATCCTTTTCCATGAAAATAACTATACACTAAAACGGACTGCAAGGCTTTTAATTGATGGCTTCAGACGATTTATAGGGTTTAGTTTAACGTGTTGGTCTAGAGGGTCACGTGAGGTATAGTTGAAAATGCCAGGATATTGCTTGACCAGGATTTATGTAAAAATAAAATGACAAATTGAAAAAAAGGATAATTTTATTTAAAGCAACACTGTTCTTCAGGTTTCAATTATAAAATGAACAGTAATGCAGCACGAACTCAGCTTCTCATTTTCCATGCTGCCAGCAAGTGTGGAGGTGATGTCACAATTCTGTATTACGCATTGTTTCATCTAAAACCTAAACAGCCACACTGCAGTGAGGAGAGGCGGGGGACTTTGGATCTCTGTATCTCTGACTATTACATCACCCAAAGTCAAGTGAGATATCATTGGAAAGGTCAGCGTCTGGTCTTGCCCATGATACCAAATATGACCACGTAACATGTAAAAATAATATGAAAAGGAGTTAGGATTTGGTTATTATTTGTGCTTGTTTTACGGTTAACCCTCATTCTGCTCCATTTTTGCCTTATTTTTTTTCTTCTTAAGGCCGGTGTCAGACGAGCGTAGTGTTCACATCCGTGATGGCGCCTAAAAGTACGTCCGTGATAGCATGAAAGAAAGCCCATCGGAGCCCGTTACACACGAAGTACGTCCGCACTGAACTGCAGATGCACAACGGCCGCGGCCCACGGACGCAAGGCAGGCAAGAACGTACAATCCCTAGAACGGCCGCACAAAGTGTGCTGCGTCCGCAACGTCTGCATAGCTTTGTGTGTGAGTGATGGAACGTGGTCAGACGGACTGCATTTATACGTCCAGCATTTTTCACGGACAAAATGGTTTTGCTTTTTATTTTATTTTCCCTCCTACATCCGTCAAAATATGTCTGTGAATAAACGGACTGTGTGGCCACTACTGCATCTTCTATACTGACGTACGTCCGTGTGCACGGACGTACAGTCCGTAGAAATCACGCTCGTCTGACCCTAGCCTAAGGCAACAGGTTCTGCCCTTATCTTTTCAATTTTTCCAACAGGGTTATCCAAAGAGATTCGAAAAGTCACCGCACGTTCGGTGACTTTTCGTTCTCTTCAATTCGGTTCCTTTTGCCGATTGCATTTCGGTGACCCTGCGGTGTATTCAGCAAACACCACAGGGTCCCCGAATTGCAGGGAAAGGCTGCCGAACACCTGACGAAAACTAACCGAATGCACGCTGAAAACAAGCAAAAACATCTGGATTAACCTTTGAAAAAGACGAACAGGAGCCGAACAGGAGCCGAACATGAGCCGAATCACACAGAGCTGAAGCAGCTGTGACGTAGAGGAGGCAGTGAATAAATTAGAAAAACCATTTGTATGAATCTGGGAAAAAGAAACGCTGTTTGCAAAGAAACTACTGAGCGAAAATGTCTGAAATTTTCACAGGAGGTCCAGGGAATGATAATAAAGAGGGCTGTTACAAAAAAAATAAGTAAGCTGAAAAAAAAAAAAAAAAAATCGGACTTTTAATAAAAATAAAAAAAAAACAGAAAAATGCTTAAAGTATCCTAAAAAATCTATAAATAAAGAGACTTTTTGCTGCAGAATTTTAGAATGAACGGTTTATTACATATTGAATTAAAACTGGAATATTTTTAACATTGAAGTCTATGGGATTCTCCTGAATAAATTTGCCGAATTAAACCCCCGAATGGCAGGACATTAGGGGAACCTTTCACTGCTGGTTTGTGTTCTCTGAATAGACGAAGCAGTGCTTTATCATGGGGATTTCACTGCCCTCGAACAGGCACCGAACAGGCACCGTATGTGCAGGCAATTCGCCAGTATTTGGCGAATTGCCTGCTCTCTGGATAGCCGAATGGCCAGGAAAGGTAACCGAACGCTGATTTCCAGCGTTCGGTTACCTTTCTCAAGCAATTCGGATCTCTTTGGATAACCCTGCAAATGTTTAATTATTTACATATTTCCCCAGTTTTATCATTTTTCCTATGGTGGGGCACTCACAGATTTCTGTGCCTACAGGCCCCTGAGATGTAAATCCAGCCCTGCCCTTGGGTCTAGATTCATAATCCCTGAATCCCTGGTGACCAATGAGACTGCCAAAGGGCTGCTTCAGCACACTGAGCATTGATGTTCAATGCTAGAGCGAGGTTATGAAGTCTCCCGTAGAGTCACTGCTCTCCCATCTGGACCCTCGGGATTCTTGATTTGTTGCACATTGTCTGATGGAGCTCAGCGGCTGTATCCCTGGACCACCAGAGATACAAGATGTGGACCTACTCGCTCTACTACTGGACCACCAGGGATTTAGTCCCCGCTCTGTATAAAAAGTAGGCAGGAGGGGGTGGAGCATCGTGTATGTATTGCAAATACTACAAATTTTTATTTTTAGGAAAAACTTAAAATACTTACAATTATATATTAAATAATTTTTACATTATTTGAGTTTTATTGCTGTGGAGCTCTGTGATTTACCAATGTAAGCTGGTAAGAAGTGTAAGTCGTATGGCTGTGGAGCTCTGTGATTCATACATACACAGCAGTTCTATTGCTGTGATCACAGGAATAATCCGTAGTAGATTTGGTACTTAAACCTTTAAATTTGTACCTTACCTTTTTCATTCTATTTTTTTTACTTGGTCACTCTGAACATTTGCAGGTTATTTTTTATTTATTTTTAATTGCTGTGCAAATCTATTTTTTTATTATTTTGTTGCAATTGTACCAGGATATACATAATAACAACATCACAATGAAAATAGAAAATGTATATCAATTAAGCCAATCAAGTTTGCCTGTTAAGCCATTTCTTTCTCCCTTTCATTGAAACCTTTCTGTAAATTTTTGTTTATTTATTTTGAGAAAGCATTTTACAGGAAGGATACATTGAGATTTCTCTCATTTTCAAGTATGTCCTGGGTGGCGAGTATGTACCGTTAGGTGTCTTGCCCAAGGATAATTACTGGAGAGATGCTCTTACAGGGATCGAACCTGTGTCTCCACAGTCTCTCTCAGCCATTGTGATACAAACAGGTCCGGTGCTTCCACTAGGCAAGCTAGGCAACTGCCTAGGGCGCACTGCCACCAAGGGGCGCAGCCAGTCCCAACCATGGTTCCATTATTGTACCCCTTCCTCATTGTTTGCTTGTGCAGCCGGCAGTGGCGGCTTGCGAAGCGGACCCCCACTAGCGGTGCAGAAGGTGGGTGTCTTATGGTGCCATCAGATGACGTGCGGGCGCCAAAAGAGCCAAATGAAAGAAAAACAAGGAGGAAGAAAAGCACGAAAGAAAGCGAAAGAAAAATTAGGCACAGAGGAAAAGGAAAAAAAAAGGCAGATGAAAGTAAGAAAGCAACAAATGAAAGAAAAGGCGAAAGAGTCACAGAGGGCAGAGGAAAGAAAGAGGCGCAGAGGAAAGAAAGAAAGAGGCACAGAGGGCAGAGGAAAGCATGAAAGAGACAGAGGAAAGAAAGAGGCAGAGACCGATCCCGGGCCTGACCAGCGGAAGGAGGGGTAAGATGGGCACCGAACGGCCGTGTGCGGCCCCCCGTGCAGTGTCCCATCTCCCCCACAGTATGTGTGTCCCCTGTGCGCACGGTGTGTGTGTGTGTGTTTCCCCCTGCATTTCAACAGTTGACAATTTTTCCTGGGGGGGCACAAGTAGCTGGTCTTGCCTAGGGCGCAAAATAGTCTAGCACTGGCCCTGGATACAAATGATCAAAGATCCTGCTTATGGGGATCTGTATCCCCAATATATAACTCCAATCTTTGTATCTTAACGGGACTTGTTATGATTGAACATCTGAATACAAGCTTTATAGTGTATGGGCCAATGGGAACTTGGTTCCCTATGCAAAAGTAGTGGAAGAGCTGTGTTTTTCCCACCCACAGACTCCCCCTGGACTTAAGCCCTGCCTGTAACTGTAACTGTGTCCCTTATCTTGAAATAAGTAACACCGCATTATCGGCATACAGGCAGAAATGGCCTTCATTCCAAATACAGTAAATGAGAGTACAATAGATAATAAAATGTTCAGATCTCCTGCTTGTGGGGATTTGTAGTGATCATAATGAGATTATTAGCAATGCAGCTTCCAAAAATACCAATAGGATATAAAAATATAATCTGTATGTGGCATAATGCCTGTATATGGAAATTACAGTAACACCTTGTATCTGTACTGGACAGGGATTTTCAGTCATTATAACCAGTGTTAATTAATTTTGACAGCAATTTTTGATTTTAGTTTTAGTCTTTCTAATTAAATAGCATTTAGTTTTAGTCAAATTTTTAGTCCTCTGAATTGTTTTAATTTTAGTCTAGTTTTAGTCGACTAAATTCTGATAGGTTTTAGTTAAAGTGTAATTAATGCGTTATTTCAGCATTTCTCTTTCTATACTCCTGGAGTAAACGGGTTTGGGTCAAAATCCCTACAACCAGGTTCCCTAATGCCAAAATCCTGACGGCCAACTTCCCTATCCCTACACGGCCAACTCCCTGACAGCCATTTTCCAGACATTCAAAATCCCAGTGGCTAACCCTACTCCCTAACTCCTTAACCTAGCCCTAACCTTAACCGTCCTAAACCTAGCCCTAACTCCCTAAACCTAGCCCTAACCTCCCTAAATCTAGCCCTAACCTCCCTAAACCTAGCCCTAATCCTAACCCCACTAAACCTAGCCCTAACCCCCTAAACCTAGCCCTAACCCCCTAAACCTAGCCCTAACCTCCCTAAATCTAGCCCTAACCTCCCTAAACCTAGCCCTAATCCTAACCCCACTAAACCTAGCCATAACCCTAACCCCCCTAAACCTACCCTAACCCCACTAAACCTAGCCCTAGCCCTAACCCTAACCCTAACTCCCTAAGGGTTAGGGTGTTCGTATTAGGGTTAGCTGCTGGGATTATGGATGTCTGGAAGATGGCTGTGTAGGGAACTTGGTATGTCCGGCACTTGTTCTGTCTGGAAGTTGGCCGTCTGGATGTTGGCATTAGGGACCCTGGCTGTAGGGATTTTGTCTGGCACCTGGAGTAAACATCTATTAACCTGTCATTATTTAGGGTATTAAGGCCTGAACATGCAATACAGGCGCAGATATAACTGTTATGTTATAAATAATACTAGTTGGAAAGCCTGCCCAGAGGGCAGTCTATTATTAATACTGACCCAGCTCATGGATACTGCCCCAGCACGTGGATATACTGCCCCAGCTCGTGGATATACTGCCCCAGCTCGTGGATATATTGCCACAGCTCGTGGATAATGCCACAGCTTGTGGATATACTGCCCCAGCTCGTGGATAGATTGCCCCAGCTCGTGGATATTGCCACAGCTCGTGGATATTGCCACAGCTCGTGGATATACTGCCCCAGCTCGTGGATATATTGCCCCAGCTTGTGGATATTGCCACAGCTCGTGGATATTGCCACAGCTCGTGGATATACTGCCCCAACTCGTGGATATATTGCCCCAGCTCGTGGATATTGCCCCAGCTCGTGGATATTGCCCCAGCTCGTGGATATATTGCCCCAGCTCGTGGATATTGCCCCAGCTCGTGGATATATTGCCCCAGCTCGTGGATATATTGCCCCAGCTCGTGGATACTGCCCCAGCTCGTGGATATACTGCCCCAGCACATGGATATTTGCCCCCACGCTCTCATGGATATTTGCCCCCACGCTCTCATGGATATTTGCCCCCAAGCTCTCATGGATATTTGCCCCCAAACTCTCATGGATATTTGCCCCCAAGCTCAGACCCCAGACCAGACATGGGGCGGCGGTTCGAATGCTCTATCGGCATTCGGACAGCCGACCCTGGAGCTCTCAGCCGCATACTTACCTTCCCGAGCGGCGAAGGGAAAGTTTCCCCGCTTCTGCTCGTTGAAGGACCCAAGCTGCGGTCACGTGGGACTCCCACCTGACCGCGGCTTGGGTCCTTCAAAGAGCGGAAGCGAGGGAACTTTCCCTTCACCGCTCAGGGGTTGGATGCGCGCGGCAGCCGGGTAGAGGCTGCGAGCGCAGCCTCTACCCGGCTGCTGTGTGCATCTTGTAACCGCCGCGGCGATCGCACAGCCGGCTCGTGCCACGGCGGTTGCATGCGCGCGCAGCCAACCACCGCTGGTTGCGCGCGCATGCGCAGAGTAGGCTTGGCGACGGACACTCCAAGCCTTACTCTATTATAGTATAGGATATTTATCTTAAAATCCAGTTTCCATTTTGACAGCAAATTTAGATTTTAGTTTTAGTCAGTCTTTTGACTAAAATGTCATTTAATTTTAGTCCTCTGAATTATTTTAATTTTAATAATATTTTAGTAATCTGAATTATTTTAATCATATTTTAGTCAAAACCTAATATAATATTTAGTCGACTAAAATTCTTAGTCGAAATTAATACTGTTTATAGCCGAGTGAATGAAGGCGAAATTTAATGTAGTATTAAAAAGTTATGCAAATGGATGCATTGTATAATACTGTAAATATAATTTCTAAATGCAAAAAAAAATATGTATATACCTATTTGGTAGTAAAAGGGTTAATAAAGTGTTGGGCATCACTAGCACTGTGATCCCAAACAGAAGTACCAGAATATGCATTGATTTATAGATTCTGGGTGCTTGCTCACTCTTAAGTTTACTTTTAATTGTTTTATCAAACTCCGGTATAATATTCAATGCAGAAAAAAACACATTAATCAATACAGGAAAAAGTTGCCAAGGGCTTTGCTTTTTACAGTTTCCATTATATGTATTTCAAGCTATATTCTTCTTTTTTCTATAATATCAATATAATGACTCTCATTTGAGCACTAGGCAAACTTTTAGTTTTTTTTCCTTTTTAAGGAAAAAAAAAGTGATAAAGTCTCAACAAATGGGTTTTATATGAAAGGGTAGCGGTGTAGATGCCATAAAATATGATTTTTTATTGTACAATGAAAAGCTTTTATAGCCAGACGGGATAGAAGATGCTGAAAACAAACAAGAAAGTGCCAGCTCTGACACTTTTTTTAATGCATATTTAAATTACAAAATGCACAAATACCTGCTATTACTCCATTAGGTTGTAGATTAAATCAGCCGACCTGAAAATAATCAATGTATCCTCCTTACGTTACGAGTGGTTCTAAAATAGATGCACAGGGTGTTGCAAATTAAAAATGGGAAATGGGAAAGCGCCAGCAAAGTTCTAATAATAAAAAGCTTTAACATGAATATTGTTAGCCCTTCTTTTTCCAAGAGAATCTAGAAAAAATGCATATAAAAGATCAACTCTTCTTATTATTTTTTTAGCATTGTTTTTGCTATTTACCCAGGACATACTTTAAAACGAGAAAAATCTCAATGTATCCTTCCTGGTAAAATACTTTATAAATAAATAACTTTATGCGCTGCGGAATATGCTGGCGCTTTATAAATAAAGATTAATAATAATAATAATACCTCTTAGCGATTCTATATGTCACCACAAACTGCACGTACATAAGGGGTCTGCAACCTTGGCCCTTCAGGTGTTTTGAAACTACATCTCCCAAGATGCTCAGGTACTGATTAGATTGGCTGACCCTCGGGAGATTGAAGGGGTTATTCAAAGAGAGCCAAACTTGCCACCAAATTGCACCAAACTGTAAATTTCCCCATATGGTGCCAATTCGGCTATTCAGAAAGTTGTCAATTTGCCAAATATTGCCTAATTGCCAAAGAAATATGGTGCAATTCGGTGACAGTGAAATTCCCCATAGAGAAGTAACGGTTAATCTATTCAGAGAGCGCCGAACAGCAGGGGAAAGTTGGGGAAATGCCCAGATTTTCAGTGCTTTTGTTCAAACAGACGAATCCCGTAGATTTCTGTCACGTTCACTGTCCCGCTCACCCTTAACAACCGTGGTTGGAGTCCTCTTGGACAGACTTCTAAGCCCTCCGATCCTTGAATTGTCGGGACCGCTAACCCTATCACTCCCAGCCAGGGAGAACAGACACACCAGCAATAATGAGTATAACTTAGTAACAGCAGGTTTCAAGACAGAGTGTGTACTGGGAAAAAAAGGGTTAATTTCACCAACAGCTGGGGAGTAGCCTGAGTGAGGCTTCTGCAGTACGTTCATACACCAGGGGTTAGAACAAGCGTAGTCATATAAACAATCCGGATAGGCAACAGACAGGGTTCTCATACACTCTGGTTTGGCAACCGGCAGGATCAGTAGTTTCTCTAAGGACGGGGGCACACGAGAGGTTTTCTTTAACACACAGTACGTGCGTAAAAGAAAATGCTAACGCACCGGCGTCCATTCGACGCCTGCCTGCCCCCCCCCTCAGCATTGCAAAGCGCAATCGCGCAGCCCCATCGACGCTCATCCTAGCGCATCATCACCTAGGATGCGCGTCGACGGGGATGTGCGATCCTCCTGCGCTCAATTGCGCATGCGCGCTGCATTTGACACCCAATGTCGAGTTCATCCTAGTGCAACAGCCTTTGTGTTTCCAAGATGGACGTCTTCGGCGTGCGTTATGTGTAGCGCGCGTTATGCGTGTGGTCTTTGCATTATGTGTAATTAGATGCTGCGACGCAAGTTAGTAACGCGCGATAGTGCGCACTAAAAAAAGTCAGCGTTATGCAGGTTCGATATATACTGAGTCAAGGTGGGGTAGAATCAGCATACACTCTGAGTCTGGGCATAACCTACACACAGGCTTGGTCAGAGAAACAATGGTCAAGAAGGCAGTCCAAGTTAGTAACAAACAGGGTCCTCATACAATCCGGGTCAGTAATAGAGCGACATGAATCAAGAAACCATGAATCGAGAACGAATACACCAAGCGATGCGGGAACCAACTCCACGTCAAGGCAATGAGTCTCGCGCCCTGTCTAGAAGGCCGGCAGCTCCGCGTCATAATGCCGCGCTGCGCCCCACCCCCTCATTAGGCGCGCAAACACCGGGATCAGCGTGGACGCTCCCGAGGCCCCCCCACGCGCCGAGGGTGTGACAGTTTCAATGCAAAAAAAAAATCCCTGTTTTTATTAATTATTATTTTTTTGAATTTATTAATCATTTCTCTGGATTTTTTCAGTAAAACGATTTTGATAACGATTTTTTTTTAAAGTTTTTCTTTTTTTAAAATATTTAAAAAAAAAAAAATCTGGAACAGACCTTTTTATTGTTATTCCTAGGACAGTTCATGTTCGGTGGCTGGTCGGCTTTTTTTCAGCTGCGGCCTGTACAGTGGATGGTCGGCTGCATTCGGTGGTTTTTCAGCGGTTTATCCGACGCGCTCAATGATTTGATGGGCAGTTTGCATCTGCATTCAGCGGCTTTATCGGCGGATCGATTCGGGGACCCTGCTGTGAATGCTGAATTCACCGCAGGGCTGTCAAATTGAGCTCACCGAAGTGCGCCAAATGAAAGGCCACCGATATTGAATAACCCCTTTAATGTGAAAAAAATGTGGCCTTTAATGCTCTTCTGACGGCATGCAACATCCCTAACATTTGGTGCAGGCAGGGCTAAATCCTCCAGTCCCAGAAATATATAATTAAACCGTTTGGACTCAAGACCTTGATTTGATATTGCCACTTAAACTCCTTTTTTTTTTAATTTAATGTTTTTTAAGATGCGCATGCGCTCCATATGGGGTATAGGAGGAGGGTTTTTTTCTTCTTCATTGGATGAGTGTCTTATTAAATTGATTGTGATCAATGTCTCTTTGAGCTGATAAACTGTTGACAGAGACGGGAATCAAGTTCGTGATTGCTGATTTCTTAAGTGTTAATAACTTGATTATTATTACACACCTCTCCTGAGTCGGAAAGATTGTGGTAGAGAACACTCAGGGTGAAATCTTATTATATATGGAGGGTGAAGTGGAATTTCGGGGGGATTCAAACCAATCAAGTTAACTTGATTTGATAACTCTACGTCAAGCACCTGCAGGAGCATTTAACTCGATCTGTTCTTATTCTTATTAGTTTGAGCAAAATTTGCGATCGGGCTCCAAAATGTGCACCCTTAAAATTCCATTGCATTAGACGTGTCAGCTGGAGTGCTGGGTTCCTTCATCTTTGGTCATCTCCATGGTCCCAGAGCACCCATCTGACCACAAACTGGTTAAACATGTTCGCACACAACCCTTTGTGTGTTCATTCGACTCTCCTTTAAAAGCGACAAGCAAAAAATGGTTAAATTGAGCTCCGCGCATACAGATCACAAGGCTCAGCAGTGAATGGGGTTAATATTACAGTCGCTGGAATAGGTTCACTCAGGGCTGACCGTGTTTTTGAGGCATTAGGGGACAGACGGTCTAAGATTTTGTATGTATACGTATCTGGTCAGCGCGACCTGGATCACTCGCAGGGTCTGAGAGCGATCCAGGTCGCGCAGACCAGATACGTATACATTCTTCATGTTCTTGGTCTAGGGCAGGGGCCAGCAACCCTGGCTCCCTGATGTTTTGGGAAATACATTTCCCTTGTGGCTCAGTCAGTCTAATGGGTGACTGAGCATCTTGGGAGATGTAGTTCTCAAAACATCAGAGAGCCAAGGTTGCTGACCCTTGGTCTAGGGGAAACCACTAATCATCTGGTCTAGCTTTGGGGTTTTGGTGGTGGTACATGCAGTGGGCGCTTGCCATTCCTTTTTTAGGCCTAAAATTCTGGCCCAATTTCAAAGCCGTCATGGCTACAAATCTATATATTTTGATATTATCACGTGGCTCAGGAGGACCTAGCTAGGGACTGCCCAGGGAAATAAAGGCCGCTTAAGAGGTACGCTTCAATGCTCAGCCTAATGTGTTCTTCTTTTCCCATTTGAACGTGATGTATTTCAGCTTATAAACTGGAAAAGGATAATAAAGCACATCATAAAACTATACTCTTTCTCCGCTCCAGCCGTTCCATCATAAATTGTTGTTTGTATTGATTTAGTTTGAGGGGGGGAGCCCAGCGGGGGGGGGTGTATCTGATGCTCTAATGAAGCCACTGAAATAGTATCTGGAAATGGCGTGGGTCCCCACGGACAAACAATGAGAGAGTCACGCTTCAGGAGACGCTTGAGGTTTAATGAGGTCCTGGAAGGAGACGTCCAAGGGATGCTGTTGCGTTTACGGGGCTCCTTTACGCCTGCACGCGGGCAGACGGCTAAATCTTTTGCTGGGATTCCTCGTCCGGTCAGAAATGGGAGTAATGGGTTTTTAACGTGGGTAGGTTTTCCTAGAAAAGCGAGATACGAGTTGTGCTGAAAAGGCCAAAGCTTCTCTGAGGGGGTTTAACTGCCACGGAGGTCTTTGATCTGGCTTGTGTGCTGACAGTCGGGCTACATGTCAGCGTGTTCTTCGCCCCCACCGAGCAGCTTCTGAGCTGACAGATTGGATCTTTTCAGCCAAACGGGTCTTGAAAGCCGTCTTCAAGACTAATTTGTGTGTGTGCCGCCTGAGTCTCCCTGTCAGGAAGGACACGTACAGGCTACCACTACCTGCAACTGCACAGACGTATAGATTTTCTGAGCAGCGTCTTCTTCTTTTTTTTTTTTTTTCATTCCTCTTCAGAAATATTTGGTAGCTGAACGATGTCAAAAGCCTCCAACAGCTACTGTATTCCAAGAGATAATGAACTCCCGGGAAGACATATTTTCTAGAACAATTTGAAGCAATTTATAAGGGTCCAACTGTTTGTCCCACTGATTGGTTAGTGAGTAGCTCCTAGGATGGAGACATTCCCTTCAATCTATAACCGCAAACACATTCTTCACACACGCGTACGCACGGTTGCTGGGCTCGATTCCAACAGAGCCGTTGAGTGGACTTACCCAACCGCGCGTTTAATGGCTCGAGCCACTATTCCGACAGAGCCCCAGCTGTGTGTGCGGCTCGACATTAGCAACTCTTACAGCGTATTAAGTGCTCCTGTACTTTGTTGACGTGCTGGCCTTAAGCTATGAGCACCTTCAACTTGTATAAGTTTCAAGGAATGAAATACACTGCCTGGCCGAAAAAAAAAAAGTTACCACCTGGATTTAACTGATCAGCTGGTCAGGTCTAGGTTTAGCAACATTGTGCCCAAAAAATGAGGTCATGTGACTCCCTCAATGAGCAGGTTTTTCTTCACCGATGGCACAGCGGGCATATTCCAAGATGGCAATATCAGGATTCATAGGGCTCAAATTGTGCAAGAGTGGTTCAGGGAGCATGAGACATCATTTTCACACATGGATTGGCAACCGCACAGTTCAGACCTTAACCCCATTGAGAATCTTTGGGATAATGTGCTGGAGAAGACTTTACGCAGCGCTGCGACTCTCCCATCATCAACACAAGATCTTGGCCACAAATTAATGCAACTCTGTTCGCAAATAAACGTGACATTGCATGAGGTTATTGACATTATGCCATGGCGTATGCCACGGCAAAAGGCACTCAAACAAAATATTCGAGGCCCTGACTGTGTATATATCCGCTATGGATACTTAATGCTACTGTACTTTACAAGGATTCTCTTACAAAATATATTTTACTTTTATTACAGCTCTTGTTTCAGCCATAGAACAGATGGACCTTCTCCAATCCTGCCATTGAGAGCTGTTATTTTATTGGCTGGGGCGGCTTTTCAAACCTACAGGGTTATTCAAAGAGAAACTAAAAGTCACCGCACGTTCGGTGACTTTTCGTTCTCTTGAGTTCGGCTTGATTAGGCAATCCCATTTCGGCGACCCTGCGGTGTATTCATCAAGCACCACAGGGCCGCCATAGTGCAGGGAAAAGCAGCCGTAAACCTCTCGAACACTCACCACAAAACCCAGGCGAATGTACACCGAAACCCGCAAAAACATCTGGATTAACCCTGCCGAAGATGCCGGAGAAACCCGAGCAGGAGCCGATCAGAGCGCTGAGCAGCCGCCGGAAAAACCCGACACCGCAGACGAATGGAGTGAAAAAAAAAAACGCATGCTTGAATGTTTGAAAAGTGAAACGCTGTTTGCAAAGAAACTACTGAGTGAAAATGTCTGAAATTTACATATGATCCAATGAATGATAATAAAAAGGGCTGTTACAGAAAAAGAAAAAACGTTTTTAACTTTTTTATAAAAAAAACGGAAAAAAAAATGTGCAAAAAAAATCCCGAAGAATGCATAAAAGATCTTAACAAAATCTAGAAATAAAGAGACTTTTTACTGCAGAATATTATAATAAACGGTTTATTAGATATTGGATTAAAACGGAAATATTTTTAACATTGAAGCCTATGGGATTCGTCTGAATAAACTTGTCGAATGAAGCAACCGAATGGCAGGGCATTTCGGCAACTTTTCACTGCTGGTTTTTGTTCTCTGAACAGACGAAGCGTTGCTTCTCTATGGGGATTCACTGCCCTCGAACAGGCACCGTATGTGCAGGCAATTCGTCAACATTTGGCGAACTGCCTGCTCTCTGAATAGCCGAATGGCCAGGAAAGGTAACCGAACGATGAATTTCAGCGTTCGGTTACCTTTCGCCAGCAATTCGGAGCTTTTTGAATAACCCTGCTAGCCATGAGCTTTGAAGCAAGCTATTCCACTGGAGCTTGCAGTTCTTTTGCTTGAGCCGGGAATTCTGCCAAAAATACCCTCTCTCAGATCTTTGTGTTAAGTGATGTTTGCTTTGTAAAATAACTTGACCACAAAAAAATCCTTTACTTGCCTCTAACCCTGTAGTGCAGAGGCTGTTGGAAACCACCGCATCCTCTGTCTGCATGTAGCGGAAGACTGGAAAGTGGTTCCCAGTGTTCTTCTACTATACCTGTACATCCCGTTCATTCAAGCTCACAGGTTGATATCATGAAATCCTATGGACTCCGGAAGCCAATGGCTACCAGTATTTGTGGCAACCAACTATTCTGTCTCATACTGCTAATACAATGGCTGGGTCAGAATAGAACGAGTAACCGGGAGCCGTTAAGGGATATCTGCTTGTGCCGATTACTTATTTTTCCCTTTACTGGCTTCCTGTTAGAGTTATAATAGGGCCTAGGGCATTCTAGGCATTAGATTTTTTTATATATATATATATATATATATATATATATATTTGGAAAATCTATACTAAAGGTTACAGACAATTTAAAAGTTTACTTGCCGAAAACACATTAAACTAAGCTGAAAATCATGTCTACACAAGCATGGCAATTTGACCGTTGACCACTGAGGTTTATCAAATCAGAGGGGATTTCCTGTTTGATCTCTCCAACCCGAAGGTATGTCATCGCACTAGTTTCTGCTTCGTCTGTGTTCGTCCTTGATGTTCTATGATAATTTATATTCATCAATAATACATTTTCCTCCTTGATGTCAAGGTTACTTCTATGCTAGTTCTGTGGCCTTGTCACATGCGGTCCATCTGCTTATACCTCATCCATTCTCTTGGTGACATCCTTTGTACATACCAAAATATGTGACATACAATAAGCTCTTTCATCTCTTCCCCACTGGTCATGTTGGTTCTTTTCAGATTCTCTCCAACACAACTTTACAGTCGTTTATGTCCCGCGGGACATGGATTGTAGGGGTTTTGTCTGGTTTGTAAAATCTTGTTCTGTCCAACAAACTGTATAGAACTCAATCACACATACACTTCACAAACCCCACTGCTCCATTCTCCAAGTTTGAGGGACCCGTAGATACTCGAGTATAACGCGACCCGAATATAACGCGATGGATAGAGATTTATTATGGAAATGAGAGAATACTCAAGACTCGAATATAACGCGAGGAGCAAAATTATAGAATAAACTGTACTGGAAAGCCATTAAAATCCTTACAGGTTTTCTTAACACAGTCAGGCTACCCCTCAAGCCATGGTGCTCTGCTCTAGAATGATTGTAGTTGTTACCTCAGTATGAAGCCGCTGGCCACCCGTCTTCTTACTTGCGATAAGATGGCCAGTGGAGCGAGATGACCAACACAGTGAATCATTCACCAACAGCCAGCACGCCGGGAGGTGTTGTTTTCTGACCTCCGGCTCCAGCGGGCAGGCTCCTCCACCGCACCATCCGCCGATAGTCAGGGAGACTTGGGATCCATGAGCAAGTCAAGTTTTTTTTTTCTTACACACGATGCAGATGTCTCGTATATAACGCGACCCCTCCAATTTTAAGGTAAATTTTTGTCACCAAAATCTAGCGGTATACTCGAGTATCTACAGTAATAGTTTTATTTAAAAAATGCAATTATGGAGCTAATTGGTCATCAAACTAGGTTCGCTGTCTTGGATTTGCAGTTGTCTCCACTCTGTCCTTCACCCCCAGCATCCAGTCCCTCTCTTCCTCCTGCCGCAACCAATTACGTAATATTTCCAACATTCATCCGTTTCTTACCACTGACACCACCAAAAAAGTCATCCACACCCTTTTAATCTCCCGACTTGACTAATGTATTAATCTTCTATCTGGCCTCTTCCCCCCCCCACTCTCCGCTCTACAGTCCATCCTAAGTGCCTCTGCCTGGCTTATTCGCCTCACCCGTTGCTCTGTCTCTGACACTCATCTATGCTTCTCTCTTCACTGGCTCCCCATCCAATGCAGAATTCAAATTTTTAACCCTGACCTACAAAGCCCTCGCGAACTCTGCTACCTGTCCTCAATAATCACCAAGTGGACCCCAGTCCGCTCCCTAAGGTCAAACAGTGACCTGCACCTAGCTCCTCCCCATATCACCTCTTCCCATGATAGACTGCAGGATTTCTCACACACGCAGGCCCCATCCTTTGAAATGCACTCCATTGTTCTGTCGACTTTCCCTTAATTTCCCTTCCTTCAAACGCTCCCTTAAAACCTTCTTATTCAGGGAAGCCGAACTATCGACTCCGTAATACACTACCCCAATCAGTCCGTCCCTCTCACCTTGCGGTCCTCCTCCTGTTTCTCACCTTCCAACCCTTCTAGATTGTACGTTCCCATGGGAACACCTGTGTTGGTTTGTCAAATGTCGTGCGTTCTCAATGCATTGTAACCTCCTTATTTATACTATAAACTAGGGCTGAAACCACTAATCGATAAATCGATTATGGGAATAGTTGACAACTATTTTAATCCTCGATTAATCGGTGTCGATTGATCGTCCTGTGTACAGCACACACTGTTTAGAGTCAGACTGAGTTAAACGTAAATAACCTCCACTTCGGAGCTGATTGGAGAAGACGCGCCGCTGCTTTACCAGGTAGGATTTAGTTCTAGGGTTATGTCAGACACAGCCAGTTTGGTTTTATTCCGTTTACAACAGTAGAACTTTAACACAAACAATAGGATACTGCCACTGGGTGAATTATTCGTTATTCCAGGATCTTTTTTGCTTATACTGTTTATAAATGGTTACGTAGAAAAGTCGTGCATCCATCGAGTTCAGAAAGAGAGGGGGATCCTAGTGGTGCAGTCCCTTCTGAGGGTGATCTATGTAATGTGGATACAGGTATGATGTTCCTATTGATCCAATGAGTGCACGGTAGAAATAACCGCTAAAATGCTGATTATCAAGTGCAAGTGAACAGAATAAAATAGTGAGCAGAATAAAACAGTTAACGTCCTGTTCTATACAAATATTAGCTGCCTAATTGCATTTCAGGATACATTTAAGTGCAAATGCGACAATATGAAAAAATTGGCATGTATAAGTGCACGTTGGAAAATTCATAAAAAAAGTCCCGTGTTCCAGTTCGTTGTGAATAAAAGGGAAAAAGATAAAAAGATAAAAAAGTGTTAAAAAATAGTTCAGACCGTGTATGAAAGCAAGAGTAGTCCAGTAGAATCTCCGCTAAGATGATCTCAAGGTTTCGAGTGGGGTCCTAGGGTGTTGTCCTCTCCTAGTTCCTATATAGGCTCACGATTCCCAGAAATTGGGAAGGGGAGGGGGAGGGAAACAAAAAGAAAAATGGTGCAATACTGATAGGTAAACAATCAGGTGCCTTGATGTCAAGGGGACACTTACAGTGTATAGAGCCTCTCGTACCGGCTCTGGTGTGGAGTGCCTTGGGCCTAATCGAGGGTGGCCTCTGCCCTTCTTTATAGTAGTCCCGAGGTGACTTTTGTCTTTTACTCTTTAATGCTTGCAAAGAGAAAACATCCTCATAGCGCAATATGCATCTAATGTTTAAAGGAGGTAGGTAATAATCAAGGACAAACTCACCGATGTTGGAGCCTTTAATGGCAGGCTCAACTTGTGGGCATATGGTACTACTACGATGGGTACCTGCACCTCTTTCAACAGCAGACAATCCTCTTGCAAGGAAAAAGAATATATACAGCATGCACTGTGCAATAAATCTCTCAGATGGATGCAGATGGTAAAGGAAAAGGGTTTTAATGGGTTAAAAAAGCAGTGAGTATCACAGATACGCGTTTCGGCTAGCGAATGTAGCCTTCCTCAGTCTATGTGAAAGATAATCTCAAAAGGAGGTTCGAGTTCAGCCTTTCACACATCACCTACTGCTGTTCATCCAAAAAAAAAACCAGTCTGAAGCGCTCGCCAATATGCAAGATACTGGGAAAAAAATTCCTTCTTGACCCCAGAATGGCAGTCAGATTTCTCCTTGGATCAAGAAGCTTTTACCCACATATTAAATATTATGACCCTTAATTTTTTTTTTTTTTTTTGAGAAAGTATTATACCAGGAAGGGTACATTGAGCTTTCTCTCGTTTTCCAGTATGTCCTGGGCGGCGAGTATGTACCGTAAGGTGTCTTGCCCAAGGACACTTACTGGAGAGGTGCTCATCTGGATCGAACCCATGTCTCCACAGGCTCTCTCCACGCAGAGCAGTGATGTTAATTCTACTCCACCCAGCCGGCAGGAAGTCATCCAGCTGTAGTTAAAAAAGTCTGTACAGACTGTGACCCAACCACCTCAACAGGTAGAGAATTCCACAGCTTCATTGTTTTCACCGTAAAATGACCTTCCTATGCTTTAGGGTCGATTTCCTTTTGTCCAGTCAAAATGGGTGATCTTGTGTATAGTCCTATTAATGAATAGGTTTCCAGACAATGACTTATAATGGCCCCGTATATATTTATATAAAGTTATCAGATCCCCTCTAAGGTCCCGTGTATGTACCTATGTGTGTGTATATATAGTCAGGTCCAGAAATATTGGGACATCGACACAATTCTAACATCTTTGGCTCTCTACACCACCACAATGGAGTTGGAATGAAACAAACACAATGTGCTTTAACTGCAGACTGTCAGCTTTAATTTGAGGGTATGTACATCCAATTCAGGTGAACGGTGTAGGACTTACAGCAGTTTGCAGATGTGCCTCCCACTTGTTAAGGGACCAAAGGTAATGGGACAATTGGCTTCTCAGCTGTTCCATGGCCAGGTGTGTGATATATCCTCATTACCCCAATTACAATGTGTAGATAAAAGGCCCAGAGTTAATTTCAAGTGTGCTATTTGCATTTGGAATCTGTTGCTGTCAACTCTCAAGATGAGATCCAAAGAGCTGTCACTATCAGTGAAGCAAGCCATCATTAGGCTGAAGAAAAAAAACAAACCCATCAGAGAGATAGCAAGAACATTAGGCATGGCCAAAACAACTGTTTGGAACATTCTCAAAAAGAAGGAACGCACCGGTGAGCTCAGCAACACCAAAAGACCCGGGAGACCACGGAAAACAACTGTGGTGGATGACCGAAGAATTCTTTCCCTGGTGAAGAAAACACCTTTCACAGCAGTTGGCCAGATCAAGAACACTTTCCAGGCGGTAGGTGTATGTGTGTCAAAGTCAACAATCAAGAGAAGACTTCACCAGAGTGAATACAGAGGGTTCACCACAAGATGTAAACCATTGGTGAGCCTCAAAAACAGGAAGGCCAGATTAGAGTTTGCCAAACAACACCTAACAAAGCCTTCACAGTTCTGGAACAAGATCCTATGGACAGATGAGATCAAGATCAACTTGTACCAGAGTGATGGGAAGAGAAGAGTATGGAGAAGGAAAGGAACTGCTCATGATCCTAAGCATACCACCTCATCAGTGAAGCATGGTGGTGGTAGTGTCATGGCGTGGGCATGTATGGCTGCCAATGGAACTGGTTCTCTTGTATTTATTGATGATGTGACTGCTGACAAAAGCAGCAGGATGAATTCTGAAGTGTTTCGGGCAATATTATCTGCTCACATTCAGCCAAATGCTGCAGAACTCATTGGACGGCGCTTCACAGTGCAGATGGACAATGACCCAAAGGATACTGCAAAAGCAACCAAAGAGTTTTTGAAGGGACAGAAGTGGAATGTTATGCAATGACCAAGTCAATCACCTGACCTGAATCTCATTGAGAATGCATTTCACTTGCTGAAGACAAAACTGAAGGGAAAATGCCCCAAGAACAAGCAGGAACTGAAGACCGTTGCAATAGAGGCCTGGCAGAGCATCACCAGGGATGAAACCCAGCGTCTGGTGATGTCTATGCGTTCCAGACTTCAGGCTGTGATTGACTGCAATGGATTTGCAACCAAGTATTAAGAAGGGAAGGTTTGATTTTGTGATTATTATTCTGTCCCATTACCTTTGGTCCCTTAACAAGTGGGAGGCACATCTGCAAACTGCTGTAAGTCCTACACCGTTCACCTGAGTTGGATGTACATACCCTCAAATTAAAGCTGACAGTCTGCAGTTAAAGCACATTGTGTTTGTTTCATTCCAACTCCATTGTGGTGGTGTATAGAGCCAAAGTTGTTAGAATTGTCGCTGTCCCAATATTTCTGGACCTGACTGTATATATATGTTATCAGATCCCCTCTAAGGCCCCGTATCTATGTATATAATCAGATCCCCTCTAAGGCGCCGTTTCTCTGAAACTAAACAGGTTTAAGCTTGTTAGTCTTTCCTCATAACTTAAGTCTTCCATTCCCCTTATTCATTTAATTATAACCCATTGGTTTCCAGTAATAATATATTCAGGGTCAGCAGGGTTGCACAGGAGCCAAGGAAAGACAATAGGAGGTATTTTTTCCCATTCTGCCACTGTTTGCCACAAGAGAAAGCAGCACATCTTGCTCCCCTCTGCACCATAGCTTCTTGGGTAATTAACGGAGTATTTTTACGAAATTTTAAATCGAAGTTTAATGATTTAACTTTTGCAAGGTCTCATAACACCGGGTTACTTTTTGAATACCGGCTTGTTATGCAAAGAACGAGCTACCATTGGATTGCTCGGCATTATTACGGTAGCCGTAAATTAATTGCTACATTACAGAGTATAGGAGGCGTTCATTTACAGTAAGCAATAGAAACGCCGTTGCAATAGAGGCTGGAGATGTTAAGCTATGGACTGGAGCAGTAGGACAAGGCAAGGCTGGAACTGCACCTTTTTGTAATGGGTATCTACAGCTCATGGTATATCCAGGGGGGGACCTTGCCAAGTCATGTGTAGCCTAAGTAGTAAGTACCACAATTGTAAGGGTCGTTCAATGCCACCCAGGACTGACACACCAAGTTACCAACAAATTCCCTGTTGGATCGCTGCCTCTGAAGCCAGTAAGAACATTCTGATTCCTCACTGACGGAACAAATGGTATCTTCTACACCAGCAAGATGGCCTCATCCAGTGGTTCTCCAAAGGGCCCCAAGATATCTGAAGGCAGCCCTGGGTATCTATCACCTTATATTATAAGGTTGGATAAAGAAAATATTTCTTATCAAAACGTTAACACTGAAGTCTGTTGTATCGCGTCAATAATACATGATGTTTGGGAGTGTCGGACCTAAACAATCTCTGCTTTTCGGTTATTTCTTCCAGTATCTGTGGCCTACATGCACACTAGTAATAGAAAGTACTAACCAATTTGGATATTCATTGATGCACGTGTTAAATTCTTCTTCTACATCCTGACATGTTCATCCTTTTCAAACCTTTGCAACCTCATCACTACATAGGTATAACGTTTCGGTTGGTCCAATGGTATACATTGATTTCTACTCGGGTGTAGATGAAAAGTGGAGCACAGGGAGACGCTGATGGACTTTCCACGTGCCAGCGTCTGAATGGTTTGAGTTCATGGCCTAAGGCACTTCTTTGCAACATTATACTACAACGGAATATGAGATTCAAATCAATCCATAAGATACTTTAAATGAGAAAGTGTAAACATATGTATAGATTCTATTTAATGGCAAAGCGAGAATTATCCACATAGACCACATTTAATGAGTTTGGAGGAGGTGGGGGGGGTAGCTCCAATTCTCACTTCTTCAGGAAATGTCTGGTCTTTTTTTAACCATTAAGAGAAATTCCAGCCATATAAAACTTATTGCTCAGTGACCTTACTTGTTGCCTCAGCCTTTTTCCTGGCATGTGGATTATGATAACATGTAACATGTCACTGAAACCAGAGCCGGCCCAAGACACTGTGCTGACTGAGTCCAATGATGAAATGTTACCCACCCTCCCCCCAAAAAAAGGTGGCATTTATGAGCGTATGACATCGCTCCACACCAATAAAACGTATACACAAGGCACATCACTGAGTTTTATTGCTGTGGAGCTCTATGAGAAGTTCACACACACTGCACATTACTGTATCACAGAGCTCCACAGCAATAAAACTCTCACTCGTACATACTGCACACTACTGTAAGTTCTATTGCTGTGGAGCTCTGTGATATGCTCATACACCGCACATTACTGAGTTTTATTGCTGTGAAGGAGGTGATCCGCTCATACACACCCAGGGCAGCCACCAGAAATGATGGGGCCCCTTACTGAACCTCACAATTGCCCCCCCCCCGGCACTCCCTCGACCTCTAACAGTTTTTCTCCCCCTTCAAAAAAAAAAAAAGGACATAACATAGCACCACAGCAATAAAACTCACAGTAATGTGCGGTGTGTATGAGCGTATCACAGAATCCACAGCAATAAATCTCACAGTAACGGGCTGTAGATGATGGTCTTTGGGTCTGGGTCTGGGGTCTGGGCCTGGTCTCTGGGCTGGGCCCTGGGTCTGGTTTGGGGTTTGGGCCTTGGGGTCTGTGTCTTGGGGTCTGGGCTGGGCCTTGGGGTCTGGTCTGGGCCCTGGGTCTGGGCCCTGAGTCTGGCCTGGGGTCTGGGCCCTGGTCTCTGGGTCTGGGATCTGGTCCCTGGGGCTGGGCCTTGGGGCCTGGGGTCTGGGTTCTGGGGCTGGGCTCTGGTCTCTGGGTCTGGGCCTTGGGGTCTGCTCCCTGGGGCTGTGTCTTGGGGTCTGGGCCTGGGTCTGGGGTCTGGTCCCTGGGTCTGGGTCTGGGCCCTGGGGCTGGGCCCTGAGGTCTGGGCCTGGGTCTGGGGTCTGGTCCCCGGGTTTGGGTCTGGGCCCTGGTCCCTGGGTCTGGGCCCTGGGGTCTGGTCCCTGGGTCTGGGCCTTGGGGTCTGGTCCCTGGGGTCTGGTCCCTGAGTCTGGTCTGGTCCGTGGGTCTGGGCATTGGGGTCTGGACACAGGGTCTAGGATGGGCCGTGGCTCACCACTCCGCCGTCTTCCTTCCCTGTCCTTCCTTCGGCTCTTCTTTTCTTCTCTTCTCTCTTCTTTTCTTCTGTTCAATCTTCTTTTCTTCTGATCTTCAGCCCGGGCCCTCCGTCTCAGGCACGCAGCTTCACTGACTGGAGGGGGCGGAGCCAAAGCAGCATGCCCCCAAACGCTGCTTGACCCCACCCAGCCAGCCAGTGAAGCTGCCAGGAGCCGGAGGAGACATACAGGGTTATCCAAAGAGATCCAAATTGCTTGAGAAAGGTAACCGAACGCTGAAAATCAGCGTTCGGTTACCTTTCCTGACCATTCGACTATCCAGAGAGCAGGCAATTCGCCAAATCCTGGCCTGTTCGGTGCCTGTTCGAGGGCAGTGAAATCCCCATGAAAAAGCACTGCTTCGGCTATTCAGAGAACAAAAACCAGCAGTGAAAGGTTCCCCTAATGCCCTGCCATTCGGTGATTTAATTCGGCAAATTTATTCAGGAGAATCCCATAGGCTTCAATGTTAAAAATATTCCGGTTTTAATTCAATATCTAATAAACCGTTGCTTATAAAATTCTGCAGTAAAGAGTCTCTTTATTTATAGATTTTTTAGGATACTTTAAGCATTTTTCCGATTTTTTTTTTTTTTAAAAGTCCGATTTTTTTTTTTTTTTTTTTTTTAAGTTTACTTCTTTTTCTGTAACAGCCCTTTTTATTATCATTCATTGGATCTTATATGTAAATTTCAGACATTTTCGCTCAGTAGTTTCTTTGCAAACAGCGTTTCATTTTCACAGATTCATACAAATGGTTTTGTTAATTTATTCACTGCCTCCTCTGCGTCTCAGCTGCTTCGGCTCTGTGTGATTCGGCTCCTGTTCGGCTGCTTCGCTGCGTGTGATCGGCTCCTGCTCGCGTTTTTCGAAGGTTAATCTAGATGTTTTTGCTTGTTTTCTGCGTGCATTCGCTGGGTTTTGCGGTTCGTTTTCGTCAGGTTTGCGGCAGCTTTTCCCTGCAATTCGGGGACCCTGTGGTGCTTGCTGAATACACCGCAGGGTCACCGAAATGGGATCGCCAAAAGGAACCGAATTGAAGAGAACGAAAAGTCACCGAACGTGCAGTGACTTTTCGAATCTCTTTGAATAACCCTAATAGTGTCTCCTCCGTCTCCTGCAGCAGAGACACAGCTCCGGATTCGGACTCATACAGGGTTATTCAGAGAGCGTGAAAAGCAGGAGAATGACTGGAGAATGAAAAATTCTAGGTCAAAATAGCCGATTTGGAAAGTGAGATGAAAGGGAGAATTTTTCTGGTTTGGCTATTTTGACCTAGAATTTTTCATTCTCCAGTCATTCTCCAGTCATTCTCCTGCTTTTCACACTCTCTGAATAACCCTGATAGAGTCCGATACCAGAGCTGTAAAAGGGCGACTGGGCCCCGGCGGCCCGGGACCCCTCCCCCCGGCGGCCCAGGCCCCCCCTGGCCCCTTACGGCAGCATGGGGCGTAATGCCCTGATGACGGCCCTGTACACACCCCACATTACTGGGAGTTTTATCGCTGTGGAGCTCTGTGATACTCATATGCAGCGCACATTACTGTGAGTTCTATTACTGTGGAGCTCTGTGATATTCAAAACTCACAGTAATATGCGGTGAGTGTGAGTGAGTATCACATTCTCACTGCACATTACTGTATGTGATACTCATACTCACCGCACATTACTCTGCGTTTTATCACTGTGGAGCTATGTGATACACACCACACATTACTGTGAGCTTTATCGCTGTGGAGATCTGTGATACTCATACACACCGCACATTACTGTGAGTTTTATCACTGTGGAGCTATGTGATACACACCACACATTACTGTGAGCTTTATCGCTGTGGAGATCTGTGATACTCATACACACCGCACATTACTGAATCACAGAAAAAAAAAAAATTCTATATTTTTACCATGAATCCTATGGGATTTGCCTGTTTATAGCTGTCGAACTGAAGCAACAAATCTGGGTATTTCGCTGACATTTCGGTGCAGTTTAATTAACCATTACTTCTCTATGGGACAATTTTGCTGCCACTGAAGGTCGCTGAATTGCGTCGAACTGTCAGTATTTCAATATCAATTCTCCAAATAGTGGCGAATGACCACTCAGTGAATAGACGAACTGCCATGGAATTGCACTGTTCGGTGCAATTCGGTGGCAAGTTTGCCGCTAACATAATGACCCCTTAAGTGTTAAGGTATATTTTAAAAAATCCCTAAAATGCCCTTTTAATCATAATGTAAAATGGAACCATACAGCATATCTATACATTAATCCTTTGCATTTTCATTTCTGATTCCTAGTGAGCAAATAGCAATCTGCAGATGAGAATTATATCCTTTGCATCTTTTTTGCATAGACTAGAAACGTTTTCAGGAGTCGCAAAGAAATGGATTTGTGAGAATAGAATCCAGTGCTTTCTTCAAGGATATAATTAAAGGACGTACTTCTAGAATGACTAGCTGAAGGATGCTCTCTATACCCTCTGACCGGAATACTCTGAAGATGCTTGTACTGATTGACGTTTTTGAAGATTTCGATTCTCAAAGAAAGCAGATACTTTTTCTCCATTTATTTTCTTCCTCTGTTCTCATTAACATAAAAAAATAATGAATAACCCCAGGCTGCCCCTCCAGGTTGTTCTTAAAAAGTCATCTTGAACGAGCGATGTCTTTGAATGTTGTTTATATTTTACCTTCCATCCTGCCGTCGGTTTTGCCGTGTACGGTTTGTATCACAGCCAGCGCTATTTAGCTGGAAGGGGTTTTAAATAAACCTGGAAATGTTCCCGAATTAAAAAGTGATTGCAGGTATTTTATACCGGGTTAATGGGTTATCCAAAGAGAATCGAAAAGCCACAGCACGTTCAGTGACTTTTCGTTCTCTTCAATTCGATTCGATTTGGCGATCCCATTTCGGCAAACCTGCGGTGTATTCAGCAAACACCGCAGGGTCCCCGAATTGCAGGGAAAGGTCGCCGCAAACCCACCGAAAACTCCCCGCAAAACGAGGGCGAACGCACACCGAAACCCACAAAAACATCTGGATTAACCCGCCGAAAATGCCAGAAAAACCCGAGCAGGAGCCGATCACACACAGCGCAGCCGCCAGAAAAAGCCGACACCGCAGACGAATGTAGTGAATAAATTTAAAAAAACATTTTTGCTTGAATGTTTGAAAAGTGAAACGCTGTTTGCAAAGAAACTACTGAGCGAAAATGTCTGAAATTTACTTATGAGGTCCAGGGAATGATAATAAAAAGGGCTGTTACAGAAAAATAAGTAAAGTTAAAAAAAAAAAAAAATCCTCAAAAATGCTTAAAATATCCTAAAAAATCTATAAATAAAGAGACGTTTTTTACTGCAGATTATTATAATGAACAGTTTATTAGATATTGAATTAAAACGGGAATATTTTTAACATTGAAGCCTATGGGATTCGCCTGAATAAACCTGTCGAATTAAACCACTGAATGGCAAGGCATTTCGGGAACCTTTCACTGCTGTTTTTGTTCTCTGAATAGCTGAAGCATTGCTTCTCTATGGGGATTTCACTGCCCTCGAACAGGCACCGAACAGGCACCGTATGTGCAGGCAAATCGCCAAGATTTGGCGAATTGCCTGCTCTCTGGATAACCGAATGGCCAAAAAAGGTAACCGTAAGGTAGGAAAGGTTCCCTTTCAGCAGCCATTCGGATCTCTTTGAATAACCCTGACCGTTTGCCACATGTTCAAAGGATACACCAGAAGTCAGCAGCCTTGGCCCTCCAGATATTTTGAAACTATCAGTGTTATTCAAAGGGATTCGAAAAGTCACTGCACGTTCGGTGACTTTTCGTTCTCTTCAATTCGGTTCCTTTTGCCGATCCCATTTCGGTGACCCTGCGGTGTATTCAGCAAACACCACAGGGTCCCCGAATTGCAGGGAAAAGCTGCCGCAAACCCGACGAAAACGAACCGCAAAACCTGCCGAATGCACGCCGAAAACCCGCAAAAACAACGAGCAGGAGCCGATCACACGCAGCGAAGCCTCCGGAAAAGGCCGAGAAAGCCGAGACCGCAGACAGAGTGACGTGAATAAATTAGGAAAACAGTTTGTATGAATGCAAACAGTGTTTCACTTTTCAAACAAAGAAACTACTGAGCGAAAATGTCTGAAATTTACACAGGACGTCCAGGGAATGATAATAAAGTGGGCTGTTACGGAAAAAATAAGTAAACTTAAAAACAAAATCAAAAACAAATCTGACTTTTAAAAAAAAAAAAAATTAAGAAAAATGCTTAAAATATCCTAAAAATTCTATAAATAAAGAGACTCTTTACTGCAGAATTTTATAATGAACGGTTTATTAGATATTGGATTAAAACGGGAATATTTTTAACATTGAAGCCTATGGGATTCTCCTGAATTAACTTGCCGAATTAAACCACCGAATGGCAGGGCATTTCGGGAACCTTTCACTGCTGGTTTTGTTCTCTGAATAGACGAAGCAGTGCTTTTTCATGGGGATTTCACTGCCCTCGAACAGGCACCGAACAGGCACCGTATGTTCAGGCAATTCGCCAGGATTAGGCGAATTGCCTGCTCTCTGGATAGCCGAATGGCCAAGAAAGGTAACCGAACGCTGATTTTCAGTGTTCGGTTACCTTTCCCAAGCAATTCGGATCTCTTTGAATAACCCTGTAAATCTTCCATGATGCTCAGCCAATCCATTAACCCCTTCACTACCAAGTGATTTTCATTAAAAAAAAGACATTGTCCTGAACCAGTGTTTTTCTTTTAAAAAAATAATTTTTAATTAATTATACTGTAAGAAATATTTAGGCATATTCCCAGCATATTTCTTACTGTAATAACCTATTTGGCCAGTAGATGGTGTCATATACTGCCAAACTGAGTTACAGCCTTTACAGTTGCAGCTCTTGTTCCCTTCATCGGCTGCTGAAAGTCCAATGTCAGGACATTCTTCAGCCGATTTTACGGTTTTAGCTCTATGGACATTATGACCACAGGACTAAATCTTTGGGGGCACCTTCTGCAGACTAAAAGCAAATGAAATTTGGTTGCAGCAAATATATTTAATTTGTTTTTCGACTGCAGATCGAGATATCTCGAACATGCACCAGATGCAGTGGCATAGTGTGGGCTCTCAGCACCCGGGGCCAGCCGAGAATTGTGCACCCCCCCCCCAACCTGTGGACACGTTAGCATGCCCTGATTCCCTTCCACCATAAGGGCATTGAACCCCTTAACTGTGATACAACAACCAGTCGAGATACTTGGTTCCAGCAAAACAACATGGTATTCTAGGGTATAAACAGCCGCAGACTTGAAGTTGTGAAAATGAAAGGTCTTTTTATTCCAGCATAAACAAACACCACACTTGCCTTTGATTCACTATTGCAGGTGATTAAACAAAAAACTACAAATGAAAACTAGGGATGCACCGATAACACTTTTTTTTAACACTGGGTACGAGTACCGATATTTTTTTCAAAGTATTCACCGAATCCGAGTACCGATACGTTTATTTTATGTCATGTGAACGCTTTCCAATAAGAACAGACCTCATATAAAAATGTCCCCAGCTCACATGTATATATCCCCCATATACATATACACAGACTGTCCCCAGCTCACATGTAGATTGCCCCAGCTAACATGGATATTGCCCCAAGCCTCACATGGATATTGCCCCAGCTAACATGGATATTGCCCCAGCTAATATGGATATGCCCCAGCTCACATGGATATTGCTCCAGCTAATATGGATATGCCCCAGCTCACATGGATATTGCCCCAGCTCTCATGGATATTGCCCCAGCTTATATGGATATTGCCCCAGCTCTCATGGATATTGCCCCAGCTTATATGGATATTGCCCCAGCTCACATTGATATGCCACAGCTCACCTGGATATTGCCCCAGCGCTCATGGATATTGCCCCAGCACTCATGGATATTGCCCCAGCGCTCATGGATATTGCCCCAGCTCATATGGATATGCCCCAGCTCTCCTGGATATTGCCCCAGCTCACCGGGATATTGCCCCAGCTCTCAAGGATATTGCCCCAGCTCATATGGATATTGCCCCAGCTCTCATGGATATTGCCCCAGCTCACCTGGATATTGCCCCAGCTCACCGGGATATTGCCCCAGCTCTCAAGGATATTGCCCCAGCTCATATGGATATTGCCCCAGCTCACCTGGATATTGCCCCAGCTCTCATGGGGCCGGATGCCATGCAGCAGGTGTGCCCGGTCCTGAACAGCATGAGAGTCCGTGTTGAAGGGGAGGCGGCTGCATGCGTGCGCAGGTCACGCGGTACGGCCAGTCAGGTGGTACAGAGACTCAGTACCACCTGATTGGCCGGACTGCGTGACCTGCGCACGCACGCAGCTGCCTCCCCTTCAACACGGACTCTCAGGCTGTTCAGGACTGGGCACTCCCGCTGCATGGCATCAGGGCTCCCTCAACCCACGGGCCCTTGGGCGGCGCCTGAGGGCCCGACAGGTCAGTCCGGGCCTGCTCATTGGGAACTTTTAGGGGCGCAAATTTCTGTTGAAATTATGCGCCAATAAGAAAACTGCGCCGGGGCCACCGCCCCCCAGCCCCCCCACGCTACGCCACTGACCAGATGGTGCCTTTTAAAGCCCAAGATTTCTCTCTCTTCATTTATTTCATGAGAAAACTGTCGTTTTGTGTCACACTCCTGTTTAATAGTCAACGCCTTCACTAATGATAAAGAAATAGTGCATTTGAAGACCATGAGTTATCAGTTGCCCAATGTAGCGTTATCTTGATCTGCAGCTGTCCAGGACAAAAGCAAATGAAATTAATTTGTTGCAAACAAACTTCGTTTGCTTTTGGGCTGCAGAAGGTGCCCCTAAATGTTCGTTTTAGCAAGTTGGGCGTTATGCCCACTGGACTTTTTAAAATCAGCTAATTGAACGTTCTTATTGGACTTTCAGCAGCTGTTGCAGAGAACCACAAACTGCAGTAACTACATTTGGGCAGTACATGGTGACATCCGCCTGCCAAATAAGAAATTACAATAACACATACACTGGGAATATTCCCGAATAATTCTTATTGGATCATTAATTGATATAAAAAAAAACTGACAGTGCTTTAGGAAAATCACATTGTAGTGAAGGGGTTAAATTAGCATAACTTTGTGACTTTCGAAGAGCAATATACGCTATCCAAGACATTCAATTTGATGCCCATTTCTACAGTTAAGATCAAAAATAGACCTTGAAAATGAGATGATCCGTGTGTGACACCATTGGCTTTTGATGTACTGGTGGCCATGCATTCAATAGCAGAACAAATGCTCAGTGATGTGGGCATTCCCCATGGACTGTGAAGGACAAATCATGAGACAATGGCTTCGTACTTCGTATTGATGGTTTCTTTTTTTTTTTTTTCTTGGCTACAATATATGTGGGAATAGCCTTGTGAAAAAATGAACATAAAAACCCACACATTAAGTTTAAGGTGATCAGAAACCGCCTTTGGTAACACATCATGTTACGTAATGTTATATATGATGAGTAGTGAATTTATAGGAGTCTCATTGAGAGCAGAGGCCAGTTTGCCACCTCCAGGTGTCATTTAAGAGCTGGCCTTAACCCCTACACTATCACGACCGTGTATACACGATCAGCAGTAGCAGACACGGCAGTCAAAGATTGTGTTAACAAAGCTCTGCTGTATCATTGCATATGGAATGTGTTTGTTACAAATGAATTTCGTTGGCATTTGGGCTCCAGATGTCGCCCTTAAATTTTTAGCACCGTGATGAGGATGAATCCAGCTGGGGAATGTCTGTAAGACATAGCTTCTCAGCTGATCCTGCACAGAGCTCAGAACTGTAGTAACTCCACTCAGCCAGCAGATGGTGACGTCTGCCAAATAGGTTATTACAGTAAGAAATACAGTGGAATATTCCCAAATATTTCTTACTGTATGATTTATAAACGATTTTAAAAAAACATAGAATGGGATTGTGTGTGGGTTTGGTTCTGTGTGGTGGAATGGGAATATTTGTGGATGAGGCAAGTGAATTTATGTGCTAGGGATGTGCGTTTCGGGTTTTGGAATTTCAGAATTTTCACAAAATTTCCCGATTCGTGTTTTCGGATGCGGCCGAATTTCCGAAAATTTTTAGATCCGAAAATGGCAGATCCGAAAAGTTTTCCGAGCCGAAACGAAATATTTTCGGAATTTTCGAATGGACTTGAAATGTGTCAAATCGAAATTTATTGCTTTGAAACGAGGAGAACATACGTTCCGAAAAAACGAAAATTTCCGAAATCACAAAAAGTCGATACAAAAAACGAGCAAAGTGACACGAAAATACGAAAAATGGTCGATATTCCGAAAACATGTACAATTCCGAAAAACGAAAATTTCCGAAATCACGAAAAGTCGATACAAAAAACGAGCTAAATGACACGAAAATACGAAAAATGGTCGATATTCCGAAAAAAAAATGTACCCGAAAAACGAGTCGAACCGAACCGAATCGAAACAGAAATCGGTCGAAACGAGCCAAATCGAAAAGTTTAAACATCCGAAAAATCGAACCGAATCGAACCGAAAAAAAATCGGTGCACAAGCCTATTATGTGCAGATAACCCTGCTGCTCTCTATATTTGTGGGATGGCCAGACACCATTTTGGGGGAATTCTATTAACACTGGTAACATTCCTGTTGCTCATTCTGTCCTGAGATGTGTAGGATCAATTTCACATGCGTCCCCTCCTATCGTGGACCTTTATTTATTAAAATATCCCTATATCATATTTTTATTCCCCCCCCCCCAAAACAAATAATAATTTGGGTGACACTTAACCCAACTTTCAATGCTTTCATATATGATATTTTATACAATACAATGTTACATATCGACGTTTAATAAATAATGCCTCTGGTTTATGAAGCTGCTTTTCATTCCCTGGTAACACTTTAGTCCAGTGAACAAGCGCTCAGACTGCTTGATGGTCTCTGTGTAGACACGGTGTAACACTGACTCCAAGTGTTAGAACAGAATAATAATCAAAAAGAAAAACTGCATCTATTTGTAAAAAAAAAATGCACCATTCCTCTAGAAAAACAAAAAAAGAATATAATACTACATGGATGTTCATCTGGTTGTGTGATTATTATTTTTTTTAATTTATTTTATTTATTTAAAAGAAAAAAGCAATTTGTCCATGTTTAATAAAGCTCTCTTTGCTCTCAGAATTTTACTACAAATATAACTATAAAACCTTATTTTCAACAAAAGCTAAATGATGGCACATAATGTCAATAATCTGAGTGATCTTGTTTCATTTTAACCCCTTAAGGACGGGAGTAATTTTACAACTTTAGCGCTCTTTTGGAAGGGAAGTTTGCTGAAGTTTTTGCTCATCATGTTTAAACGCGGTTTTAAGTCACTTATTATTATACCACCCAGACAAATTATATATCGTTCTTTCCGGCAGACTCGGAAGATTAATAATATATCATAATTATATATAAAAGTCATGTCCTGCCAGAATGCTATAACAAAATATGTAAAAAAATGTGAATTTTCAATAAAATTTCATTCATCCACAGTGTATAAAGTGTTTTTTTTTCCCATTTTATTATCCGATCCTTTGCGGTTATATTCTATGGGGTAGACTTGGGAACCCTTTTTTTTTTTTTTTTGGGTGGGGGGGAAATTACTTGATTTTAGCTAAACCCCCCAAAAAAATCATTGGTGAAGCATCATTGTTCACATTATAATTGAAATGTGAACAATAATGCTGCATCAAAAAAAAAAAAGCACGTTTTTATTTTTTTAATTAATTAATTAATTGTTTTTTTATTTTTATTTTTATACACTTTTATTTAACTTTTTTCTTTGTCATGTTTGATATCGTTGGAAAGGCCATGCTCAGACCTTTCCATCGATATAAGGCATGACCCCCTAGCTGCCACCGATCAGGAGATAAAGGGGTTCAAAGAACCCCCCTATCTCCTGCAAGGGATTTCCATAGGAAATCCCTTTGCAGCTCGGGGCTTCCCCAGTTAACTGACATCATCGCGCATGGCGCGATGAGTCAGTTGACGCGGGGGGGCCAGAGGTGGGTGCTGCCATCCAAGATGGCGGCCCCCACCGGAAATAGGCCGCGATCGGGCACAAATTTGTGCCCGGTCGCGACCTGGCAACTCATGGGTTAACCCCAATACATCGCTGGAAAGGTCAGGCTGTGACCCTTCCAGCGATGCTGGCCACAGCCTTGTAGCCCCCGGCGATGGGGAGATAGAGGGATCCGAAGGATCCCTCCCTTCCCCTCCAGGCGCTTCCCCTGCTCCGGCGGGGGGGGACGCCTGAAACTGACGTCATCGTACCCCCGGCGCGATGGCGTCAGTGCGCTGGAGGAGGAAACCCTGCCGATCTGACTCCGTGGGACTCAGATCAACGAGGGAGCCGCCGGAGGAGGTGAGTATCTCCCGGGGGGGCTGAAAACGCCGAGGACGTACATTTACGTCCTGCGGCGCCAAAGCCCGCCTAATGCAGGGCGTAAATGTACATCCTGCGGCGTTAAGGGGTTAAGTTATTCAGCAACGAATAAAGAACAGTGTCCCGACTATTAAATATTAACACTAGAAATGCACAAAACAATAGCTTATTCAATTTTGTGTAATTAGCTACTTATGTTAGGTAAATTACTGATATTGGGAAAATAAACAGAAAAGGATTGTGCTGTTTGTAAAATTTATTTGCAAAATGGATCATATATTTAACACTTTAAAAGAGTAAAAAGTAAAAAATTAGCAAATTATCATCATTTTTGTTCCGATCTCAGAGACCTTTTTATGCTAAATTGTTATTTTAGCAAATATTTACTCTTTACAGAAATATTGCTGGGACGAAAGGTTCTGATCTCTAGATGTTTCGCTCATGAGATGTCTGGCTGAGCTCTTGCTTAAAGTGTTCTATTGCTTGGACTGTTATCCTATGGGCAGGGTTGTCTTTCCCACATTAATCATGTACGTCTCCTGTTTGTGCTCCCCATTGTAAGGTGCTACGGAATGTGCTGGCGCTATATATATGACTGTAACCAGTGATCAAGTCCTTAAAAATAAAAGTGCAGGAACTCACCAATATTCTGTCCCCCACTTAGCACTTATTTAGAGCCTAACACAAAAAACCCTGAAATCTGACATTTATGTATATATGCTATGTGGATTTTAGCAAAAATCTCTAACTCCTATCTTTGTGTCTTAACAGGGTTTGATATGATTGAATACCTGAATAGAAGCTTTATAGTGTATGGGACCAATGGGAACTCAGTATCTGTACTATACAAGGATTTTTAGTCCTTATAACTCCCTTAATCTTATCCCTGTGCAGTAAACAGTGACCCCAAATCTCTCCTTGTGTTCCGCCCACTCTGGCTGTTGTAATGCAGCAGCAAAGTTTGTGAAACCTTTTGTTACAGTGAAGGTGAGGGATGCTATATGCATTTAAAGAAAAGGGGTCGCTAAATTTAATAAATCATTTGTATTTCAATGCAAAATGGCATAAACACATTTTTGGGCGTAAATCGGTTAAACTAAACCTCCTTTTAAAGTCAAACCCTGAAATGTTTATATAAGTTAGGTTTGAATGTGAAAAAATAACTTTTATATAAAAAGCTGGTTTTCTAAGTTTCTTTAAAAGCCATTTGTCAACTGAACAGCTTTCAGAACCATTAGACGTATTATCATAAAACTTGAGTTTATCGTCGTCTCTTTTCTTACTTTTTTTCGCAGTGTGGATGATTTACAATGTATTTGATGTAAACGTCTGTGATACATTTACATTCTCAGAGCTACATTAACTTAAATTCTGCACGACTGGAGAATGTTAATGTAACGTACTGGTGGACTTTCTAATTCAGGAGCTGCGTTTTTTCCTTGTGCATTTTTAATTGTTTAAAAGTATAAAAACAACCATAAAAGTATCAATGAGAAATACATTGTAAAATCGACACAATCAAATTTGTGGAAATGTTTAATGTACAAATTATTGAACATGTAGTCGGCAGATTACTAATATATAAATGTTAGAAAAAATGGCAGATATTACGCACCGGATACTTTAAATGTACATCATATAATCTGGGAAAAAGGCTTTGTTTATGACATGCAAGTTGTCTTTGATTTATGTGTTTATTTTCATTGTTGAATGATATTGGATCATAATTTGAAAAGTGGTCATCAGGGTTCTCGACTACCGGCAACTTTGGAAATCTGATATCAGGTTTCTTCATTAATTTATTTAAGAGTATTCCGGCAAAGATTCAAACTGAATTTTAATCCCACCGATGCTAACAGGGAAAGAGTAGAGGAAACATCACTGCCCTACAACCATGGAGATGCAGGTTTGAATCCAACCTCTCTGGCAAGTATCCTTGGGAAAGACACCAAAGAGTAGATACTTGTCTACCACAAAATGAGTCGTATTGCAACTAGGGATTGTAGGAGGGCAAAAACAGGTTCACTTTCAGAACGGCGCCGGACCAGACACAAGCAAGGATTGTCCAAACACGAGTCTCTTCAGGAAAGGCAAGAGTTTATTGTGTCGTCACACAAGTGCTCACACAGGATTGAATCGCTTAGAGTGAGCCCCGATTACACAGAGACATGAGGTTTTATGCCCCAAATACATAATTAGGTACATCCCCATTAGCCCACCTCCTTATGACACTCTATTCCACCCCACGTGGGTTAATACCTCCCATCATTAATTCGAACACAAAGAACATTCCACATATAACTATAAATTGATACACTTCTCGTTAGTTTGACAGTCTGTGATTTTTGTGCTGTCTTTCTCCGGGCAGTGCCTCCCTCCCTATCGGCTATGTTTATTCAGGTGGCCTGGGGCCTGGTCTGTATACTCCTTCTATTTTCTGCGGGCCCCAATGGCCTTGAGTCGCTTTTCTCCTCCGTGCCAGAAACAGCAGAGATCTCTCATAAAACTTTAATTGCTTTTCTGCTAATCTAAACGCATTCCTAAATTTCTACGTATACCTCATTCTAGTTTCAGTTACAAACCTGTCTAGTTATATACAAGTGAACCAATATTCTGAACAAGACGGCCGCCTGTGTACAATGGCGGCCGTCTTCCAGCCTATTTCCACTTCATTCCCCCCTTGGCTCAAGTGTCAGGTTCTTTTCCTGGCACTTGTAGCCATTACACTCCACTATTCTGAAACTCCTTGAAAAGGGGGGGGGGTTCTTTCACTGGGAACATACCCTGTGGAATTATCAGTGGTATCTTCTGTGTTTGTGTAGATATCAGTGCTGTTTTGCACAGTGGCCATAAACATAGCCCTATGCGGTATATCAGTATCCCTATGATCAAAATCACCACTATCATGAGTATCATGGATCCAATCCTTGAGATAAATCGTAAGATAGAACCAAACCATTCTCCCATTGCTCCAAACCCACGGAGCGGATTCCAGCCTTCGGCAGCAATCCTTCTGGCTGTGCCCTGCAACTGTGCTACCTTCTCTTGGTGATCTTGAATTACCTGGTAATAGTCTGGGACTTCGTGTGTAGTGTTTCTGATGAAGGTGCAACATTCATAGTGCATTGTCATTTCACACAATCCATTCAAGGCCGCACTGATCTGCTCAAGCGCCATTTCATGTATCATTTGCACCTTTCGTAACTCACGCATTTCCAGATTCAGCAGCTGGATATCCATACTGGTTCTATTCAGAATCTCATCCATCAGATTGACATAGCTATTCAATCTCCTCATCATCTCTCCTCCCCATCCAGTCCATGCTGGCAACCATGTCCATATTCGATCCATCTTCGCAAACAATTCTCTCTTCGGTCTTTCAAACACCAGTGGGTACCTAGGGTGTAGTTCTGTGTCTGTGTTTGTGTCTTCTCCCCTTAGTTTCTGGATTGGGACCAGCTTAGCCAAATAACACATTCCCGTTATTGTTGGTGGTACCCATGTGTAACACACCCTTTCACAGCACACCTGGTACCCTCCTGTCACTATAAATGGTGATGAATGTAGTGTTCCCTTTGATATCTCTATCGCAAGGTGTCTCAGCCGTCTCATCATATCCACTGCACCCTGCCTCCCATTGGTCACATTCCCAATCACCGCCTCTTGGTCTCTAGTGAGTTGCCTGCATCGTATGTATAAATAAGTCGCCTTTTGTCCTGTTTTGAATATGTAAATATATGATGTCCAGTTGAACTGACTTGAGTTACATAACCCACCCTCGTTATTTGTTTCTTTATCTGGTCCTAGTTGAAAACACCATTCTGGTGGATACACTGGTCCTATTATGGGGTACCCGGGACTGACTGATTCTGTCTTTTCCCTTTGTGCATCGACAGCATGTATTGTGATATTCCCTGATACAAACATACTCAAATTCATTGGAACAGAGGCAAATGGTATATGAATTGTCTCTGGGTGCAGTCCTACACACCCAGCATGCAGTTTGCCCAGACTTTTTAGCATAGTCATATTTGAATTGCACAAGTAAGTGTCCTCTTGGGTTGGTTCCAGATAGCACCTCTCGTTTTTGTCTCCACATGGTACGGTTCTCCATCACCGGGTGCGTACCATTCCAGATATGGGAAATATCCACTTTCCCAGCGGTGCTTGTACAATTGGGGCATGCTCCACGCGAGAGTCCATAAATCAAATTAGCAAGATATAAAATCAGCACCACAAATGCCCCGAGTGTCAGAATTCCTTGGGCAATTCTTTTTACAGTCACATAAACCCAATCCCTCCCCACCGGAATTTCAAAAGTAAAGAACATTTCTGGATAATCAAGGTGGGGGCCGGGCCCCTAAAAAGCACCCTGTGGGTATCCCCCGTTGGCGGGTGGTCAGGACCTGTGCCCATCAAAACACCCACTTGTTGATCCTCTGTATTATCTGGGTTAGGATCATTTAGGTGCTCATGGCTGTGGTCTTTGTCAGCTTCAGCCTCAGTGGGTTGGTCTCGTTGGTAACGACCTTCCATGTTGGTTCAGGACTGGCTGCGGCTGCTTTTACCCTGGAGTGATGTATCCACGGGACCACCTCGGCAACCTTTACTGCTGTAGGGGTTGATAACAGGACAAGATAAGGACCTCTCCATTTTGGACCCAGTGGATCATTTTTCCACTCTTTTACCCATTCTGAGTCACCCGGACAATACTTATGCAGTGAAGGATACAGAAAATGCGGTATATTATCCCCCCACCCAAGTATTTAATTTCTGCATTGATTTACCCAGCATTACTACCTGATCATTTAGTTTAGTTTCTCCCAATGCCCGAAGGTCCCCCCTTAGTCCATTAATCAGAGGGGTTGGCCGTCCAAACATAAGTTCGTACGGACTTAGCTTCAATTGGGGGGTTGGTCTGCACCTAATGTGCAAAAGGACTATCGGCAGCAAGTCCAACCAGCCTATTGACATCTCTTGGCACAGTTTGGACATCAAAGTCTTTAGGGTACGGTTCATTCTTTCAACTTTTCCTGAACTTTGGGGCCTGTAGGCAGTATGTAGCTTCCAGGTGATGCCCAGTAGCCGGGCAAGTTGTTGCAAACAGTTCTGGATAAATGCAGGGCCATTGTCTGATCTTATCTCGAGTGGAAGTCCGTAACGTGGTATTATTTCTTTCATTAGACTCTTTACCACTTCTGTCGTCTTTTCAGTTCTCGTTGGGAAGGCTTCTACCCATCCTGTCAAAGTGCACACCATCACTAGTAAATATTTGTATCCTTTGCAGGGTGGCAGCACTGTAAAGTCTATTTGTAATGATGCCATTGGAGATAGCCCGATTGGCTGTTTCCCTGGGGGTTGAGATGGGCCTGTTCTCGGGTTGTTTCTGGCACATGTTACACACTGCTGAGCTGTGGCCTTGCAGATTGCTGACAATCCTGGTACGTAGAAATGTGGCTCCAACTGTTGCTCCATCATTTCTCTCCCTCCATGGGTACTTGCGTGAAGTGCTCTTATGATTTCAGGAGCCAGTGTTGCTGGTAGGACCACTCGTCCATTTTCCATCTGGAACCATCCATCTTCTCCATACCCTCCGGGTTCTTCTGTCAGCCACTTCTTTTCTTTCTCTGAGTACACAGGTGTCCATTCGCTCAGTGGCACCGGTAGAAGTGCAGCCACCACTGGTTTTGGTTTGTATCGTGCCAATTCTCCATGATTTCCCCAGATAAATTCTCCTTTTGGGAAATAGTATCGCCATGCGAAAAATAACAAATCTTGTCTGTCTTGTGGATCTCTTACTGCTGGTATGAAAAAGTTCATTACACTTTTCTTCATTCTTGGCAGTCTGTTCTTGATAAGGATCTCCTTGAGGAAGAACCTCACCAGTGGGACTTGATATTCTTCTGCTCCCAATTCTCCCAGACTGTGCAGTATTCGTGTGATTCGTAGATTATTGTGAGAATTGATTGTCAAATTTTCAAAACGTGACGCGAAATTTTCTGCTCGTTCAACTTCAATTGTTTCTTTGTCTTCCTCCTCCCCCACTATTTTTACGCCGAAGAATTTCAGCATCATCTTGCAAGCTCTGCGCAGTCTTTGCTGAACTTCTGAGGTGTTAACCATTAGGCGTGTCTCTTGCGGATTAAGGGGAATAGAGTAAAAATTTCGGCCTTGTGTTCGAGTTGGGAAAAGCCATTGGATATAATCATGATTGAGTTCTAACAGTTCATAATCATCTTGCCACTTGTGCAGTATTATTTCAATGAACTCGCCGTGGGGTTCAAACTTTTTCAAATTCATATAGAACTCGTAATTTGGCATAGAAGGTTGAGGTTCTTGCTTGCAGATCAGTACTTTAGCTTGATCTTCTGTTGGCGGTGGCGGTTTAGCAGCTGCTTTTGCGGCCTGGTCCGCGCGTCTGTTACCTTTTGGAATTTCATCATGGCCTTTTTGGTGGCCACGGCAGTGCATGATGCTGACAGCACTTGGTTTCCATACTGCTTCCAGGAGGGCCGCGATTTCAGCTGCATATTTGATTTGTTGTCCTGAAGACGTAAGTAGGCCTCTCTCTTTGTAGAGTGCACCATGTGCATGAACTGTCATGAAGGCGTATTTGGAATCTGTGTAGATATTTACTCTTTTGCCTTCAGAGATTTCCAGGGCTCTGGTTAGGCTAGGGTCAGACGAACGCATTTTTATGTTGTCTGTGAAAAAGTGCGTTCGAACGAATGGACGCATTTTTTCACAGAATACGTGATAGTGGTCATACTATGCGCATTTTCGTCCGTGATTTTGTACGGATCATCAATAAAACACTTTTTGTGTCTGGACGTTATGTTGGCCGGACATTAGCAGCGTCTGACGTCTCCTAATCACGCACACACGCCGCTAGCGGGCGCAGCGCACTCTGTACGTCAGTACCTGCGGTTTCACGTTCTCGAAAAAATGCGTTCATTTTCCACTTGCGTTGCGCAGCCGGACTTTTGTGCGACCGTACTTCGTATATTGGCCGTCATTGCCCGGCATCTGCTGCTAGTGCGGCCGTGATTAAGTGCGGCTGCACGCGCGTTCGCACTGCCTCAGTCTGACCCTAGCCTTAAAGCTGTTATTTCGGCCAATTGTGCAGATGTATGGCCTGGCAGTGGCTTTGCTTCGATGACTTCTTCTGTTGAGACTATGGCATAGCTGGAGACTTTCTTCCCATCATCCATGTAGCTGCTACCATCAGTGAATAGCTGTAGATCGTATTTGTCTAGGGTTACGTCTTTCAAATCCGGCCTGCTACTGAACACTTCTTCCATAACTTGGAGGCATTCATGATCTGGGTCCTCTTCACAGTCAGGCAGTAGAGAGTAGCAGGGTTTAAGGTAGCGATGAGGTCCAAATGAACCCGTGGATTTTCACACATCATGGCTTGGTACTTCGTCATCCGGCTGTTGCTGAACCAGTAACCTCCTTGCACATCCAGCAGAGCCTTGACAGCGTGAAGAACTTGTCCAAGGGTCAGTTTGTCTGCTTCTGCTATCAGCATTGCGGTGGCAGCCACTGCTTTCAGGCATGGGGGTAGACCGCAGGCCACAGGGTCGAGTTGCTTGGAGAGGTAGGCCACAGGCCTCAGCCATGAGCCAAAGGTCTGGACCAATACTCCTGTTGCTGTTTGATTATGTTCATGTACGAACAGCTGGAAAGGCTTGCTATGATCTGGCAGGCCCAGTGCAGGAGCTTCCATTAGCAGAGTCTTTAATTTCAGAAACGCTGCGGTTTGCTCTTCTTCCCAATGAAAGGGGTCTAATTCTCCCCCCTTGGTTGCTTGATGAAGCGGCTTGGCAATTTCTGCGAAGTTGGGGATCCACAGGCGGCAGAAGCCTGCAGCTCCCAGGAACTCACGGACTTGTCTCCTGGTCTTTGGTTGGGGTATGCGGCACACTGCTTCTTTCCTTTCTGCCCCTAGTGCACGTTTGGTACCTGTTAACTGGAATCCCAGGTATTTTACACTCTGTTTACATATTTGTGCTTTCTTTTTAGACACTCTGTAACCTGCTTGGCTTTCTGTGGGATATAATATTGTCTTAGAGCCACCGGTGTTGCGCCGGGCTTTAATTCAACTAATCTGGGCGGGTTGTCCTCCGCCCCCACCTCAGGAATTCCAAGGAGTAGTGCGTGCGGGGACAGCAGGCAGAGTAGATGCCGTGCGCCATTCTTCTTCCTCGGCATAACTACTGCGATTTTCACAGATTGGGGGTTGTGCGGGCTGGCTGGATTATGCTACCGAGCAAAGCTGCTATCCTCCGGCAGGTCTAATTGAGCGTGACCCCCGGGAAAAAAACATAATTTGGGCTTGCAATTTGCAAAAAATATCCCGCCCCAGGAGCTGGATGGGACATTCGGGCATATACATATACACATTGTGTAAATAATATTCTCAGAGATATTTTCCCGTAGCCCAAAACAGACTCTTAATACCACATCGAGAAAAAAAAACAAAACAATAAATCATTCCATTGTCATAAGACCACTCCAAACATCTTATAACAATAAAATAACCATTCCATCAAAAATCAAACAAAAACATACCTTTTAAAAACAGTAACCATATTTCAATTTGTTAATAAATTTCATATTTTGGTAGACAATATTGTATACTATTACATACTTATTATTGTTTATATGCAATAATATAAAAACCAGGAGTCCCTTTTCTTTTCTTTTCTATTTAATTCTAGCTCTGAACAAAACTAAAACTTTCGGAATAATATCAACACAAAATATAAACATATATCTTGCACTCAACAGACTTCAGACAAATATTCTATTGTAACACACGTTAAAATTAGCTAAATATAGTACGCTGCACAGATACACAAAGAGTTATTCTTTCCAGCTATCAGAGAGCAAAGAAAAACAAACTGCTCCCTCCTCCTTCCCCTCTCAAACAGTCTGTCAGAAAGGAGGGGGCCTATACACCAGGGACGACGCTCAATCTCAACTTTTAATTGAACAGTTTAATGATCAATTAAAAACACAATCGGACAAAATCAGTCCGAATCACACACACACAAACCATACAGCACCGCAACCATCTCACTCCGTAAAATATTAATTTATTTTATGCTCCCATAATATCAACCTCATTTCCCATTGGAGGTGCAATTTACTTTGTTACAACAGAATATTCGGCACCTGTATCTACCATAAAAACTTCATCTTTATTTCCCACTCTCATCGTGACCGTGGGCTCGTGGCTACCGAGCGGGATGGGCCCAGGTCCCCGTCAATATACATCCTGCCCTTCAAATGACGTCCCCGCCAGTCCCACAAACCCCGCTCCATTCCCTTCACTTCTTTCATACCTTCCGCCTGTTACCTGGCCATTAGGGGCTTGACCTCCCGTCCCCCCAACTTCACCCTGTCCCCCAAATTTAGCCAAAAATGCAGAACAGTCGTTTTTCCAGTGACCTTCACCCCGGCACCACGTGCACTGATTGGGTCCTAGGGGTTCCCTAGGGGCTCCCCTTCCTCTTCCTCTAGCCCCCCTACCCCTTGCCCTCCCTCTGTCTGGGCCACCTCGTCCTCCGCCATTCCCCATGTATCCAACCACCCCGGTGTGTCCCTTCTGTTTCTTTATCTCCTCTAGATCCCGGTTATGATACACCTTATTAGCGATCTCAACTAACTCGCTAATACCTTTCCCCAAAAACCCATCTATTCTCTGTATTTTGTTCCGTATATCCCTCTGTGACTGACCCACAAACGAAGAGTTAATTAACCTCTGATTCTCCGTTGTTTCAGGATCAATAGGACTATACATCCTGTACGCATCCAGCAATCTTTCTAAAAACGCACTTGGGGATTCCTTAACCTCTTGCACCACATCTGCTATTTTTCCCATATTTGTGGGCTTCTTCCCTCCCGCTTTAACACCCATTATTACTGCTGTTCTGTATGTCTGCAGATGGGCAACTCCTTCAACTGTATTGTACGGCCATTTAGGATCCGTTTTGGGGTAATGCTCCTCTGCCCATGCTTCTGGATGAGGCTTAGCATCTGCTACAGCTTGGGCGAGTAAAATCTTTCGCGCGCTACTATTTATTCGGGCTCTTTCCTCTGTGGTGAACATTGTCAACATTAATTGCTGACAATCTGCCCATGTGGGGTTATGTGTGAGCATAACTGACTCTATCATACTGGCCACTGCTGCGGGATTTGTGGAATACAGTGGTGTGTGTGTTTTCCAATTAAAAAGATCCGTTGTCGTGAACGGGATATGTGTATTGCATTGGCCCTGGATTCCCATCCGCCAAGGGGGGCTTGGCACCTCCCGCAAAGGCAACTGCATAGCATTCTTGTAGGGATTGTGTTGGTATGGATCCCGGGGTTTATGTATACTATTCGCTGCGCGTGTGGTAACTCCCTGGTTCTCATCCTCCTCTTTATCATCACCATTCCCGTGGGGCACTAATTTATATACGCTCCCATCGGGCATCTCAATCTTCTCTGGTGGAGCCTCTATGTCCCCTCCACCCGCTGCGCCCTGCCCTTCCTCCGCAGCCGCACGGGACGGAGCAGAGGGAGCTGACCGAGACCCAGCCGCTGCCTGCTCCCCCCTCTCCGCCCGCGCAATCGCGGCATTCAGAGCTTCCCTAGCTGCCCCATAACATAATGGATAGGACGGGGGCAGACCGTCACTCTCTTCCGGTTGTTCTACCAACACCTCTCTCTCTCTATTATTTTGGGGGTCCTGCTTCTTATTTCTCCCCGCTATCATTATAAAATGACTCTTATTTTTAATACAATATCTCCATACATCTATATATGGGTATTGTTCAGGATGTCCATACTGCTCTGTAACTTGGGAATGTACCTTCTGTACTAACTCCGGGTCCATTGACCCCTGCTCTGGCCATCCTGGGACTAATAACGGCCACACAACTGTACACATTACATTTAATTTCTCTTTTGTCAATTCTACACCATAATCATGCGTTTTATATAATGCTTAAAAATTCCGCACCATATATTCTAGTCTCACCCTCCTTCACCTTCTTGGGCTTAGATGACCCGTTACCCATTATTACTCTTGAAAACAGTACTCTTTGCAATACAGATATATTATTTCAACAACAGTTAAAATCTACAGTCTGATACTTCAGTCAACAATTCCTCCGCAACACATAACATATCAGATTCTTTCATCACAGAACAAAACATAGGCACTTCTACTCTTTCTACTAGCCAAGGGTACTACCTCTGTGGCTCCTTATACCCCGTAATTTGAACTCTAACTCTTGACTGCGTGTGGCTATGTGCACCCCGTTCCTTGTCTATACTTCCATCTGCAATTCCAATCTGCTTTATGGATAATCTACCCACTCAGCACCACTATCTCTGCAGCTACCGCTGGCTCCACTATGAGCCCTTCTCACTACACGGCGTACACACTAGGCACTGACTCAGGCTCTCAGCCCAGTCACAGAAAATCCCTCCTCCTTTCCCTTTTACCCACGTGGCGAAGCTCTATTTACAAACACTGACTAAATGACTCATGCAACTCCACGTAGCTACCTTCTCCCTCTCTTACAGAACTACCCTTTGATTGGCATTCAATTCCCCCGAATCCAGACACCCGCTAGCCACTCTGGCTCCTTCAATGTCAGCGCTATCAGCGGCGGGCTAGATATGCCAATAGGATGGTGGCCATCGCATCCTCTTATCCGTCTATCTCAGTCGGACGTTTCCCTTAGATACCGGTATTTCCTTTAGACATACAAAACATAGAAGAAACGTTACCTATCGCCGGCGCTGCTCGCTGTTTCCTCGGACTCGGGTGTCTGTCCCAGCTTCCCGGGTCGGGGGGTCCGTTTGGGACGAGATGAGGTCCACTGTACAGGAAATCCTGCTTGGCGCCTGCAGATGTCAGCTCACCTTCAACGGACGCCCAACCATCGGGATTCTGGCACTGCTGCAGTCAAGCGCCGCACTGTGTTCAGCAGCCGTTGCCTGTGTCTTGGCAAAAGGCCCGTTATCCCGGCTATCGAGTCCCCCAGAAATGTAGGAGGGCAAAAACAGGTTCACTTTCAGAACGGCGCCGGACCAGACACAAGCAAGGATTGTCCAAACACGAGAGTCTCTTCAGGAAAGGCAAGAGTTTATTGTGTCGTCACACAAGTGCTCACACAGGATTGAATCGCTTAGAGTGAGCCCCGATTACACAGAGACATGAGGTTTTATGCCCCAAATACATAATTAGGTACATCCCCATTAGCCCACCTCCTTATGACACTCTATTCCACCCCACGTGGGTTAATACCTCCCATCATTAATTCGAACACAAAGAACATTCCACATATAACTATAAATTGATACACTTCTCGTTAGTTTGACAGTCTGTGATTTGTTTGTGCTGTCTTTCTCCGGGCAGTGCCTCCCTCCCTATCGGCTATGTTTATTCAGGTGGCCTGGGGCCTGGTCTGTATACTCCTTCTATTTTCTGCGGGCCCCAACGGCCTTGAGTCGCTTTTCTCCTCCGTGCCAGAAACAGCAGAGATCTCTCATAAAACTTTAATTGCTTTTCTGCTAATCTAAACGCATTCCTAAATTTCTACGTATACCTCATTCTAGTTTCAGTTACAAACCTGTCTAGTTATATACAAGTGAACCAATATTCTGAACAAGACGGCCGCCTGTGTACAATGGCGGCCGTCTTCCAGCCTATTTCCACTTCAAGATGAGCTGATGGGGTTCGGACAGTTCGGAGTTCGACCCGAACTTTGGCAGTTCGAAAGTTCACGAATTTCGAACTTTTTGGGCATGTTCGGTTCGGGTTCAAAAAAAAAAGAAATTTTGAAAAAAGTATAGAAAATGCTTAAAAAAATACTAAAAAATCTAGAAATAAAGAGACTCTTTACTGCAGAATATTATAAGCAACGGTTTATTAGATATTGAATTAAAAACTAATGTGTACGTGGAAAGATTATCAACTCTAAGGCTGGGGTCAGACGAGCGTAGTGTTCACGTCCGTGATTGCGCCTAAAAGTACGTCCGTGATAGCATGAAAGAAAGTCCATTGGAGCCTGTTACACAAAGTACGTCCGTACTTAACTGCGGACGCACTACGGCCGTGGCAAACGGACGCAAGGCAGGCAAGAACGTACAACCACTAGAACGGCCGCACAAAGTGCGCTGCGTCCGCAACGTCCGCATAGCTTTGTGTGTGAGTGATGGAACGTGGTCAGACGGACTGCATTTATACGTCCAGCATTTTTCACAGTCAAAATGGTTTCGCTTTTTAATTTATTTTCCCTCCTACATCCGTCAAAATATACATCAGTAAATAAACGGACTGTGTGGCCATTACTGTGTCTTCCGTACTGACGTACATCCGTGTGCACGGATGTACAGTCAATAGAAATCACGCTCGTCTGACCCTAGCCTTAATGACCTCTGTTCACAAACGGGCATAACACCAGGTGTTTTAAGTCTGGTAATCAATTTGATACATTGTACAATATACTGAGGGTGGGGTGGTGTCTGGTGTCTGCTTCTGATTGAGATTTGAGAATTAATTTCCCTAAAACATCCTAATATGCTGCATTTAACTGGTGTTTGAAAAAAATCTAAAGCAATGTTATTTTTCACCTCGGGATTAAACATTCACAGGGTTATTCAGAGAGCGGTGAAAAGCAGGAGAATATCTGGAGAAGTGAAAATTCTAGGTCAAAATAGCCAAACCAGAAAAATTCTCCCATTTATCTCACTTTCCAAATCGGCTATTTGGTCTAGATTGTTCTCTTCTCTTGCCAGTTCTCCTGGCTTTCACCTCTCTCTCAGGGTTGTTCAGAGAAAGGTGAAAACCAGGAGAATGGCAGGAAAAGAGAACAATCTGGACCAAATAGCCGATTTGGAAAGTAAGATAAATGGGAGAATTTTTCTGGTTTGGCTATTTTGACCTAGAATTTTCCATTCTCCAGTCATTCTCCTGCTCTTCACCGATCTCTGAATAACCCTGACAGGGTTATTCAGAGAAAGGTGAAACTCAGCACCTAAATACAGGGGAATAATGCACAGGCATCAGGGATTCGAAATATAAGCAAATCAAACGCACATTGCTGTGGCCGTTCCGTCACAGAGCTATTAAACTCTATGGAGTTGCTAAATTTACACCAAGGTTGGAATACATCCCAATATCGACTGCATACTCTGGTGGTAACGTCTCTGCTCTACATCCATGGAGAAGCGGCTCTGAATCCCGATCAGGACTCCTGACCAGAATGTCTTCCGCTACATCCATGGAGAAGGTCTGTACCTTACAACTGCAAAGAAACAGGTTCAACCTGACCACCGTGCCGCTGCTCTACGACCGTGGAAAGAAGACCTGGTTTCCAGAAGACCTCACCACAAGACCACTAAAAAGGATGCACTCCCCTCAGAAAACCTGTAAATTCCATTCTAGATTGTAAATGCCCTTGGGAATATGAGCTCCTTGATTCATACAGGTTTATCTATGTGCAGCGTTCTAATGTAGCAACCCATTGTTCTCCTATTTTATACATCGCTGTGGAATCTGCTGGCACTATATAACGTATGATAATGAAACTTGGGTTACAGACCAGGTGTGATGTATCCATCCATAAAATCTGTAATTAAACTACACGGTGGTTTATTATCCTTCTAAAAGTTGCTTTAAAATATATTCGGCATCAATTCCAGTTTGTTTAAGAATTGTAAGAATAAGTGAAAATGCGGCGAGTCTTCGTTCTCTCCTAATCCGGGATTTCGTTGGTTAAATGTTTAGCGATAAGGGATTTCTCCTCCTTGTACCGCACTAAATTGGAAATGTTTTGACATCGGAGAGGGATTTCAAGCAGCCACGTGGTCTCGCTTTATACTAACCGTTTAATCCCCCAGCTGTAAATCCATAAATTAAACCAATTTTCATTTTCCCTTTTCTCAATTGACACGATCCTTGGAAAGTGTAATCCTCCAAGGAAAGTGCCGAGGTTCAATCAGCGAGTATTAAAATGTATTTTCCTTGTCAAATCCCTCGCCAAGAAATGAACGTATGGATTTGTCACGTTCCCTAAGAAATCAAATGCTGAGTATACAGGATATATTGAATTTATTATCCTGTATTTCGTTAGGATTTACCGGAATGTTTTCAGAGATTCTAATCCGGAATCCCTCACTTAGGGCTCTATTAAATTCGTCGCGCAAATGCGCACGTGTAGCGCTATTTTTTTTTGCACGAAGAGTTAAACGTTAACGCACGAAAATCACCGCTGGAATTACATTCCTCGTGCATTTTTTCATCCGTCGGGAAATTGCGCTCGTAAAACCGACGCGAAAAAATGCGCGCAAAGGTACTTTGCGCACAGAAATCAATGAGTGCAATGTAATTTTTAACGCGAGTCCGTCAGATGAACGCATTTTTGTGCAGACTGCGCACAACAGTCGTACGTTCTGACGGAAGACAAGGTAGTGGCCGTCATTTTTGACGGATCTAGTAAAAAAAAGTGCGCATCGATGTTCTCCGTTGTGAATTCGCAGTTTAGTATTGTCAGGTTGTTACAATTTGCCGTTACCACCAGCTTTTCAAAGACGTTAAAATTAAGGCTGGGGTCAGACGAACGCAGTGCGAACGCGCGTGCAGCCGCAATTTATCACGGCCGTAGTAGCAGCAAATGACGGGCAATACACGAAGTACTGCTGCACGAAAGTGCAGCCGCGCAACGCAAGCGGCAAACGAACGCATTTGTTCGAGAACGTGAAACCGCTAGTACTGACGTACAGAGTGCGCTGCGTCCGCTAGCGGCGTGTGTGCGTGATTAGGAGATGTCAGACGCTGCTAATGTCCGGCCAGCATGACGTCCAGACGCAAAAAGTGTTTTATTGATGATCCGTACAAAATCACGGACGAAAATGCGCATAGTATGACCGCTATCGCGTATTCCGTGAAAAAATACGTCCATTCGCTCGAACGCACTTTTTCACGGACGACGCAAAAAATGCGTTCGTCTGGCCCTAGCCTAAGCGCGCAAATATTGTCCGCTAAATTTTGCGCGAAGTTTGTAATACCATGCGCGCACCAGCGCACAAACGCACTTGCGCTCACAATGTTAAGTATAGGATGCGCGCACTAAATTGCGCTCGCAAAGGGTTCGCGCAGGGTCACTCGCGATAGACGTTAATGCGCATTTTGTGCGCGAACGTCGTAATACGACGTTCAGCGCAAAGGGTTTTTCCCCTCGCGTCAATGCGTTTTTGAGCACGCGTTAACATTTGTGTGAAGAATTTAATCGAGCCCTTAGTGTGTCACCCCTACCCTCTTAGATTGTAAGCTCTTGAGCATGGTCCTCTCACCTACTGTATTGTGTGTTTAACCTGTATGTTTATTTGTAGGCTTGTGCACCGATTTTTTTTTCGGTTCGATTCGGTTCGATTTGTTCGGATGTTTAAACTTTTCGATTTGGCTCGTTTCGACCGATTTCTGTTTCGATTCGGTTCGGTTCGTTTTTCGTGTACATTTTTTTTTCGGAATATCGACCATTTTTCGTATTTTCGTGTCACTTTGCTCGTTTTTTGTATCGACTTTTCGGAAATTTCGGAAATTTTCGTTTTTTCGGAACTTCTGTTCTCCTCGTTTCAAAGTATCTACGATAATTCTGGCGATTCTATCGTGTTTTTTTTTATTAAATAAAGATCAAATCATGAATAGAGCAAAAATAAATTTCGATTTGACATATTTCAAGTCCATTCGAAAATTCGGAAAATATTTCGTTTCGGCTCGGAAAACTTTTCGGATCTGCCATTTTCGGATCTAAAAAATTTCGGAAAATCGGCCGCATCCGAAAACACGAATCGGGAAATGTCGTGAAAATTCCGAAATCCCGAAACGCACATCCCTATTTATTTGTTGTTCTGCCTCCCACTGTACAGCGCTACTTGTAACTGTAACAAGTCCTACAGATGTTTTGGTTTAACCAACTCCAATCGAAGACACTTGTATATATAATTTTTAGATGCATTTAATTATATATTGGAATGTCCTATAGAGATCTTAACCCGGCCCTGGGTGTTTGCATAATCGGCGTGGGTCGGTCTGGATGAAGTCCAGGGCCAATGTTTTTTAATTTTTTTTTTGTGTGCCAGTCCAGACCTGTGCCCACTTATGAATTCAGTATCCCTGTGTGATACTACATAGCAATCGGTGCTCTGGATTTTCCTCATTCCCGTCTTCCAAAAATGTGTTCTACTCACTCCTATAACTGACAAAATACATTAACACTTTATGTAAGGATGCGGAAAGTAAATATAAAGGTGATATATTGTTTCCCTTCCACCAATAGTGTTTATATTCACATACTTTTCTGTAAACACACTGGGTTATTCAGAGAGAGGTGAAAACCAGGAGAATGCCTGGAGAAGTGAAAATTCGATGTCAAAATAGCCGAATCAGAAAAATTCTCCCATTTATCTCACTTTATAAATCAGCTATTTTTGACCTAGACTTTTCACTTCTCCGGTCATTCTCCTGGTTTTCACCTCTCTCCGAATAACCCTGTCAATGTTCTTGCTTGTTGAGATTTTTTTTTATTACCCTTTATATACACAGGGTTATTTAGAGAGAGAGGTGAAAACCAGGAGAATGCCTGGAAAAGTGACAATTCTAGGTCAAAATGGCCAAACCAGAAAAATTCTCCCATTTATCTCACTTTCCAAATCGGCTATTTTGACCTACAATTTTCACTTCTCCAAAAGTTCTCCGGAGTTCACCTTTCTCTGAATAACCACATTAGTGTTTTGACCCTTTTGTAATAATATGACATGATTCACATGATTTATTTTAGAATTTTGCTTGGGTCTCTGAAGCCTGACGGCATGTACCAAGGTGGTGCATAAAAAGATGGGGGGAGCACATTCATGGAGTGTTCCCTTGCAGACTAAAAACACCTCTATCCCATAGAGCTGTAGTCAGCAACTTTGCTCCAAAAGATGTTTTGGAAGATAAGGGGTTATTCATAGAGTGCCTAATTAGCCACAAAATCACACCGACCGGTGAATTTCCCGTACGCTGCAATTTCTTGGCAATCCGCTATTCAAAAACTGGCAATTCGCCAAATATTGGCGAATTGCCAGCGAAATACAGTACCTGTTCGGCAGTGAAATCCCCCATAGAGAAGCAATGGTAAATCTATTCAGAGAACATCGAACAGCTCCAAAATGTCAATGAAATGCCCTGATGTTCAGTGGTTTCATTCGGCAGGTTTAATCAAGAGAATCGTATAGGTTTCATTGTAAAAAATATTCCCCGTTTTTTATTAAATATTTGTTATACCATTTAGTCTTTTAATTTGCAGCAAAGACTCTCTCTCTCTTTTTAGGATTTCCGTTAAGTGGCTTGACAGCTTTTTCCGGCGACTGGTCGGCGCTCTGTTTCGGCGGATCATCAGCTTTTTTCGGATGCGTTTGGCGGTTTTCCGGCGGATCGTTGGATGCATTCAACATTTTTTCGGCGACTTATTGGATCGATCCAATGTTTTTTCCGGTGGTTTTGCGGCATTTTTTCCTTTCGATTCGGCGGTTTTGCGGCGGTGTTTCAGATGCGTTCAGCGGCTTGTTCCTTGCACTTGGGGGACTCTAGGGTGAAAGGTGAATTTACCGCAGGGTCGGCGAGCTTGACTCCACTAGGTGCGGTGAACAAAACGGCACTGAAATTCCACTTCTTTTAATAACCCTGATAGTGATCTCATCTTCGCGTCCAATAACTCGCTGATCTCAAGTCCTCTGTGGTCCTGTGCGAGACTAAAGGGGTTATTCAAACAGCACCAAATCACACCGAACAGTAATTCAAAAAGCTGACGATTCGTCAAATTTTGGCGAATTGCCAGAGAAATACAGTGATCTTTGGCAGCAGTGAAATCCCCCATAGAGAAGTAATGGTTAATCTATTCGGAGACACCAAACAGCAGAGGAATGTCAGTGAAATGCCCTGATGTTTAAATTTAAAAGGAAACAAAGTAGCAAAACAAGAGGACATAGTCTTAGATTAGAGGGGCAAAGGTTTAAAAGTAACATCAGGAAGCATTATTTTACTGAGAGGGAGGTGGATACATGGAACAGTCTTCCAGTTGAAGTGGTAGAGGCCAAAACAGTAATTGAATTTAAGCTAGCATGGGATAGGCATAAGGCTATCCTAAACAAAAGATAAATCCAGGTAAAGTATCCATGTAATTGGGCAGACTAGATGGGCCGAAAGGTTCTTATCTGCCGACATTTTTCTATCTTTCTATCTTTCTATGTTCAGTGGTTTCATTCGACAGGTTTAAACAGGCGAATCCAATAGGTTTCAATGTAAAAAAAGTTCCTCGTTTTTATAAATTCTTTATTCAGCTGTTTATTCTTTTCACTGCAGCAAAAAGTCTCCATAGTAATTTAATTTTTTAGAATTTTTTTTAAGCATTTTAAGAATTTTTTTTAGCAACCTTTTTGATTCTGATATTTTTTCTATATTCAGTAACAAACCTTTTTATTGGACCTTATACATTATTTCCGTGCATATTTTTTTTTATATACTGTGATTCGGCAGCTGGTTGGAGTAGTTTGGAGGTCTGTTCACTGATTCGTTGACTGTGTTCGGTTTATCGGTTACATTCAGTGGGTAGATTAGGCGCACTTCGGGGCCCCTGCAGTGAATGCTGAATTCACCTCAGGGTTGGTGAATTGAGGTTGCCGAAAGGGGGAGCTGCTTTCTAAATAACCCTTTTTAGTCCTTGCATTTCTAAGGCCGAATTAGCCATCTGAGTCTCTGATCAAAGGTGGGGGGTGACAGGGAGCTCACAGGAGGGTGACATAGTTTAAGATTGAATGCTCACACTGTGTAGAGCACGCGAGTAAACACCTACTGAATTGCGCTGTGTAGACACACCAGGGAGAACCCTCTTCCGGCCACTGGGATGTCCTGAAGCAACGTCACAGAGGTCCGCCAGCATCCAGAAGCAAATAGTCAAAAGAAAAACCGCATGCTCCACAGGAGATTAATCTCGCAGAATTTATTCGAGCAAAAACAGAAGAATAAAATTTTATTATTTTGCTTATTGGTGGGTTCCAATAATAATTATTGGGTTTAATATCCATGTGTATGTGTGTGTATGTATGTGTGTGTGTATATGTGTGTTTATTATTGCAGAGGCCATTTGCACATCACAGCAATTCAAAGAACTCCATCCCAGAGCCCCTGTGCCACATTCCACATATGCAGCAAGGAACTCTGAGTAGGATATGCAAATTACAGCTGTCTCTCTTTTATTGCGTTTTTACACAGAACCCTTAAATCAATGCCGTGTCATACTATGGCTTTTTTTTTTGCAGAGATCAGGTTTATGCAACTGGTCAAAGATATATATATGTATATATGTGTGTGTGTGTGTGTATATATATATATATGTGTGTGGACCAATGTGTGTTTTATTTATGAATGATTAAGGCCTTGTAGGGCCGAAACGTCACATTTTATTCTTCTGTTTTTGCTCTAATAAATTCTGTGGGATTAGTCTCGTGTAGAGCACGCGTTTTTTCTTTTGACTTTGTAGAGTAGGGCTGTCTAACTTCACCCCCTCCCCCCACAGATGATTTATGAACTACAATTCCCAGAAGTCTTTGCATTAGATGGCCAGGCAATCTTCGACATCTGGGAAGGCTGGGGTGTCCCTTTAACCCCAAAAAACTAAAAATAACACAATTCCTTATCTCTGGTTGCACAGTGCAGAGGACAGTGTGATTCAATGCCCCCTCTTGCTGAGAGCAGAAGGAAACTGGATACCATGGACTCCATGTAGACGTTACGCAGCTGCGGCGCAGCAGCCAGTGATTGCAAGTTATGACGAGTTGAGCTACTGACAATGTCACTCACTTGTTATAGAGCCAGTAACAGGGAGCTGCTAACGGATAAGGGTGAAAGTCAGGAGGATTGGCAGGAGATGTGAAAAATCTCTAGACCAGATGACTCATTTTGGAAAATGAGATAAATGGGAGAATTTTTCTGGTTTGACTAATTTTTGACCAAGATTTTTCACTTCTCCAAAAGTTCTCCTGACTTTCACCTTTAGTGAATAGACCTGTATGTTTTTCTTTCGTTCCCAGATTTCTAGATGTTGAATTGTAGAAAATTCATGAGAACGTTGACTTTTGAGAGATTCTACACACACAGCCAAAAGATCTTTGCATTGAGTTGAGTTTATCCATTGGATGAAGCATCCAATGGATAAACTCAACTCAATGCAAAGATCTTTTTCTTAAAGGGTTATTCAATATAAGCCAAACTGCCCCCGATTTGCACCAAATGGTGAATTTCAGTGTACAGTGCAATTTCGTGGCAGATCGGTTATTCATCAAGTTGTCATTTCGCCAAACTCCGGTGAATTGCCAGTGAAATACAGTGCAGCTCGCCTCAGAATGCCGCAGTTTGGCGATCTTCGGCAGCAGTGAAGTAACAGTTAATCTATTCAGAGAATACCAAACTGCACCGAAATGTTGGCAAAATGCCCAGATTTACGGTGATTCAGTTTGACAGGTTTAAACAGGCGAATCCCATATTAATTACCGTATTTTTCGCTCCATAAGACGCACCTGACCATAAGACGCACCTAGTTTTTAGAGGAGAAAAACAGGAAAATAAATATTCTGAAATCAAATAGTGTAATAATGGATATACTGCCCCAGCTCATGGATACTGTCCCCCAGCTCATGGATACTGCCCCAGCTCATGGATACTGTCCCCCAGCTCATGGATACTGTCCCCCAGCTCATGGATACTGCCCCCAGCTCATGGATACTGTCCCCCAGCTCATGGATACTGTCCCCCAGCTCATGGATACTGTCCCCCAGCTTATGGATATGCCCCCCAGCTTATGGATATGCCCCAGCACATGGATTTGCCCCAGCACATGGATTTGCCCCCCAACTTATGGATATGCCCCAGCACATGGATATGCCCCAGCACATGGATATGCCCCAGCACATGGATATGCCCCAGCTCACTCGTGGATTTGCCCCAGCTCGCTGATGGATATGCCCCAGCTCACTCATGGATATGCCCCAGCTCGCTCATGGATATGCCCCAGCTCGCTCATGGATATGCCCCAGCTCGCTCATGGATATGCCCCAGCTCGCTCATGGATATGCCCCAGCAGCTCATGGATATGCCCCAGCAGCTCATGGATATGCCCCAGCTCGCTCATGGATATGCCCCAGCAGCTCATGGATATGACCCAGCAGCTCATGGATATGCCTCAGCTCACCTGCCACCGCCGCGTTCGGCTCCCTCTGAGCGTGCGTCCAGCGGCAGGAAGCTTGGGCACTCGCCTAAAGGGAGCCACGTGACCGCGATCTCGCGGTCACGTGGCTCCCCCAGGCGAGTGCCCAAGCTCCTTGCCGCCGGATGCACGCTCAGAGGGAGCCGAACGCGGTGGCGGCAGGTGAGCTGAGGCATATCATGGGGCATTCGTTCCATAAGACGCACCCACTTTTCCCCCCACTTTTTGGGGGGAGAAAAGTGCGTCTTATGGAGCGAAAAATACGGTAAATCTTAAAAAAATATTACAGTTTTTATTCAACAGTTTATTCTTTTCATTTTCAGCAAAAAGCCTTTTTATTTAGAATTTTTTAGTTATTTTACAGATTTATTTTTTATGCGAAATATTCGATTCCCCTTTTTTTTCCTTTTCTGTAACAGACTATTTATTGTTTTTTATAGGACCTTTATTTTATTATTTTCATGCACTTTTATTGTTTTAAACGCCTTTTTTTTTTAAAAAAAAAAAATAACCGTTAATTTTTTTATTATTATTTTTTTACCTGTTCGGCCACAAATTGGTGGCGGGCTGATCGGCGGATCCCGTTTGCACTTTGGGGACCCTTCTGTGAATGCTGAAATACACCACAGGGTTAGCAAACTGAAATCGCCGAAAAGCGCTGAACAAGAGAATAACCCCTTTAGTTTTTCTTTAGGGCAGTAGCATTGGCTCAAGTTAAAAAATATATATATATATTTTTTTTTTCTTTTTTAGATCTCGTGGTTAGCCTGTAGCCGCAGTATAAATGAGAGACATTCGAGACGTCTCCTTCCAGGGGGCACATGTTCTAAAAAAAGGGGGGGACATTGCAAAGCGTGACATGCTACTGTTTAAAACAAAATAGTCGTGTCAATCTTCTTCGTGAATCAGATTATAAATAACTTAGAAAAAAATCTAAAATGTAATTAATTAATTAATTAATTAATTAATGTATAATAGGTCAAATACTCTTCGGTAGGTAAAAGACAACAAGCATATTACAAGTAGTACACAGAGACCATGAAGGTATATAAGGACAGAATAGATAAAGAAAAGCGAGAGGAGTTATAGGGTAATGTGATGAAGATGGGGGGAGGGGGAATAGAAAAAAATATATACAGGGTTATCCAAAGAGCTCCGAATTGCTTGAGAAAGGTAACCGAACGCTGAAAATCAGCATTCGGTTATCTTTCCTGGCCATTCGGCTATCCAGAGAGCAGGCAATTCGCCAAATCCTGGCGAATTGCCTGCACATACGGTTCATGTTCGGTGTCTGTTTGAGGGCAGTGAAATCCCCATAGAGAAGCAATGCTTCATCTATTCAGAGAACACAAACCAGCAGTGAAAGGTTCCCCTAATGCCCTGCCATTCGGTGGTTTAATTCGGCAAATTTATTCAGGAGAATCCCATAGACTTCAATGTTAAAAATATTCCCGTTTTAATTCAATATCTAATAAACCGTTCATTATAAAATTCTGCAGCAAAGAGTCTCTTTATTTATAGATTTTTTAGGATATTTTAAGCATTTTTCTGATTTTTTTTTTTTTTTTAAGTTTACTTCTTTTCTCTGTAACAGCCCTTTATATTATCATTCCCTGGACCTCATATGTAAATTTCAGACATTTTCGTTCAGTAGTTTCTTTGCAAACAGCGTTTCACTTTTCACACATTCATACAAACTGTTTTGCTAATTTATTCACTGCCTCTTCTGCTGTGTCGAAGGCTGCGATCGGCTCCTGTTCGGGTTTTTCTGTTGTTTTCGGCAGGTTAATCCAGATGTTTTTGAGGGTTTTCGGCGTGCATTCGCCGGGTTTTGCGGTTAGTTTTCGTCGGGTTAGCGGTAGGCTTGTGCACCGATTTTTATTTTATTTTTTTCGGTTCGATTCGGTTCGATTTTTCGGATTTTTAAACTTTTCGATTCGGCTCGTTTCGACCGATTTCTGTTTCGATTCGATTAATTTTCCGTGTACATATTTTTTTCGGAATATCGACCATTTTTTGTATTTTCGTGTCACTTTGCTTGTTTTTTTGTATCGACTTTTCGTAATTTCGGAAATTTTCGTTTTTCGGAATTGTACATGTTTTCGGAATATCGACCGTTTTTCGTATTTTCGTGTCACTTTGCTCGGTTTTTGTATCGACTTTTCGTAACTTTGGAAATTTTCGTTTTTTCGAAACGTCTGTTCTCCTCGTTTCAAAGCAATACATTTCGATTTGACACATTTCAAGTCCATTCGAAAATTCCGAAAATATTTCGTTTCGGCTCGGAAAACTTTTCGGATCTGCCATTTTCGGATATAAAAATTTTCGGAAATTCGGCCGCATCCGAAAACACGAATCGGGAAATTTCGTGAAAATTCCAAAATTCCGAAACCCGAAACGCACATCCCTAGTTAGCGGCAGCTTTTCCCTGCAATTCGGGGGCCCTGTGGTGCTTGCTGAATACACCGCAGGGTCACCGAAATGGGATCGGCAAAAGGAACCGAATTGAAGAGAACGAAAAGTAACCGAACTTGCGGTGACTTTTCGAATCTCTTTGAATAACCCTGCTATTTTTTTTTGTATTAAAAATAATAAAGAAAAATATGTGCGTTTGTCCAGATGGGTACATTCTTAAAATAAATAGACTACCTGAAAATACCTTTTGCATTCGTTTACCTCCCCAGGGGAGCTCCGTGTATCTAGGACAGGGATATTACTCCCCATGCTAATTTATTTCCCTATGCCCTCTACGCTGATCCGAATATTACGACTGGAGAAATCCCATTCCGTGACAGCGACGCTCAGGATATTTTCGGTATCATTAATTGCAATTTCAGCAGCGATTTAATCTTTGCTACCTTTCGGTTTTAGCACAGGTAATTTTGTCAATTTATTGCAGACATTAGGGCAGAGCATTGGCAGATCTCAACCTTTCACAGCTCCAACCTCTGCAGATGCTAAATCATTACCAGTCTCTTTCTTGCATAATTGAAGCCTGTTTTTTTTTGTTTTTTTTCTTTCGCCTCTCGCTCTCTTCTACAAGGCTCATCGCGCAGCACCTCAGCCAGGCTCGCTGTAATATCACCGCGCGGATCATAAAAAGACTTGTTTTCGGAAAGATTTAACCTCCCTGGCGGTCTAATTTTTTCAAAATTTCGTGTCTAAAAGCGTCTCTTTTTTTTTTTAAAGGAAACGTGTTTTTTGTACATACAGGGTTATTCAAAGAGATTCGAAAAAAGTCACCGCACGTTCGGTTAACCACTAGCTGCCACGGATCAGGAGATAGGGGGTTCATTGGAACCCCTTTCTCCACCATTGGTGGCAGCTAGGGGTTAACTCCAGGACTGCTATGCTATGATGACGCCAGATGACGCTATGCATGATGACGCCAGTCCTCCGGGGGAGTTCCCGGAGGCTTGGCCGACATTCAAGATGTCAGCCAGCTCCGGGAAAGGATCACGAACCGGTGCTTTTCAGCGCCGATTCGCGATCCGGCCCCCATAGGGTTAATGCCAGGTACCGTTTGGAAGGGCAGGCTGTGCCCTTCCAAACGGTGCCTGGCATTAAGCTCAGGACCCAGCGATCGGGAGGGAGAGAGGTCCGAAGGACCTCCCCCCCTCCCTTTCAGGCGCCTCCTCCGCACACGCGGGGGGTGCCTGAAATAGATGTCATCGCGCCGCCGCAATGACATCTATTGTGCCCGCGGCGGTCCCAGAGTGACGGGCTGACATCCAAGATGTCAGCCCGCACCGGGGGGCACAGCGATCGGCTGGAATCCGGCCGATCGCAGGCTGCTTTGGGAGGACGCGCTCAGCGCGTCTTCCGCAGCCAACCCTTCCTGCGGCAGGACGCGCTGAGCGCGTCCTCTGCAGCGAAGTGGTTAATGAAACATATGAGCCAAATATCCACAGTGCAAGGAGGTCCATGGAGACCATGGAGAAGATGACACCCTGGGATGCATTCCTTCCTCCACCAGTGAGCCAGTCCCTAGACATAGCCCATTTTAGGCCCCTGTTACATTCTTCGCGCAATTTCATTCGCGTAGTGCAAATTATTTTGCGCATCATCGAGCATTATCGAGGGAAAATTAACAGTGGTATACCGATCCGAATGCATTTTCTCATCCGTCAAAAAATAACTTCTGTAAAAACGACGCGCAAAACGAAGTGTAATACGCGCGCAGTAACGTTGCGCACGTAAATCAGTGTGCGGACTGTTTTTTTCGCGGGATTCAACCAATCAGAATTAAGAACCTTAATTGACATTAATTTACCTTAATTGACTCACTTAAGTTTTTGCGCCTGTCAAAGTAAATCTGAGTATACATGCTGCAGCAATAAAAAAAATATGCACAAATTCACAATTTTTTTGTTTGGGTATGTGTAGGAGGTGTAGAAACATAGAAAAATGTCGGCAGATAAGAACCTTTCGGCCCATCTAGTCTGCCCAATTACATTTGTACACTTTACCTGGATTTATCTTTTGTTTAGGATAGCCTTATGCCTATCCCATGCCTGCTTAAATTCAATTACTGTTTTGGTCTCTACCACTTCAACTGGAAGACTGTTCCATGTATCCACCACCCTCTCAGTAAAATAATGCTTTCTGATGTTACTTTTAAACCTTTGCCCCTCTAATCTAAGACTATGTCCTCTTGTTTTGCTACTTTGTTTCCTTTTAAATATACTCCCTTCCTCTACCTTGTGGATTCCCTTTACGTATTTAAATGTTTCTATCATATCTCCTCTGTCTCGTCTTTTTTCCAAGCTGTACATGTTAAGATCATTAAGCCTTTCCTGGTAACTTTTCTCCTTCAAGCCATACACCATTTTAGTAGCCCTTCTCTGAACTCTCTCTAAGATGTCTATATCCTTCTGGAGATACGGTCTCCAGTACTGCACACAGTACTCCAAGTGAGGTCTCACCAGTGCTCTGTACAGTGGCATGAGCACTTCCCTTTTCCTACTGCTAATACCTCTCCCTACACAACCAAGCATTCTGCTAGCATTTCCTGCTGCTCTATTACATTGACTACTTACCTTTAGATCCTCTGAAATAATAACCCCTAAATCCCTTTCCTCAGATGTTGAGGTTAGGACTGTATCGAATATTCTATATTCAGCCCTTGGGTTTTTACATCCCAGGTGCATTATCTTGCACTTATCCACGTTAAAACTCAATTGCCACAGCTCCGACCATTTTTTTAGTTTACCTAAATCATTTGTCATTTGGCTGATCCCTCCAGGAACGTCAACCCTGTTGCAAATCTTTGTGTTATCAGCAAAAAGACATACTTTTCCATTAATACCTTCTGCAATATCACTAATAAAAATATTAAATAGAATGGGTCCAAGTACTGACCCCTGAGGTACGCCACTGGTAACAAGACCTTGCACCGAATAAACTCCATTTACCACAACCCTCTGTTGCCTGTCACTCAGCCACTGCCTAATCCATTCAACAATATTGGAATCCAAGCTCAAAGATTGCAATTTATTGATAAGCCTTCTATGCGGAACAGTATCAAAAGCCTTACTGAAATCTAAATAAGCAATGTCTACTGCACCACCTGTGTCTATTATTTTTGTTACCCAATCAAAAAAATCAATAAGATTAGTTTGGCATGATCTCCCTGAGGTAAACCCATGTTGTTTCTGATCCTGTAATCAGTGTTTTTAGATGGTCAACAATCCTTTTCTTTAACATGGTTTCCATTAATTTCCCCACTACTGACGTAAGACTAACTGGCCTATAGTTCCCAGATTCCTCCCTATTACCCTTCTTGTGAATGGGCACAACATTTGCTAATTTCCAGTCTTCTGGGACGACTCCCGTTAGCAAGGATTGGTTAAATAAATCTGTTAATGGTTTTGCTATTACATCACTGAGCTCTTTTAATAATTTAGGGTGGATCCCATCAGGCCCCATTGACTTATTTGTCTTTACTTTAGACAGCTGCTGTAGAACCTCCTCCTCTGTAAACTGATCTGTAATTGTCTCGTTAGTGTTTCCTCCTAACTGAGGTCCCTTTCCTTCCTTTTCTTCTGCAAAGACTGAACAAAAATATTCATTGAGGCACTCACCGAGACTTTTATCCTCTTCTACATACCTTCCTTCCTTTGTTTTTAATCTAACTAATCCTTGTTTTACTTTTCTTTTCTCGTTTATGTATCTAAAAAATGTTTTGTCCCCCTTTTTTACTGACTGAGCTATTTTCTTCTGCGTGTGCTTTGGAAGCTCTTATAAATTGCTTTGCCTCTTTCTGCCTAATCTTCTAGGTTTGCCTATCTTCTTCACTCTGAGTTGTTTTATAATTATTGAATGCTGTCTTTTTGTTCTTCACTATTTTGGCCACTTCTGCAGAGTACCACAGTGGTTTCTTCCCTTTTTTGTTTTTGCTAACAAGTCGAATGCAATTGCCTGTGGCCTTCAATAATGCTTCCTTTAAATAATCCCATTTCTCCTGGACTCCCTTTAAACTCCTCCAGTCTGATAATGACTCCTTCACACAAAGTCTCATTTTAGAAAAATCTGTTTTTTTAAAGTCTAAAACTTTTGTTTTTGTGTGGTGCGGCTCCATCCCTGTTCTTATATTAAACCATACTGACTGGTGATCACTAGATCCCAAATTTTCACCTACAACAACGTCCGATACCAAACCTCCATTTGTGAGTATTAAATCCAATATGGCCTCTTTACGGGTCGGCTCCTCAACTACTTGTGTTAGAGATAATGCCAGTAGGGAGTTTAGAATATTTGTACTCCTGGTGCACCCAGCTGTTTTGGTTTTCCAGTTCACATAAGGAAGATTAAAGTCCCCCATGATAATAACTTCCCCCTTCATTGCCATTTTGGCTATTTCCTCAAGCAGCAGATTATCTAGCTCTTCTACTTGTCCAGGGGGTCTATAGATCACACCTACACAAGCTACTGTATGATTGCCAAATGTTAGCGTAACCCAAACTGACTCTATGTTCACCTCGCTCACTTTTATTTGGTTCGTTTTTATGTTGTTTTTCACATACAGGGCCACTCCTCCTCCTTTCCTACCTTCTCTGTCTTTTCTATATAAAGAGTACCCCGGTATTGTTATGTCCCAGTTATTTTTCTCACTGAACCATGTCTCAGTAACCGCCACTAAATCTACTTTTTCAGCTGCCATCATTGCCTCCAGTTCATTGATTTTATTGACTAAACTGCGAGCATTTATAGACACGACTCTGAGCTTGTCATTTTTTTCCCCGCATGTTGCTTGCACCCTCCGATTTAGTTTTGGGGGACAATCAGGCAGATTGTTTTTTACCCTTTTGTCCCCCCTCCTAGTTTAAATATTTCTTTGCGAAACCTTTGAACTTCTCACTGAGAACATATGTTCCCCTATGAGTAAGATGCAAACCATCTTTTTTATACAGTTCCTTTCTGCTCCAATTAGAGCTATCATGGGACACAAAGCCAAATCCTTGCTCTCGACACCATTCCCGAAGCCACAAATTAAATTCCCTATTGCGCATCTGCCTATCCTAAATGTTATGCACAGGCAAAACTTCAGAGAATGACACAGTGGACGCAATCTTCTGTATTTCACCTCCAAGAACACAAAGATCTTCCTTAATCTCAGAAACCTCATTGCTAGCCAAGTCATTTGTCCCTAGATGGACTAGAACATCCACTTCCCCTTGCTGCTTTGCTTGTTTGACAATATTGAGAATGCGTCTCTTGTCTCTACGAGCAGTAGCCCCAGGAAGACATCTCACCAAACCACTACTCTCCAGCTCAACACCTCTTATGATAGAAGGCAATTGTTGCTGGGTGATTCTATCATGTCCCACCTTTTCCTTATTGTTCCTGGTTGCAGTCCTGCATACCTTAGGCATAGGGGATGGTGGTTCCACAACTATGGTTTCTGAGCCTACTTCCGTCTCACCACTACACTCTGAAAGCGCCTCAAAAGAATTAAGAAGAGCCACAGACTGTGGGACATGCCTTCTATCCACAACTCTAAGTCTACCAGATCCTACAGTAGTCCATCTGCCACTCCTAGGAGGCCTCTGTGGCAGTGGCTTTGTAACAGTCATAGCCATAGCCTGAGTTTGTGTAACAGATAATTTACAAATCTCAGACTTCAAACAGGCAATTTCCTGCTGCAATAAAGAGAGCTGCCTACATATCAGGCACACTCCAAACCTCCAAAAATTGGATCTAAAAACAAATGCATGACAGCTCTTACACTGGACCAAGCCTGCCATTATAAAAGAATGGATTTAAACCAACAAATCTTACCTTTTTGTAGGTTTTCTACCTCCTGTCTAAACTCAGACTACCTCCAGAGTATCTCCAGAAGATCTCCTCTAAGTGCTCACTTTGAAGACTTCACTTAGAAGGCTTCCCAAACTCAAATTAGACCAAGCTAATATTCCACAAGCTTTATATAGTCACCTAAGAACACCTCCCCCAGCAAGGAGTGGACAAGTTTAACCACTTTAGCAAATAGCACGCAGTTGATTCCAATTGTATGCTAATCAGTAAGTGTCATACTAATTAGTATATGTGTAACTATACTGTGCTGTATTTTTTTTTTCGTGCTGGTGTTTTTGGTTTCGGCCAAGACGTTCCGATTTGCAGTTACCACCAGCTTTTCAAAGACGTTAAAATTATGCGCGCAAACGTCATTCGTAAAAAGATGCGGATCGATTGAAATACAGTTGTGTTCAAAATTATTCAACCCCCAATGCTGTAAAGGGTTTTAGGGAATTTAGTGTACATTTGTAATTGTATTCAGAATGAAATCCTACAAGGACTTTTTAAAGAACCATATGCAACTAAAATGACATCAATTGGTTTTGTAATACAGTAGTAAATGTTTCTTTTGTGAATTCTTCACTGACACAATTATTCAACCCCTTAAAGACTACCACTCTGAAGAACAGAGGTTCATTCAAGTGTTTTCAATCAGGTATTGAAAACACCTGTGGATGTCACGGAGCAGCAATAAAGCATAATAAGCACCAATTAGGCAGCTTTAAAATGACTGTGATACTCAGCTCCTTCTAGACATTTACTGGTGTGGTTACAAACATGGTGAAGTCAAGAGAATGGTCCAGGAAGACAAGAGAAGAGGTGATTACTCTTCACAGGAAGGGCAATGGCTATAAGAAGATTGCAAAGATGTTAAACATACCAAGAGAGACCATAGGAAGCATCATTCGCAAATTCAAGGCAAAGGGCACTGTTGAAACGCTACCTGGTCGTGGCAGAAAGAAGATGCTGACTTCGACTGCTGTGCGCTACCTGAAGCGTAGAGTGGAGAAAAGTCCCCGTGTGACTGCTGAGGAACTGAGAAAAGATTTGTCAGATGTGGGTACTGAAGTTTCAGCTCAGACAATACGGCACACACTGCGTAATGAAGGCCTCCATGCCAGAACTCCCAGGCGCACCCCCTTGCTGTCTCCAAAGAATAAGAAGAGTCAACTGCAGTATGTCAAAAGTCATGTGGACAAACCACAGAAGTTTTGGGATAGTGTTCTGTGGACTGATGAAACAAAATTAGAACTGTTTGGGCCCATGGATCAACGCTATGTTTGGAAGAGGAAGAACAAGGCCTATGAAGAAAAGAACACCTTGCCTACTGTGAAGCATGGCGGGGGGTCAATCATGCTTTGGGGCTGTTTTGCTTCTGCAGGTACAGGGAAGCTTCAGCGTGTGCAAGGTACCATGAATTCTCATGCAGTCCGTCACAAACCTGAGGCTTGGGAGACGTTGGACCTTTCAACAGGACAATGATCCCAAGCATACCTCCAAGTCCACTAGAGCATGGTTGCAGATTAAAGGCTGGAACATTTTGGAGTGGCCATTGCAGTCACCTGACTTAAATCCGATTGAGAACCTCTGGTGGGACTTAAAGAAAGCAGTTGCAGTGCGCAAGCCTAAGAATGTGACTGAACTGGAGGCTTTTGCCCATGACGAATGGGCGAAGATACCCGTAGATCGCTGCAAGACACTTGTGTCAAGCTATGCTTCACGTTTAAAAGCTGTTATAACTGTAAAAGGATGTTGTACTAAGATTGAATGTCACTTGGGGGTTGAATAAAACTGATAATGATGTGAGCACAGAAAAGACATCTGTGGTTATTTCATTATAAATGTTATGTTATATTAGTCTGACCTACACGTGCCTCTTTGATTTAATTGTAAGCAAGATGACTGAATGATCAAAATCAATGTCAAACTGGCCAAAACACTCAATTTCAGTGGGGGTTGAATAATTTTGAACACAACTGTACCATCCGCATACCAGCTCACGAACGCATTTGCGCTCACAATGTTAAGTATAGGACGCGCACAGTTCATCACGCTCGCGCAGGTCCATCCTCGTTAAGCAATAACGCGCATCGTTTGCGCAAACGTTGTAATACGACGTTCAGCGCAAAGGGTTTTGCCCCTCGCGCAAATGCGCATTTGCGCACGCAAAACGCACTGCGCGAAGAATGTAATAGGGGCCTTAATCTCTAGACATGAAACAATAGGGCACATTGCAATCACAAGGTAGATAACAGATGACAAACACTCTACACAGTCTGATAGAGCAGCAATGTTTGTCAAACAATGACCACTCAAATCTTTCACAGTTGTAATACATACTCTATATGGGGGGGCTGCAGCGACAAACACAGTAATGATATTAGAAATAACAGTAACATATGAACCTAGACAAAAACAATATTTACAATCCAATATTAACACAGAACACGTCACACTGAACCCTTACAGGCACAAGGTGACATGGACATAGGATCGTCCGATGGGAAAACTACGAGGAGTCAATCCCACACCTCCCAAAACCAATCTTTGGTCCAGGGTCGGTGACAGAGCTAACTGCTCTGCTTCCCACAATGCTACAAGCAAGAGGGGGCTGGAAGGAGAAGGGGGACACTCCGCACAGTATGACCACTTTAATAAGCTGAAGTGGTCAGGGAGCATAGTGTCCCATTAAGAATGAAAATTGCCATGTTAGAAAAAAGATCACCTCGAGCGTCACCTGGGCTAGTACTTGCTATATATTAATTGCAGTGAGCGATATTGCATATTGTTCTTTAACTTTTTAAAATGGCATTTTAGTAGATTTAAGAAAAAATGACTAAATTGATTCATGTTAAAACGAGCATTTTTATAATTTACATCCATTATTTTCTAACTGTATCGAGTTATTTCAATTTGAAAGAAGAGACCACAAACTTTTTCTTTCTGAACTAAACCAAATAGCCAGGGCCCCGCACAGACTGCCACTTGCAATACGGACTAGTATGTGGCTTCCATAGTCAGAAGCCTGTGTGAATGTGAAATATGGTTCTGAATGAGAATTGGAGAGTTCGGGATACATTTCATTCCACAAGAGAAACAGCGGAGCTATCCATGGTGCTGATTCAGAAGCAAGGGCAGCAGTCCCGCAGGGCTCTCCACCGCGGAGCTATCCACGGTGCTGAGACATACAGGGTTATCCAAAGAGATCCGAATTGCTTGAGAAAGGTAACCGAACGCTGAAAATCAGCGTTCGGTTACCTTTCCTGGCCATTCGGCTATCCAGAGAGCAGGCAATTCGCCAAATCCTGGCGAATTGCCTGAACATACGGTGCCTGTTCGGTGCCTGTTCGAGGGCAGAGAAATCCCCATGAAAAAGCACTGCTTCGGCTATTCAGAGAACAAAAACCAGCAGTGAAAGGTTCCCGAAATTTCGGTGGTTTAATTCGGCAAGTTAATTCAGGAGAATCCCTTAGACTTCAATGTTAAAAATATTCCTGTTTTAATTCAATATCTAATAAACCGTTCATTATAAAATTCTGCAGTAAAGAGTCTCTTTATTTATAGATTTTTTAGGATATTTTAAGCATTTTTCTTAATTTTTTTTTTTAAAAGTCCGATTTTTTTTTTTTTTTTTAAGTTTACTTATTTTTTCTGTAACAGCCCTTTTTATTATCATTCCCTGGACCTCATATGTGAATTTCAGACATTTTCGCTCAGTAGTATCTTTGCAAACAGCGTTTCACTTTCACAGATTCACACAAACTATTTTGCTAATTTATTCACCTCCCTCGTCTGCGGTCTCGGCTGCTTCGGCTGTGTTCGGCTCCTGCTTGGGCTTGGTTTTCGGCGGGTTAATCCAGATGTTTTTGGGGGTTTTCGGCGTGTATTCGCTGGGTTTTGCGGTTCGTTTTCGTCGGGTTTGCGGCAGCTTTTCCCTGCAATTCGGAGACCCTGTGGTGCTTGCTGAATACACCGCAGGGTCACCGAAATGGGATCGGCGAAACGAACCGAAGAGAACGTGCGGTGACTTTTCGAATAACCCTGATAGTGTTCTTTGCCGAATTCAACCGGACTGAAAGAAAATAATACAACTGCTTTTTGCTTTAACCCCTTAAGGACCAAGGGTCTTTAAAGTCAATGCATTTATGACGAACAGTTACATCATTGGTCCTTAAATGGTTCAAGTAAAGTAGGAAACCTAAAATTTATCCTGAAAAATGCCTAAAAAAAAAAAAACTTTTTGCTGCACCTGGAAAAAATAAACAGTTGAATAAATATTTAATAATTATTATTCATGTCGGATCATTTTCGTACCAATATTATTTTTTTTGTTTGTTTCAGTTTTATCGTTATGCTACTGCGATTCAAATTTTTGGCAGATTCGTTAATTCGGACGGTCGGTTTTTTCGTATTTCGGAAATTTTTCCGAAATACGAATTGTGTGATTTTCATCTGAATTTGGATTCGGAACGGAACGAGATGCACAGGTCTATTGTGAGAGATGTGTGCTTGGAGAAATGCATTCTTCTTACACAGGAACTGATCAGCTTGTTTTTTAAGGTAGTCGTTTGCCAACCCTGGTCCTCAAGGACCACTAGCAGGGCAGGTTTGCAGATATGTGAAGCACAGCACGGGTGATATGATTTGCCGCTCAGTGATTGCAGGATTCAGTCTGCATTTCCCCAACGTAATCCTTACGGCCCCATTCACACTGTGCGATTTGAAAGTCGCACGATTTTCATATTCGCGACATAGTGCAATAATGTCGCGTAACGTCACGCGAAATCGCTGTTTTGTGCGATTTTTTTTTTTGCAAAGCACCACCAATACAAATCGCAAAATCGCAGATAGCAAATCGCAAAAAAAGGGTCATGTACCAGCGACATGCGACATCGCGCGGCAAGATGTGAACAGCTCCATTGAAATGCATTGGAGAAGCTACATAGTGCGACGTCGCGGCAAAATCCGTGCGATAAATCGCAAAGTGTGAACAGGGCCTAAGATCTGGCCTGTTAGGGGGACTTCAGGACCAGGGTTGGGAACCACTGCTATAGGACTTTCTGCCGTTTTTGTGGCACTGACCTAATGTCAACCCTTGTCATCCTATATGGGTAACACATATATGTGCATCAATGACTCGATCAACCTTAAGGTGATTTGGGGCACCTTTTAAAGTTAGGTGACACTCTCAAATATATATTTTTTCTATATTTGCATGTACACATCGATTTAGTAGCTCCTTTACTAATGTGTTTTTAGACTACAGATACAAAGTATCCTCCTTGCAAATATAGAAAAGTCAGCGTCAGATATAGCCGTAGGGTGTGCATGATGATGTTGGTAATTTCAAAATCGTAAGATTCCTTTAAAATGTACATTTTAAATCCATTTATCGGTACGTTTAGAAGAACTTGCAGTAAACGGAGTAGGAGAAAATATGTTTAAGAGCTTCAGTCCTCCACCTGGTGCATATTTTATCCATATCACAAAAAACCAACCCACTGCCAGTACGGATTGATTGTCAATAATTGTCCTATTGAAAGATGAAAGTGATTAAAATGCAAGAATTCGTTGCTGGAAGGCCAGCCTCTGGGCACAGAGGAGATGATTCCTAGTGGTTCAATAACAGCAGAATGTAAATTTTAAATGCTTTGGAAAACTCGTGATGTTATGATTCATGTGTTTTTCATAAACCAAGGCTCGAGCCAATGCCCAGTCTTAGCTCTTGGACTGTTACATCTATCGCTCTAATCCAGGAGTCGGCAACCTTGGCCGTCCAGATATTTTTAGAACTACATTTGTCATGATCGTTAGGTTGGCTGAGCATCACGGGAGATTATTATTATTATTATTATTATTTATTTATAAAGCGCCAGCATATTCCGCAGCGCTGTACAATAAGCACAGTACAGACAGGGTTACAATACATTGAACAACATTTGACAAACAGTACAGGAGGAGATGAGGGCCCTATTCCCGCAGGAACTCACAATCTGGGAGGGTTGGGGTTGGAAACAGGAGGAGAGGACTGTAAGGTGAGAGTGATTGATGGTTGCGTCAGTGAGTTGGGTGGTAGGCTTCCCTAAATAGGAATGTTTTCAGGGAGCGTTTGAAGGAAGAGAAGTTAGGGGAAAGTCTGACAGCACGAGATGCAGTTCCAAAACATCTGGATGGTCAAGGTTGCGGACCTTTGCTCGAATTCAGTGGTTCCTAACTCTGGTCCTCCAGTATCTCAGCCTGGCCAGGTTTTAAGATTTACCTTAGGGAAATGCAGACTGAATCCTTCAATCACTGAGCAGCAAATCATATCACATGTGCTGTGCTTCAGATATCCGGCAAACCTGGCCTGTTAGGGGGACCTGTGGACCAGGGTTGGGAAACACTGCTCTAATCCAGGGGTCATCAAACTTGTAGTTCCAAAACATCTGGAGGGCCAAGATTGATGATCCATACTCTGGATTAGTGGTTCTCAACCGCAGTCCTCAAGTACCCCCAACAGGTCAGGTTTTCTAGATATATGAAGCACAGCACAGGTGATATGATTTGCTGCTCAGTGATTGCAGGATTCAGTCTGCAATTCTCCGAAGTGATATGCAAAATCTGGCCTGTTGGGGGGGACTTGAGGACTGCGGTTGGGAAACATTGCTATAATCCATTCAAACCATAACAAATTCTATTGTATAATGTGGAGCATAGAGTAACAGCTCTTCGTGTATATAACTATATAGACAAGCTTGCAAAACCCCTTTATGCAGTGGCTGGTGTCTGGACCTTTTTGGAAACCCACCTGCATGGATGGCTCTTGCAAGGTCACGGGAAGAGCAGGTCAAGCCCCCCGCCCCAGGCCTGCTGGACCTATTCCATAACGGTGACAAGAGTCAGCACTCAGAGGTGTGAGAGAGACAGACAGACACACACACACCCCCAATCCAGCACTAATTTTTTTTTATGTTGTACATCATAGGTGGACAGAAATCGAAGAAGTGGTCACATCTATTTTCTTAGGGCTTGGCCAGTTACCTTTACCATGAACCACTTTGAAGATTCTTGTGTAGCTATTCTGTTTGAGAAGCAGCAGCATTTGTCATCCTTGCACCAATGCCATTTTTGCAACACTGGGGTTTTCTGATTTAACTCCTAAAGTGTTTTAGGTTCCCATAAAAATGGGCAAGTAGGACCGTACATCCAGATAGAGCTCATCGCAAGCATTTGTTACATGTTTTGTTATTTGTTGTGGAAACCTGAACAAATTTAATTTACCAAAAATAAATAATGCATCAATACCATCTATGTTTTAATGTTTAATTTTCCAAATCTGAAGAATGAATGTGGGTCTCTGGGCTTCCGAACCAAATCTATCCCTTAGTATCGTGCACCACCTTTGGTAAAAATGCGGCATTGCATGCCAACGTGCTAACGTAAAGGTTGTAACATTGCATCATCTCGTGGAGATTAGGAAGAATGCTGCAAATAGAAACTTGGACAACTTTTTTTACCTGTAGTTTTATTTGGGGATTTTTCCACTTTATTTTTACTGACCTAAAAATAGTGTTGGTTTGGTTTGATCTGGGCTGGGAACCCTGGAAGCAGTAAAAAAAATTTCCAATTTCATTTATGTTATTAAATACCTTGCACACAGGAGATAATAGGCCAACAAATTCACAGTATAGGTGGTCCAGAATAGGGTTGACAGATCGGCCATGTTTTCCTGGACACACAACTTATTTGTGCTGATGAACGGTGCATAAAATATGCCACCCTGTCGCATGTAGAATTCATACGCTGCAGAGAAGAAATAAGTATTCCCAGGTGACACGCCTTGATTTCCTTCCTGCAGCACATGTTGTAGGGCAGAATTTTCCCTGCGCTCCCATCTACAGGAAACGGTAAGATATGCCCAAGAAAACATGGCCGATCTGGCAACCCCAGTCTGGAAAGTAAGGGACATAACCCGTCAAGGGGAGCGGTAAAGGCCAAATGACCAGCACCGTACATATAGTAGGCATGGAGGCTAGTTGTGGACTGACATCAATGGGGCGTATGGATCGTTGAGGACCATCAGTCTGATGTCTACACTAGTGATGAGCCGAACACCCCCGTGTTCGCTTCACATTTAAACTCGAACAATTTCAAAAGTTCGAGTTCGAACACGAACCGAACTCAATGCAAGTCAATGGGACTCGAAAGTTCGATTTTTAGAGTGCCTGCCCTCCAAGAGGGCATATATGCAAGATATTTGCCATAAAAAGGTGTATGGGGGTCCAGGTAGTGCCCTGGGGGACAGGAAACAAGGTCAAAAAGTTTAAAAAAAAAAACACATTTTTAAAGGAACAGGGAGTTTTCCATGAAATAAAGGATAAGATTAAAAAACGAAAAATTCCTTCAAATATCGTGCCTAGGAGGTCCTCATAACCTGCCCGTGAAGTGGCGGATTTGTAGGATGTATAGAAACATTTAAAAGCAAAAAAATGACATTTCAAATTACTGTAAACGGTTTTCTTTTAATCTATTCATAAACAACTGCTTGGGGTGGCAGCCTGTATGAAAAGAAGAGACATTTTAGGACACGCAAAACAAGTTTAGTGATTTTTTTTTTGGCTAAATTATGGTGAAACTTATGCAGGCTTTGGATGAAAGTAACAATAGGTGCTTTAAAATTGGGCCTTTAGTGTCGGCAACAGTGCCGTCGCACCGTAACCCCTCTGTGGTAATGTGTTAGAGTGCAGGGTTGGACCCTGCGGTCAAATATTAAAATGATATGAATCTGGTATAGGCGTCAGTGGCAGTGCACCCAAATATTGTGCCTTTGGTGACAGCAAGTGCCTTCACACCGTAAGTAACCCGTCTGTGGTATTGTGGAAGAGTGCAGTGGTGGAGGTTTTGGTAATGCAGAAGAGATCCCCGATCTATTCAGTTACATCAGCAGCTTTAACAAAACCAGGTCAGCAATGTTTAGGCACTTGTACTGCGCTACTGTATATGGTGAGAATCTGCGCACACCAGTAGCAACAGGAAGGAAACAGAAAAGGCAGGGAATACACAGAGAGAATAGTCAAATGGCAAGCAAAGTCGGCAACAGATCGGGTCCTCAGAACAAGCAGGGTCAGTAACAAGTATACAAACTGATTCGGCAAGCTAGCGTTGCGGGAATAAAGGCTGAGACACACTGAGCGTGTAGCGACGCACAGCGTAGCGAAGAGAAGCAAACATTTTGCAGGCTTGACTTCACTCCGCTCCGCTCCACCTCGCAGCGTGTCTACAGTGCATTACGTTTGCTTCTCACCGCACTGGACAGGAATCCACTAACTAAATTAAAATGTACAGACAAAACCATTTTATTTTCACAAAGCACATGTTATATAGGCAAAAAAAGTTTCTACTGAATAAATTACATTAAATATTACTGTTACTTTAATAGGAATAGTATAAAAAAAAGGTAACCCCTGATCATATATATTATAGGGACACGGAGCGCCGTGTATAGAGTAGGGATGCATCGATACCACACACAGACATATACGGATAGATCAACACGCAGAATATATATATATATATATATATATATTATATATATATATATAGGCAAGAAAAAGTATGTGAACCCTTAGGGATTACATGGAGTTTTGCATGAATTGGTCATAAAATGTGCTCTGATCTTCATCTAAGTCACAACAATTTGAAAAACACAGTCTGCTTAAAATAATACAACACAAACATTATATGTTTTCATGTGTTTATTGAACATAACATGTAAACATTCACAGTGCAGGGTGGAAAAAGTATGTGAACCCCTAGCCTAATGACTTCTCCAAGAGCTAATTGGAGCCAGGAGTGAGCCAACCTTGAGTCCAATCAGTGTGAGATTATTGGATGTGTTGCTGAAAGCTGTCCTGCCCTTTAAAAAACACACACCAGTTTTGGGTTTACTGGTTTCAAGAAGCACTGCCTGATGTGACCCATGCCTCGCAGAAAAGAGCTCTCAGAAGACCTACGATCAAGAATTGTTGACTTGCATGAAGCTGGAAAGGGTTACAAAAGTATCTCCAAAAGCCTTGATGTTCATGTGTCCACGGTAAGACAGACTGTCTACAAATGGAGAAAGTTCAGCACTGTTGCTACTCTCCCTAGTCGTGGTCGTCCTGTAAAGATGACTGCAAGAGCACAGCGCAGAATGCTTAATGAGGTAAAGAAGAATCCTAGTGTGTCAGCTAAAGACTTACAGAAATCTCTGGAACCTGCTAACATTTTTGTTGACACATCTACAATAAGGAAAACATTAAACAAGAATGGAGTACATGGGAGGACACCACGGAGGAAGCCATTGCTGTCCAAAAAGAATATTGCAGCACGTTTGAAGTTTGCAAAAGAGCACCTGGATGTTCCACAGCACTACTGGCAAAATATTCTGTGGACAGATGAAAACAAAATTGAGTTATTTGGAAAAAACACACAACACTATGTGAGGAGAAAAAAAGGCACAGCACACCAACATCAAAACCTCATCCCCACTGAAAAACATGGCGGAGGGAGCATCATGGTTTGGGGCTGTTTTGCTGCCTCAGGGCCTGGACGGATTGTTGTCATTGATGGAAAAATGAATTCCAGAGTTTATCAAGACATTTTGCAGGAAAACGTAAGACTATCTGTCTGCCAACTGAAGCTCCATAGAGGATGGGTGATGCAACAGGACAATGACACAAAGCATACAAGTAATTCAACAAAAGAATGGCTTCAACAAAACAAAATACGCCTTCTGGAGTGGCCCAGAGTCCTGACCTCAACCCGATTGAAATGCTGTGGCATGACCTTAAGAGAGCGATTCACACCAGACATCCCAAGAATATTGCTACACTGAAACCGTTTTGTGAAGAGGAGTGGTTCAAAATTACTCCAGATCGTTGTGCAGGTCTGATCTTCAACTACAGGAAACGTTTGATTGAGGTTATTGCTGCCAAAGGAGGGTCAACCAGTTATTAAGTCCAAAGGTTCACATACTTTTTCCACCCTGCACTGTGAATGTTTACAAGTTCTGTTCAATAAAAACATGAAAACATATAATGTTTGTGTTGTATTAGTTTAAGCAGACTGTGTTTTTCAAATTGTTGTGACTTAGATGAAGATCAGAGCACATTTTTATGACCAATTCATGCAAAACTCCACGTAATCCCAAAGGGTTCACATACTTTTTCTTATATATATATATATATATTATATATATATATATAGTGGCAAGAAAAAGTATGTGAACCCTTAGGGATTACATGGAGTTTTGCATGAATTGGTCATAAAATGTGCTCTGATCTTCATCTAAGTCACAACAATTTGAAAAACACAGTCTGCTTAAAATAATACAACACAAACATTATATGTTTTCATGTGTTTATTGAACATAACATATAACATTCACAGTGCAGGGTGGAAAAAGTATGTGAACCCCTAGCCTAATGACTTCTCCAAGAGCTAATTGGAGCCAGGAGTGAGCCAACCTTGAGTCCAATCAGTGTGATCTTATTGGATGTGTTGCTGAAAGCTGTCCTGCCCTTTAAAAACACACACCAGTTTTGGGTTTACTGGTTTCAAGAAGCACTGCCTGATGTGAGCCATGCCTCGCAGAAAAGAGCTCTCAGAAGACCTACGATCAAGAATTGTTGACTTGCATGAAGCTGGAAAGGGTTACAAAAGTATCTCCAAAAGCCTTGATGTTCATGTGTCCACGGTAAGACAGACTGTCTACAAATGGAGAAAGTTCAGCACTGTTGCTACTCTCCCTAGTCGTGGTCGTCCTGTAAAGATGACTGCAAGAGCACAGCGCAGAATGCTTAATGAGGTAAAGAAGAATCCTAGTGTGTCAGCTAAAGACTTACAGAAATCTCTGGAACCTGCTAACATTTTTGTTGACACATCTACAATAAGGAAAACATTAAACAAGAATGGAGTACATGGGAGGACACCACGGAGGAAGCCATTGCTGTCCAAAAAGAATATTGCAGCACGTTTGAAGTTTGCAAAAGAGCACCTGGATGTTCCACAGCACTACTGGCAAAATATTCTGTGGACAGATGAAAACAAAATTGAGTTATTTGGAAAAAACACACAACACTATGTGAGGAGAAAAAAAGGCACAGCACACCTACATCAAAACCTCATCCCCACTGTAAAACATGGCGGAGGGAGCATCATGGTTTGGGGCTGTTTTGCTGACTCAGGGCCTGGACGGATTGTTGTCATTGATGGAAAAATGAATTCCAGAGTTTATCAAGACATTTTGCAGGAAAACGTAAGACCATCTGTCTGCCAACTGAAGCTCCATAGAGGATGGGTGATGCAACAGGACAATGACACAAAGCATACAAGTAATTCAACAAAAGAATGGCTTCAACAAAACAAAATACGCCTTCTGGAGTGGCCCAGAGTCCTGACCTCAACCCGATTGAAATGCTGTGGCATGACCTTAAGAGAACGATTCACACCAGACATCCCAAGAATATTGCTACACTGAAACAGTTTTGTGAAGAGGAGTGGTTCAAAATTACTCCAGATCGTTGTGCAGGTCTGATCTTCAACTACAGGAAACGTTTGATTGAGGTTATTGCTGCCAAAAGGAGGGTCAACCAGTTATTAAGTCCAAAGGTTCACATACTTTTTCCACCCTGCACTGTGAATGTTTACATGTTCTGTTCAATAAACACATGAAAACATATAATGTTTGTGTTGTATTATTTTAAGCAGACTGTGTTTTTCAAATTGTTGTGACTTAGATGAAGATCAGAGCACATTTTTATGACCAATTCATGCAAAACTCCACGTAATCCCAAAGGGTTCACATACTTTTTCTTATATATATATATATATTACTTCTACACACAAGGCAATGCTATGCACTCACGCTTCCTTTAGAAATCCAATGTGCCCGGTGCCTGTCATGCAGTGATGAATAATAGCTTGAGAAAGAAGATATGACGGCACTCCAGGACTGTCAATTTATAATTTATTCGATCATGGGAGTCAACGTTTCAGCTCCCGATTTGGAGCTTTACTCAGGACAAAAGTTATACCTTTTGTCCTGAGGAAAGCTCTAAATCGGGAGCTGAAACGTTGACTCCCATGATCGAATAAATTATAAGTTGACAGTCCTGGAGTGCCGTCAAATCTTCTTTCTCAAGAGATATATATATATATATATATAAATAAATCACACACCCACCCTCAGACGATATATACACATACGCACATGGGGGGTGGCATGTGGACAATCTCAACTAAATGCGCGCCCCCATTTGGCTGATCCCTCCAGAAGAAATGTTGAACCCAACAGAGCAGGGAATATATATATTATTCTCTGATATATCGGGTTCAACATTTCTTCTGGAGGGATCAACCAAATTGGGGGGGGGGGCAATTAGTTGCCAAAATGTGTGTGTAATACAAGTCTGGATATATATATATCTCATACCTGCCCTTACCTTCCAAGCTTCGTACAGCTTGGAAAAAAGACGAGACAGAGGAGATATGATAGAAACATTTAAATACGTAAAGGGAATCCACAAGGTAGAGGAAGGGAGTATATTTAAAAGGAAACAAAGTAGCAAAACAAGAGGACATAGTCTTAGATTAGAGGGGCAAAGGTTTAAAAGTAACATCAGGAAGCATTATTTTACTGAGAGGGTGGTGGATACATGGAACAGCCTTCCAGTTGAAGTGGTAGAGTCCAAAACAGTAATTGAATTTAAGCAAGCATGGGATAGGCATAAGGCTATCCTAAACAAAAGATAAATCCAAGTAAAGTATCCATGTAATTGGGCAGACTAGATGGGCCGAAAGAAAAATGTCGGCAGATAAGAACCTATGTTTCTATAAATTTGCTAAAAATATATACACAAAAAAACCAAACCACTGCCTGAGACCCCGCGCAGCCCACATGCCACCCCCCTCTACCTGGCTATATGTATCCAATATATATAATTAAATACATTCAGCCAGGTAGAGAAAGAAAAAAGTTTTATTTTATGTTCCTGGGGACATTTAAAAATGTCCTCGGATTTTATTTTTTTAGAAATGTGTCAACTTACCTAAGCCTGGTGGGTCAGTGGGGGCTCCCTGGATCCTGGTTGGGGGGGTCTGCCGTGGCCGCAGGTGCAGTGGCTCCCTCCCTGCGCTGCCTGTCTCTGCCACATGCACCCGGGCGGCTAGCCCACACAGTCGCAGCTCTGTCATATTAAAACGGAAACAAAGTAGCAAAACAAGAGCACATAGTCTTAGATTAGAGGGGCAAAGGTTTAAAAGTAACATCAGGAAGCATTATTTTACTGAGAGGGTGGTGGATACATGGAACAGCCTTCCAGTTGAAGTGGTAGAGGCCAAAACAGTAATTGAATTTAAGCAGGCATGGGATAGGCATATGGCTATCCTAAACAAAAGATAAATCCAGGTAAAGTATCCATGTAATTGGGCAGACTAGATGGGCCGAAAGGTTCTTATCTGCCGACATTTTTCTATGTTTCTATATGTCATCGCATGCTCCTCAAAGGGATCCTTGGGAGGCCCCTGCAGGCTGCCCTCTACAGTGCCTGATTAGAGGGCCGTGTCTGCCTGATGTTTTAGTAACAAGAATGTTTTATCCCATAGGCTTCAATGTTAAAAATATTCCCGTTTTAATTCAATATCTAATAAACTGTTGCTTATATTCTGCAGTAAAGAGTCTCTTTATTTCCAGATTTTTTTATTCAAACTTTTGGCGAACGTCCCAAAAAGTTCGAAGTTCGCGATTTGATTATCGTTATATGGGAGAATAGAGTTTCATTATTTATAAAGTAAAGTTCGCATTTTTTTTTTTTTTTACAGTTCCAAGAGCATGCACTTAGGGGGCGCTATTACAACTTTAAAATAAAGTTTGAATATTTTTTTTTAGTTGTAAGAGCATGCACTTACAATACTGACTAAGAGGGCGCTATTACAATACACACATGACTGCTGAGCTTTGCCTGCCGCCCCCCCCCCATGACTGACGAGGACAGTCCCATGGGGGGGGCTTTTTTTTTTTTTAAAAAGGAATTGCTTGAGACCAATGGAACTTTCCCATTGGCTCAAGCTTTCAATTGCTCTCGGTGTCTCTGGAGGCACTGAAGAGCGTAGAACCAGAAAGTCAGCTTGAGCTACGCAATTAGCGTAGCAATCAGCTGCGCAAATTATGTAGGCTATGCTGGCTCCGTGCGCCCCTGCTGTCTATGTAGTGAATCACACACACACACACACACACACAACCGGCAAACTGAAAGTCGTGGGGGGTGGGGGAGAAAAAAACAGCGGAGGACAGAAGCGAAGCGTGGAGAGGCGAGTATGAGACCTTTTTTCAATGAATGACATTTTATATACAGATTAAATATACATACATGTCATTACAGCACAATGAGCCCATTAATTTACTGGAATGACAGGGGAGGCCCCTGCCTGCATGCACGTCCTCCTTTGTCTAAACGTTATTCTCTCAAGTCAGGCATTAACGCAATGCTATAGGTCATGTAATCTTCTGCTTCAGCAACCAATAACTTCATGCATAACCATAGGAACATTATGGTAGTCCTTGGGAACGTCCAGTATCACATCACATTCGTTGTGCACAACTTATCACTATTTACTGACGGCACATCCCCAGTCCCACACCAGATAATCGTTGATACAGCCGTTTCGTAAACATGATCATGAGGGTGTCTTGGTTACTCAAGGCTTCTTTATTTATGCAAAGCTAAAATAAACACACTGTGAAAGTTAAATGAATGAATGCACTTCACTGTGTTGATGATGATGAAAGCGATAACATTTAGAGAGAAAGTGTTGAGTAAGACGATGGAATGTCCTTCCCGCGAACATAGAGAACACGTTTTCTGCCGGCGTTTTTAATTCGGAACAATGGAGTATTTCACGTACGTTGTTGCTCTTCAGGTCTGTTCCAGTATCAGTGTTTTATTAATAGTATTTGAATTGTTCCCTTTGGGCATATTAAAATGTGACATGGTATAGATTCTATTTGTTTGTTTAAAGATTTTGCAGATCGCAGTAAAGGTCGGCCTCGTCACTCGTTTTATTGTATCAGTCTCCTGTTCAGCTCTGTGGTTTGTTGGGTGCAGTTAAGGGGCAGTCAGGGTGAAAGCATATGGTTCGCAGTGTTTTTTCCTTTCAATTTACTACATGAAAATCCCAGTTGAGGTTTATAAAAACAAATATTATCGGGGTTATTCAAAGAGATCCAAATTGCTGGAGAAAGGTAACCGAACGCTGAAATTCAGCGTTCGGTTACCTTTCCTGGCTATTCAGGAGCAGGCAATTCGCTAAATGTTGGCGAATTGCCTGCACATATGGTACCTGTTCGAGGGCAGTGAATCCCCATAGAGAAGCAATGCTTCGGCTATTCAGAGAACACAAACCAGCAGTGAAAAGTTGCCGAAACGCCCTGCCATTCGGTGGCTTCATTCGACAGGTTTATTCAGGCGAATCCCATAGGCTTCAATGTTACAAATATTCCCATTTTAATTCAATATCTAATAAACTGTTCATTATATTCTGCAGTAAAGAGTCTATTTATAGATTTTTTAGGCTATTAAGCATTTTTCGTGGGTTTTTTTTTAACTTATTTTTTCTGTAACAGCCCTTTTTATTATCATTCCTTGGACGGACCTCATATGTAAATTTCAGACATTTTCGTTCTGTTTCTTTGCAAACAGCGTTTCACTTTCAAACATTCAAGCAAACTGTTTTTCTAATTTATTCACTCCATTCGTCTGCGGTCTCGGCTTTTTCCGGCGGCTGCGCTGTGTGTGATCGGCTCCTGCTCGGGTTTTTCCGGCGGGGTTAATCCAGATGTTTTTGCGGGTTTCGGTGTGCATTCACCTTCGTTTTGCTGTGAGTGTTCGGCGGGTTTGCGGCGACTTTTCCCTGCAGTTCGGTGGCCCTGTGGTGCTTGCTGAATACACTGCAGGGTCGCTGAAAATGGGATCGCCAAATCAAACCGAATTGAAGAGAACGAAAAGTCACCGAACGTGCGGTGACTTTTTCGATTCCCTTTGTAAAACCTGCGCAAATCTAGTTTATAAAAGGGATATACACAGCCTGGCCAAAAAGTCACCATCTGTATGTAATTATGCAATGGAAGGCTGGCACCTATATGCTTAATTACTGCAGTGATTAATGTTTCGACTGTTCAAAAAAAAAAAAAAAAAATGAGGTCATGTGACTCCCTGAATATACCAAATGAGCAGGTTTCTTCTCCCCTGATGGCACAGCGGGCATATTCCAAGATGGCAATGCCAGGATTCATCGAGATCAAATTGTGCAAGAGTGGATCAGGGAGCATGAGACATCGTTTTCACACATGGATTGGTCACCGCACAGTCCAGACCTTAACCCCATTGAGAATCTTTGTGATAATGTACTGGAGAAGACTTTACGCAGCGACGCGACTCTCCCATCATCAACACAAGATCTTGGCCACAAATTAATGTGACTGTGGATACAAATAAATACTGTGAGCTTATCGAAATGACGTCACGGCGAATGCGTGCCGGAATCAAAGCAAAGGCGGCTCAACCAAATATTCGCGTGTGTGGCTTTGATGGCCAGGCAGTGGATAAGGAGGCAATTAGTGTTTATGCTTTTATTTACTCACTAGTTATTCCATGGTCAAAGACTTTTGGGGGGGGGGCGCAAGCTCAATTTGAGTTTATTCACTGAATGGAAAATTGCCAAGTAAACACTTTATATTTGTTATTGTAGAATCAAACGCAATGGGGGTAAAGGGCAGGTGTCCTTCACCCCCCCCAGACTCCATGCAGCCCGGGTGATTTATGGATGTATTTGTCAGCCATGCTATACGTTGGTCATGTTAATCAAATTGTAAGCGGATTGAAATATGTATTTTTGGCATGTAATGCAAGGACAACATGTGCTTCCCAAAGGGATCGAACAAGCCGTGAATATGAAACAAGTCGCTAATGCCCTTTTTCTTGACGGGTCATTTTTAATCCATTAATTTCCGTCCCTTTCCATTATGAACAGGCAAATCACTTGCAAACCTTATCGCACCGTGTTTCAAAAGGATTTGCAATTCCATTTCACAAAGCCCATGTTTCTGAAATTAATTTTGAACAAAAACATACAGGGTTATTCAGAGAAGGTGAAAACCAGGAGAACTGGCAGGAGAAGAGAACAATCTAGACCAAATAGCCGATTTGGAAAGTGAGATAAATGGGAGGATTTTTCTGGTTTGGCTATTTTGACCTAGAATTTTCACTTCTCCAGGCATTGAGTTTCACCTTTCTCTGAATAGCCCCCATAGTTTGTAGGGATGTGCGTTTCGGGATTTCGGAATTTTACACGAAAATTTCCCGATTCGTGTTTTCGCATGCGGACGATTTTCCGAAAATTTTTAGATCCGAAAATGGCAGATCCGAAAAGTTTTCCGAGCCGAAACGAAATATTTTTGAATGGACTTGAAATGTGTCAAATCGAAATTTATTTTTGCTCTATTCATGATTTCGGTTCCATTCGTGATTTCGGTTCCATTTCGGTAATTCTGGACATCGTATATTTAACTATTATCGGTTATATCGCTGATTCTGTAAATTTTGTATTTGTAAATGCGTATCACTTGTTTCTTGTGGCATTCGGGTCAGTTTAGCGTTTTTTAAATCGTTTTGTTCATTTTTTTTGTTCCTTGGCTTTCATACCATTTTAATATGATTAAATAAAGTTGTGAAATGTATATTCAATTATTCATAAGAAAAAAAGGATCTTTATTTAATAAAAAAAAACACGATAGAATCGCCAGAATTATCGTAGACACTTTGAAACGAGGAGAACAGAAGTTCCGAAAAAATGAAAATTTCTGAAATTTCCGAGAAGTCGATACAAAAAACGAGCAAAGTGACACGAAAATACTAAAAATGGTCGATATTCCGAAAAAAAATGTACACAAAAAACGAACCGAAAAGTTTAAACATCCGAACAAATCGAACCGAAAAAAAAAAAAAAAAAAAATATCGGTGCACAAGCCTAATAGTTTGTACAATTTAATGGACGAAAGGCGCGTTTCCTACCAATGTCACCCGAAATAGAAAGTATATTAAGAGAAAACCAAATGTCATGCAGTTGTAATGTTGAAGACTAGAGTTGGGAACCACTGCTCTACAAGTCCCCCTAACAGGCCAGGTTTTAAGGATCACCTTGGGGAAATATAGACTGAATCCTGCAATCACTGAGCAGCAAATCATATCACCTGTGCTGTGCTTCACATATCTGAAAACCTGGCCTGTTGGGAACCACTGCTATAGGTAAAAAAGGTTAAAAAATTTTTATGAATTTTGGAAGGGTTTATTCACCAACCAATGCTCATTCAAAGCAAGAACTCTGGATTTAGGCCGGGGTCAGACGAGCGTTTTTAAGAGCGGAAGGAACATCCATGACAGTGGACGTTCCTTCCACTCGACACCCGTCTGGCCACATCGCTGAGCGCAGTTTCTGTACTGCACTCAGCGCTGCAAGGCTCGATCCTCCTATGGACGCCCCATCAATGTGCGTCTAACATTTTGACGGAGAGGCTTTGTGCATGTACGCTGTAGTGTACGCAATTCTTGCGTACGCTACTGCGTGTGACGGGCGCCAGAAAGCACATCAGTACGGGCGCACCTAGTGCGCTTGTCTGACCCCGGCCTATATTCACTGAACTTCAGGGGAATTATGGGTAACGCTTCCCTAAATAGAGAATCCACCACTTCCTTGTAGTTTCTGCCAAAGTTGTCCATCTCCCCCATGGGGGGGGATATAGTTCCGAAACATTTGGAAGGCCAAGGCTGCTGACACTTCCCCAAGGAATATGGCTTTTAATTGATTGAACAGCTGTTCTTAGGTACTTGACCCTTTTGCCTTACATGTAATGTCCAATAAGAATAAAAAATTACGCAAAACATTCCATCGAATATATTGATTCATGTTATTTCTGCTTTCAATAAATAAGTCCAAGCATAAGGCACTAGTGTTTTATTAGGAAAATTATCAATAATCACTCAACTGAATGTGAAGAATTTAGATTTAAAAAAAAAAAAAAAAGATATTGATTCAAAAAATAATAATGCCCGTATCATCGGTTACATCCAGCATTTATCACTACATACACACCAAGAAAAAATGAATCACCTGTTTAGTGAGCAACCAAAACTATGCAGCAGGGAAAAGGGAAAAAAAAAAGTGTTCAACCTCTCAGGTACCAGAAGGGACCTAAAAAAGGTTTGCAGGGAAAGCAAAGCAAGGCCAATAATTTAATTATTGACCTCTATCTAGTGGAGGTTTAACTTTTGAATCCTGAGAAATAGAACCTGACAGAATGGCAAAATATTAGACTGTTGGGCGATTCATGGATGCTGCCATCTTGGTAGTGGCAATCTGAGGTCAAATCAGAACTGCTGATGTTTGCCGGTCAATAGGAAAAGGCCAGGAAGAGAGTATGACAGGTGCACTTTAACAGATCACCCGTCAAGAAAATTTACATTTTGACACAGGTTAATTTAGAAGAAAAAACTCACACCCAAGAAGAAGCAGTCAAGTGGTCTTAGACAGGGTTCAGCAACTTTGGACCTCCAGAGGTTTTGAAACTACATTTCCCATGAGGCCTCAGCCAGTCTGAGTACCTGAGCATCATGGGAGATAGGCTTTGAAACATCTGGAGGGCCATGGTTGCAGAACCCTAGTCTAGGAAGTGCATTCTGGACTCAAAGAGGTTATACTGTAAACGGGAACATTTGATATGTGCAAAACATTTAGATCCATTGTGGTAAAGAAGATAATTTGCGTACATTGCAAAAAAATTGGTAAGTTCTTCTGACTCCTTCGGAGCAGCAACATCTAATCTTAGATTTAATCATTTTGTACATTAGAACTATTTTTCTCCAGTTATTCCAGATATAGGGGGGGTTGTTACAACTCCCTTCCCCTTCAACCCCTTCAGGGCCAATGACATGTCAGGCTTTTTGACACTGGTCATGAAGGATTTAACATTATGTAGCACATCTAGGTATATACAGTATATAAAAGAAATCGTTCATTTGAGGAAGAGAGTCTTAAAAAGTTTGGATATAAATATATATACAGAAGATCAAAGTATATTGCACTGCCATTATCACTGGATTATGAAACGTTACTGATTCCAGCTACAATAGTGTTCTTCACGACATTCTAACAGATCGTGGGGTAAAGGTAATTATTTTGAGAGTCATTCAAGGACCTTCCCACTGATATGGACTGGCTTAAAGACCAGTGCCGGGGAAGACTTCTCCACTAAGGCACAAGAAGTTGAATCTGAAGGTCATTGTGAAATCAAATGCATAAGATAACCATGTACACGATACATATTTACAGAAGGCGGAGCAACAGTATAGTCGAAGGTCTATGAGGGTATCCTTGAAGGCACAGAATTGATGGAAAAGAAGGACCTGTCACAAACAGCTTGGGTTTAACAGCTTTTATTTCAGGAGCAGTATCATTTCGGTCCTCCACTCAGGAGCTTTCTCAGGTCACAAGGTGTGACTTGAGAAAGGTCCCGAGTGCAGGACAGAAATGTTGCGTCTCCTGGAATAACAGGGGTTAAGAAGGGCCGATTACACAAGGCTTTACTTTTCTTGCTTGTGTGCTTGAAGGCACAAAATTGAGTCAATGTACACAAGATATACCCTCAGCAATTTCAAAAACACAACCGAGTACCACCCAAAGGGAAAATAGTGAATACAAAAAGTATTAAATTCTAATAAGCCCGATGAGATATATTTTCGAATACAAATGAATAAATAAATTTGGCTCTCATGGACGACAGATTTGGCTCTCTAGATAAACATTTGTCCTCGTGACAAAGTTACAAACTTCTAGTAGAAGCGGATCTGTGTTCTGGTTCTAGAAATACATTTTCTATGAATATATACTTTAAGAACCAAAACCTGCCGGCTGTCGTATCCTATGGGTTGGCACGTACACTGAAAATAAGGGAAGACCAAACAAGAACACGATCAGAGTCTGTTAACCAAGGCATCAAACGGCTACCTCAGAATTTCAGTTGACACAATCAAGGTTTACCAAATTTAAATAATAATAATAATAAAAAAAAATAGAAATGAGAAAATAAAGGATTTAAATATAAAAAAATTTTACAAAAATAAAATGTATTTGAAACAAAGACGCAAGAAAATCTGTTTCCCATCACCTAGAGTCACCCTGAAGAAAAATAGAATGGTGAAGGATACAACAGAAAACAATATCTTAATCCCCTTTGATCACAAAATAAACTAAAACCAAAAAACTATTTTCTGAATGTCATGGTTATAGAAAGTGAATTGTAATATTAAAATACATATCTTCAACAGCAAAGATGTACATATTACAGGAGCACATAATTAGTCCATCTCCAATATCCCCCTTTGTTTATCCAGTTAACGAATGCGAGCAACAACATTTCCACTTGTTAGAAACGCTTTTTCTCTTACCGATTGACTTTCATGTCCATTTTCCAAATCGAAATCGCATATAAATACACTAGCACCCTGCCGGCAATAGAAAGAAGGCTGTTTACACATAAATTAGTCTCAAATCTCCAGCCTAAATCGCATCATTAGTTGTGGTGTTCACCTCCGCTTAAAATCCATCCATTAAAAACAACAACGTTTTCCCAAGTCTACCAGTTTACGGTTCCACTGTATAGCAGCATGGTTTTTGTTCAGTTTAATCAAGATACGTTGTCTTGATATCGCCTAGGGACATTGAGCTGTTCGTAAGAAGGAAGAGAATTGTTGTTAGGGATGTGATTTTCAGGCTGTACAGAGTTACTCCGATGCGGCGATCGACTTGGTTGGCCGCCATGTTGGTTGGAAACCAGATGATGAAGCATGTCAGTGATGAGATTCAATTTATGGTCCATCTGTGTTACCTATAAAGACAAAACAATAGTATTATTTTCATAAATGTTGGAGGGGGTTGGTTATAAGAAATAAAAATATACATTTCGTCCAGTAAACTGGTGCTGAAATTCAAAAATTGGCCAATTTTTTTGCATGATCTGCTTCAAAGGTCTAGTCCAGTGGTTCCCAACCACGTCCACAAGTCCCCCCCAACAGGTCAGGTTTTCCAGATAGCTGAAGCACAGCACAGGTGATATGATTTACTGCTCAGTGATTGCAGGATTTAGTCTGCATTTCCCCAAGGCAATCCATAAAAACTGCTGTTAGGGGTACTTGAGGACCAGGGTTGGGAACCACTGGACTAGTCCTAAAAAAATAATAATGCGTTCCCACGTGATCCTGCTTGATTTGACCACTGATCAGCTCCTGATAATAACAGAAGGATTATTAAATAAGATGTTTAAAGGGGTTATTGTCCAAGCAATTAGAATTATGTGAATTGCACATTTTAGGAAACATTGTGAAGAATTTAATCTCACGTTGGTTTGGCTGAAGCTTGGTATTATTCCCGAATCTTTCTAAGTGTTCAAATATTTTATGGTTACTCAACAGTAATTCTGATAATGGGGTATTAATGTACTATTGCAATAATTTACCTTGTCTTCAACACGATTCAGTCTTGATCCGATCGTATTAGTCCCTCGATCTTTCACTTTGTCTGGGCGGGGTGGGGGGGGGGAAGAGAGAAATATTCAGGTTATTCTCCGGGGTCAGACTAGGCACCATACCATCTTCAGCTGACTTCTAGTCCCTGCAGTCAGTGTTTTGAGAACTGTTAGTTTTCTTAAAGGGCTTTAATGCAGATGTGGCAACTTTACCCAAAGCCCTATCCCTCAGAGAGCCGGGGAATCACATTTCCTAGCACTTATTCAAAAAAGGTTCAATGATTTCATATTCCAGGGACCTACAGACACTTTTAGCCGTGTAGGAGCAACAATTAGCAACTCGCATGGCCCAGAGCTCTCCCAATTTAGGCTTATCGATGGCACATTGGGTTAAAGTGTTAACATTACCCCTTTACAGACTCTTCACCTCTATCCCCGAGCCAACGAGGAGGAGCTGTGAGCAGCTATGGAGAAAAGGCAAGTAAAATCACCTCCCCAAAAATAAAAAAAATAATTGGGCAGAGGCTGCCAGCAGCATCTCCAATTTTTTAATGCAAAAAAACCCAAAAAAACCTTTTAACTAGAGTTATTTAGACAGCACCAATGTTGCGAACACTGTGATTGCTGTTACAACAATATAAAGTGCATAAAAGTAACAATCCAAAGAACTGCAAGAGACGCTCAGTGATACAGCAGCCATCCTCAACTCATCAAAATTTGTGCAATGCAGAAGCAATCAGGGGATCAGGAGTTAAAGCGTTATTTCCTTGTCTTAATGTTAGTGGAAAAAAACAGGTTTAATGGTTCTTATATAGTAACAAAGTTGCAACAGAATCTAGAGAGAAAAAAAGTGTCCATATCCATTTGTAATCAAGATCCTCCTTCCTGCTGTTCAGCCTCTTATTAACTGTAACAACTCCGTACATGCTGGTTTTCCAACTTTGGTTTTGTTCAGAGGCGGCTCTAGAATTAGGCATAATAAGCGGTTACCCAAGACCTCAAACACGCAGGGGCCTTGCATGATGGAATTTACATAGAATGTCTGTGTGCACATGATATTCTACACACACATACTCTTACAGTCACATACTACCATCTATACAGAGTGTTTGGGGAGCATTTAAATTTTATTGGGTACATTTCTCTATATTAAGAGGGGCCTTACTAACTCTAGGGCCACCTCTGGTTTTGTTATCGTTTAAGCCAATCTCTGAAGGTGGACAATATTTTAATTCAAAAACCAGTTATGCCCAGTTTGAAAGCTAAAGAATCAATTTGTTACCTGATACAGAGAGGAAGAGCGATGGCTTCCCCAAAGACTGATCCAATCTGCAAAAGAAAAAAAGCACTATAGCTGGTGTAGGGAGAGGTATTAGCAGTAGGAAAAGGGAAGTGCTCATGCCACTGTACAGAGCACTGGTGAGACCTCACTTGGAGTACTGTGTGCAGTACTGGAGACCGTATCTCCAGAAGGATATAGACATCTTAGAGAGAGTTCAGAGAAGGGCTACTAAAATGGTGTACAGCTTGAAGGAGAAAAGTTACCAGGAAAGGCTTAATGATCTTAACATGTACAGCTTGGAAAAAAGACGAGACAGAGGAGATATGATAGAAACATTTAAATACGTAAAGGGAATCCACAAGGTAGAGGAAGGGAATATATTTAAAAGAAAACAAAGTAGCAAAACAAGAGGACATAGTCTTAGATTAGAGGGGCAAAGGTTTAAAAGTAACATCAGGAAGCATTATTTTACTGAGAGGGTGGTGGATACATGGAACAGTCTTCCAGTAGAAGTGGTAGAGGCCAAAACAGTAATTGAATTTAAGCAAGCATGGGATAGGCATAAGGCTATCCTAAACAAAAGATAAATCCAGGTAAAGTATCCATGTAATTGGGCAGACTAGATGGGCTGAAAGGTTCTTATGTGCCGAAATTTTTCTATGTTTCTATGTCTTGCGTTTTTCATTCAACTAGACCAGAGGATCTTAAATAGTCAGGTTTGTATGTTTATTTAAGGATAAATCTCCAAAACTGCTCTTTTCAAAGCCACTTTATATTCCTGTTCTATACAGCAATACCTAATGTTAGTCTTTGTATATATTATGGCTTTATAACAGATCGTGCCAGAGGTAGAGAGGATAAAGGAGATTGTGTCAAAAGGCTTCATTGTGATTTTGAGCCAGATGTGGCATTAAAAAAACTTCAGTTTAAATCCAATGCGAATTGTTTTCAGTCTTAATGCTTTTTCTCCTCATATTTCATACGTTGTATCTCGTTTCAATTTGTTTATAACAATGATTCTAGCAACAGTTTCAGGTTTTTCTTCCCAGTCCTATATTTATTAAGTTTATTCCTTTTTCCCGCTCCAAATCTCAGACGCTCGCAAGAACGTTACCATGGACGTACCTCCTCTGCAGCTCCTTGATACGGACCATCAGATTAAGGTGCCCTTGAGAATATTGCTCAATAACATCACGTACGTCGTATGGTTTTCTTGCTTGCTGTGTGCAAACAGGACAGAGGAAGATTAGTGGTGGTCAATGGCCAACTTTGCTTGGATACACACTTGTTAGATACCTCTCCAAGCACAATATGAATGTTGTTCAAGTTCTAAAAACTGGAGGCAAGAGTGGTCAACATGTACCATGCAATGGGTTTTTTCGCACGTTGCATTACAAGGAATGTCGATGAGACTACTGCAAAAGTTCTAACAATTAGAAGGTAGCGAATTCTTCTGCGCGCACCGTATCGTAAAAATCTGCACCAAACATACTAGTGCATCTTAACCGGGATTTAGGCAAAACAACCAATTGGTATGTGAACGTTTCAAACAGCAGATCCTGAATAAGCCTTACCTGGAATTTCCTCTTTGCTACAAAGTACTGCATCCGGCGAATTACTTTTATGGCTGCGCGGTGGTGTTCACGAAGTCTTTAAAGAAAATATCGAAAACAAATCAAGCAGATTGCATTAAATGGAACAAAACTATTATTGATGGCATTATTTTTTCGCAAAGATCCATTAAGACACTAGCTGTTGCCTAGAACAGTGTTTCCCAAACCAGTCCTCGGGACCCTCAACCAGGGCAGATTTTGCAGATCACCTTGGGGAAATGCAGACTGAATCCTGCAATCACTGAACAGCAAATCATATCACCTGTGCTGTGCTTCAGATATCTGCAAACCTGACCTGTTAGGGCGACCTGAGGACAGGTTTGAGAAACACTGGCCTAGAACACACATCTTTTTCCTAGACGTAACAGAGGCAGACTCTCATGGCATATGTATGGTCTTAAATGACAAAGTGCAAAATATGAGGATAAACAACAAGCCCTCGGGATCTGGAAGGCCCTAGGGAGATTTTTTCATATCTCTGTTGGGGGTATTGTTCGGCAAACGAGCTAAATGGGTGATCGTCTGTTAACTGCTGAAAATAATTGGGTCTACCAATACTGCGAAACATAACCCCCCCCCCCTCCAAGGCTACTTTAGTGACTATGTAAGGTATAAAATTTAAAAAAAAAATTGAATCATACTGATATATGTATGAGTTATGTAACCATGGTCTCGCATCACTATTTCCAGCCATTATTATTCTTCTGTTTGGGGTCTTATGTAAATCTTTTTCTCTTCAATTAGGACGTGCAAAAATATATATATATATATATATATATATATATATATTCCCCTCCCCCAATATTTGGAAGAATACTCTTGCCAGATTCACACACAGTGGGTCCTATTACATTCTTCACGGAAAAACGTAAGCGCAATGCATTAAACGTTAACGTGCGTAAACCAACGCTGGTATTACAATCCTCGCGCATTTTTTTCATCCGTCAAAAAAATAACGCGCGTAAACCGAATGTGCACAAACGCGCGCGCAGCAACGTTGCGCACAGAATCAGCCAATCAGAATTAAGAACCACATTTCTCTCACATTAAGTTTTTGCACCTGTCAAAGTCAATCTGCGCATATATGCTGCATCAATAAATAAAGCACAACTTCTCCAATTTATTGGTTTGGTATGTGTAGAATGTGTAACTATACTTTGCTGTATTTTTTTTCAGCCAGGTTGATACAATTTGCCTTTAACACCAGCTTTTAGGAGTTGCTAAAATTATGCGCGCAAAGGCTGTGCGTTACAAACTGCGCATAGATTGTAATACCATCCGTGTACCAGCGTAAAAACGTATTTGCGCTCACAATGTTAAGTATAGGACGTGCGCAGTACAGTACGTTCGCGCAAGTTCACCCACGGTAGACGTAGACGCGCATTTGTTACGCTGACATTGTAATACGACATTCAGCACAAAGTGTTTTACCCCCTCACGTTAATGCGTTTTCACGTGGGCGCAAACGTATGCGCGAAGAATGTAATAGGGCCCAGTGAATATTAACAGATTGTAAAATGTAATTTCACGACAGGTTTTAGGTTCCGGAAGCGTAAATGAGTTGGTCATAAAGGAACAGAGACTTACTCCGAAATATGAGTTATTGGGGTCAGTAAAGTGTCTCCTTCCATTTCCAGATCATCTGTAAAGCTGTTGGTTCTGATGAAAGGTCCAGAATTCACATCTAACAGCCCAAATTTTTTAGTTACTGTAAAAGAAAAAAAATAATACATTTTATCATGGTTTTAATAATTACATAAAAACAAAAGCAAAGCAATAGTTTGCTTAATTTTCATCTCTTTATTAATGATTGAATAGGATTTTTCATGCCTTTTGAATATTCTATTATTCATTCTCCAGCTTTATTTTACAATAGCTATAAAACGGAATATTGAGAATTCATGCACAATATTTAAAAAATTATTCCTTTTTAAATTTAAATAGAGGTCAAGAATTTAGCATGTACCCCTCAAAATGCTCAAGAGAAAATATTCAAATTCATAAACACAATGAAAGGGAAATCCGTAACCTATTGGAAGATAAAATTTGATTTAAGGTACCAAATTTTAATAAACACTTAAAGACTAATAGAAAAAATACTCCACCAGCATCTGCGCATTTTTTTAATTTAAGCTACAAATACTCACCTTTTTTGTCCCTCTTCGTGTGCCGCTTGTCCCAGTCAGCTCAGGGCTTCCGAAATTCAGAAGTCCCTGCAGCATTTTTATTCAATCTGTGTACCTACAGAAATCGTGCATCACTCAGAACATGCGCACTTACACAAGTTCCATAACGCCTGTACGGAATGATGGCAATGCGTGCGCATAGGCAGAACTGATCCATTGGCTGCCACTCTATCATGGGAGGTCACCAGAGGGGGTGATATCAGCCCACAGGGCGTGCTGACAGCACCAGTGACTGGCTGCTGGTGACACGTGGGTTGTCTGAGGAAACTCCTCTGCTTCACATCCCAGGGTGACCCTCAACACAGCCCTACAACTTTAATAAAATAATGTAGCCTCGATGTGTAACATGTCGCATAAGACAATGGTTATATTTGCCCTTTGAGTGGTTTTCCTGTCTGAGCCACATGATTTTGTGTGTCATTACATAGAATGGACAAACATTGGGGAAAATGTCACATATGCAAGTTTCTCCGTGATGCATCGCATTGCGTGCAATCTACACCTGGTACACTTTAAAATGCATCCACAGCATGTCGCACTCTCTTGGATTGACTCTTATCTGTCTAACAGGTCCTTCTGTGTCATTTTCTGCTAACTCCTCCTCTTCATTGCCTTTATCAGTTGTGTACCCCAAGGCTCTGTCCTAGGTACTCTGCTCTTCTCCATCTATAATAAATTGGTTTACCTGTGTTCTCGTAAGCTTCTGAGTAGGTGTCATTTTTCCGATCCTCATTGACATGATCATAGGTAATGTGTGGAATGTTTAACATCTTGTCCGCGGAGCCTTCTTCTCTATCGACACGAAGTTTCTTCTTTTTAACCTATAGGTAAGGATTACATGCAGAACACTCATGGAACAGGTAACCCTTCGAATACACATTTGAACAGATTTCAACCTACAGCAGGGATCTCCAGCTCTAGACCCCCAGATGTTTATTGTCTACAAATCCCAGAATTCTTTGAATGCAATAAATGGCCAGAGAATCCTGGGAGGTGTAGTTCAGAAATATCTGGAGGGCCAGAGATTGAGATCCCTGATGTACAGAGTGTCTCCGCTAAACACGTGCTGGAGGAGTTGCAAGTCAAATAAATAGAAAGACTAAAACATTATACTTGTTTCTCCACTAGATGGTGTAAGCCAACAAGTCAAAGAAGTGGAGACATTTTTCGCAAACCGTGGCGAACTGAAAGAAGTTGCAACATGTCTGCAAGAAGCAAAACAATAAAAATGCTAAACTGGAATGACTTAAAATTGCTGTACGCTGTGGTTTGACTTCATTTATGTTTGTGAATAGCTCACTCTTTGTCAAGGTCACAGCAATTTACAGTCAAATGAATGGCGAGTCAAAATGAGCCTCGAGTCCAGTGTTCACCAAACCTGTCCTCAGGACTCGTCAACAGGCCAGGTTGCAGGATATGTGAAGCACAGCACAGGTGATGCGATTTGCTGCTCAGGGATTGCAGGATTCAGTCTGCATTTCCCAAAGGTGATCTGCAAAATCTGGCCGGGTTGAGGGTCCCGAGGACAGGTTTGAGAAACACTGATCTAAAGGAACCTTTTAGGCTGGGGTCAGACGAGCGCACTTTTAACGTGCGTTCTGGCGCACACAATTACGGCCGCACTAGCAGCAAATGACGGGCAATGACGGCCAATATACGCAGTACGGTCGCACGAAAGTCCGGCCGAGCAACGCAAGTGGAAAACGAACGCATTTTTTCGAGAACGCCGAACCGCTAGTACGGACGTACAGAGTGCGCAGCTGCGGCATAGCGGCGTGTGTGTGTGATTAGGAGACATCAGACGCTGCTAATGTCCGGCCAACATAACGTCCAGACGCAAGAAGTGTTTTATTGACGAACCGTAAAAAATCACGCACGAAACTGCGCATCGTATGACCGTTTTCGCGAATTCCGTGAAAAAATACGTCAATTCGTTCTGACGCACTTTTTTACGTTCGCGTGTAAAAATGCTTTCGTTTGACCCTAGCCTTAGAGTCACTGTGTAGACTGGTACCATGAGAGGCCAACCTCAAAGTACAATGTAGCAAATAAGAAGGGTCCAGAAATTTTATGAAACCTCCCCAATTCGGCTGTTGTACAGCTAAAACAAGGCCGAAGGCTGCTGTACAGCCAAAGCGTCCTTCTGAATATTCCATTAAATTTCTGAACCCTGACTGATGTTTCTGCACCTCTTCTTTCTTGCTGCAGGGATTATCAAAACGGTACCTGTTTAATGTGGCATCTGTGGCTGAATCGGTTTATTTGCTAGTGATTTGACCAGCACAATGTGCAGATTACTGGTGAAGATTTCTGTTTGCACGTCAAGCGATCCTTTGTTAAACATACAATAATAAATACATGCATAGCAACCAAACATTTAGCTCTTCATATAATACAATACTTAGCTCTTATAATGGACTATTGCTTCATTGTGAATAATTACCAGAACAGTTTTCTTTGGCTTCGGGCTGGGCGACATGACGTTGTGATTCCGAGGTTGCTTCCGAATATACATTTTCCACGTAGCAGAATCTGGATTTTCAGCCGCATAGCACCTCCATGCTGTCTGAAAGACAGTATACACAAAATATTACGCCGTCTAACTTGCATTTTCCAATAGGACTCCCCATACTGCATTGGGCTACAGGATCATTCTCTATCCCAATGTATTAAACGACATTTTAATTTTTATAAAGAAGGATTCACAGTTCCTGTAGGTCTTTCGTTGTGAGATCAAAGCTCTGGACAAGAGACTTTAGAGAACCACAAGTCACCAAGAAGTAGCCAAACTAAATCCCACTTCTGCCACCACGTTACACGGTCATCAAACCCACTGTTTAAGACTCCAAGATACTATGTTCATGTTTTTAAGACAAAACTACATTCTTTTGATGAACGTTAAGTCCAACTGTGCTGGCTGGGTGGAGTAGAGGTAACATCACTGCTTTATAACTGTGGAGACACAGGTTCGATCCCAGCAAGAGTACCTCTCCAGTAAATGTCCTTGGGCAAGACACCAAATGGTACATACTTGCCACCCAGGACATACTTAAACGAGAGAAATCTCAATGTATCCTTCCTGGTAAAATGCTTTCCAAAAAAAAAAAAAAAAAACTTCATCCAATGCTGAAGACTTTTTCATCTGGAAAGCCATACCTCTGATGTGAAGTCATGCATGTTAAAATATGGCATTTAAAGAAATTCTATGTTTGCATAAGACTCAAATACCAATTGGAATCATTTAATCTGGTATGGAGATGGCAGATATTGGTAATGCAGGGCTTTAGGAACTCATCTGGTGATATTCGCCAATTGCTTTTGTTTAGAGTTGTTGCAACAACAGTGAATATCACATTTGTTACAACTACAATAAACTTCGGTGACCCATATGGAGAAAAATCAAAGAACGGCAGGCTACGCTGGAAACTTGATCGAGAAAGGGTTAAAGGGATAGTAAAGTCTTAACTTTGCTTAGCTTGTATGTTCCACACGTCTAAACTGACATTTTTCGTAATTCTAGTCAACACAATGTTCCCAAAAACAAACATTCTACAGCATTCCGCTCTACAACCAGTCCACTACCGCCAACATCAGCTGTAACTAGATTACTTGTGCATTGCAAAAAAAATAAAAACACATTACAAAACACAGGTTGCTGGGTTTTTCCTTATTTTTTTCCTTGTTTCAAGTAATTGCATGTAAAAAGGAAAAATAAAGTTAACTTTTATCTCCCGTTTCTAATTTATGGATTTTTCCCCATGATGCAACATTTACCTAAATCTGAGCAAAGATTTATAGTGGAAATATAGGATATAAAAAAAAGAAAGTAGTGAATGAGGTGGAGGTGGGACTGTTAACATAAGGCTGCAGGGGATCGATGGTGTTGTCTAAGATGGCAGCTGAAGGAGCCATCTAATCTACCCCCTATGCCGATACCCTTTCCATACATCCCACACAATGCAATACTTTGAGTCGGATTTTGGAGAGCTGACTTGTTCACTCCATTCTATGCTCAGAGCCACACAGTGAGGAGCAAGTGATGTAAAGGTACTGCGGCGGGGGGCAGTTTACAACACAAAATGTCACACAATGGATACACCCAGTGACACATTGAGTAAAATATTCTCAAGTAAAGATACAAGAGAAAAACAAAGCACATGTAAGCGATCAGCAACATAAAAACACCATAAGGACACTGTGTTTTGGAGGTAGTGGCTCAGTCTGGTGTAGCTTTTTCATAATTCACATCCATTATTTACCTCCTACCTTTAGTGTGTTATTATTCTTTAAAAGATGACTGTGGTTGTATTGTTTTTATCCTGCCTTAAGGCCATACAGTTTACAATCTGCTCTGTGCAGAGAACATCCGGGTGACTGTTCCAGTTTGTTCTTGTGAATAGGGCAAACATTTAATCATGGCTAAAATCTACAAACCCTAGAGAAGGAGATGAAGTCGATTTTAGCTGCATCTTCTCTATAGTCACACATGACGGCTGTGACCAAGAATGTGTCTATGCCATTATTTTATGCCTTTTGTTATTTACAGGGTTATTCATAGAGCACCGAAATGTCACCGACATCTCTGATTCGCTGCACTTCAGAGAGTCCGAATCACTGACCCTGCGGTGAATTCAGCATTCAGTCCCTGAAGTGCGGCGAATCGACTCACCGAACGCTGACACAAACCAGTGAACGCAATTGACGACTCGCCGGTAAAAGCCGACAATCCGTTGGACGGGTAAAAATAAATAAATAAATAAAAGGTTTGCACAAGAAGTACTGCACGAAAATGCCTGTGGAGTATATATAAAGGTCATATGAATAAAATAAAAAGGTCTGTTACAGTAAAATGAACAAAATCCCAAAAATAAGTAAAAAAATACTTAAAATAAAAAATACTTTTTCCTGCAAGTGAAAAGAATGAACGATTGAATATTTAATAAAAAACGGGAATTGTTTTACATTTAAAACCTATGGGATTCGCCAGATTAAACCTGCCAAATGAAACCACTGAAAATCAGGGCATTTCACTGACATGTCAGGGCTGTTCAGTGTTCTCTGAATATATTAACTATTACTTCTCTATGGGGGATTTCACTGCTGCCAAAGGTCACCGTATTTTGCTGTCAATTCGTCAATATTTAGTGAATTGCCAGCTTTTTGAATAGCCAAATGGCCCCGAAATTGCACCATACGGGAGAAATTCACTGATCGGTGCAATTTCAGAGCCAATTCGGCTCTCTTTGAATAACCCCTTATGTTTTTATTGTCCAAAACTCCAGCTGGCAGAACAAAAAAAAACTAACAGGTTTATCATAGAACAAAATAGAACACGTAGTTCTATATTCCATTTTATTGGGGGTCTTGCTCTATGTTCCAATTGGCCACTCACAAGCATATATTTGATTAAAGGCACATCATATATATCATGGAGAAATCTTCCAATGTGAATATTGCAGACGGTCAGAATAAATATAAAAATTACATTTATCATGCTTCCAGGATATAAAATGATTAATGCATATCTCAAAACACCCAGTCCTCAGACCCGTGAATGACTCATCACTGAAGATCCGTGTTACAGTGGGATTGTTCTCTGGTGTGTAGCGTGACGCATTTAGTCTTCCCACAGACTCCTGAGGAAGTCTGTGGGAAGACGAAACGCGTCGAGCTACACAGATTCCCGAGGAAGTCTGTGGGAAGACGAAATGCGTCGAGCTACACAGATTCCCGAGGAAGTCTGTGGGAAGACGAAATGCGTCGAACTACACACCAGATTCCTGAGGAAGTCTGTGGGAAGATGAAACGCGTCGAGCTACACACCAGAGAACAATCCCACTGTACTACAGATCTTCAGTGAAGAGCTGTTCATGGGTCTGAGGACTGGATGTTTTGAGATATGCATTATTCATTTAATATCCTGTAAGCACAATAAATGTAATTTTTATATTTATTTTGGCAGTCTGCAATATCCATTTCCGTTTACTTCCTTTATAGTACACATTGAAAGATTTTTCCATGATATACTGTATGATGTGCCTTCCATCAAATATATGGATGTGAGTGGCCAACTGGCACATAGTACTATACTCCATTGTATTGGGGGTATTACCTTATACTGTATGTTCTATTTAGTATTAGATTTTAGATACCCCGATTTGGTTGCATATTTATCATAGGAGTCTTTATATTCGTTAAAAAGCAAAAACATCATCAAATGCAGATACCTGAATGAGAGATGCCGCCGCTGGGATCTGCCTATTAAAATGTTTCTGTCTCTGCTTTTGTTGCACTTTAAGGGCAAAACCAGAGCCCAAGATTCCCTGGAGAAAAAATATAAAAAAATATGTGTGAAACAAGTTTCTAATGAGCACAAATCAAGCCTTTAAATGGAAAGTGTCACTTTAGAATGATGAGCAATAAAGAGGAAGTTTATCATAATGCGACTCTTGAAACTTCAGCATTTTTCCAAGTATTACAAAATCAGTCCTTCCAAGCCATGCGTCATCTTCAAAATATTCATATCTGTGCATTTATACTTTTCCCACAACAATAAAGAGAAAGAAAAAAAAAGCTTCAATTCAGAGACAGATATGAAATCTCTCCAGGCTTCAGTTAACCTCTTGTTTATTATACAGAGGGCGATATTCCAAAGTTGGTGCAAACCAAACAACTCCATTGACTATAATGGCTCTGCTAAGTTTACAACAGCTCCGATTAAGTGGACATCAACTTTGGAATAGTGCCCAGAGGCGGCTGTAGGGGTTGTGTAGTTCCTCATGTAAAGCACAAACTACAGAACTTAACCCATTAAATTCTAATTAATGAAAGCTCACACGGCTCTGTCGATAGGCAAGGGTTTGTCGATCTAGAAGTGTATTTCTGTGGACACCAAATGTTGACATTCTACACAATCAAACAAGGCCCCTGTTTGAGTGAGGACTTTGGTATTTTGTCAAAGATGGATCTATAGTAGGGTTTCCCAAACCTGTCCTCAGGACCCACTGAAAGGCCAGGTTTGTCAGATTTCCAATTATAATAATCGGCCAATAGTGTCCACACGTGTAGATTTTAAGTTATTTGTACCAGGTGCAGGTTTGGCTACACCAATGGCAATTTTTTTTTTAAATAAACAGATGATAAACTGGATATTAAAATATGAATACTGTACAATAAAATACAAAGCAACATTATGAAGACCATAATATTGGCCCATTGTTTTAGGTGTTGGGGGATTCTTGAAGGAGATTTGACAAGGTAAATATGTCACAAAAGAACTCATTGTACAAAATTTTAGAACTTGACAGAGAATATACCTTTAGATCTGGATAGTTATTTCACAATATTTCCCCCAACATCGGACATACAGGCTTACTAAAATCGACGGTAGAAGATTAAGACATATTGAATTTATACATTTCTAGATTTAATGCAAAGAGCTGAATGCTTACGGCCGGCAAAGCAAAAAACGATATGGCGAAGACTGAAAAGCACGAAGCTATCGTTTTCCCAATCCAGGTCTGTGGAACCTTGTCTCCATAACCAATCGTGGTAACAGTTACCTGAAGGAAGATAAAACGAAAATATTGCGTTAAACTGCAGCACCTTGAAAACTAGTGTCCCAGTAGGATTGCAAAGCTCCACAAAAAGGGACATTATAGTCATGTTGGAAATCTATGCCAAGTCAATTCATCGTATTAAAATGGACTTATCTATCATGACCCACATGCATGGACAATGTACTAGCTTAGCCTCTGCTGTGCATTAAGTGGTCACTCACATAAGGACTTAGTGGTGATAAATGCGTATAACTCTGGAGAATAGTCTCCAGACATTTTTTTTTTTAATAGAAATAAATGACGGATGTACTGTAGATTAGGTAAATGCTTGTTTTAAAAAAAATGATTAAAAATGATTAAAACTGATCTTGGCGCCAGTCCTATATCTAGTAACCATGACCCGTTACCCGTAGAGCAATCCATAGCATGGGATTCTGCCCATTACCATTCTTCAAAATGATGAATACAGTCCCTTCAGATAAGCTGGGATCCATCACTTACGTAGACCAGGAACCTAAGAACATGTCACGGCTATTTTGATTAGACAGTAATTTGTGAACCTGTGTTGTGTCATATTTCTGTAAGTAAGTATGGAAGGATTTGAAGGCTTTAAAACCTTTTGGCTGTTTTAGAGGAAAACAAAGAGCCTAAACATTAACCCGACTTTAATGGTTTTACCATGTAAATAACTTTTATTTAGGGTTTAAAAGGTTCTGGATTTCAACATTTTCCATTTCTGATGGAGTGGAGATTAATTGCAAGGTTAACCATTAATTCTACAATAATCACCACTGATAAGAATAGAACTATAAAGTCTCTACACCAAAGGTCAGCATCCTTGGTCCTCCAGAGGTTTTGGAATTCCTTTCTCAGGAGGTTCAGCCAGTCTATTTGGGCATCATGAAAGATATGGGTTCAATACATCAGGAGGGCCAAGGCTGCTGGCATCCCCTGCTCTACAAAATGGAGATCCAGCCTGAAGTAAATCGAGTCCGTGAGAGAAAAAGTGTTTAAAATGCTGGATAAAACCATCTCGTTTTAATTTAGACATTACTTAAGAGACTAACCAACTAAACCTTCAGATGTGGACAATGACCATGCTATGGGAATGTTCTAGAGATCCAACCAAGACTACTTACTACTCCCCACCATAGAGCATCCGCATAACTCCCAAACTGATACTGGCCGGCGTCATCCACAGCATCTTTTTCAGCCAGGTAAACGAAATACGAAGAGAAGATCAACCCCAGGAAGCCAATATAAAGGGTCGTAATAAGTTCCTATAAAGCAGAACCAAATATCATAGAGCTATAATCTCAGACATGTACCTTTATAGAGCCTAAAGCAAAAAGACCGTTCTGGAGTAGTACATGGATTATATTTTTCATACGAGTTAGACTTTTATAGCTTATGTAAAAGGTGTTTTAGAGTCATAACTGGAGACCTTGGATGAGAAGTGTAGACTCACGACTATGCAATTCACCATGTCCTAATCCATAATGGTATGAATGAGCTTTTAAATGGTGCACAAGGACAGCAGAGAATGACCAAGAGTTGGTCCAAAATAAGGAACGTATTGTTAAATAAAAGACCCTGTGAAGGAAAGAACTTAATGCTGGCTCAAAACGGTCATCTAAAAATGAAAAGAACTGCCACCAAGCACCTCCTAAGCATTGATCTGCATTTCTACATGGTCCGAATTTCAAATTTGGGACCAATTATAATCAATTTTGCAAAACATATTGCTGCACATTTCATTGTAAACGTGAAATCCATTACTTTGGGCTACATTCCAAGTCAGGTGTAATTGTAACCAAAGGCCATTAAAGTCTTTGGAGTTGGCCAATGTGTGAGGGTCAAAATATTGTAGATGCAGACAATTTTTTTTACATCGGCAACCACTAGAGGTTTAGTCAGAGCGCATGTTTGCCGAAGTTGCAAACAGCAAGCAGGACCATCATACCACCTTGAGACACAGATAACAGGTGTACCAACTTCCAGAGAGGCCAACTCGCACAACACATGGGCATTTAGTATTCCAATATTGGCAGATTTATTGGAAAAATTGCAACTTGAGAAAGGCCCGTGTAGGGCTGAAATGTTGCCAAACACCGGCAAAAATAGCTGTTGGTGAAATCTTAAACAGTGGCAGCCGGAGAAGCTTCTCTGGGAACATCACAAATTCAGCAAACACTGGTGCTCTTTGAATAACCACACAAGTCCTGGTAAAAGGAAGCCACAACAATCACATTTAAAATAAAATAATATTCAATTTTCATGATTGTTGATGTATAAAAGAAAATATCAGAACATAACAAAGATTATCTGAAATCGACAGCAGATTCCAAGTGTTTAGTTGGTTTTCGTCTCGGGTGACCAGTTTAATTATTTTGTCAGAAATTCACACTTTGCATAAATAGTTTGTTTATCAATATGATTGAAGTTAGGTACTCGAGTTTAGCGCGTTCGAAGGGCTATACCTGTCTGTGAATGAACACCACAGATCCCAGCAATCTCCACGTCCCACCTTGCCGGTCCACATGCAACATCCTCAGTATCTGCAGAAAACGAATTCCCCTGGAGAAGGAAACCACATTAAAAAAAAAATAAAGTCTTTCGTTACTAGAATAAAAAATTTAAAAAAAGTAAACAGCAACAAAATATGAAACTTCCAGATGCTAATCATTTTTAATCAAAATCTTGTAATTGCCTGCAAACTGAGCACGGGACCTTTTTCTTGAAATTCTTGTAAATTTGTCCATTATACTTTGGAAGCAGATAATCCACAGCATTGCTTCAACATAACGAAATTAGCTGGGGGAATGTTTTTTTAAAATAGATCAAAAATATTAAATTGTACAGTAGATTTCCTGCTGCTGAAAGAAGCCAAGACTGGTTGTCTACTGGATATGTAGCTATACGATCTACTGGTCATCAGGCTATGGATGTGACGGCTGGGTGGAGAGGCAACATCACTGCTCTATAACCATTGAGACTGGAGACACAGGTTCAAATCCTGGCAAGAGCACCTCTCCAGTAAGTGTCCTTGGGCAAGATGCTTAACAGAACATATTCGCCACCCAGGACATACTTGAAAACGAGAGAAACCTCAATGTATCCTTCCTGGTAAAATAATTTTTTTTTCTTTTTTTTGGGAGAAAGTGAGAGAAGTCGCTAGTTAGATGTAGTCGGTCATCCAAAGTCAAATGTAATTGATGCCGTTCAACCTCTTCCCATGTTGAAGGAGTAATCTGCCCTATACAGAGGTCTACGACTCTACTGTTGAGTTTGCCGATTCCTTAACGTAATGCATCTACATACGCAGACATATTAAAATCAGGAGAAAATGAGGGGCGTGGCTGGCTGTTCACATGAGCAGACGTGTTTTGTTGGAGCTCCACACGTCTGCTCCATTAAGGGACCTTTAGCAGACTTTATCTTGCCGTTTTTGGAGATTTCGGCACCTGTCTAGCTGGCCACCGGTTCTGAGTTGTCCGGTGGCGGTTTAATCCCCCCCTCCAGACGAGAGACAACCTTGGCTGCTATTGCTGAGTGGCTACAGGGAGACACCGGCTGCGCACTTGCCCCGGACCGTGACTAGGTTGCGAACAACGGAGATGGAGGGCCCACATCTCCCAGCTGCCCTGGATGTCGGGTTTGCGGGGGCGGTGGGTGGAACCCTGGGGTGAGGTAGAGATGCAGAGGACACTCTACCCAGCCTGGATGCCTGCCTGTTAGTGCTGGAGGGAGAAGACGACGGCCTGCTCACTAAGGGGGTATGGCGCAGACTGATGGCGGCTTTGCGAGGCGGTCGGGAGGTCAGACTCCAAAAACAGCGGAGTCTGAGACGGTCATGTCCCTCGACCCCACTGAGGCCTGCCTTCTGCATGCCGCTGCTGCGGTGAGCGGCGTCGGGGACGGCGACCTTGACGAGGTTCTGGCCCAGAAGTCTTTGCCCCCCAGGCTGATTCCGATTTCCAGCGCTGGTGATGGAAATGGGACTAACGCATCCCGGAAGGTGGCGGCAGGACCAGTGCCGGCGATGCACCCGTAGACTGTCTGTATCAGATGGTCCCACTCAGCTGGCGGTCAGGAAGGAGCGGATGCGCAAATCGAGGCATCAAGCAGACCTGCCCTGGGAACCTGGCGATGGTGTTCGCGGAGCAGCTTGGGATTCGAGGGGATCAGATGGTCTCCCCCGACACCGTGCATTGGCAGCGGATGGGCACCCAACTTGTTGGCTGCCTATGGAGAAGGCGCTCCCGAGGAGACAGCGGGGCCTGAGCGAGATCTGCAATGCCTACATGTTATGCTAGGTGTCATGGCACCCCCTCTGTTTAGAGACACGGGATGAGGCAACTACGCTATTCTCTCGCCGTGTTGTTTCCCCCCCTGATTTTTTCCAAGTAACCAGAATGCTCTGTTTTTGTCTCTTTTCCCTTTCCCTCACTAGGTTTGTCCGCCAAAGATGCTCTTCGCTCCCACAGAGGACGTCAGATGACTTTTATTTTTCAGCTGCGGAGTTTTAAGGTTTGTTGAAGCTGCCTGTAGTCAGCTATTTGCTTTTTTCTGAGTCCCCCCCCTTCTTCTGATTATTGCTGGCGACCCTCTGTTATTTTTCAAAGCCTCAGATGCCTCTCCGATACTCCCTGGCTGGGGACACTTTTTTTGCCCCCCAATTCGATGTATTGATGCTTTATTGCGGGACCCCCATCCCCTTGTGTTTTATGTGTCTTTTATGACCCTCCCACCCCTATTATATGCCTCGAGGACTCTTTTTGATTTATACATGTGTTTTTCCTTTGACATTTTTCTCGGAGATCCGCCCCCCCCCCCAATCTGGGGATGTTTATTATTTTTCTTGCGTTGTACTTATGCTGACAGTTTTCGGTGGTCCCTACTTTATATGTCTGATTGTACGCTGACTTATTTACAAAATAAAAATTATAAATTAAAAAAAATAATCAGGAGAAAATAACAAATTTAGCTTCTATTTTATACCACATCAATATAAATCATAAAATGGTCAAAAGAAAGTCTAAAATGGACAAAAACATTTCAAGTATAAAAAAATTACATTTTGTTAAGAATTCCCTAGAATGTAGTTTCTGCTTGATATTTCAGAAATTTTTTTTTTAGAATCTTACAGTTACCTATAACTTGCAGAAGTCCTCCTTTACAAACTTTATTCATAGAACGTTAAATACTTCAGAAAAACAGAACCAATAATGTCTCTATTAGAATTAAATTTACATTTATTAAGATATTACCGTATAGCAGACGTTGCGAAAACCTGTCCATTTGATCCAACACAGAGGACTATCACAGAAGCGACGACGACGATTAAATCTGTCAAAAAAGTTTAAAAAGATATTAAATATAGTAAATGCTGAGCGTTTATGCGATCAATATAAATCCCCATAAAGCAGGAGATCTGAACATTCTATTAAATCGATCTTTATCATATTTGCGATAAAAAATAAAAAAAAGATTCCTGCCTGCACGCCAATAATGCACACTCTAAAAGGTGCAGGATAAGGGACACTATCAGGGGTCAGATAACTTGGCCCCCCCAGGTATTTTGAAACCACATCTCCATGTTGTTCAGGCACTGAGGTTCATGGTATATTTAGTTCCACAACATCTTGAAGGCCAAGGTTGCCGCCCCCTGATCTAGAGTCAAGAACCTTTCATCCCAGCAGTATTTATGATTTTTTAAAAAGATAAAAAATAAAGCCCCAAATACATGAAAAATTTAAAAAAGGGGCAAATTTACAGTATTTTAAATATTGGCAATCACAGAATGAGGTTTCTACAAATTTGTTGTTACCCTACATTACTGACACATCAGGCGTGTAAAGCAAATGTTAGAAGAACACCAACAAAAAATAAAAACCTCGTCAGTGAAAGGGTAAATAAAATATTAAATTAGGGATTGGTCTGGATACATATTTTGAATTAAAAAAAAGTAAGTAAGGTCCCTCCTTCACTGCTGTCGATCCACAGAGATCACCACAAGTCTCTTCATGTATAAAAATGCCAATATATACGTAATGGATGGCGCATCTATTGTGTCGTATTTTTTAACATTGTCGACCAGAGAAAATTTAAAATTTCAATGGAGCCTCTTCAAATCGCGTTCCCCATCACCTTCTTATCCACCACAGACCTGAAATAATGGAGGGGCAGTATATGGTGTAGTATTTTAAAACTCATTTGATTTTAAATAAATTGATAGGAGTTTTAAAATACTACACCATATACTGCCCCTCATTATTTCAGGTCTGTGGTGGATAAGAAGGTGATGGGGAACGCGTTTAGAAGCGGCTCCATTGAAATTTTAATTTTCTCTGGTCGACAATGTTAAAAAATACAACACAATAGACTCGCCATCCATTACGTATATATTGGCATTTTGGATACACATTTTGACCAATGAATTAATCAGCCAAGCTAAAGCAAAGGATTATGGGAGCTACAGTCTAACAATCGCTTGTTTGCCACATTGGTAGGATTGCCTCTTCGGCAAACACTTGGGGCTGCCGTCGAATTAAACAACTCCTCTAGCTAGTCATCTTCTTTGACAATAGGTTTAGGTGACAACAACGGTGTGACTGGTGCCGATCTATGTGTGCAGCATCCTTACCAATCACCGAAATAGGTTTCCGAGCAAAGCGCAGCCGTCCCCACACACCAACATATTTGCTTCGACATCCTGCAGACCACAACCGGACCACGTATTCTGCTCCAAAGAAAACTACCAGTACGATTTCCTGTAAGGAATAAAGTAAAAGCAAACAAACATTGGAGGGGGTTTAATTTGTTGTAGTTGCAAACAATGGCGGGGGACAAAAAAAAAAAAAAACCTTGCAAACTTCTGCATTTCAAAAAGAAATTTAAAGGACAACATGAGAAGCTTCATCATTGAAGCTTCTCCTGCCGTTGTTTGAGTTTCCCTTTTGTGAAAGGCAGATTTTTTGCAATAATGGCAAAAAAAAACCCAGTACTTTGTGTCCATTTTTGTTGACACAAGTGCATGTTTACATCTAATATAAATCATAATAAAATAGAATGTATACATTTATTTTTTTATCCATGATTGAGTTTTGATTGATTTTATTTAACCCTTTTTAATAAAGCATTCAAAGTACAAATTTATACATTTTTTCCCCACACATTCCAAATATCAACACATGAAAACTTTGGACTACTGTATGATAACTTGTAAATGTGTCATTGCGTCACAAAGGAGGAAGAAAACTCGCTGTCTGTATGTGGGCGATGGAAGAACAGCTTGGAAAAGCATAGAAAGCTGAGTCAAAAGGAAAAAGGCTTAAAGACTGAAAGCTGAAGGATTTGCAAACTATTTTGTAATTACGGTGAAGTTTCTGCTAAGAAGTTTTTCCTTCCTAGAGTACCATGGACCAAAGCATGGTCTACATTACAGTTGTGTTTCATTCATGTGACCTGAGGGATTCATGCAGTGGTGGCTCGTGACATTTCAAGTGGTGGGGTGCCAGTCTGGAAATATTCCTATTCAGGATTACAAAACATTCATATGTCTTATGTGGCATTACTACCTCCAAAGTAGGTGTACCATCCCTTATATAGGGAATCAACCATATAGACGTATTCCTATTAATGAGACAAATAAAATGGCCATAAAATCAATGATTCCGAGTATAAAAAAAAAATTAGAAGTGAAAAAAGTGATTTTATGATTTTCTAAAAATAAAAACTGGCGCTGATCCTACCCATTTTAAATAACTGAGAATGCAAAACTTGTAGGAAAGAAAAGATAAAAAATCCTGAGTACTATTGCAGTTATTTTTTTATTTTTATATTTAGCACATTAAAGCAAATAAAAACAAATAAAGGTCCTCGCGTAGTATGAGAAAAAAAAATTGTATATCTTTGAATATTCCCCTCTGGGTTCCTAGAATATAAAAGAATGTGCATACATTGCGCAGTATGTCTGAAAAATAGGGGAATCATTAGGAAAAAAGTGGCTATATGACTCACTTCTTCCAGAGCCACATATATGCCGGCTCTGAGCAATAAAGCATATGGTATAATGGTGGGGTTAAGCGATATCCTCACCGGTACCAGCAGACTGCCCTCTGAATGGTCCCTTCCAGAATAATAATAATAATATTATTGTTTAAGCAGTAGGACTTAAATAAAATCCATTAAAATGGAAATTTATTAATAAAAACACATATAGCACTGACGCGTTTCGGCATTATTATGCACTCTGAGAAAGACTTGTGTCGAAACGCGTCAGTGCTATATGTGTTGTAATAATAAATTTCCATTTTAATGGATTTTATTTAAGTCATCCTGCTTAAATATTATCATTATTATTATTCTGGATGAGGAACCTGGAAGGGACCAGTCGGAGGGCAGTCTGCTGGTACCGGTGAGGATATCGCTTAACACCACCATTACACCATATGCTTTATTGCTCAGAGCTGGCATACACGTGGCTCTGGAAAAAGTGAGTTGTATAGCCACTTTTTTTCTATTGATCCCCCCCCCATTTTTCAGACATACTGCGCAATGTATGCACATTCTTTTATATTCTAGGAACCCAGAGGGGAATATTCAAAGAAGAAGATATACTAATTTTTTCTCATACTGCGTGAGGACCTTTATTTGTTTCTATAGATTAATCGGTGTGGATATGAGGAGTGGGTCCACATGGGACCTTGCTGCAATACACCATTGTTATTTTTTGTGTTTAATTTTTTGATCTGCGCCCATCTTCTCTTGTTAGCTCACATTAAAGCAAACGTTGGGTGCATTTTCTGTCATTAAGGGTTTAAAGCAGGCACCTGGTGTGTGTAGCAGATAAGATCTACATTCAAGCCTCAGATGGATCTCGCTTTGGTCAGTTTGTTTGATGCCCATTGGTACTCAATTAGCCCACAGCATGATTGCCACGAGTTGCCAGAGTCCTCATCAGATCAAAAACGTAATCTTTATTTTACTCTGCCTAGCAACAGTTTAAGAGACAATAGCACTGCTTAAAGGGACATAGCATGTGCCTGATTGAGCAGATGTGTTAAATGCCACAAAAATTAAACACGGAAAAATTCTATATTTTAAATTTGACATTTTTTTGAGAAAAAAAAAAAAATGGTAGGGCGCTGCTCCATCTGCCCTATGGACGAGCCACCACTGGATTAATGTTTTGAGAATTGCTATTTTCTGTAGGGTATCTCAGAAACTTGGTGCTAAGCAGTATTTTGAAGTAAAAGTCCAGCCAATCCAATGGCTCTACAGTGAGCAAAAATAAAGTTTGTGAGCATACTGAATGGGCTTTGGCACTAGTGGGCTGCCCTACGGTGGTTCCGCTCAGGTCTCAAGGTTTTAGCTCGATGGTGCCATTACAGAGAAGACTATTCCATATACAAATCAGACTGCCATCGCCCAAAAAGAGAAGCCAGAAGTGAAATGCCAGGAAGTCCTTGCTGCACACGAGATACAGCAACCCCGATCATTTTGCCCTAACTAGGCCTCATTAGGAGGGTATAGCGGACACCCCTCTAGGCAACTCGAGCAAGGACTCCATATCTGGGTACTCTATATACTTTTAGTGAGCAAAAACAGAGTTTGTGAAAGTACGGAGACAGGGAGAAGCATAAGTGGCTTGCTCCAATGATCAATTCAAGTGCACCAAGAGAATTGGCTGAAGGTTTGAATTGAATGGTAACTGTTCCTAACCTATAACCAGGAAGCCAGATCAGAGAGCATGGAATGCAAGTTGCTGGGCGGACTATTCTACATTTTGAAGGCTGAATCAGCCCTCTGAGAACCTGAACTCCTCCCTGAAGGGACAAACGCACTCTGGTCATTGTGACCATTCAATTTTCATTTTACGGTCATAGTGCCTAGAGTAGAGGTCAGTAACCTTGATCTCCAAATATTCTGAAGCTCCCTCTCCCATAATGCCTAGATTGTCTTTACTCCATGGAAAACATAGTTCCAAATGATCTTGAGGTCGAAAGTGTTCTGACCCCTGGCCTAGAGTGTCCCCTTATAACTAGACATGACACTAAAACCAGAGTACCCAAAGGGAGGTTAATGCTACCTTTATGGCAGCCAGGATCCCAGCATGTCACTTGGAATGCCAATGGTAACCCCCCACACACACCAATGCCACACTTTTTAAACTTTTATAAATGAAAGTAACATTACATTATGAATTGGGGGAAAAATATTTATAAAAGAAGTTTTATCCAACCTTTTGTTCGTTCACATCAAATTATTGTAGGAGGGAAAACAAGAACAGTTTGTGATCGAGATAAAGGATACCCCGTGTCCTGATCTTACATTGTTGCCAGTGTATGTAATATTCAGAGCAGAAAGACCATTTAGTTCAAGGTCAGAAATTAAGTTTTTTGAAAGGATACAAGTTCTATTGGGAAGAGAAATCAATGTCGTTTTATCAGTGATAAAAATTAGTCATTGCTTGTTGAAGTGAATTTCTGACGCATTTCACTACAAAAGGAATACTAGTCATAAAAAAAAAAATCAAATATAAAAGTTTGAATTCTAATACTCCATAGACTTTGGGCTTCGAAAACCCCTGACGTGTGTGAATTTTAAATAAATATTACTTGTTGATCAAACTAGATTTAACCTAGCTGGCGGTCCGATTCTGACATAGTCTAGTTGTCAGAATCTGTACAATTAATCTGGCCCCCGAGCGGTATTAATGTGGCTCGGGGTTAACTTTCTATGCTGAAAGCGGTATCCCCGAGCCACACTCCAGTTGATACTTTCATGTCCTGCGCTTCCTCTCTGTCCCCGCAGTCACACCCCAGCCGATCGCGATGTAACACTTCCTGGTTCACTCCTCGCGAGAAGGGAACCAGGTAGTGTGATGTCACGATCGGCTGGAGGAGAATGCGGAGGTCAGCGAGGGAGCGCAGGACATGCAAGTATTCAGCCTGAGTGTGGCTCGAGGAAACCGCTTTCGGTGCAAAAAGTTAACCCCCGAGCCACACTCTGGAAAACCGTCAAGGGGGTTAAACAACACTTGACCATAGTAGACTTAAAGGGACACTCTAGCAATCATGATCACTCAGCACACGTCAGCCTTCCGGAGTGTCCAATAGTTTTGGTTAATTAACGCTCGCTTTTGTATTGAGAGACATAGGATTGGCTGCATGCTTGCTAGTAAGCACACAGCCTGCCGTTTCCTGCAGCAGGAGTTGTCCTGTCGGAATATTGCAGGAGACCATAGTGCTGGAGAAGATTAACAATGCTATTCACTAAAGGTGAAACGCAGGAGAATTTGCAAGAGAGATAAAAAATCTAGGTCAAAATAGCCAAACCAGAAAAATTCTCCCATTTATATCACTTTCTAAATTGTCTGTTTGTTCTCTTCTCCTGCCAGTTCTTCTATTTACTAAAGGTGAAACTCAGAACTGTAAGTTATTCCACTTGTATTGAGCAAAAACAAGGCTTAAGAGAATGGGTGACAGCATTAGCGTCCTGCCCTACATTAAGTCTTCGTTCAGATCTCATCAGGTTTTATCGTGATGGGGCCATTACAGAGAAGATGTTACCATATGTTGTAACCCAAAAAGGGTGGCCAGTACTGAAATGCCAAGAGTAGTCCACTCTGCAGGAGATTTGCCTCAACCTCAACGATCATTAGACTTCATCAAGAGGCTACAGCCAACAGCCCTTGGGTGACGCACCTTGCGCAGAGGCTCCACGTCACCACCCTGTTCACTTGTAGTGATCAAAAACAGTTTGTAAGAGTACTGGGAATGTGCAACGGCTCTAAACTAAACTACGGTGGGTCCCTTTCACGTCTCACAAGGTTTTAGCTTGATGGTGCCGTAACAGAGTAGACATTACCATATGCAAATCAGACCGCTATAACTTCGAAAGGGTGGCCAGTTCAGCTCCAGGTTAAAAATCAGGTGTGCGGGACCAGAGTGGTTAAAAGGTACCTACAGCGGACATTTAAAAATGGCTGCTCCCGGAGAGCAAGGATAAGCCTGGACAGGTCTACGTAGAAGTGAATTGCTACAATACACAAAAGGCAAACTATACGATTTTTTTTGTAATCATACATTAATAAGTGATGAGTGTTTTCATTGATGGATTTAATGATGTTCTACAACTCTACTAACCTTACAGCAATACCTTGTTTATACAGCTCCGATATTTGGCCCGAGACTGTATACCTCGCTTTTCACCAGAAGTAGTTGACTGAAGGGGAATAATACGTTTGTAGACAGATACTGGCAAACACAGCCATCATAAAAATCTGCCTCGCCGTTCAACTAAAGCTCCCCGGGGAGTTTGCTGGAGTTCTTCCCAGTACTAGAGGCTTTTGATTTATGGGGGGAGAGTTTGGAAAGCAGATTGTATTGTTATGCTGTGATAACTTGGGTGTACAGCAGCCTGTGTCATTAATTTATCAGAGGATTTCTCTCCCACTCTCCAGCGGTTACATTAAGATAATGGATCGTAGTTTGCTTCTAACATATGTCACACTGTAGAGTGGAAATCGCCTTTCATGACTAGTCGTTTGGAAGCCAGAATTCCATTTTTTAAAAAAGGAATAAGAAAACTAACTTTGATCCGCGCATAGTCATACACACACTTATTTTTTATCTACAAGGATAATGTGTAAAATGCTCCCTGGATTTCCCTCGTCCGTATAGCTTCACAACATTTAAAAAAATTTTTTTAGAACTTGACCCCTGCATATAAGTGTGGGAACTCACCAGAATTCCTGACCCCAATTAAACGTTGTCAACGTGGATTTAACCCAATACTCAGATTTTAAATTAAATGATACAAAAATAGTGGGAATAAGTGACTTGCTAGGATAAATATTTTTATGACTTATGACATTATTATGAAAATAATTGAACACAAATAAAAGCATCAACGTGGGCAGAAAGGGAACGCTGTTCCCTCTGCAAAAATAGTGGAGGAACTGCGTTCCCATGCGTTCCTGCTTGACTTGACCCTTGCATATATCTCAAAGCTCCTCATCCAAACACACAAGCCCGATTTATTGAGCATCACCTCCTGCTAAGCTTCCTTTAGAGCTTCGGTAAACATGGATTTTTGTATCAAGCCTTTTGGGGGATTTTTAAGGACATTTATTGGTTATGATTATTAATCTGTGGGGTTTTTTATTTAAAAAAAAAAAAAGAAACACTGGTACTTTTATACATTATTTAGTATAAAGTGACCCTTTATGCACCATGCCCTCAGTCTATACCCGCATCCACCAACTCTCGCCTCCGAGACTTCGCGGGCAGATCTGGTCCGGTGGAATGACTTACCTCGCCCTATCAGACGCTCCCCTAATCTTCAAGAAATCCCTCAAACACATACCTTCAGATCAGCGTACCACATAACAGATGCCAACCGACCTATCCCTTTCCTCACCTCATCCATGGCCCCCACCAATCCGGAACCATTGGCACTAATGAATGATCCTGACAACCAATGAAACGCCTCTGGACCTCCTCCACCCCAATACCTCTACATTGTAACCTCATCGGAGCCAAGCCCTCAACACGTCTTGTTTCCATCCTATGTTTATTTATTTGCGTTTTGTTCCCTTTTGTTATTGTAAAGCGCTGCAGAAACTGTTGGTGCTATATAAATGATGATAAACAGTGGTGGATGTTTATCCTTGAAGCCATATGGAGAAAAAGTTATGCCACAAATATTCAATGCAGTGCACGGTGCTTGCAGGGTTATTTATCCCCTTTTAAGCATTTTATATACAGTTTGTACAGCTGCCGGGTCATATATTTGCTGGAGCACATTAACCTTTTCCCAACTCAGGGCATATTATCCAGTATCTGTGGCGGGTGGGCCTTGAAGACACGGGGGGCCCGGTTTATTTCAATGGGCCGCTTTGGCCCTGCCAAGCAATCAGGCCGTCCCCCTGCAGCCAATGACACTCGTTGGGCGTCATCGGCTAGGCGGGCCAGAGGAGGGGTGGGCCAGCACGCCAGGAGCAGCCAGCATGCTGGGCATACTAGTACCCCCTGCCAGCGTTAACTCTGCCTTCGCCGGGCACCACCTGTTTGCGGTTAAACCTGTTTAAGTTATGTATATTGTGATACCAAAAGAAAAAAGTAATACCCATCCTGGTGGAAAATACAGTTGTGTTCAAAATTATTCAACCCCCAATGCTGTAAAGGGTTTTAGGGAATTTAGTGCACATTTGTAATTGTATTCAGAATGAAATCCTACAAGGACTTTTTAAAGAACCATATGCAACTAAAATGACATCAATTGGTTTTGTAATACAGTAGTAAATGTTTCTTTTGTGAATTCTTCATTGACACAATTATTCAACCCCTTAAAGACTACCACTCTGAAGAACAGAGGTTCATTCAAGTGTTTTCAATCAGGTATTGGAAACACCTGTGGATGTCACGGAGCAGCAATAAAGCATAATAAGCACCAATTAGGCAGCTTTAAAATGACTGTGATACTCAGCTCCTTCTAGACATTTACTGGTGTGGTTACAAACATGGTGAAGTCAAGAGAATGGTCCAGGAAGACAAGAGAAGAGGTGATTACTCTTCACAGGAAGGGCAATGGCTGTAAGAAGATTGCAAAGATGTTAAACATACCAAGAGAGACCATAGGAAGCATCATTCGCAAATTCAAGGCAAAGGGCACTGTTGAAACGCTACCTGGTCGTGGCAGAAAGAAGATGCTGACTTCGACTGCTGTGCGCTACCTGAAGCGTAGAGTGGAGAAAAGGCCCCGTGTGACTGCTGAGGAACTGAGAAAAGATTTGTCAGATGTGGGTACTGAAGTTTCAGCTCAGACAATACGGCGCACACTGCGTAATGAAGGCCTCCATGCCAGAACTCCCAGGCGCACCCCCTTGCTGTCTCCAAAGAATAAGCAGAGTCGACTGCAGTTTGCCAAAAGGCATGTGGACAAACCACAGAAGTTTTGGGATAGTGTTCTGTGGACTGATGAAACAAAATTAGAACTGTTTGGGCCCATGGATCAACGCTATGTTTGGAGGAGGAAGAACAAGGCCTATGAAGAAAAGAACACCTTGCCTACTGTCAAGCATGGCGGGGGGGGTCAATCATGCTTTGGGGCTGTTTTGCTTCTGCAGGTACAGGGAAGCTTCAGCGTGTGCAAGGTACCATGAATTCTCTTCAGTACCAGGAGATATTGGATGACAATGTGATGCAGTCCGTCACAAACCTGAGGCTTGGGAGACGTTGGACCTTTCAACAGGACAATGATCCCAAGCATACCTCCAAGTCCACTAGAGCATGGTTGCAGATTAAAGGCTGGAACATTTTGGAGTGGCCATCGCAGTCACCTGACTTAAATCCGATTGAGAACCTCTGGTGGGACTTAAAGAAAGCAGATGCAGTGCGCAAGCCTAAGAATGTGACTGAACTGGAGGCTTTTGCCCATGATGAATGGGCGAAGATACCCGTAGATCGCTGCAAGACACTTGTGTCAAGCTATGCTTCACGTTTAAAAGCTGTTATAACTGTAAAAGGATGTTGTACTAAGTACTAAGATTGAATGTCACTTGGGGGTTGAATAAAACTGATAATGATGTGAGCACAGAAAAGACATTTGTGGTTATTTCATTATAAATCTTATGTTATATTTGTCTGACCTACACGTGCCGCTTTGATTTAATTGTAAGCAAGATGACTGAATGATCAAAATCAATGTCAAACTGGCCAAAACACTCAATTTCAGTGGGGGTTGAATAATTTTGAACACAACTGTATATACACAAAGTAAACAAACTAAAAGGTCAAACTGGCAGCCTACTAGAAAATACAGACAAATCTAAAGGTCATCAGCGTTAACTTCAAAAGGAAAATGTACCCTGACATTACCCATATATAGTATACACACTGCCTGGCCAAAATAAAAGGCACTACCTGCATTTAGCCAAGCGAATAGGTGTGAGCCTTCCATTGGATAATTATTGCAGTGATTCATATGTTTCAGCTGCATAAAATGAGGTCATGTGACTCCCTGAATATACTGAATGAGCAGGTTTTTCCATCAATGGGTTTTTCTCCCCTGATGGCACAGCGGGCATATTCCAAGATGGCAATGCCAGGATACATCGAGCTCAAATTGTGCAAGAGTGGTTCAGGGAGCATGAGACATAATTTTCACACATGGATTGGCCACAGCACAGTTCAGACCTTAACCCCATTGACAATCTTTGGGATAATGTGCTGGAGAAGACTTTACGCAGCGCTGCGACTCTCCCATCATCAACACAAGATCTTGGCCACAGATTAATGTGACTCTGGGTGCAAATAAATGCTGTGACATTGCATGAGTTTATCGACACGATGCCACGCCGACAATCCTAAATATTACTTTTGACCTTTTTTGGGCCAGGCATTGTGTGTTTGATATTTATTTTTAAGTTATTATATCAAATATATCACCACTAAACCACGCTGAAGGTATCTAGGAAGAAAGAGGCCTTCAAGCGCTTAATCATGAAAGCATTATGCCTCAAGCAAAAAAAAAAAAAAAAAAAACACAACACACAAAAAACAAGCCATAGATCCCAACAAAACATTAGAGCAGAGATATGCTCACTTAAGTTCGGGGGGGGGCACTACATGTTTAAATATTGAAAATGAACACACATGCCCATCCCATCGCCCATTACTTCCTGCATTGCTGTATTGACTGAAGGATTACAGGAGTTCATATGTTATTTATCTAGTTTATTCTACATGAAGAAGAAAATGTTCAAGCATGATATAACACGTACTTGGAAAGAGGAAGGGAACGTAAAAGTAAATATTCTATGCAAACAACATTTTAATCTGGGATAGACGTGAGAAAACATCTGAAGAAACTGGTTGAGTTGGGTAAGTGCAAACCACAGTGTAAGGCATGGATATTATTGAGAATCTGAAAGTCATGTTTACATACCATCCAAAAGAGAGTTTCCGTGGCCAAGTTTGAATACTGATGTATGGTGGAGAGAACGCTGAATATCAAGCATATCAGCACTATAAGAAATCTGCAAGGAGGGGACAGGATACAAAAGTTACTTTCAATAGAAAAAGAAAATCAAAGCATTTACATATATAATGTATATGTAACACAGTGACTAGATTTCCTACATATTTATTTTCTGTGTTAATCTGTAGGTTTTGTTTTTAATATCTTACAGAAATACAAAGTGATACAATGCAACAACTAACACTTCAATGTTCTTGAACCCAGGACATACTGAAAACGAGAGAAATCTCAATGTATCCTTCCTGGTAAAATCCTTTATAAATAAATATAAAACCATATACAATGATTTAATGAGTTCTTAAATCCGACTACACATAATGTATCAAGAATTAGGTTTAATATTATAATCATAAAAAAGGATCATGCACTGAACAGATTTTCCGGTGAGTAAAAAAATCCAAACTGCATACTGGGGATATATAAATAAAATCACACACACGCACTGTACCTAAATATTTGTCTTGAATAAAAATAAAAAAATATAAATATAGCAAATATGAATGGCATTATAAAAAATTAGCACCCAGAAAGTAGAACTTTGTTTAGTGTATCCGTTTAACAGATGGGGAATTATTCCCCGTTACCACATATAGGCCCCTATTACAATCTCCACAAATGCGCTCGCGCAGCGCAATTTTTTTTGCGCATGCAAAAAACGTTAGCGCGCGCAAATTAACGCTGTATTACGATCCGAGCGCAGTTTTTCAGCCTTCATGTTTTTTCGAGCGCAAAGTCAGGATGGTCAAAGAACAAGCTGGGTCAACAACAATCAGTCATAAGATGCTCAAGAACAAAACGATAAAGGGTCAGAAACCACGATAGGGTAATGAAGAAGTGGAAACCAAAAATCTTAAATAGGGGTAACTGCAATCTTAGTGGCTAGTGTCCTGGTGCACCAAAGCATGTGTGGTTTTGTGTGGTACATATACGCCTGTGACACTATGACAGAGCTCGGATTCCGGTTTCAGTATGACACGGGGTCCAATAAAAGATGCAGCCCCCCAGCGGCCGGCGTCAAACACGGGAACATTCTCAACATCATTGGAGTTGGCTACAGTTTTATCAAAGGTGAACCTCCCTTGATTGTCCATACTTTGTGTTGTCACATATAGGATGTTAACAATGTCCTCATCCTAATTTTAGAACAAGTAAAAACTTTTTCAAATCCAAGCTTTTAGTTTATCTGGCACCCTCACCAAACTACCCCTTCTCCCTTTTGTCACATGTCCCTTTCCTTCTTTTAAAGTTTGGATTTCAAACCCTACCTCCGACCACCGATGTTATTTACCTCCCATGATTCCCTGCCATAGTTTGATAACCCTACTTTAGATTGTAAACTCACGGGGTGCCTGGCAAAGAACTTGTATAAAGTGTTGTATTTGCTTAACATTTATGTTTTGGGCAGGGACTTCGGTCTCATTTTTATTTCGCCAGGTCATAATGTGCTGCAGGATATGTTGTCGCTATTAGAAATACTGAAATATAGAAATACTAAAAAATAAATATAACTTTTGCATCCTGTCATGCTGTGGTTCCCTTTTCCTGTTCCTTTTTGCTAGTGAATGCCACGATTGCCTGGCATAGGTTTGTAAAATCCTAAGGAGGTCACAACCATTGCCAACATGCAAGCCTTTTCTAACCAGAGCTACTGCATCCCAAGTCTGGATGAAGTAAAAAGAATCCCACTGCTTGAAAGGAATGTTGCATACTCCACTTGATCCGACTCAAACGTACTCCAGGTCATGTAATCATGTGGAAACCATCTCGAAAAGACTTTTGCTGATATCCACACCTGTTGACCAGCATCACCCATGTGTTCAGAAGCCTGGATCCTGTTGAGTCTGCAGATGAACAAGGGGACCAGAATCTGCTATGCCAAGACTTGTAAGACCTAGTTATATCTGCCAAAAACTGGTCATGCAATGACGATTTTGGACATTTAAATATAATTCAAATATACTTCATTAGATTCTGGTTGCTTCCTCCCCTTTTTTCTACAGATGTTTATATCCTATTAGACCAGGGGTCACCAACCTTGGCCTTCCAGATGTTTTGAAACTACATCTACAACGATGCTCCATCATTACATTGGTTGAACCTCATGGTAAATGTAGTTCCAAAACATCTGGGGGCCAAGGTTGTTGACCCATGTATTTGACAATAGTGAACCCACAGTATGATGGCAACCTTTACAGAAGAAGGAATAGGAGACCTAGTAAATGTATCACACTGCCATACCTTAAACTCAAAACTGCCAGGATCAACGGATATTCTTTGTGTAGTCCATTATTCTACGCCTTTAAAAACAACCTAAGAATAGAAGTATATTACTTCACACAGAAAAGAAGCTGGTTGATCCCGCGACAGTCTTGAGTCGTTTAAGGTATGGACCCATTAGATCATGTAATCCAGATAACTATTAAATAGAGGGCAATCCAGACATGGAGCCTTACTTGAGCTGCAAGTAGGCCGAAATGGTCATCAAGGTCATAGGTCGATTTTCACACGGTATAGTCTTCTCTGTAATGGCACCATTTAGCCAAAACCTTGTGAGACCTGAGCAGGAACACACTGTAGAGAAGGCCACTTGTGCCGCTGCCCGTTCTCATAGACTTGTTTTTGTACACTCAGGTAACCAACATAAACAATGCTGTAAAATGTCACAATTTAAAATATTCAGTTCCATAGTTGTAACATAAATGGCCATTGCAAGACAAGTAAAAATGGCTTATTATGGTGCATTTCGAGAATACAATTCATAGCACAGAGCTAAGAGTCCACCACTCGTTTCTTGTTCTTGAAAATTATCCAGTATTTGCAATCCCAAAAATAAAGTAATTTCTTAAATGGTGCCATATTATAAGAATACTAAGTTATTAAATATATCAACCGTAAGTTCGCGTAGAACAAGCCATACATGGCGACATCGTATAGAGGTTTTCTTGCTGTATGCACATATCTGATGTTACCACTCCGTTGTCGTGAAACATGGATGAACACATCGGAGTTACTGAGTGATAAGTCAATAAAACAGAGATGAGCCGAATATTGGGCCAGGAAGGTTAGCCGGATAGTCTTGTGAACAGGGTGTTGAAGTGACACCTCATCTATTTCTGTGAACATAATGGACACTCACTGAAGCATTGCGCACTTCAGCATGGATCAAGGCATTTCACAACAATAAAGAACATTTTATCTGCCACCGTTATAGATCATACAATCCCTTCTGTCACGCCGGGGCACGAAAAACTGTATCAGATCTATCGGAATGGAAACAAATTCAAGATTGTGTATCACATGCAAGAGAAGTAAAAAGGGACACAAGCCTTACGATGTGCACACTAACAGACAATAAGGACCCATCTCCCTGGAGTTTAATCAGGAGGTAATTGAGGACGTAAGGCATCATAAATTACATTTGCAGTCGATTAACCCCTACCTGTCAAGAAGACCAATAAAATGATCATTGGCCAAGTCAAATAAATCTTAAGGGGTTATTCAGAAAGCGCCAAAATTTCAGTGTGCTTCGGCGAATCCAGTTCGCCGACCCTGCGGTGAATTCACTATTCACCGCAGGGTCCCCGAAGTGCGCCGAATGGGAAGAAAAAAAACAGAACAGTACTCTCCTATTCTTCTAAAAGGTGTTTAAACCAATAAAAATGCATGAAAATGTGCGGAAAGAATAAAAAAGGTCCGTTACAGAATAAAATAAAAAACGCCTTTTAAAAGAAAAAAATTGGGAATCAAATATTTTGCATACTATACAAAAAAAAATACATCAAAATGTTCCAAAAGATAGACTGTTGAATATGAAAAGAATAAACTGTTGAATAAAAAAAAGATCAAAATGAAAAAAAAAAAAAAAAAAATTTTTTTTTACATTGAATCCTATGGGATTCGCCAGTTTAAACCTGTCAAACTGAATCACCGAAAATCAGGGCATTTCCCTGACATTTCGGTACAGTTTGGCGTTCTCTGAATAGATTAACCATTACTTCTCTATGGGACAATTTCACTGCCGCCGAAGATCGCTGGATTCTTTTTTTTGAGAAAGGATTTTACCAGGAAGGATACATTGAGATTTCTCTCGTTTTCAAGTATGTCCTGGGTGGCGAGTATGTACCGTTAGGTGTCTTGCCCAAGGACACTTACTGGAGAGGTGCTCGTCGGGATTGAACCCAGGACTCCACAGGACTCCACAGGCTCTCTCTCCATGCAGAGCAGTGATGTCACCTCTACTCCACCCAGCCGATACTTTGATGGCAGTGATCTGCACTGTATTTCGCGGTCAATTCGCCAATATTTGCCGAATTGACAGCTTTCTGAATATAGAAACTGCCACCTCGCGGTGAAATTCTTTGTTCGGTGCAATTCGGTGGCAAGTTTTCCCCTTACTGAATAACCCCTTTAAAGTAGAAAATGTTTCCTATGTCTTTAACAATAGGAATGAGACAAAATTAAAACAAACATAGAAATAGATACCAGAGGTGTAGAGGGCCCTGCTCGGATGAGCTTACAATCTAGAGGAGCTGAGCTAGAGAAAGACCAGGAGTTTTATTGGTCATCAGGAGCTGCAGAATTCGGAGATCAGAACAGAAGAGTAAATATACAGTATGTAGGGTTAAAATGTGATGTTTCTGTTCATCGTGACATGCTCTGCAAATTCTACAACTTATAGTGCGTGACCAGGACAGCTGCTTTTAAAACCTTCAAAGTGTCACATGACACCCACACTTGTTCCGTGGTCAAAAATCAATGCCCAAGTCACATGGCTTCCTCAAGCGACTGACGGAATCGTTTCAGACCTCATATACACATGCCTTTTACAATATATTGCATAACCATCATGCTTTGCAGTTTACACCAAGGAACAGGTGTAAACATACGTCTATATTCGTAGTCATAACTCCAGCAGTAAATACCGTAACGTACAAAGCACGACATGTTTGCGAGGCAGCTCCTCGTGTAGGGTATGTCCAAAGAAAGAAGAGACTGGAGATAAATAAAGCCCTCGCCGGGCCTCCCCCTATACCTAGGGTGACCATATCGGCCATGTCTAACGGGTCACATATTGCTATTCTACTTGGAGGGGAGAACAGGGAAAAGTGCTGCCCTGGAACATGTGTAATTCATAAGCTACAGGAAGGAAATAAAGGCAGGTCAACTGGGATTCCTTTTGCATTTCTTACGTGCAGCGGGGGTGGCATTTTTCATGCACTGCCCTTCAGCATGAATAAATTATATGCGTCCGTTTAAACATGTAACCCTTTTTTAGGGTTACTTCTGCTGGTGCTGTGGAGAGTTAAGGTTACCTTCAGGGTTAAGGTTACTGCTTAAACCGCAGATTTGCATTCCACTATACGTTAGTGGGTCAGATGTTCAACACGTTTCACCGGTTTAAGGCCCGTGCCAGACCAACGCAGTGATCACGTCCGTGTTGCCGCACATTTTAGGCTAGGGTCAGACGAACGCATTTTTCACGTTGTCCGTGAAAATGTGCGTTCGAAGAATGGACGTATTTTTTCACGGAATACGCAATAGCGGTCATACTATGCGCAGTTTCATCCGTGATTTTGTACGGATCATCAATAAAACACTTCTTGCATCTGGACGTTATGTTGGCCGGACATTAGCAGCGTCTGATGTCTCCAATTCACGCACACACGCCGCTAGCGGACGCAGCGCACTCTGTACGTCAGTACTAGTGGTTTAACGTTCTCGAAAAAATGCGTTCATTTTCCACTTGCGTTGCGCAGCCGGACTTTCGCGCGGCCGTACTTCGTATATTGGCCGTCATTGCCTGGCACTTGCTGCTAGTGCGGCCGTGATTAAGTGCGCCAGAACGCGCGTTCGCACTGCCTCAGTCTGACCCTAGCCTTAACGTCCATCGCAGCATAAAATTATGATCAATAGAGACCCACACACGAAGTACATCCGCACAGAAGTGCAGACACGGCAAACGGACGCAATTTGGGCAAGAACGTCAAACCGCTAGGACGGACGCACAGAGTGCGCCACGTCCGTGAAGCTTTGTGTGTGAGTGATGGAACGTAGTCAGATGGACTGCATTTTTCACTTCCAGCATTTTTGACGGACAAAATGGTTTTTCATATCATGCATCAATTTTTTTCATTTTACATATAATTTTACATAATTTTATTTCCAGTCTACATCAGTCAAAAAAAAAAAAAAACAGACCGTGTGGCGTCTACAGTATAATCAGTCAGAAAGTACGTCAGTTGTGCACGGACACAGTGTGCTCAGAATGCCTTCGTCTGACAGCCTAAAAGGGATACCGAATGAAATAATTACAAGCCTAATCCCAACAGAGATGTCATATTTAAAAGAACACCAACAGGGTTATTCAAAGAGAATCGAAAAGTCACCGCACGTTCAGTGACTTTTCGTACTCTTCAATTCGGGCTGATTCGGCAATCCCATTTCGGCGACCCTGCGGTGTATTCAGCAAGCACCACAGGGCCGTCGAAGCGCAGGGAAAAGCCGCCGCAAACCCAAAGAAAAGTTACCGCAAAAACCCTGGCGAATGCACGCCGAAACCCACAAAAAACATCTGGATTAACCCACCGAAGACGCTGGAAAAACCCGAGCAGGAGCCGATCACACGCAGCACAGCCTCCGGAAAAAAACGACACCGCAGACGAGTGAAGTGAATAAAATTAGCAAAACAGTTTGCTTGAATGTTTGAAAAGTGAAACGCTGTTTGCAAAGAAACTACTGAGTGAAAATGTCTGAAATTTACATATAAGATCCAATGAATAATAAAAAGGGCTGTTACAGAAAAAAAGAAGTTAAAAAAAAAAAATAGGAAAAATGCTTAAAATATCCAAAAGAAATCTATAAATAAAGAGACTTTTTACTGCAGAATTTTATAATCAATGGTTTATTAGATATTGGATTAAAACGGGAATATTTTTAACATTGAAGTCTATGGGATTCGCCTTAATAAACCTGTCGAATGAAACCACCGAATGACAGGGCATTAGGGGAACCTGTCACTGCTGGTTTTTGTTCTCTGAATAGCCGAAGCATTGCTTCTCTATGGGGATTCACTGCCCTCGAACAGGCACCGTATGTGCAGGCAATTCGCCAGGATTTGGCGAATTGCCTGCTCTCTGGGTAGCCGAATGGCCAAGAAAGGTAACCGAACGCTGATTTTCAGCGTTCGGTTACCTTTCTCCAGCCATTCGGATCTCTTTGAATAACCCTGCAAATGAAATCGAAAGCTTTAACCCCTGCGAGAGAGTTTGGGCAACCTCTACTTTTTTGAGTGCCAATCTGTCAACTCCCAATCACTGCGTTGTTCAGCTCAGATGCAACTTGAGAAAGTGTCTTGGACCTGTTTGTAGGCCTTAAAATACACCGTGCCACTGAGTAATTAAAAAGGATACTCTAAGGTTAAAACTGGACGTGGTAACAGAGGAGTTAACGCTACTTTCCTCTCATTTTAACCCTTTAAAAATTACCTTTAATCCAGCTCTGGGCTCACTCAGTGGTAGCCCGGGTGTAATATAATACCGGCTTCTTAAGAGTCACAGCAGTCAAGTGACCGTGGGGACGCTAGATGCTCGAGCGAGCGTCCAGCCAACCAAATCGCTCTAAATGTGAATGCAACGAGGGCCAATGGAGGGAAGTGGTTCCCAATCCTTAAAGCGGAGGACGCAATCACTGATCTGAGCTTCTGGGCTGAGCTAAACCCTCAAAACCACACAAGTCAGTGGTGGAAGAAGAGTGAGGGCGCATAGGTTACTGTGACCACTCAAATGGAGCGTTTATTGCAGAGTGTCCCTTTTATACATGCCCTATTGAAAGGCAGCACTTTATTTTATTTATTTATAAATTATTTTACCAGGACGGATACATTGAGATTTCTCTCGTTTTCAAGTATGTCCTGGGTTCAAGAACATGGTTACAGAAATACAAAGTAGTAAAATGCAAGATATTAACACAAAACCAAATATACAGATTAACAGAAAATAAATATGTAGGAAATAGTCATTATGTTACATGTTTACAGGTGCATTCTGTATATAGTCACTATGTTACATGTTTACAGGTGCATTCTGTATATAGTCACTATGTTACATGTTTACAGGTGCATTCTGTATATAGTCACTGTTACATGTTTACAGGTGCATTCTGTATATAGTCACTATGTTACATGTTTACAGGTGCATTCTGTATATAGTCACTGTGTTACATGTTTACAGGTGCATTCTGTATATATAGTCATTATGTTACATGTTTACAGGTGCATTCTGTATATAGTCACTGTGTTACATGTTTACAGGTGCATTCTGTATATAGTCACTAGGTTACATGGTTACAGGTGCATTCTGTATATAGTCACTGTTACATGTTTACAGGTGCATTCTGTATATAGTCACTAGGTTACATGGTTACAGGTGCATTCTGTATATAGTCACTGTTACATGTTTACAGGTGCATTCTGTATATAGTCACTAGGTTACATGGTTACAGGTGCATTCTGTATATAGTCACTATGTTACATGTTTACAGGTGCATTCTGTATCTAGTCACTATGTTACATGTTTACAGGTGCATTCTGTATATAGTCACTGTGTTACATGTTTACAGGTGCATTCTGTATATATAGTCATTATGTTACATGTTTACAGGTGCATTCTGTATATAGTCACTGTGTTACATGTTTACAGGTGCATTCTGTATATAGTCACTGTGTTACATGTTTACAGGTGCATTCTGTATATAGTCACTAGGTTACATGGTTACAGGTGCATTCTGTATATAGTCACTGTTACATGTTTACAGGTGCATTCTGTATTGAGGTATGTTAATAGAGAGCTCTTAAGGGACTTTAGACTGGGTAAAAATTTGATGGCGTCTGGGGAGGTTATTCCATAATTGTGGTGCTCTGTAGGAAAACGAGCATCGAGCCACTTTCTTTTTGTATTGTGGTATTGTAACTAAGGTGCCGGTCCTGTAAGGGAGGTTATAGGATGAGGGAACTGCTGGGGATAGCAGTCTATTCAGGTAGGGTGGCAGCTTCCCAGAAAAGCTCTTAAACACCAGGTTGGAAAGGTATATTCTTAAACTGCAAACTAGACGCCCAGATCTCATTTTGTAATTAATAATAACATAGCAGGATGCAGTACAGGGGCCAAGATTCGCATATCATTTTATTTAATTGGAAACTGCCTTCGACGAGGTATGAAAAAAGATCTATGGGTTCCACTTACTCTAGTTTCCCAATATCCAGTTTTCCTCCTGCCCACTTTTAACTCAAAAATCAATAAATTTTCTCAAAAAAGTTATGACCTAATCCAAAGTACAGTATAATGCAGTGTTTAGCGACTCGTTCAGAGTGTTTCAGTAAAGGTTTTACCATTCAGTAAATAAAAGCTACCTTGACTGTTCAAAGTCACAGGATGTCATAGGGAAAAGAAATCCTTTCAACAATGTTTTCATTCATCTCGTCACAACCAAGACCTAAATACAGCTTCCACTGAACAATGAGCTTTTTCAGATTTGTTTATACGCATGTAGTTTCGTTTAAATCACCTGACATGTGTATGTCAACAGTTACTGATCAAGAAAAAAAATAAAGTGTGGCAAGCCAAACGGGGAGAAAAAGTTAGTCACAATTTTAAGCTAAAACACCCACTAACCAATACAAACATCACTGAGCAACAGAAAGGGTTTTAGCGGTTCTGGCCAAGAACGGAATCTTAACGACTGAAAAGTTAACGACTGAAAAAAAATAAAAAGTAATTAGACACGTGCAATTTGTTTCGTAATGAACTGCTATTCTTCCAAATTTTTTTCTAGAATATTTCAAAATAGAAATCTATAGGATATGAAAAACAATAATCCGAAAACCATAACGAGACAAAAGAAAAACTTACAATGAAAGGATACATAATAGATTCATTTCTTGCCTTTCATTCCACCCACAAGTGCTTTTAGTAGAAATAGAGTGAACCCCAGATATTAACATTTAGATTTTTTACCCCTCCTCGTTTTGGAGTGTTCTTGTGTGCTGCTTTGTATCCGCTTGCCAGCAAAATAGCATGTGTTACCATTACATTTTGAATTTGTTGCCCAACAAAAAAAAAAAAAAACACAACACGGCAAAATTGATTTGACAACTCCGAAAGGAAATATCATGTAACGATCCAAAATGAAAGGTTTTGAAACGATACAAACACAAAATATAACGATCCAAAATGAAACAATAACAAAAACAGCAGAGAACTAATTTTGTTTCCATGAAAAACAAAAAAGGTTTCCACCGCGCACATCTCTAGTAACAGCACATGTTTTTGACCAGACACACACACGGAACTGAACTGCAGAACATTTGAAAGGAATGTCTGCAGTGACCAAAAATGAAACAATCAAAAACAAAAAAAATGTAACCTGAACTATTTCGCTTTGATTGACAATACCGGATACTTCGATGTATCACATTGATATGACAAATTGGAGCAAGATATGAGAGTAGTTAGATCTCGCCATGGAAGGCTGTGGCCCTGTTATCCACTAGGAGAGAGATAAAACCCATCTTGTGAGGCAACATTATAATAATGAGCCTCCCTCGAGCCATCCATTGACATCTACGAATAGCTCACCACTCTTGAAACGGTCACATCCCTCACCTAATCCAAATATCTTTATTTTGGGACGGGGGTTGTTTTTTTTTTTTTTGACAGGATTGGTCTTTATGTTTACACACACAAAAAATCGTAGCGTGTAAGCTGCGTGTAATGCAAGTTGTTCGTAGAAAAAAAATAGGTGTGTGTGTATGAAAACACTTCGTTTCAGAAGATAATTTTCAAGTCCATTGGTTTTCTGATAATGTCTAGGAGTGAGGAACACACAAGCAACCTATATCCTGAATGGTACTGAGTTAGGGAAATCACAGCAGGAGAAGGATTTGGGAATAATCAGACTTCAAACTAATTAACAATGCACAATTGTCAATCAGCAGCCGCCAAGGTCAGCAAGGTATTGGCATTAAAAGGGGAAAATGTGGGTAAAAGCTGCTTGATCCATGGAGAAATCTGATGTCATCTGGGGCCAAGAAGGATTTTTTTCCCAATATGTTGCATATTGGGGAGGGCTTCACATTGGGTTTTTTGGCCTCTTTTGGATCAACCGCAGTAGGTGATGTGTGAAAGGCTGAACCCGATGGACAAACGTTTTTGATTCAGCATATGTAACTAAGTAACGGAGCTTGCTGGTCTATCGTAGATCTATTCGTCTTTCCCACTGCCTGAGAGCGAGAAGTCCATCACCCCCCTCCAGACATTTTTTGGGTTCCTACTCCGATGACAAACATTTATTTTCATGAACAGAAAATAGTCGCGCTTGCAGACTATTCAGTTTGGACGTCAGCACACTGTATATAATTGCACGCGTCGTCACATTTTAACACTGGACACCTTTCAGTCTTCCGCTGACTTTTTATATTTCCCATGAACCGAACATGCATTGTTTGCAATTACAATTCCTGCTTCGTCTCGCGGGAATCATTCCGGTTCTTCCTTTTCTTTCAGAAATGTGACAAAGGTAACAGGATTTTGCAATCAGTAGACAAAATTTTTTTTTTCTTCACTATTTTTGCAGAGCTGTATGGAGCTGCGCAGTCATAGCTTTTCCTCGCCCAGATTTTCAGCAGATCCTTCATTAATGCGCAAATTCAGCCAACCATCCGACAGTTACCTTGATGTATGAAACATAATTAAAAGGTTAGGAGGAGTATTTAGATCCTTTTGGTGCTCCAATTTTTTGGAAGCAATACTCTATGGTCATTAGAGGCCGAGAAGCAATTTAAAAATCAGTAATTAGGAGTGCTGGTAATTTAAGCATTTTTAGGAACAGGAGGGAGAAGCCCACAGACTCTATTCTGCCTCCCTAGTAAAGCTGTGAGGCGTGGGCGCTTGAGACTAGCTAAGTCTGTATTGACCAGTACTCACACAATGAAAGTTCAGCAGACAGTGTCAACTCAGCAAAACTGACACGTAGAAAGATGAATCCAGTTGAAACCTTTAAATGATCAGACTGACAATCTTTGTAATAGTGTACAGCAATGCAGGTGAAAAGACATTAGTTCTGTCCAGCACTGAGCAAAGATGGCTGCTAGGTGACCAGTAAGTACCTCAGAACTACACTGAACAAAAAGGGGTGGAGCTAGCTGGACACAGCAAGGCTAAGGGAAACCAGCAGGAACAAAATAGCCATGAAAAATAACAGCTGCAAGCAGCAAACGGCAGATTCAACACACAACATTAAAATATACAAATAAACCCTGAGTCATGGGGCATCACAGATTCCTAGATTAATCAGGAATAAATGAATTATGGGCGTCTAATCAGGAAAAAGCATGTTTTTACACTCGGAATTGATTTAGGGGAAGTTAAAAAGAGACACACATTCTAGGTATTCTGATGATCATAGTGCCCTGAGCTCCCTCATCCCTCTCCCCCTCCATCCAGGTGCTCTCGGAGGGATGATTCAGCAATCCAAGTGCATGAGGCTTGGTTCCGTTCAGAAGCTCAAATCATCAAGAGCTGACCTGAACGTCATGGAATCGAGACCAGGAAGTGGTACCCAGCTGTGTACATTGACAGTGAACATGGTTACATGATGAGCCATTGTTGGACGCTCGCCATTGACAATGACAATGATCAACAGTGACTAACCCTTTAGATGATCTTCGAACCCTACAAGCTCCTCAGATATGGTTACCCACTCGACAGTTGTCACTGGGCTGTCACCAAGTGGAATCCACCAGTGATGCCATCTGGAAGGAGGGAGCTGACCAGGAGACCAAGGTGAGTTTTATAGCTTTAGACACAAAATATCTGTTAAGACGACTTGAAAGAGGACAGGAGAGGTTAATAATTAACTCCACTGGTTTTTTGTTGTTGTTTACTAGAGCAGTGGGTCCCAACTCTGGTCCTGAAGTCCCCTAACAGGCCAGGTTTGCCAGATATGATTTGCTGCTTAGTGATTGCAGGATTCAGTCTGCATTTCCCCAAGGTAATCCTTAAAACCTGCCTTGTTGGGGGGCCTGAGGACCAGGGATGGGAAACATTGGCCTAGAGCGTCCCCCCCTTTAAGCCAGTCTGCAACAGGTTTGACTAAATACACACCACCATGATTATTCAATTATTGCAGTTTGCATATTATAAAATGAAAACACCAGTCCTGATTGTACAGGATGAGTGTGGGAACACGTTTTACAAGCAACATCTAGCACCTTATCAGTATTGTTACCTTCATGTGCATTCTACAGAAATTGAAACAATTGTATAGTTATCGCAGTCGGCATGGGAAAATTGCATGCCAGAAAAGCATAGATAACGACATGTCGGGAATTATAAAATGCCCACTCTTCAAGAACAGTTCAAATACCTTGAGATTAAAAGGCCACTTCATCCGACATATTTTGAAGGTGTTTGTAACATCTGATAGATGGGTGTGTCGAAAGATGAGGCTTCTTCCATGAGTGTCCAATGATGGGAAACCATGAATGGTCATTAAGGAAATTAGCACACATTGAATTTAGGCTAGGGTCAGACGAACGCAGTGTGAACGCGCGTGTAGCCGCACTTTATCACGGCCGTAGTAGCAGCAAATGATGGCCAATGACGGGCAACATACGAAGTACGGCCGCACGAAAGTGCGGCCGCGCAACGCAATTGGCAAACAAACGCATTTTTTTTTAGAGAACATGATACCGCTAGTACTGACGTACGAGTGCGCTGCGTCCGCTAGCGGCATGTGTGCGTGATTAGGAGACGTCAGATGCTGCTAATGTCCGGCCAACATAACGTCCAGACGCAAGAAGTGTTTAATTGATGATCCGTACAAAATCACGGACGGAAATGCGCATCGTATGACAGCTATCGCGTATTCCGTGAAAAAAATACGTCCATTCGTTCGATCGCACTTTTTCACGGACGACGCGAAAAATGCGTTCGTCTGACCATAGCCTTAGATGCAATCGCAAGACTAAAGATCATGCAAGATAAGCAGCCAGATGCTACAGAGAACCTATTCCAAGGTTGTCCTTAAAAGTCAGACGCTGATGGAAGAATCGTGCGCAAGCCATTAACGTCTCCCCTTTAATGCCTGTATTCCAATAAAGACACTAAAGTTGGCTGAAGACGAATAAAATTTCTTAGCAGGATGTTAAAAAAAGTGTGTAGCACAGTGACATTAATGGCTGGCGCCACTGAAAGTGGATATGAGTGCAGCCAACGCCAATTAAATACCTTTGTCTGTATTTCAGCCCTGGTATAAACTTAACTCTATAGACTTCAACTGCTCAGGGAAGTGAACACCAGGGTTTCCTTGTCATTATGAGCTTAACACCAGCTTTAAGGACGTGTTAGATTTCCCTGCTTTGCACCTAGAAATCAAGTTTATTCATGACCTTAGAATAGCTCGCTAAACTTGCATTTCTTAGCGTCTTGCGCGTCCCGTGTCAATAAACAAAGCCAGGGTCATACACAGAAACACAACTAGCAAGCAACGCACTGAGGCTGTTAAACCACGACAGGGCAATGAGCTCAATTCAGTGTCAGGCTTTTGATTCTGGCGGGCGCCGTGTTATCACGCCGTGCCACACCTGCCATTGCTGACTATTTCATTCGGCGGCTGACCAGAGAGTAGCGTGGATGCCGTTGCCGGCCACCCGGGAGAGACATCACACTGCCACAACGATGATAATACGATAACAAGGAGTCCCATAAAACACAATATACAAGTAGGTAGGAAAGATATCACACGATAAATAGGAAAAACTACTTTGCGTTTTATCTAAATTCCATTGAAAATTCTTAAGTCTTTGTAAATATATTTATCCTGTGATATATTGTATCAATTTGTGTATTAAGTCTAGTTTTATGCTGTTCTAACATTTTTGCACCATAGTATTTTTATTTTGTTACTTACCGGTGTCCTTTTTAAATCAATAATTAATCATGTTTGTTTGAAGCAATGCCCCAGGGTAACATGCAAACCCATGTCTTTAAAATATGGCCTCTTGTTCTCTCCTACCCTCCCTAACAGGTTCATTAAAAAAAAAAAAAAAAAAAAACATTTCAACATATCTAACAGCTGTCTCTCCATACAAACCGGTTACACCAATGGCTGCGCCAGTAAGATCACTTTGCTCTATCAACTGCAAAATAGACATTTGAAAACATCTTTTGGGTTTGGTAAGCATGATGAGATTTGCATCTCTAAAACCAAAAACAAAATATGTTCGTCTGTGTATATACATACATACACCCAGTGGAGGCTCGCCCATAGGGTCAGATGGGGCAGCACCTTCCCATTTTTATTTTGCAATAAAAAAAAATTAAAAACTGTATAAATTCAATTCTATTCTTAGTGTCATGACATGTGATTGATAAAAATGTTTTCTGCCTCTTTAAGCAGTGTCATTGTCTCCGCAACGGTTACTAGAGAAAAAAAAAGATAATCTGATCATTTGTCTTGAACTCTGTCCAGAAATCTGAGAAGACCTCCTGTAGAGCCCTTAATTATCATGGACCATGACTGTTTAAGATCCCTGTTGCTGGTTGTTTGATCTTGATGGGCATCAAAACACAACCAAGGCTAGCATCTGAGGCTTCAATGTAGAGTTTATCTGCTTCACACAGCAGATGCCTGTCTTAACCACTCAAATCAAATCAAAATCAGCTTTATTGGCAGGACCAAATACATTTTAGCATTGCCAAAGCATATGGGGAGGGGGGGGTAGTGGGACATATATATGGGGGGAATGGGCAAGTCCATGGACATTATCAGGGGTAAGGGATAATGTGAAGGGAGATGGGGACGAGTCCGTGTTGGGGATTTATAAGTCCAGGATCTCTCATGTTCCTCTCAGTCTATTCTCCCTGGGCTTGTAGGTCTATGCCGCCCTGATTCAATTTCCAGGCTGTGGGCGCTCAGTCTGTACTGGCTCAGGATCTGTCTGTCCTTGGGGTCTTGTAGTACCTCCAGGTATGGGGCCAGTTTGTATTCCCTCTGTAAGGATTGGTAAATGGTGAGTTTCTGGGAGTTTGCTATATCATGTCTCCATTCTCTGATATAGTTTTCCCTGGAATCGTTAATTAGGGCCTTTATTTGATATTTTGTCAGGTTGCATTCATGGGGGCTTTGGATGATCAGGGTGGATATGAGTTGTTGCAGCCCACATGGTTTGGGGTCCTTGTTGGCCAGTAGGGCTTTATGGTGGTATGAGTTGAGGCTGCTGATGTTTAGATGGTCCCAGTATGATAGGGGAGTCTGCCCAGCTCGGCCCGGCAAGCATTGTTAGAGGTGCTCCGGTGGACTTGGAATATTTCTGTTGGGCTGGTGTCCCATTTGGGTTGGTCAGGGTAGGTGATGGGGCCCCATACTTCACTGCCATAAAGGAGGATTGGAGTGATGACGCTATCAAAGATTTTAAGCCAGACTCTTACAGGCGGTTTTAGTTTGTAGAGGTTTCTCCTGATGGCATAGAAGGTTCTACACGCCTTGTCTCTTAGGGCCTCTATGGCTTGTTTGAAACTTCCCGATCGGTTTGTTTCTAGGCCGAGGTATGTGTTGCTGTTGGCTTCATCAAGAGTGCAGTCATTAAGTGTGAAAGAGGAACTCTTGGTTTTTGCATTCTTCCTTTAGAAAACCATGACCTTTGTTTTCTTTTGGTTGATGGGTAGTGCCCATGTCACGCTGTATTTTTCCAGCACTTCCAGGCTGTCTTGTAGACCTCTCTCTGTTGGGGACAGTAATAGGTCATCTGCATACAACAGGAACTTCGCCTCGGTGTCATGTAGAGTTAGCTGACGAGGATTCTAGAGCTTCAGCCAGTCCATTGATGTAGATGTTAAAGAGGGTTGGACTTGGGCTGCAGCCTTGTCTGACTCCACGAGCCTGCCGAAAGTACTCTGTTCTCTTCCCATTCACCTTTATGCTGCAGAAGTTCTCATTATATGAGCTCTTGATGACGTCATATGTTTTCCCTCCTATTCCACTCTCCAGTAGTTTGAGGAACAGGCCTGGGTGCCACACCGAGTCAAAGGCCTTCTTAAAGTCCACAAAGCAGGCAAATATTTTCCCATGTTTTGTATTGTGGACATGGTCCTTGATGAGACTGTGCAGGGTGTAGATGTAATCTGTAGTGCGATGGTTTGGCATGAACCCCGCTTGGCTTCTGTTGAGGACATTATGCTGTGTCAGGAAGCTGAGGATTCTTTTGTTCTGGATGCTATTGAATATTTTTTCCAGTGTGCTGCTGACACATATCCCTCTGTAGTTGGCTGGATCATATTGGTCTCCACTCTTATGGATGGGTGTTATGAGGCCTTGGTTCCATACTTGAGGGTAGAATCCAACGCTCAGGACCAGGTTGAAAACTTTACATATTGAGGCGTGTACTTCTGGAGAGCAGTGTTTAATCATCTCTGGAAGAATTCCATCCATCCCGCTGGCTTTTTTACTTCGCAGATCTTGATTTTTTTCTGCTACTTCTTGGGGTGTAATGGGTGTATCTAACAGGTTTTGGAAATCCTTGATGTTTTCCTCCAGTTCATGTAGTCTTCTGATGATGTGTTCCTGTTCCCCAGTTAGCTCCTCTTTGGGAATGTCTTTGTACAGGCTCTTGAAGTAGTTGAGCCAGATGTTGCCATTTTGGATGTGGAGGTGGTTTTTCTTGGATCTTGAGCCGATTTGACTCCAGGTTTCCCAGAAAGAGTTTTCCTGAAGAGCCTCTTCCACTTGTTGAAGGTTTTGGGAGATGAAGGTTTTTTATTTTTGAGGATTTGTTTATAGTTTTTCTGCAGGACACCATGAGTGATCCTCAGGTCGATGTTGTCGGGGTCTCTGTGTTTGAGACTGTTCGTATGTTGTTTCTTAGTGTTCTGCATTCTTTGTCAAATCATTTATTGGGTTGTTTATTGGATGATTTCTTGAAGTTGACTTTTTTAATGTTGGAGGTCTCTGCGATGGTGTGTAGTATGCTGTGGAGGTCCTTTGCTGCTTGGTTCACCCCCTGGGTATTTAGCTGATATTTGATGTCGGGTCTGTTGAGGACCTCTCTGTAGGCTATGGTAGAGTGTCTGGTCCATTTGAATGATGGTGGGAGGTTGTACAGTCCGCTCTGATGGGGTTTTGAGGATGGTTTGTTTGAGGATTTAATATAAAGCAGTAGTTGGCAGTGGTCTGACAGGTGTGTTTGTGGGGTGACGGTGAAGGCGTTGATGTGAGTGGAGTTCATATCTGTGATTGCATAGTCGACCACACTGTTTCCTACATGGGAGCTTAATGTATACCTTCCCAGAGAGTCTCCCTTGGTGTGGCCTTTAAGGATGTAGAGCCCGAGACTCCGACACAAATTCAGCAATTTTCTTCCACTCTTGTTGGTTGGATTGTCATAGCCGTTTCTTTGCGCCTGTATAGACTGACAGTAGTTTGCGGCTCCCAAATTGTATGTGTTCCCATCTGAGGTCACATAGTCCTTTTCTCTTTCTGTCCTGGCGTTGAGGTCTCCATAGAGAAGCACATGTCCTAGGGACTGGATGTGGGAGGCCTCACTCTGTACCACCTCATAGGTGTCTGTTTTGGAGTATGGAGACTCTGGTGGTGCAATGTAAGCTGCACATAGGAAGATGTGTGAGAGGTGAGGATGGAGCTACTTATTTTTATCCAGATGTGGCTCTCTTTCTTGATTGCTTTGATGTTCTCGTGTAGCTCCTCCTTATACCAGATTAATATTCCTCCTGAATGGCGACCCTGTTTGATGCTTTTATCCTTCTGGGCGGGCACGGAAAATTCTCTGTAGCCCACAGGTGTTCGTGGGTCATCCTGTGCCCGGCTCCATGTTTCCAGCAGGATTTGTATGTCCACGTTGTGCAGTCTATGTTTGAAGTCTGGATCGATTACTTTGGATCCAAAGGCTGAAGCATTCAGACCCTGAATGTTCCAGCTACTGATTGTTAGTGATGTCATTTTATGTTGTTATACCTTGTAATGAGCAAAATTACATGGGACAACCAGGTTGTGGATGGTTGTCATTGTAGTTCATTATGAGATCAATTCACATTAATTTGTTGTATAGTGTGCCGAGGAGGGTCCGTATCTCCTCCAAGTCTCTGTTCTGTGGAGGTCTTGATGTCCATCTTGGGGCGGGTGGTTTCCGCCATTCCTGCCATCTGTTTTGTCCTGTTCTTGGTTTAAATGTGGTGTTCTTGTCTTGGTGTGGTGCGGTTTGAGGTCGTCTTGTGGTGGTTGTTGTTGTGTTAGTTTGGGTTTGGTTTGTGCCAGGTTCGGGGATATGGGTTCTGTTCAGTACAATGTCTTTAAATTCTCTTGCCAGGGGACTCACCCCTTGTTTGTTGAGGGGTTTGTTATCGCAGAGGTGTTCAGGGGTTTTGGAAGGGTGTTGGGCCAGATGAATGTTGGGCTTTGAGCTAGTTTTAGCCGCCAGTTCTGTGTTGATGTTCTGGATGATGTGGTTTGATATGCCCTTCCTCGGAAGTAGGCAGGATAGGATTATTTTGGAGTGGGGGAACTTTTTCTGTGCAGTGTCTGTTAGTTGTGACAGTTTGTCTGCAATGCCTTTCTGTTCTGTCTGAATGTTGTTCGTACCCGTGTGTATGATAATTTGTTTGGATTTGTGAGGACTTCCATTGTCTGTTCAATGGTAGCACAATGGATTTTGGTGACTTTCTTTCCTGGGAAGAGCCTTCTTGTGTTTAAGTACTTCCCATTTGAATCCATTATTATTACAGTTTCAGGAGTTTGTTGTCTGGGATTTGTTGGCCGGCTGGTTGTGGGTTCAGGATTTTGTGGGTGGTTTTGGCTGTCACTGATCTCTGTGTTGTTGATGTATGGAGTTTTGTTTGTCTCATGTTCATTTTCAGGCACTTTGTCTATATTAATCATTGTTGATTCTCTCTCCTGGTTGATGGGCTGTGTTTGTGTTTTAAGTTTCGCCATCTCTTCTCTCAGCTGGATATTTTCCTCTTGAAGTTCTTGGATCTTCATTTGCATTTCCTGTATGGGAGACCTGTGTTCAGATTTCAGGCTGTTAATTTCTTCTCTGAGTTGGTAATCTGCATTTCTGTCACTTGGTTCCCTTTGAAGATGTTCCTTGAATTGAATGAAGTCTCTTTCTAAATTGGGATATGCAGTCTGAGGATTTCGGGTGAGGGCAGATCTTGACTCAATGCAAAGACATTTGCCTTATTATGCTAAATAACAATAGTAAACAGATTTTTTTTCCCTTCCACACGCTGAAGTTTGTATAATCAGAATAATTTAGAGTAAAATGGGTAGGATTAGAGTTTATTTCCTTTTAGTAAATAATAAATCACTTTTAAAATGTGTTATACCGATTATCGTGCCATCTATACATCTTGTGGCAAAATTCTTGATCACACTTTTAACCCCTTAAGGACCGCTGACGTACCCTGTACGTCCTGTCCACAGGTCTCCCTTAGACCCGCGGACGTACAGGGTACGTCAGCGGCGCCTAATCCCCCTCCCGCCCGATACTCACCTCCCTCGGCGATCTGGCAGGGAGGAAGCCTGCCCATGTGATTTACATGGGCAGGCGAGGCTGATGACGTCGCCACGCTGCGTGGTGACGTCATCAGCAGGAGTCCCCATGCAAATCAATGGAGGGGAGGGGGGGCTCCTTCGGAGCCCTCTATCTCCCCAACCATTGAAGCTAGGGAGATGGTTTTTGCACCGCTGAAAAGGGGAGAGTAGAACATTAATTGTCGCCAAAACGCGATTCGAACCTGGAGGGGGGCTGACATCTTGGATGTCAGCCAAGCCTCCAGGTCCCCCCACCCACTGACAACCTCACCATATGTGTGAGGATGTCAGTGGGCCAGTTAACCATCTAGCTGCCATGTAGAGATAAGGGGATCCTAAGGAACCCCTATCTCCCGATCCATGGCAGCTAGATGGTCATATTTGACATCATTTGAAAGGCCTGATCATGGCTTTTCCAATGATACCAAACATGACCAAAAAAATAAATAATTAAAAAATGTTTTTTTTAAAAAAGTTTTTTTTGTCTGGGGGGGGGGGTTTAATTAAATAGGACCTAGGCTGTCATCTCAAAATAATTAGCACAAAATGGTCAGAATGAGCGCAGCGCACATAGGTGAACTAGCTCAGCAGTGAAGGGGTTAAAAAGCAAACATGTAAAAATTGGGTATTTCTAGTCTCGGGGCAAAATTTGAACCTAATTAGCCAGGGTCTTTTTTGGTGGTTGTAGATTTTAGGGATTAAATTACGAAAAAGTGTGTTTTTACAATTTTTTCATCATATTTCATATTTTTTTTATAGTAAATTATTCGATATGATGGAAATAATGGTATTTCTAGAAAGTCCATTTAATGGCAGGAAAAAGGGTGTATAATATGTGTGGGTTGAATAAACGAGTAAGAGGAAAATTTGACCTAAACACTAACAGCGCAGAAACGTAAAAACAGCAGCGGTCACTAAAGGACGGATTGGTGTAAAACCGCCCGGTCACTAAGGGGTTAATTATTGAATTTAGCTTCAAAATGGCCATTTTATTTGTCTCATTAATAGGAATATGTATATATGGTATATTCCTTATATATGGGATCATCCACATATTTTGGAGGTAGTAGTTGCCATCTAGACGGATTCCTGTGAAGGATTAAAAATATTCATGTTTCCAGTCTGGCGCCCCACAAACTTGAAATATCACCAGCCGCCACTGCATTCTCTTCTTCTTCTTCTCTTGTTCATCGGTCGAATCGACGAGGACCATCTAGTCATCCATTTAGGGAATAGGGTGGGTCACGGTGAGTGCGTAGATGGCTTTCCAAACCAATTCGCGCTCGAAATAGTCTCTGACAAGGTGGACAGTGAATAGCCGCAGAAGATAGTAGTATATCACTACCTTTCCTGGCCAGCCTTTTTTGCTCAGCTGCCGCTGCCCTGCTGGTTTCATAGGATTGAGCTCCGTTCTTAATAGCTGATCTCCACTTGGTTTTGTCCTGAGCAGCAAGCTCCCAGTTAATGGGGTTAATATTGAAGGCCTTTAGAGCTGCTTTCAGTGTGTCTTTGTAGCGCTTTTTTTGACCTCCTTGGGAGCGCTTGCCTTGTGTAAGTTCGCCAAATAACAACATCTTTGGAAGTCGATTATCTTTCATACGAGCTACGTGTCCTGCCCATCGTAATTGAGACTGCGCCAGGATGGTGAAGATGCTGGGTAGGTCCGCTCTAACAAGGACCTCGGTATCAGGCACTTTGTCTTGCCACTTAATACCAAGAAATTTTCTAAGAGATGTTGTGTGAAAATGGTTTAATTTCTTGGCGTGACGCTGGTAGATTGTCCACGTTTCACATCCATGGAGCAACGTCGAAAAGACTGCTGCGTGATACACCTTGATCTTGGTTTTTTGTCTGATACCTCTCCTGTCCCACACATTTTTGCGGAGTCTTCCAAATGCTGCGTTTGCTTTTGCGAGTCTAGCAATCAACTCGTCGTCCATGACGACAGATCTAGAAAGGATGCTGCCCAAGTACGTGAATTTGTCCACCGTGTTTAGACGCTGCCCACTGATGGTGATGCTGGGTTCAGCGTAAGGCTTCCTGGGAGCTGGCTGATACATCACTTCAGTTTTCTTTCTATTGATAGTGAGACCAAAGTTATTGCAGGCATCAGCAAAAATGTCAACGCTGTGTTGCATATCGCCTTCCGAAGCAGCGTTGAGGGCACAGTCGTCTGCGAACAGAAACTCATTTATGATGTTATGTTTGACCTTGGTTTTCGCTTGAAGCCTTCTGAGATTAAAGACTGATCCATCAGTACGAAATCGAATTGGCAAGCCCGTGGTGGATTCCTTGAACGCATCAGACAGCATTGCAGAATACATGATGCTGAAGAGTGTAGGAGCCAGGACACAGCCCTGCTTCACTCCATTTGTAACAGGAAATGCTTGAGATGATTGACCGTTTTCCTGGACACGAGCCAACATGCCCTCATGTAGCTGCCGGATGATAGCGGTAAACTTGTCTGGGCATCCATACTTCATGATTTTCCACAGGCCATCTCTGCTGACCGTGTCAAAAGCCTTGTTTAGGTCAATGAATATGGAATATAGGTCAGAGTTTTGTTCCTGACATTTCTCTTGAAGCTGTCTAGCAGCAAACACCATGTCAATAGTCCCACTTGCTTTACGGAAGCCACATGGACTCTCGGGAAAGAGACCTTGCTCTAGATGTACATTCAGGCGGTTCAGCAGTGAGATTCCGCGATGGTTGTCACAGGCCTGGCGATTTCCTTTTCGTTTGTACAGATGGATAATGGAAGCATCTTTAAGGTCCTGTGGTACAGTTTCTGTCTGCCAGATGATCTGGATTAGACAGAGCAACTTATCCGTCAGCGCTGGTCCACCCTCTTTATAGATTTCAGCAGGAATCATGTCGGAACCAGGTGCTTTGCCACTGGACAGCTGGCGGATAGCTGTATCTCGTCCAGAGTTGGAACAGCGTCCAGTGACTTATTCGCTGGGACCTGGGGTAGTCTTTCAATGGCTTCATCATTTATGACAGAAGGCGTATTCAACACACTAGCAAAGTGTTCCGCCCATCTTTCCAAGATTTGCTCCTTTTCTGTGATGAGTGTAGTACCATCAGCACTGAGGAGAGGAGAAGACCCTGAGGCGGTAGGGCCATAGATTTCTCTGAGGCCGCTGTAAAAGTTCTTCATATCTTTCCTGTCTGCAAAGCCCTGAAGCTCTTCAGCTTTCGCACTCAGCCAGGAGTCTTGCATCTGGCGCAGTTGCGACTGGATGTTGCTGCGGATGTTTCGCAGTGCAACTTTCTTTGCCATTGACATTGGGTCATCATAGAGTGCCTTGTACGCCCGACGTTTTTGCTCGAGTAGCAGTTGAATCGTTATGTTGTTTTCATCAAACCAGTCCTTGTGTTTTCTGGTAGAGGGTCCGAGGTGCTCAATGGCCGTGCTATACACCGTCTCGCGAAGTGTGGTCCACGCTGCTCCCGCATCCAGATTATCCAGTGTGATTGAAGCAAGGCGTTCATCCAGGGTGTCAACAAAAGTCTGTTTGACATCAGGACGCTTCAACTTACTGATGTTGAGGCGTTTCAGAGCTATGGCGGCATAAGGTCTTCTCTTAGGTTGAATGTGGATTTTCCTCTTTGAAACGATGAGACGGTGATCCGTCCAGCAATCTGTGCCGCACATGGCCTTAGTCACCTTCACATCCTGCCGGTCCCAATTTCTGACGATGACATAGTCTATTAAATGCCAGTGTTTTGAACGGGGGTGCATCCATGATGTCTTGTTGCGTGCGGGAAGGCTAAAGATGGTATTTGTCACCAGGAGGCCATGCTCAACACAGGTCTGAAGGAGCAGCAGGCCGTTGCTGTTACACTTTCCAACCCCATGCTTCCCCATCACTCCGTCCCAGGAAGTGTGATCACTCCCGACACTAGCATTAAAATCTCCAAGGACAATGAGTTTATCAGCAATAGGAGTGGAGGAGATGACGGTGTTCAGATCATCATAGAACTTATCTATGGTCTCTTCTGGATTTGTCATGGTGGGTGCATAGGCGCTGACTATGGTGGCAAACTTCTTTCCATGGCAGAGAGGGAGTTTCAGCGTCATAAGACGATCATTTATTCCTTTCGGGGAGCTGGAGAGTTTACTCACAAGAGAAGTTTTAATAGCAAAACCAACTCCCGCTTCTCGCTTTGCATGAGAGTCGCGTCCACTCCAGAAGAAGGAGTAGCCAGCAAGCCTTTCTGTGAGTTCTCCTTCACCGGAGAGTCTGGTCTCACTTAGGGCGGCGATGACTATATTGTATCTGGCAAGTTCATGGGCAATGAGCGCCGTGCGTCGTTGGGGCCTATTTGCGGTATCCCTGTCAAGAAGAGTGTGGATGTTCCATGTAGCAAATTTTATTGTGATTGAATTTGTTTTTGATTTTCGACCGCATAATTGGGTCCCTGCCGACCGCGGTTAGCCGGCCAGGGTGTAAGGAGCAGGCAATGTTTAGGGCACCTTTTCTAGCCCCTTCCTCATGCATGGAGGTGAGCAGTGCTACCCTGAATAGGACTGCTCAGACACTCAGGTGGCTGCCGAACTTCACTTCTGCTCCGGTCAGTGAAGAGCTACCCTATAGCCTGAGTCGCCTGTGTGCAGGCTTGCGGCTACGACTCCCAGTGCACCACACCTGCCGCTTCGTCGCTTACCCATCGCCACAGGACTTGAATTGTGGATGACTGATGACTTGCGCAGAAAACTTTGTTTAAAGTGAAGAAGAGTTGCGCTGCGTCGACCTCACTCTCTCGTCTGGGCCCACCAGTATCCAGTGGCAAGAAGAAATCAAGACAACCAGAGATGGGCACGGATGCAGTGGATGACCAAGAAGATACGTGCCTCGTCTTGCTCCATACACTCCACAGTGCATTGCTGTAGTCGCCGTCACCTCCATTGGACCTAGATGGTCTCCTCCACAGGATCAGCCGATGTTCAGACTTCGCATGCATAGGTAGGCAGAAACCTAATTCACCGAGGGTTTTGAGACCCTTCGGCTACCCCCACCTGGTTTAGTCGGCCAGTGGAAGCCGTTGCCCAGGGTATGGCCGCTGTTGCATGCTAACAGCTACGAGGAGCCACAGGTGAGAGCCGAGTGACAGGTGAGGACCAAGGTGGACGAACTGCTCCGAGGAGCACCACATGTTCCCCATCAGAGGTACTACCTCTACCTGAACACCCCAAGTACGCCACTGCATACACATTGCATGTACAGACAAACACAAGATCTATAGAATGGCTGGTATTTGAGGTAAAATGCCATAAAGGTTTTTTACACACCCCCCCCCCATTGTTTTCCAGGTGTATCAAAAGGTCAAAAGACATTGAGTATTCCTTAATTTTACATTCTGTTCCATTGCGTACGAAGCCATTGCCGACATTTCTCCAATACATATATTTGCGTTCATTCTTCACTTTATTATACGAACTGCGGCCAAGTTCTGCTACGGACATGGCTTTGGATAATAAACAGAAAACGGTTTCATCCATTACGTTTACAAACAGCAAAGCTCGTGCCAGTGCCGCTAGTCTTTTGCTCTTTAGAGAAGATTTAAAATCCTAGCTTTATCCATTTAATAGAAGAAAAAGAGAAAGATCACGGACGTACGACATCTGGACGGCTTATTCCGAGACGTCTGGTCAGATCTGATCTTTTTGCCGTCTTCACGCATCTCTATAGTAATCACTCTCCGTGCAAATAAAGAGTTTGCACGGTTTATGTTTTCTAAACAGTGCCTTAAATGGAATGTGAAGTAAACTAGATTGTCAAGCTTCCCCATCCATGACGAAATTTATAAAGTGCATACAGATTGTTTGGAATGTCAGCGGCGCGCTCTGTGTATGTATCGGTGCCAGCTTTAAGCGAAAAAAAAGATACAGATATTTAACATAGTGTCATTCGGAGGGAGGAGGACATTGACACATCGGTGGCTTGCTATTTGCAAATACACACCTTGTCGGCCCAGCAGCTAGTCAAGAGGAATAAGGGAAGATTATATGTTGCATTTAGAACAGAACTTTATAGCCGCCATGAAGGCTTTTATAAAGCTTTTTAAGAAGTTGTGGTGACAGAACATACTCTACTCTTCTTGCCCCTAACCTCCGTGATTGCCCTTTAAAGAGGGGATGCTTACCAAGGCTAGGGTCAGACGAGCGTGATTTCTACGGACTGTACATCAGTACGGAAGACGCAGTAGTGGCCAGACAGTCCGTTTTTTTCACTGACGTATATTTTGACGGATGTAGGAGGGAAAATAAATTAAAAAGCAAAAACATTTTGTCCGTGAAAAATGCTGGACGTATAAATGCAGTCCGTCTGACCACGTTCCATCACTCACACACAAAGCTATGCAGACGTTGCGGACGCAGCGCACTTTGTGCGGCCGTTCTAGCGGTTGTACGTTCTTGCCTGCCTTGCGTCCGTGGGCCGCGGCCGTTGTGCGTCCGCAGTTCAGTGCGGACGTACTTCGTGTGTCGGGCTCCGATGGGCTTCCTGTCATGCTATCACAGACGTACTTTTAGGCGCAATCACGGACGTGAACACTACGCTCGTCTGACAGCAGCCTAATACTTTGCCTTGAATACTGTCAATCAGTGGTGGTCAGTGTTCCATGCGTCAGTGCCAACCATCGTCCAAAAAGACTAGGGGCCCGATTACAATCTTCGCGTTAAAACGCTCGAGCAATGCGTGATTTTGTGCACTCAACGTTAACACGCATAAATCAATGCTGGAATTGCAATCCTCGTGCATTTTTTCATCCATCGAACAATAACGCGCGTAAAACGGACGCACACAAATGCTTGCGCAGCAACGTTGTGCAGAAATCCGTGTGCGTACGTTTTTTTCACGCGATTCAGCCAATCAGAATTAAGTACCACAATTGTCTCACATTATGTTTTTGCGCCTGTCAAAGTCAATCTGCGCATATATGCTGCATCAATAAAAAAATGCACACACAACTTCTCAAATTTACTGGTTGTGTAGAATGTGTAACTATACTTTGCTGTATTTTTTTTTTGGGCTGGTGTATTTGGGTTCGACCAGGTTGTTCAGATTTGCCATTAACACTAGGGATGAGCCGAACACTCCCCGAGTTCGGTTCGAGCCCGAACCTGAACTTCCCATTTGTTCGGGACCGAACCCGAGCCCCCATGCAAGTCAATGGGGCTGAAAATTCGGTTTTTTAGAGTGCCCTCCAAGAGGGCATATATGCTACATATTTGCCATAAAAAGGTGTATGGGGGTCCGGGTAGTGCCCTGGGGGACAGGAAACAAGGACAAAAAGTTTTTAAAAAAACGTTTTTAAAGGGACAGTGAGTTTTCCATGAAATAAGGGTTAAAAATAAAAACGAAAAATTCCTTCAAATATCGTGCCTAGGAGGTCCCCATAACTTGCCCGTGAAGTGGCGGATTTCTAGGATGTATAGAAACACTTAAAAACAAATAAATGACATTTCATATGACGGTAAATGCTTTTCCTTTAATCTATCCATAAACAACTGCTTGGGGCGGCAGCCTGTATGAAAAGACATTTTAGGACGCACAGAAAAAGTTTAGTGATTTTTTTGGCTAAATTATTGTGAAACTTATGCAGGCTTTGGATGAAAGTAACAATAGGTGCTTTAAAATTGGGCTTTTAACGTCGGCAACAGTGCCGTCACACCGTAACCCCTCTGAGGATATGAATCTGATACAGGCGTCAGTGGCAGTGCACCCAGATATTGTGCCTTTAGTGCCAGGCATGCAAGTACTATCATACAGTAACCCCTCTGTGGTATTGTGGAAGAGTGCAGGGGTGGACCATGCGGTCCTATATTAAAAAGATATGAATCTGGGAATGGGCGTCAGTGCACCCAGATATTCTGCCTTTGGTGCAAGACTGCCAGGCCAGCAAGTATCATCATACAGTAACCCCTCTGTAGTATTGTGGAAGAGTGCAGGGGTGGACCATGTGGTGGTTGGTCCTATATTGAATTTTTTTTTTATCTGTTAATGGGCGTCAGTGCACCCAGATATTGTGCCTTTAATGCCAGGCCAGCAAGTATCATCATACAGTAACCCCTCTGTGGTATTGTGGAAGAGTGCAGGGGTGGACCATGTGGTCCTATATTGAAAAGTTTTTGATCTGGTAATGGGCGTCAGTGCACCCAGATATTGTGCCTTTGGTGCAAGACTACCAGGCCAGCAAGTATCATCATACAGTAAGGCTGGGGTCAGACGAATGCAGTGTTAACGTCCGTGATAGCATACAATTGTGTTAAATGGAGCCCCACACACGAAGTACGTCCGCACAGAAGTGCGGGGGCTGACGGACGCTGCAAACGGATGCAGGTTAGGCAAGAACGTAATACTGCTAGAACGGACGTGCAGACTCGAAACGTCCACAACGTCCGCATAGCTTTGTGTGTGAGTGATGCAACAAGGTCAGACGGACTGCATTTATACGTCCAGCATTTTTGATGGACAGAATGTTTTCATTGTAATTTATTTTCCCTGCTACATCAGTCAAAAAATACGTCAGTGAAAAAACGGACTGTGTGGCCACTACCTTGTCGTCAGTCAGTAAGTACGTCCGGACTGCACGGACGCACAGTCCGTAGAAAATGCGCTCATCTGACCCTAGCCTAACCCCTCTGTGGTATTGTGGAAGAGTGCAGGGGTGGACCATGTGGTCCTATATTGAAAGGTTTTTGATCTGTTAATGGGCGTCAGTGCACCCAGATATTGTGCCTTTAATGCCAGGCCAGCAAGTATCAGCATACAGTAACCCCTCTGTGGTATTGTGGAAGAGTGCAGGGTTGGACCCTGCGGTTCAAAAAATTAACATGATATAAATCTGGCACAGGCGTCAGTGCAGCTAAATATTGTAAATATTGTGCCTTTCATGGCAGCAAGTGCCTTCACACCGTAACCCTTTTGTGGTATTGTGGAAGAGTTCAGTGCTGGAGGTTTTGTGAATGCAGAAGAGGACATCCCCTATCTATTCCATTACTTCAGCATCAGGGGATTGATAGCTGCTGATCCAAGCCTGGCTGGCAGAGGACTCGGAGGATGAGGATGGCCTGGCTAGCCAATCCACCAAATCCTCTCTATGTTGCTGCAGATTAAGAAGACGGCCAGCACCAGTTATATCCAGTTAGCACCATGTCCACCATGACCAGAGGCACAGCCTCACGACACAGGGGCTGCTTGCCCTCTTATCTGTGGCTGGGAGCGTCTGCCTGTCCTTTTTGTTTTTTCAGACATGGTGAGTGATATATAGATTAATATATACAGAACTCTGATTCAAATCTGGTATAAAGATTTAAAGAACTCTGGTATAACTCAATGAGACACACTGATAGCTGGCAGCCAGTGACGAGACACAGATCACCTTAATTCACAAGTGTTTTAAAGAAATTAGTGAGCCCCAAAATACAGCGTGGTACTGTTTGTATGACGAGATACAGATCACCTTAATTCCCAAGTGTTTTAAAGAAATTAGTGAGCCCAAAAAAAAACTTGCTGGCTGTGTGACGAGACACAGAAGATCACCTCAATTCACAAATGTTTTAAATAAAGTTGTAAACCCCAAAAAAACTTGCTGGCATAGTGACAAGACACACATCACCCAAATTCCCTGATATTTGGTATAAATGAGACCCAAAAAGATTTGCTGGCTGTGTGACAAGACCCAGAAAATCACCTCTATTCACAAATGTTTTAAATAAAGTTGTAAACCCCAAAAAAACTTGCTGGCACAGTGACAAGACACACATCACCTAAATTCCCTGATATTTGGTTGAAATGAGACCCCCCCAGTACCGTGGCAGACCGGCAGTAACAACACACACAACTATCTCCTTTGAAATCTCCTGTGAAATGCGTGCAGAAGCGCTGCGTGGAAACCTTATATAGTGTGCTGCGGGACTCTGTGAGCCAATGATTGAGCGGTGATTGGCATAGTGTTCAACCAGTCTTGCACCAGACCTGTGGTTCGTGCAGGTTCACCCACGGTAGACGTATACGTGCGTTTGTTGCACTGACATTGTAATACGACGTTCAGAGTAAAGGGTTTTGCCCCTCGCGTTAATGCGTTTTTGTGCCAGCGCAAACGTTTGTACAAAGATTGTAATAGAAAGTTGACATGGTTTGCAGAGGTGTTGACATGCTGAAGGCACTGTCAGGCATCAGATGTGGCGGTGTGTAGGGATGAGCTGTTCGGTTCGATCAGTTCGGAGTTCGACTCGAACATCGACAGTTCGCGAACTTCGAACTTTTTGGCGTGTTCGGTTTGAGTTTGAAAAAAAAAAATTTGAAAAAAAATCTAAAAAATGCTTAAAAAAATAAATTAATATTAATATTAGATATATTTTCACCTCTAAATCACCTGTGCTTACAGCAGGGCCCTCAAACAACAGGTGTTAATTAGTGTTTGGAAATAACATCTGCTTCTAATTAGTCTGGTCTCGTGAATTTGATACATTGCCTGCAGACTGGATGTGGCTCCTGCACATGTACAGTATGAACTCTGTATGCTTCTGAATTCTAAACAGTGTTCATTTTTACTACATGATCCTCTGTTATGCTGTTTAACCCCTTAAGGACCAGGGCTCTGTAAAGCCAATCATTAACTCGGCAGATTCATAAGATGTCATTATTATATGTATACTTCATGTCCTGTCTGTATATTAGAACTAAATATGCAATAAAATATGAATTTTCAATAATTTACAACATGTAAAGTGTTTTTTTTCACATTTTAACATGCGAGCAATTGCGGTTATATTTTGTATGGGGTGCACTTGTTAATAAAATTAGAAATGGGGACTAGTTACATTTTTTTGGGGGGGAAATTATGCGACTTTTAACAAACGCACCGCATACAAAAATCGTTAGTGCAGCATCATTGTTCACATAATTGAAATGGGAACAATATTGCTGCATTAACAAAACAAAAAAAAAAATTTTTTTTTAAATATATTTTTATTTTTAATTTTATTTTTAAAAAAAAATTTTTACATGCTCATGTTTGATATCGTTGGAAAGGCCATGCTCTGGCCGATCCAAACATTAACCCCTAGCTGCCACGGATCCTGAGATAGGGGGCTCCAATGAACCCCCTATCTCCACCATTGGTGGCAGTTAGGGGTTAACTCCAGGACTGGCGTCATCATGCTATGCACGATGATGCCAGTCATCAGGGGGCATTCCGGAAGCTTGGATTTCGGCCAGCTCCGGGAGAGGATCACGATTCGGCGCTTTTCGGCACCGAATCGTGATCCGGCACCCAAGGGGTTAAAGGCAGGCACGGTTTGGAAGGGCAGGCACCCCCTCCCTTTCAGGCACCTCCTCTGCACACGAGGGGGGCACCTGAATTAGAAGTCATCACGCCGCCGCAATGACATCTAAAAATGGTGCCGCGGCGTTCCCGGGCTGACATCGAGGACAACAGTATCTGCGGGTGGACGCGCTCAGCGCGTCCTCCGCAGCGAAAGGGTTAAGGGTGGCTAGGTGTAGTGTGTGGGTCTCTAATGGCGATGTTTCTATACATCCTACAAATCCGCCACTTCATGGGCAGGTTATGGGGACCTCCTAGGCACGATATTTGAAGGAATTTTTCGTTTTTATTTTTAACCCTTATTTCATGGAAAACTCACTGTTCCTTTAAAAACTTTTTTTTTTTTACTTTTTGTCCTCGTTTCCTGTCCCCCAGGGCACTACCCGGACCCCCATACACCTTTTATGGCAAATATCTTGCATATATGCCCTCTTGGAGGGCACTCTAAAATTCAAGCTTTCGAGTCCCATTGACTTGTATTGAGTTTGGTTCGTGTTCGAACTCGAGCTTTTGAAATTGTTCGAGATCGAATGCGAACCGAACACGGGGGTGTTCGGCTCATCCCTAGCTGTGTGGACATGTTAGCAGCATATACACCAGTTTCATAATACTTTAAGAGAATGCTGTAATGGAGCAAGCAGACATCCAGCTACTTGCTGTAATAAAAGGTTCAACAAACTTTACTGCTGCACTACAACAGCCAGAGTGAGGGCAGAATACAGGGAGAGCTCTGGGGTCACTCACTGCTGTACAGGGATAAGATTCAGGGGGGGTTATAGTGACTGAAAATCCCTGTACAGTACAGATACACGGCATTACTGTAATTTGTATACGGGCATTATACATAATATTTTTGGTATTTTTTGGAAGCTGCGTTGCTCATGATCACTGCAAATCCCCATAAGCAGATCTCCCCACTTTTCTTTATCGCATTTACTGTATTTGACACAAAGGCCATTTCTGCCTGTATGCTGGTAATGCAGACTCCAAGTGACATTGTGTAAGATAAGGGACACCATCTAGAGTTTAGAACCTTTCATTGCCGCTATAATTCTGTAAAGGATAAACACGTGGAAAATTAAAAATGAGCAAGGGAACATTATTTTAATCTTTTAAAAGACATCTTTGAATATAAATAGCAACACAAAATTGCTATTTTAACCTACATTTAAGAGTTTCCTATGCACCCTGTGTTAAGTATATGTTTTTTCCCACAACAAAAAGGCAAGTGGTAGGGAAACATGAATTCAGGCAGCCAAAATATCTGACTACTCATTATACAATATTTATGTGGTTTTATTTGTCCACTTGTCAATTTGTATATATTAATAAAGGTGTACAATCGTGTATACACTGGGGACATAGATCCTTTACTTTTTGTGAGCATCATTGTGGATGCATAGGTGCTCTATTTTTATTTTTGATTTGTAACATAGGTGGGTTAGGCCCATTTGGATCTACGCCATTGGCATCATCTAGTGGTTCTAAGAACTTTGTTGTGCCAAAATATTTATATGCAAATAGCAATTCCTTCAGAATTTCGTAAACCCTGCCTTCCTAATCTATTCAAGATTAAACATGTCAGCGTGGATGTGAACACGAAATATTAGTTTAGCCCTGTTGGTCGATGGGTTGGCAGTTATCAAGAATTTACTAGATTTGTATCTGCTCAGGTGGAAGCACAATGATAAAGCAGTTTTTTATCATTGATCAATGGATTTTGGTTGTAGAAAGTTGGATTTTGAGTGGGTAATGTCAACAATTCTTTGTTAGAATCTTCTCATCAAACAGTATATAAAAACGGCCATCCACTTGTCCCGCCTTCCCACATCTTCCAAATACTCATTCCATCTGCAATACATCCCAGATGAACTCCATAACCGGTCAGGCAGAGCATGTTATTCGAGGCAGTGACCGGTGCTGGTTAGACCAGCATGTAAAATAGTCTATCCTACAAGTCTCTCAAGCCAAGAAACCAAATGATTAATACATTCCCAATTCTGCTTGGCAAACAAAAATAAATTACACAGCATTGTTAGAACCAAAATAAATGCATGTACACTAGCATTATTTATTTATACTATGCAACTATGTTGCAACATGGTCCAGAGCCTACTAAAAAAAAAGGTAGCAATTACATAATTAGTAGGTGTTATTTTTGATTTACTATCCACAAATTGAACGAGTCACCGATTCCATAAAACTCAAAATGAATTTGGCCATAAAACCAGAATATCATTTCAGACCATTACAGGTAACATTATTTACTCAAATTGAAGAGTATTATTTACGATTACTATTTTATTTACTCAAATTGAAGAGTCTAAAACAAACCATTGTTTCCTATTGGTCCAGGATTCTGTTTATATCAAATTCAGACGACTGAAAACACTACGAGTCTGAGGATTCCGTCTCGTTTGTCCATGCTGGAGAACAATTCACAGAAAGTTTAGAAGTGAATATCCTCATCCCTATATTAGGGAAATTACGGATTGGGTAAGGACCCAAACACAAAGTATCACGTTTGAAGAAATGGTAAATCAACCGACGCTGCACGCTTGCCAGTAGATAGTGAGTGAGAGATGCTGGCTGGTTGAGGTAGACAACGAGGTTTAAAATGTGGATAGTGGGGCCCTCGGCGTTCCCCCGGCATACAAGATGGCGAACATTGATTTACCATTGCCCCCCTTTAACCTCCCTGGCGGTCTAATTTTTTCAAAATTTCGTGTCTAGAAGCGTCTCAATTTGTTTTTTTAAAGGAAACGTGTTTTTGTACATAGTTAGCCTGTAATAATTAGGAATCACGCACTGAAGTCCGTGCAATCAAGAGTCCTTACTGGTAAAATCCTTTATAAATAAATAAATAAATAAATAAATTTAAAAAAAAATAGTAAACACACTGAGTCCGATAAAGTTTGAAACACGACATAATAATTTATTATCCCAAAAAGAATTATCCAAAATAATGCAAATAAATGATATTCAATAACATACAACAAAATACACTGAACTCTGTCTGAAAATAAGGGTGAGACGATGTATGGTCTGTTTCTTATGCTGTAGTGCCAACTAGTGGTCGTTCATAAACATTGCACATTGGATTATACAATGTATTATCATTTTTTTCTAAAATTTGCTGCCTGGTCCTGCCCCCTGCATCGTGTGACTCGCAGGGAGCCTTACCAGGAAGCAGCTCGCCGCGATCACACTGCGGGGGACAGCCAGGGAGCCAGGAGGAGGGGAGTATGCATCCAGCCCGAGGTTACCATTCGCGGTAGTGAAATTTAACCCCGAGTCACACTCGGGAATACCACCAGGGAGGTTAATAATAGTCACACTGATTTATTTCTTAAAACAGCTAGTTCTCTGTATAGGCCACCAGCTTCCCACTTGGGCCACCATGTACCCCAAAATCCATGTCATGGTGACTGTCAGACCTATGCAGTGGGTGTGAATGGGGCGTCTGTCCATACCTTTTAATACTTCCATAAATTGGACAGGCTTTCATGAAAATCATAAATTATTTAATGGAAAACGGTCACATCACGTTCAGTAACCGTATCGTGATCGGTACCTGAAAGAAATCTGTATCCCTAACAACTACAATGTAGGTATCTGGTGTTTAGGTGGCAGGAGCGGCCGGACACTTTTTTGCATTTTTTTCTCAATTCTGCCATGTTTGATTAAACTCTTCAAGAATCAGGTACAGTTAAAAATATATAGATTACAGTAACATAATAAAAAGACATAGTCTCTTCATAACAGATTTAATTTCGGATTAGACAAAAAAAAATTAAATCTGATTTTCGAAGATTCTTTTTCTTAAAAAAATATTTTAGCCATCACAGAATCTTTATTATCAAATCAAGCACAAAAAATAACTAATCAGTGTATGAATATACTGTGAGCTATAACTGTGGGAACGCGCCCATATTTCTGCCAATCCTCTCCACCCCATGTAATCATTTCCATCGCGCCATTAACCCTTACTGAAATTAAATATGGATTCTACAATTCTAGCCAGGCTGAGTTTTAGAGAATTGTTAATATAAAAATCATATTTAATGTGACCTGTGAAAGATACAAATAAAACTTAAAAAAAAAACACGTTTTAGGGTGAGGGGACAAAGAGAAACACCGTTCCCTCTGCACAGAAAGTGTGTGGGGGGGGGAGCTACATTCTCACACGTTCCTGCTCGACTTGACCCCTGGATACAATATTTAACATACAATTAAAACAAAATCGTAAAGTATTTATGATGGCGGCCTTTTCTCAAAATGCAATCTGGATTTTTGGATCACTTTTTACTGTACACCTTACAGAGTGGACATGGGGCTTTAACCCCTTCACTCCCAAAGTCGAGTTATATACAATTTTGCCATGTAATACATTGAAAAGCGCTCATTAGAACATCAAAAAACAGTTCACACACCTTTTTAAAGCCAGAGACTAGTGTGCCGCCTTGGACAAACAAATCCCACTGTCTTTTCGCTCTTTAGGCATCCTGCAGAGAGAGAAAACAAGCTGCATATAGCAGCCCCAAACCTCACTGTAACAAAAAGTTCTAACATTCTAGTTGCAGTAAAAGCAGCCAAATGAAAGGGTAGAATACAGGAGGGAGAGCTCTGGGGTCACTCAGGCTTTGCCGAGATGAGATTCAGGGGATTATAAAATCGATTGCTGAAAATCCCTGTACAGCACAGATACAAGGTGTTACTGTAATTTCATATACAGGCATTATGCCACATACAGATATTTTTGTATTCTATTGGTATTTTTTGGAAGCTACATTGCTAATAATCTCATTATCATCACCACAAATCTGAACAATTATCTTCACAGTTACAGTATCTGACACAAAGGCGATATCTGCCAGTATGCCGATAATGCAGTGTTACATTGTGTAAGATAAAAGAACACCCTCTAGAGTTTAGAAGCTTTCATTCTGACCGTATTTCTGTAATGAACAAATGCATGAAAAATTAAAAATGAACAAATTTACATAGTTAAATTTTTTTAATGCTCTCAGAACAACAAAATTTCTATTGTACGATATATTTAATTGATAACATTTATTTGAAACACTGGATGCAAAGTTAATGTTTTTTTTCAACAATTCTCACTTGGCAGTGAAGGGGTTAAACTGTATCAGTATAGACCTCTGACGTGACGAGAGCCCTGAATTCCTCCGGAACGCCTGTCAATCATAACACCCAATTGCAGGGCATTTTAATGACATTGTTTTTTTTCATGAACGCAGTCCGACTTAGACTGATAAGTCCTTGTGTATTCTCGTTTACCATTTGTCCAGTCCGCAGATTGTTGACAGGGAAATCTTTTGGGAAAGACACCAAAAGAAAAAACCCAAGGGCAATGTGAGCCAGAGACATTCCAACACTTTATTTTTTTTTAACTTGCAGCGGTCCTTGGAACACAGCAACGAAAAGCTAGTGACACAGTATAAACTGAAATGTCTTTCATCGCATCTGTCAAGCGCGATGACCTACAACAGGGTGGGACACGTCTGCCATATGGAAAATATATTTCCAGTGAATTTGGGTGTGTAGACGCAGGATGACGTATTCTCTGAAAGGGGAGTGGGTCCCCGGGAAGAACATCTCAGCAGTGATTTTACAAACTTAAAGAGAAACTGTAGACACTATAGCTACGTCTGTTTGTTGCGTTGGTTTTGGAAGGTCTCTAGACCCGCGTTCCAGTCCACAGATCTCTAGGTCAGAGTTTTTCAACCCTGGTCCTCAGGACAGGTTTGCAGGGTATCGGAAGCACAGCACAGGTGATCTGATTTGCTGCTCAGTGATTGCAGGATTCAGTCTGCATTTCCCCCAAAGTAATCCTCAAAACTTGGCCTGTTGGGGGGACCTGAGGACCAGATTTGGGAACCACTGCTCTAGGTTATTGAGTTCTTCGCCTCATCTGGCAGGCTTTATCCTTGCACCTAAGCAGGACATGCACCATGGAAGGTGGGCGATTTGACCAGTCCCACTAAAGGGGCAAGCCCCAAAAATCATGCGGGAACTCGCCAACATCTGTCATTCCAGCCTTTAAGATTACTGGGAGCTGCAGCGCTTCTTTATGCATGAGAATGCCATTCCTCTGAGAACTGAAAATGGTCACTTTCCTGCCTACCCAATGTACTAGGCAACAACCTTAAATAGAGACAGTTTTATAAAATTGTGTCTATATAGAAAGGTATTGCAGCTCCCCAGTAGATCAGCCACAAGGGAACGTAGTTCCTCCTGCTAAAATAGTAAGGGTTAGAAAAAACGCAGGGAATTCGGCAGGGAGGGTATCCAGAGTAATAGTCGGACCTCTCCAATGCTGGTCATCAGTACCGGAAACGCCAATAACCTGATCAATGCCAAATAAATCAGGAAGATGGGAATTTAAATGAATAAAATAATTTAATTTATTATAAATAAATAAAACAAATAGCGCCCAACGCGTTTCGTCTAAAAGACTTCCTCAAGGGCAGTAGTAATATGCAGTAAATCAGAAAGTAAAATAATATAAATCACAAAACTTCCCATCATGCCTTATAACATCCTTAACCATGGCGTTTTCCTTATATGGGCCTTTCTTAGCTCAGTTTTTATTCCCATAATCCTCCTGAATATGGGGGCCCAATCAGCTTCTTAGCATTTAACCAGTTATTGGGAAAAAGTTCTTATCTTCCGTTTCCCAAACACCTCCGACAACTCCGCAACGTCACTTCCGCACGCGGCGTCATATCCGGTCCTTCCCGTAATCAATCTCCTCCGGCCGCAGGAAACCCCTCTCGCCGCCGGAACCTCTAGACGCAGATCTTGTTTCCCACTCGAGCCACTACTTTTTCATTAATGCCATCGTGTCCGGTCCTTTCCGCAATCCGTCTCCCCCGATCATAAAGAAACTTTTTTCGCCGTCAGACGTTTAAGGCGGATCTTATTTTCCACTCGGGCCAGTGCTTGCTCCTTACTTCCTTCCCCTTTCAATATGCATCTTCTTAGTTGTCCATCTTATAGACCATATCGTAGTTTCTCCTCGGGAATATTCATAACCGTATAAAAAAATAAAAAAATAAATAAAATAAATAAAGAGGAAAAAGAGAGGAACACGAGGAGAAAAGAGGGAGAAGGGAAAAGAAACATATATATAACAAATGAATAAAATAAATAAAAAATATTAGAAATATTAGAAAAAAAGAAAAGAACAAAAAAACTACAAAAATAAAAACAAAAACAAAAAATAAAAATAATAAAAATAAAAATTAAAAAATATAAGAAATAATGAATATATCAAAAAATATAAGTAAATAAAAAAATAATAATAAAAATAATAATAAAATAAAAATAAATATAAAAATACAAAAATACAAATGAAAAAGAATAATGAAAAAGTATTAGATATAAGTGAAAGTATAGGGGGATGAAAAAAAAACCAGAAAAATCAGTTTAATAATTCGGAACTTTTGATTTTATGGGTTTGGAACACGTGAAGGAAAACTGGAGAGGGGGTGATAGAAATAAAAAATTACTTCAGAGAGAGTCCTTCTGGAGCTATAAATTAAAAACTATGTCACCATTGGGTCTTAATGAGGAACTAGATCTATCCTGTTTTTGAGATCCAATTTTTTTATATATATTTTTTTGTCCTTCATCTATTTTTACCGTATAAATCTATTTTTATATTGGTTTATTCTTTATTGTTAGTAATATTTATTTATGTTTATTAATTATTAAAACAGATTTTTCTGTTTTTTTCATCCCCCTATACTTTCACTTATATCTAATACTTTTTCATTTGTATTTTTATATTTTTATTATTATTTTTTTATTATTTTTTTTATTTTTATTTATTTATATTAATTTTTTGATATTATATTCATTATTTCTTCATATATATTTTTTAATTTTTATTATTATTTTTATTGTTTGTTTTTTGTTCTTTTCTTCTAATATTTCTAATATTTTTTATATAACATTTATATAAAATTTATATAACATTTATATAATAAAATTATGGTTGGGGTAGAGCATAATACTATTGCTACTTGCCAGAACTAGTCAGTGCGGCGGCGGCCCTGGACCTCGAGGCGCTACATCAAACGTGCAGGTACTGTAATACTATCAGGGTTACTCAAAGAGAATCGAAAAGCCACCGCACGTTCGGTGACTTTTCGTTCTCTTCAATTCGGTTTGATTTGGTGATCCCATTTCGGCGACCCTGCGGTGTATTCAGCAAGCACCACAGGGCCGCCGAAATGCAGGGAAAAGTCGCCGCAAACCCGACGAAAACTCACTGCAAAACGAAGGCGAGCGCACACCGAAACCCGCAAAAACATCTGGATTAACCCGCCGAAAACACCGGAAAAAGCCGAGCAGGAGCCGATCACACTCTGCGCAGCCGCCGGAAAAAGCCGACAAGGCAGACGAATGCAGTGAATAATTTAGAAAACCAGTTTGCTTGAATGTGTGAAAAGTGAAACGCTGTTTGCAAAGAAACTACTGAGCGAAAATGTCTGAAATTTACATATGATCCAATGAATGATAATAAAAAGGACTGTTACAGAAAAAATAAGTTAAATATATTCTAAAAATTTTTTTTTTAAAAAAATACTGAAAAATGCTTAAAAGATCCTAAAACAAAATCTATAAATGAAGAGACTCTTTACTGCAGAATTTTATAATCAACGGTTTATTAGATATTGAATTAAAACGGGAATATTTTAAACCTTGAAGCCTATGGGATTCGCCTGAATAAATCTGCCACATGAAGCCACCAAATGGCAGGGCAATTCGGCAACTTTTCAGTGCTGGGTTTTGTTCTCTGAATAGACGAAGCATTGCTTCTCTATGGGGATTCACTGCCCTCGAACAGGCACCGAACAGGCACCGTATGTGCAGGCAATTCGCCAGGATTTGGCGAATTGCCTGCTCTCTGGATAACCGAATGGCCAAGAAAGGTAACTGAACACGGATTTTCAGCGTTCGGTTCCCTTTCGGCAGCCATTCGGATCTCTTTGGTTTACGGTACACATACAGGGTTATTCAATGTCTAAACTCCGGTCCCACCTAACAGGCCAGGTTTTCCAGATATGTGAAGCACAGCACAGGTGATATGATTTGCTGCTCCGTGATTGCAGGATTCAGTCTGCATTTCCACAAGGTGATCTGTAAAACCTGGCCTGTTAGGGGTAAATTAGGACCAGGTTTGGGGATCACAGGTCCTAAACTGAATCATTCTGGGGAAAATGGCAAATTCTCACATTATTTCTAAATTTACAGATGAATTTCTAATGAATGCAGTTATTTTTAAGCTAAACCACTGAAAACTTCCATCTTTTATAAGAAAAAATATTCATGAAGCAGATCGCTGGAAATCCTTTCCAGCAGCAAATGGGTTAAGTAAAAACTCCTTGACATGACTTCTAGGTTACGAGGACTGCTAGGATTCAATAATTTATTTGCAGTGGAGATGACCTTGATAAAAACTTGTGTTGCGATTTCCAGTTCATAAAACCAGTGCGGAAATGGCACACGTTAATGGTGCAATAATGCAGACAATAAGCCATTCTTTTACTCAAGTTTTCGTTTAGCTGATCTTGTATCATTTGTTTCCACATAAACACAGGGAAGGGATCCAGGGGTGTATTTAGGTTTGGTGCTGCCCCAGGCGCTCTGAATTCTGCTGCCCCCCTCCCTCCCATACAAAATAAATAAATAGGAGCAGGAAAGTACAGATTAATGACCTAGCGGGGCCACATCAAAAATGGAACTTATTTACACCAAGAGATTTCTAACAACATTTATTATAGTTTATAGACGCCTTGCCAGTGCTTTTATTGTTTGCATTTTTTTTAACCCCGCCCCCAAACAGTGTTTCCCAAACCTGTCAGGACCCGCTGAGAGGCCAGGTTTGCAGAATATCTGAAGCACAGCACAGGTGATATGATTTGCTGCTCAGTGATTGCAGGATTCAGTCTGCATTTCCACAAGGTACCGTAGATACTCGAGTATAGCGCGACCCGAATATAACGCAATGAGTAGAGATATATTATGGAAATGTGCGAATACTCAAGACTCGAATATAACGCGAGAAACAAAATTTTACTACACCGGTAAACAATTAAAATCCTTCCAGGTTTTCTTAACACAGTCAGGCTCCAACTCAGGCCAGGCTGTTCTGCTCTAGAATGATTGCAGTTGTTACTAAGTATGAAGCCGCCGGCCACACGTCTTCTTTACTAGTGATTAGATGGCTGGCGGAGGCGAGCGAGGTGATTGATTGGCTTAAACCGAGCGTACCCTCTGGCCATGATGGATCCCACCTCTCCTGAATCTGGGAGTTCCTGAAGTGTTTGCAAGCATCAGGGAGCCCGCATTCACTTCAGCGAGACTACCGGAACTTCCAGGAGACATGAGATCCAGAGCAAGGCAAGTTTTTTTTTTTAACACGCAATGCAGATGCCTTGAATATAATGCGACCCCTCCAATTTTAAAGGTAAATTTTGTCACCAAAAATCTAGCGGTATACTCGAGTATCTACAGTAATCCTTAAACCTGGCCTGGTTGAGAGTCCCGAGGACAGGTTTGAGAAACACTGCTGTAAAAGTAAAGAAACAAAAACCACACACGAGCTTGTTGGAATATTTGAAACCATCATTTTAAGGGTATATGAACTTCATTATCTGAGAAACTAACTGGTTCTAAAATCATGATATTTCACATTCAACAGCACTGCTTCAGAGTCATTGGGGATTACCAAAAATTTATTTTTTAACCTCCCTGGCGGTCCGATTTTGAAATATTTTTATATGTCAAAAATCGGTACATTTATTCAGCCCCCTGGTGGTTTTCCTTGAGTGTGGCTCGGGGGTTAAAATTTCAGTACTGAAAGCGGTAACCCCGAACCACACTCTGGCTGATCCCTACCTGTCCTTGCGTTCCCTCGATGTCCTCCCACAGTCACCTCCGTCCGATCGCGGCATCCTGCTTCCTGGTTCCCTTCTCGCGAGACAGGAACCAGGATGCCGCGATCGGATGGAGGCAGCGGCGTAGCGTGGGTTGTCGGCGCCCGGGGCAAGGCAAGAATTGAGCGCCCCCTGCCCAACCTCTGGACACCGTAACACACCCTGATTCCCTTCTACCAGTAGAGTATTGACCCCCCTTACCCCACAAGCACATTTATTGTATATTAACAAAATACTGCTATAGTAAAAAAATGAAACACACATGCCCCCACGCTGCGCCACTGCTACCAGTCACCCTGTCCCAGCATACCCTAGCATAGTTCCAATCTCCCAGTACCCCCAGTCACCCTCTCCCAGTACTCCCAGACACACTTTCTCCCAGTACCCCAGTCACTCTTTCTCTCTTCAAGTACCTTCACTTTCTCCCAGTACCCCCAGTCAGTCTCTCTATCGTCACCCTCTCCCTGAACCTCCAGTCACCCTCTCCCTGTATCCCCTCACTGTGTGTTGGTCACGCTGCTCTGGTGTCACACAGTGTCGCCTCCCTTCATGGAGTTGCTGGTGGCCTGGGGGGGAGCTGTACAGGGGGCTTAGTGGAGACCGTATTTTTAATGTGCTGCAGGGCAGGCTCTTCCCTGCTTTCTGTTCAGTGACTGCAGGGCTGCCAGCAGCGGGTGGTTGACAAGCATGGAACAGGGTGTTCTGTCGAATAATGCTGCACTTCTTCATGTGACTCATATCAGCGTTAAGGAGGAGTCAGTACAGGACCAGAATTTTATTTCCTGGTCCTCCCTTCCGGACGCTGAGTGCTAAGTCACCGCCGGCACCACAAAACTTGTGGCTGCCCGTGCAAGGGCCTCTCACGGACACCAGTGTCCGTGATCAAACACCTTGCTGATCCCTGCTGGAAAATATTAGTGGTTCAAATTTCTTTTGAAATTCTGCGCCCCCTAAGAAAATTGCGCCCGGGGCGACCGCCCCCGAGGCCCCCCCCACGCTACGCCACTGGATGGAGGTGAATGCGATTGCGGGAGGACAGCGAGGGAATGCAGGTACAGGTATTTATCAGCCCAAGTGTGGCTCGGGGTTAGCATTTTCAGCATTGAAATTTAACCCGAGCCACACGCAGGAAAACCACCAGGGAGGTTAAAGAAACCCAAATATAAAAAATGGTTAGAGCGGGAAAGAACACTCTGGGCACTTTGGTCATGGTGACCTGCATTGTCCTACCCATTCACCCCTACAAGATGGTTCCGCGTGTGGGGAATTGCCTCACCCAGAAACCTCAGGTCAGCAAGTGCTCATCTGGCTTCCTGGAATAAGGTCAGGAATGAACACGAGTTCATAATCGCCTCTAATCATTGGCTCTCAAATCACGCTCATTGGATTGGCTGGACTCCGGCTTCAGCATCCAACCCCCAGCACTGCTGAACCACGCGTCCGCTGCAGTATCATGCATGGTACACCTGTGCTGACCTTTATGCGGAATCCAAGGGTTAAAAAACAGGATGGGGAGTGGGTGCGGAGGGTCACTAGTATTTTAACCCCTTCCCGACCGCGGACGTACCATGTACGTCATTGCAGCGGGTCTCTCTTAGACCCGCTGACGTACATGGTACGTCCTGCCGTTTTTGAGCTGCTGGAAGCGATCGGATCGCTTCCAGCAGCTCAAACGCCATTGCAGGATGCCTGGGAGTCCAGGCATCCGTGCAATGGCCGTTAGAAGTGCCGGGGCACCATGTGATCGCTCCCCGGGAGCGATCTACATCCGGTTGCACCGGAGAGGTGCCCGGCACTTCTACAGAGCGCTGGAAGCGATCGGATCGCTTCCAGCTGCTCTGAGCATATTACAAGGATGCCTCGACATCGAGGCATCCTTGTAATATACTTACCTGCCGCTGGTCCGTCCGTGATCGCTCCCCCCGAGCGATCACTTCCGGTAGCGGCAGGAAGTACTGAGTGCCACGAGGTATCGTGGCACTCAGTACAAAATCGATCACTTCAGTGATCAGGTGCTCTGCTGGGTGCCTCGAGGGATCAAGGCACCCAGCAGAGTAAAAAAAAGTGAAAAAAAAGTTAAAAAAAAGTGTAAAAAAAGGGTGTAAAAAAAGTGTAAAAAAAGAAAAATAAATAAAATAAACTGACAGTTAGGGGTAGGGTTAGGGTTAGGGTTAGGTTAGGGGTAGGGTTAGGGTTAGGGTTAGGGGTAGGGGTAGGGTTAGGGTTAGGGTTAGGGTTAGGGTTAGGGTTAGGGTTAGGGTTAGGGTTAGGGTTAGGGTTAGGGGTTAGGGGTAGGGTTAGGGGTAGGGTTAGGGTTAGGGTTAGGGTTAGGGTTAGGGTTAGGGGTAGGGTTAGGGTTAGGGTTAGGGTTAGGGGTAGGGTTAGGGGTAGGGTTAGGGGTAGGGGTAGGGGTAGGGGTAGGGGTAGGGGTAGGGTTAGGGGTAGGGGTAGGGGTAGGGTTAGGGGTAGGGGTAGGGTTAGGGGTAGGGTTAGGGTTCTAAGGGCAGGGTCAGGGGTAGGGTTAGGGTTCTAAGGGCAGGGTCATCTTGGGGCTGAGTGGGATGTTCCTAGCCTGCCTCATCAGAGAGGCAGGCTAGCAACATCCAATCAGAAGTTAGAAAAAATCAAAATAAAATTTCTAATTTGTCAGGTCAGGCCAATATTTTGTAAATATTGGCTCTGACCTCTGTGATTCTCCCTCCCTCTCCTCACTTGTGTTTTGGTGAGCGAGAGAGAGAGATCAGATTTGACAGGTTAGAGATTTTAGTGAGATTAGAAAAATTGAGGCAGATTTAGAGAGATTTTAGGGAGATTTAGAAGAATTGAGGCAGGTTTAGAGGGATTTAGAGAGATTTAGGTGTTTATTTGTATTTTCTTGTGAAACCCAACGGTTCTTCTAAGAACCAACAATCCGCTTATATATATATAATAATTATAAAATTTTATAATCTATTATATATAATGTCTGAGAGGGTGTACAGCGCCGAGGAGGCATATGCCATCCTGGCGTCAGAATCTGAGGCATCTTCGTCAGACTCAGACCCTCATTTCGACCCCGCTAACTGCTCAGAGGCGTCGCTAGATACATTATCTATGCTGGCTGATGTATCTAGTGATGTTTCTGATGCAGATCCTGGGTCACCACCTGCCAGCAGGAGACGCACAGCTCCAGCTGAGGAGTGGGTAGTGCCTCATCGCCAGAGGCCAGATATCCCTCCTTTCACGGCAAATCCTGGCATCAATATTGATGTTGCAGGATTTACCGCCACACAGTTTTTGCAGGTGTTTATGGGGGATGATTTGTTGGGCCACATCGTGGCCCAATCAAATCTGTATGCCCATCAGCATTGTGCTGCGAAGCCAGACTCCTACTTGGCAAGGCAGCAATGGACCCCGCTAGATGTGCCAGAATTTCTGAAATTCTGGGCACTTACTATGCTGAGGGCATCATAAAGAAGCCCTCAATTCGCTCCTGCTGGAGCAGTAGCCCCATCTGCTCTACCCCCATTTACCTCCAATCAATGTCACGTAGAAGGTATGAAAACATTTTGCGTTTCATGCACTTCAGTGACAACAGCCTGTGCTCCCCTAGAGAGCATCCCCAGTTTGACAGGCACCAGACTTTTACATTTTATTCGTACATTTTTATGTTCTACAATTGGTGCTGTATTTTGCCAAAATCTTTGCACACCTATGCATGGGGGGCATGGGTGTACTCAGGAGATCTTGCAGAAAACAACCTGGAGAGTTTTCATGCAGTAACAAACAACAGTGTCTGCTAAGGCTAGGGTCAGACGAGCGTGATTTCTACGGACTGTACGTCCGTGCAGTACGGACATCGTCAGTACGGAAGACGCAGTAGTGGTCACACAGTCCGTTTTTTCACTGACATTTATTTTTTGACAGATGTAGGAGGGACAATAAATTCAATTGCAAAACCATTTTGTCCGTGAAAAATGCAGGACGTATAAATGCAGTCCGTCTGACCACGTTCCATCACTCACACACAAAGCTATGCAGACGTTGCGGACGCAGCGCACTTTGTGCGGCCGTTCTAGCGGTTCTACGTTCTTGCCTGCCTTGCGTCCGTGGGCCGCGGCCGTTGTGCGTCCGCAGTTCAGTGCGGACGTACTTCGTGTGTCGGGCTCCATTGGACTTTATGTCATGCTATCACGGACGTACTTTTAGGCGCGATCACGGACGTGAACACTACGCTCGTCTGACCCTAGCCTAAATCACAGTCCAAAACTACTGTGGGCGTAAAAATCTGAAATTTGAAAAATTACCGCCACACACCTTGTTGCCAAATGTTTTGGGCTAAAACCGTTGCATCCATGGCATCAAAGCACTCCATATGCAATACCTTGGGGTGTCAACATAACAAATATAAACAATTTTCTGGCAATAATTCAAACTGGGGTATGCGGTAGACCCAAAACCAAAGATAGGTCTAGCTGAAGAAATAATCTCAATTTCAACTCTAATGACAAAGTCATAAAAATTGTATTTGAACCTTCCCAAAATCCTGGCAAACCTAGGCATGGGGGGCATGGGTGTACTCAGGAGATCTTGCAGAAAACAACCTGGAGAGTTTTCATGCAGTAACAAACAACAGTGTCTGCTAAATCACAGTCCAAAACTACTGTGGGCGTAAAAATCTGAAAATTGAAAAATTACCGCCACACACCTTCTCAAATGTTTTGGGCTAAAACCGTTGCATCCATGGCATCAAAGCACTCCATATGCAATACCTTGGGGTGTCAACATAACAAATATAAACAATTTTCTGGCAATAATTCAAACTGGGGTATGCGGTAGACCCAAAACCAAAGCTAGGCCTAGCTGAAGAAATAATCTCAATTTCAACTCCAATGACAAAGTCATAAAAATTGTATTTGAACCTTCCCAAAATCCTGGCAAACCTATGCATGGGGGGCATGGGTGTACTCAGGAGACCTTGCAGAAAACAACCTGGAGAGTTTTCATGCAGTAAAAAACAGTGTCTCCTAAATCACAGTCCAAAACTGATGTGGGTGTGAAAATGAAAAATGACCACCAAACAGTATCTAATTTGTTTGGAGCAAACGGATGCATCCATAGCATAAAAACACTCCATTTACAATACTTTGGGGTGTTAGCTTACCAAATATATGCACGTTCATAAAACTGGGGTATGTAAAAAGGCCCCTAAAAAGAAGATAAGCAAAGAAGATACTGTATGTCAAATTAGAAAATTGACAAGCACATGTCAAAGATTGGCGTAGCCCCCCAAAAACAACAGAACAAATCTATATATGGGTGGTATCAATTTACTCAGAAGATGTTGCTGAACATATTTTGGGGTGTTTTTTGGCAGTAACCCATAACTGGATTTGACAATTCATGCCTAAAGTACAATGTGTGTGAAAAAATAACACAAAAAGTGACTACCTGAAAGTTTGACAAAGAGCTAGTGCATGGAAAGTGTTAAAATACAACTCTTTGAAGCACCCTAGGGTGTGCCCTTTCTAAAAATATATGGTTTGATGGGGGTAAATTACTTTGGCCGGCTTCAAAAATGTCCCAAATAGGACATGGGTGCATGATGACGAAATGTGAAAATTCCAAGTTGGAAAACTGAAATGCGCACCCCCCAAATAAGGCCTTTTAGCCCCCAAATGACCCGACATACCTATACATGGGTGGTATCAATTTACTCAGAAGATGTTGCTGAACATATTTTGGGGTGTTTTTTGGCAGTAACCCATAACTGGATTTGACAATTCATGCCTAAAGTACAATGTGTGTGAAAAAATAACACAAAAAGTGACTACCTGAAAGTTTGACAAAGAGCTAGTGCATGGAAAGTGTTAAAATACAACTCTTTGAAGCACCCTAGGGTGTGCCCTTTCTAAAAATATATGGTTTGATGGGGGTAAATTACTTTGGCCGGCTTCAAAAATGTCCCAAATAGGACATGGGTGCATGATGACGAAATGTGAAAATTCCAAGTTGGAAAACTGAAATGCGCACCCCCCAAATAAGGCCTTTTAGCCCCCAAATGACCCGACATACCTATACATGGGTGGTATCAATTTACTCAGAAGATGTTGCTGAACATATTTTGGGGTGTTTTTTGGCAGTAACCCATAACTGGATTTGACAATTCATGCCTAAAGTACAATGTGTGTGAAAAAATAACACAAAAAGTGACTACCTGAAAGATTGACAAAGAGCTAGTGCATGGAAAGTGTTAAAATACAACTCTTTGAAGCACCCTAGGGTGTGCCCTTTCTAAAAATATATGGTTTGATGGGGGTAAATTACTTTGGCCGGCTTCAAAAATGTCCCAAATAGGACATGGGTGCATGATGACGAAATGTGAAAATTCCAAGTTGGAAAACTGAAATGCGCACCCCCCAAATAAGGCCTTTTAGCCCCCAAATGACCCGACATACCTATACATGGGTGGTATCAATTTACTCAGAAGATGTTGCTGAACATATTTTGGGGTGCTTTTTGGCAGTAAACCTTAAAGTTCACAGTACATGTATTCTTAAATTGCGTTCAAAAAAAAAAAATCACCAAAATTTTTTTTTTTTTTCAAACTTTGGCATAGATTTGTGGTAAAATGGTTTGCATGGAAAGAGTCAAAATACCCCAAGTTTAATACCTTGATTTGTGTACTTTAAAAAAATATGTATATGTGGAGGGTTATTCAGGAATTAGTGACAGATATCAGTGTTACAATGTCACTATCACTAGTTTTGAAAATAAACTCTTTGGAAATGGCAAAGTGCTACTTGCACTTATTGTTGCATAAAATAAGGAAAAAAGCGAGGAATATGTAAACATTGGGTATTGCTAAACTCAGTACTAAATTTAGAAACTACTAAGGAATAAAAAATTTTTGACGGTTGTTGATACATAAGAAATTTTGGGGGTCAAAGTTCGAAAAAGTGGTGTTTTTTCAATTTTTGTGTCATATTTCACAATATTTTTTATAGTAAATTATATGAAATGATGAAAAAAATGGTATCTTTATAAAGTCCATTTAGTGACGAGAAAAACAGTGTAAAATATGTGTGGGTTACATAAACGAGTAAGAGGAAAATTTGACGTAAACACTAAGAGCGCAGAAACGTAAAAACAGCTGCGGTCACGAACGGACGGATTTGTGTAAAACCGCCCGGTCACTAAGGGGTTAATGTTTAACCCCATCTTTCCACCCACTCAGGTTTATCCTAAAGTGTCCCCTTAAATGTGGGCTTGTGAAAGGAAGGAGGAAGGGGGAGTGGGACTAAAATTTAAGAAAATCGAGGCAGCTGTGAGTTTCTCATTATGAAGAATACACAGAAAATACAGAAGCAGAGGTTACTGTTCCCACAATATGTAGAAAAAGCCAGAAACACGGAAACCTTCATCGTAATGTCTCGAGCGTCCAGACAACAGTCTGAATGGGGGGGGGGGTGTTTAAGATGAAATGTGTCTTGAATGGAAGACAATAACAAAGTTAATTAAGAATCAATTAGCTCCACTAACAGATCACTCAGGACAGTCCTGTGAGGAGGAATATCAGAGACATCATTGAAACCTAAGGCTGGGGTCAGGCGAACGCAGTGCGAACGCGCGTGCAGCCGCACTTTATTACGGCCGTAGTAGCAGCAAATGACGTCCAATGACGGCCAATATACGAAGTACGGCTGCGCAACGCAAGCGACAAACGAACGCATTTTTTCAAGAACGTAAAACCGCTAGTACTGACGTACAGAGTGCGCTGCGTCAGACGCTGCGCATGTCCGCCCTACATAACGTCCAAATTGATTTGATTACTCATATTTCTAGTTTTATTGAAGATTCGTAAAAAAAAAACACGCACAAAAATGCGCATCGTATGACAGCTTCCGCGTCTTCCGTGAAAAAAATACGTCAATGCGTTCGGACGCACTTTTTTACGGACGATGCGAAAAATGCGTTTGTTTGACCCTAGCCTTAAGCAACAATCCGGGGTCCGCTCAGCATCCATCAGTGCGATCACCGGCAGCAAGTCTGCTCTGTGCCTTGCTCCATGATTGGCAAAGGAAATCCTGCAATTATTACCGAGGTGTTGATGACCGCTGCTTGCCGTGCCTTCACGACACACAGGAAAAGCATTATGTAAACAGCAGCTTTCATGTTTTTGAAGGGCTTAAGTGGAGTCATTATAATCCAATCCATGCTATGGTTACAATAAGGAAATAAAAATAAAAAACGCAGAATGTTCCCATTTATCCAAATCAGTTCAGTGCGTTAAAAGAAGCATTTTCCCCATTTACATCCATTATTTATTTCCAACTTTTATCGCGTTATTCCTCTGTAAGAGTCCGTGCGCTTCTCCTTCCTGACAGATACTCGAATCTCAGCTTTGCCCCCAACATCCCCACACCGTTACACATTAAATGTCGGGACAGGTCAAAATCAGGACAAATCAAAAGGCATTAAATAGGACGGTTAATAAATCCGACCCCCGGAGTAATGTCTAATCCAGTGTTTCACAGGGACCCCGAACACCTGATTTAACCCTTCGCTGCAGAGCCATTTGCCCACTGTGTGCTGAACTAATTTTGAACGTTTTGTGCTCCTGTTTAAATGCGATTTGAAGTCCTGTTTCAAACAAGCAGACAACTTATATATCCTTATTTTCAGCAGACTCAAAACATATCATTATTATGTATATACGTCATGTCCTGTCAGAATGCTACAAAAAAAAAATGTAAAAAAATAAAATAACTTTTATTTCAGATTTCAAATCATTTACAGCGTGTAAAATAATTTTTTCACATTTTATCATCCGAACCTTTGGTTATATATTCTATGAGGAGAGCATTCTAAAAAAAAAAAAAAAAAGTAGAATAAATCAGAAATGGGAACCGGTTACTGCATTTTTCTGAGAAAATACGCAATTTTAACCAAAATTGGGAAGAAGAAAAACAAAACAAAAAAAACTTTTCGCATGTATTTTGGTGCGGTGTGTTTTATGAATAATATGGCTGAATAAAACACTGAACTTGTTTGCAGCAGGAGAAATAATTAGGTGAGTAACAGCAGTGGTATTGCTCATTTTATACTATTGTAAGGACTCCTGTATCTCCAGCATAGGGAGGAAGAAGACTCCCTTTCTGATATCATCGTGCCCATGCGCGATAACGTCAATGGGAGGTTTCGGAGGCAGGGCTGACATCCGAGAGGTCAGCCACTCCTGGAGAAGTCTGCGATCGGCGCCGATCCATGGGACTGTGATAACCCTCTGAGCACGTACTCCATACCATGGTGGGAAAGTGGTGGAAGCGCTCAGCGCATCCCTCCCAGTCAAGTGGTTAAAGGCTCACCTGGGGAAAATGCAGCAGGAATCCTGCAATCACTGAGCAGTAAACCATATCACCTGTGCTGTGCTTCACATATCTGCAAACTTGACCTGTTAGGGGGACCTGAGGACCAGGGTTGGGAAACACTGGGTCAATCTGTAGACTAGAACCACAGTCGAGGAATAAAAACAGCATGAGAAGTTACGAAAGACAATAGAGACGGCCTCGTGTAGAGGGTTCGACAAAAACGTATCTTTAAACAAGGAGCTGAGGATTAAAAAGCCTAAAAACGTGCATCAACGTTTCATGACCTCAGAAAGCGCATCAAAACAAAACAAGGGCGTGTAACAGGATGAAGACTGCCTACAGCCAAAAGCGCATCATGCGGAGGATTTTTATAGACTTCTTATTTGGAGTTGTTATACTTTAAATAAATACTTCTACTGGAACCCACAATCCAGACATCAGCCGGTTTACTTACATACAGAAAAAATGGCGTCGCGCCTGTACGCAGAGCGGCTGCAACAGCCAGGAGTAACAGAGAGGTGCCATGATGGGGCGAGTGAGCTTACGCTTCAATGGCCATTTAAGCAAACCATAACCTCTGACAGTGTTTTGTTGCACATGGAAATATATAGAAACGAGCGCTGGTGACTTTTTTTTTTTTTCCCTGGTCATCCTGTTTACTTACCAGCTTCTGGTGGAGTGGAGATGACCCAAGTGCCGGTGTGGCATTTGGTCTTTATTACACTTCTGCCCATTTAAAAAGGGACACTACCACTAACACTACCATAAACTAAGATTATGCGTGCATTAGAAATAAAACCACCTCGTAAAACACGTGCTGCTGGGTTTTTTCCTTGTTAGAAGTAATTACATGTAAAAAGTCAAAACAAAAAAGTTAGGTTTTTATCTCTCGTTTCTATTTTGTGGATTTTTCCCCATGATACAATATTTACCAAAATCTTATTGCGAGTTTTACTTTGTGGCTGTGCTTTATCTTATACAGTATTTAACAGTTAAAGGCAGCAGGGGGGTGTTGTGATTCAGGTTGAGATAAGAGCTGGCAGCTGAATGAGATATGACAGGGAGTTTAAAATACTTCTAATCTACCCCAGGTGATGTCCTTTGAATACATCCCACACAATGCAATGATTTGGAGTCTGTGACTGACCCACTCACTCCATTCTATGGCCAAAGCCACACAATAAGGGGCTAGTGATGGAAAGATACTGTGACGGCAGTTAACAAAAAAAAAAAAAAAAAAACACGATGGATGCACCTAGTGACACAGAGTAAAAATATTTTCTTAACTAAAGAAACATGAGAAAAACAAAGCACAAGTAAGATATCAGCAACATTAAATAAACACGTTAAGGACATTTCAGTTTTTGGTGGTAGTGGCCCTTTGAGAGACGGCTGTATTTGGCTCTTTAAAAAGTGAGCGTATGTAGAATTGTTCTCGCACTATATTCAGAACAAGACTTCATGCACTATTAGTTGTCCCAGTTACTCCATTTCAGAACTCATTCCACCAAGATACCATCTCTGCAGCAGCAAATGACCTGGAATAAATTAATACTGAAGATACTCGAGTATAACGCAACCCGAATATAACGTGATGGATAGAGATTATGGAAATGAGGGAATACTCAAATATAACGCGAGGAACAAAATTATACTGTACCTGAAGTTCCTGAAGTGTTTGCAAGCATCAGGGAGCTCACATTCACTTCAGCGAGACTACCGGAACGTCCGAGATACTTGGGAGCAAGTCAAGTTTTTTTTTTTTTTTTTCTTCACGCGATGCAGAGGTCGCGAATAGAACGCGACCCCTACAATTTTGTCACCAAAATCTAGCGTTATATTCGAGTATCTACTACTACTACTACTAGTATTATATTATGCGCACCGCGCTGTTTGTAAATAAATCTGAACTGTAACCAGTCTCTGCAAGTAATACTCTATAAATTACAGCATATGTTTTTTCTTGAAAGGTCATTCACTAAATGATGTTTAGCATTCTTGCAACGAAGGCGAAACTTGCAGTTATTGCAAACAGAATAAAATTTGCCAAAAAAACGGCAAAGTTTCAGCAGGAAAGTTAACGTTTAAGCCAATTCAGCCTTTGAGGTTTCTGGTCTGCATCAATGGAGGTTCATCATAGTGGCAACTAGGAATGCACGGATAATTTTTATTTATTTTAAGACCAAGTACCGATACTTTTATTTAAAAAGGTCACGTGACCACTTTCCAATAAATAATTTAGGATTTTGCTGAAATCCTGTCCAATTTTATGTTAATATTGAAATGTATGGCCAGACACCCCCTTTTTACCCACTGCATACACCGACATGAGAGATAGACAAAAGACACTGGGGCAGCTGGCAGAATGCACTAACAGCATTTTGCCAGGCCACATTCCAGCAAGCGGTCGCCAGCACGTGAAGGTTGTAACGTGGCTCTGCTGGGGCCATGCTCTCATGAGAGCATAGCCGGAGGCCTCAGCGACCGCATTACATCCTTCACATGATCGCTCACTGGAACTCCGTCAGTCCCTCCTGAAAGTGCATTCTGCCAGCTGCCACATTGTGAGAGATAGAGATATAGAGATATATACACACACACACACACAAAAATGCTGGAGGGAGGCACTCAAAGACTTATGAAGAAAAATAAAAAAAAATCTAAAAAGTTTATTGGTATGGCATTAAAAAAAAAAAAAAATTTAAGAAAAGAGAAACCAACGTTTCGGCCCCTAGAGGCCTATATCAAGATTATACATGTGACTGAGGTCTGGGATACAGAGAGCAATATACTAATATATATCTCCCAGACCTTAGATACATGTATACAGTGTTGGCTTCCGGTATTGGTAGAAGTATCCGCGGCATTTGCAGGAGTACAAGTACTCCTGCAAATGCACGGTATTGGTGCATCCCAAGTGACAACAATGGCAATTTTTGACATTGATAAACAATGGCGTGTAGGGAAGACCTCTCTAAGGATCTTTTAAAAAATAAAAAAAACACATCACACATACCAATTTAGGGCAAAAAAAATGTATTTATTTATGAAGTATTTTACCAGGAAGGATACATTGAAATTTCTCGTTTTCAAGTAACTTCTATCAGCATATCATCAGAAGTAGGCATTTAATTTCTTTCAAAAAAGAGAAAATTGGGTCGATGTTGTTACTGTTACTTGGTTAAGAGTATAAACAAAACAAAAAAAAAACAAACACTATTGTATACACCCTGGAAGTAGAGAGAGTAGGATGTGTGAGAGACTTTTAAAACATCAAGGAGTAAAATCGTAAAAGGACGGAAAGATTTTCCGGATAAGGTTCCAAAACAAAACGTTGTGACGCTATTAAATGTCGGGGCTGAAGCCTTGGAGGAAGTGTGATAAAGTGTATCTTCTCTGGTATAGTAGCACATGCCCTGTGCTGGACGCGGCAGAGCAATGCAAGAAGCAGAATCGAAAAAATGTGGCCGAGATCTAAATTTAGACGAGAGGAAATCATGACGAAGATAAAGGGACGAGATGTTGTAACAGCAAGTGCATCGCGCTGCCTCATCACTTATGTAGCAAGAACTAAAAGGAGAGATTTTATCCTCCGTTTCATTTTTGTACACCGTCGGAAATAAAGTTTTTTTCAAACATTAAAGGGACACTATGGTCATGCTTCCAGACTTTAACCCCATTGGAAACCCAGGAAGCCCCATGTATTTACGGTTCCAGATGAGCTCTTACACTTGCCCATCCATGACCATCATCTGGTCCAGAGGGATCAGGGTTCCCAGGACTGCTGCTCCAACTCCTGATTCCTGCATTACCCAGCAGATCCACACCTAGACCCTACATCTCTCCAGGTTGGGTTTTGCCTGCCCGGCAGTATGGAGAACTGAGGACAACCTAACCCCTGCTGTGCAATCAACGCTTGCCATTTGCCACTCCTGTCTGTGTCCTCGTCTGAAGGGTTTACACTGTCACGCCCTGGGGGTCCCCCATCATGGCTCATGCCGGGTGCCACCCAGACACACCCTGATCACTTTAGCCAATTACAAGGCTGTTTGGTTGATATAGCTGTATTAAACTCCACTACACACAATCTACTGGCTCCATAAATATTGCTTATTCCACACTCCACTTCATACAGATCCCTTTTTCTAAGTAAAATTTAAGATTATTCCCCCAAAACCCTGGCATCCCATATTCAGCCCTTTCTTCCCAAGATACTTGCGTCACACCAGTTAGGGTGTGTTCATGGATTTAATGAGGATGAAGAAGACAGAGGAATCCGGCATGCCAAGTTCCTCTGTCTTCATCTACTTGCAAGTTTGGCTTCCCCTGGTCCCGTGAGCACCGGATAAATACTATGGAAATTCGTGAGAATGTGTATCCATCCTACTGTTGATGTTACATTACATGGGCGTTGTGCGGTCACGAGCGGGGTGTTGACGAGCCAATGCAGCAGTAGCTCACTCTTGTCCCTCACACCCTTTAGTTGACCCATCACTCATTAGCGTGGATGTCGAACGCACTTTTGATGGGATCAACCGTCCCCAGCGCCTCTGAATGCCTCATCATTGTGAGCATAACTTTATCAAGGTGGTCTACTTTATCAAGAATTTACGTCCTAACCCACACACCTTTATCATGACCATTGGTTTGGGCTCTACATTTTTGGCAGAGGGGTGCCCAGTTTATTCATTATGGATATTGCCATTGACCCTTTGAGGTCTCGTGACACATTTTCAGGCTTCACAGATATCCCATTGGGTCCTCTTCATAAAAAAAAAAGTCAACCTTTTGGCAGATTTTTTCAAAAACCTTTTATTATTATTACAATCCCAATGGTCTCCTTGCTCCTTATAATGCATATGTGGTCCACGTTTAAATCTATAGTTGGACTGGAGGTCAACCAGCATAAATCTGTGGATATGGTGTATCTATATAACCATATGATGAGCCACCTGCCCCCCCCCCTCTCATTGACCTATTAATCTGGGCCTTTGGGTCCTTCTTGAGCATTTTATAAACCCACGCGTGTTTGATAAAATTGTTACCCATAGTTACATATCAGGATATGACACATTTTTCTCATAGACGCTTGTTTGTTACAGACAGGAAGATGTCAGCATCTGGTTTTAAGGGTCTTCGCAACAATCCTGATTTAGATTATTACTTTTGGGACTGGCCCTGCAGACAGTTTTTTTTTTGGGGGGGGGAATACATACATATTGCTTATCGATTTCAGACGTTTTGATTCTGGGTCCCAGACCCTCCCATTTCTTACAGAACAAATCCTTTTTGACCAATGGGTCAGCTGTGGGTTGAAGGTGTGGAGCCAGTGCTCCCCATCGTCGACATTATTGTCGCTCAACAATTACATTATTTTGCGTGGACCGACTGCACTGTGCACAGGTACCGTGGCCGTGCAAGAGATGGGGGGCATAGGCACCGTGGTACAGGAAGATACGGAGGGCAGGGGGCCCACAATCCAGCACAGACTACAAGTACTAGAAGCTGCAAGATGCAGGAGTTGTATTTTCACATCAGCTGCAGCGCTTCATGTTGACGGACACTTTTTAGATATCACTTATAAATTCCACACATATACTCAGACAACAGGAAAATGTATCAAGGAAAAAAAAAAAAAAATACATATATTTTAAAAATTGTAATTTTAGAACTTATTTAAAAATGCATGATAAACAGTGGGAGCAGCCGCCATTAAATATGCATAAGAGGTTGGGGAAAAGAATAACGTATTTCCTAAGCAATGAGCGTTCAGCGGGACAGCTGTTGCGTTTGTAATGACAGCGGTCCTTAGGAAGTGATATGTAATCCACACGCTGTCAGTTGTGGTTAAGATTCCCAGCTCTCGGTTTACCATACAGAACACCGTGTTCTTTGGTTAGTGCCTTTAGGACTTGCCAATAGCGTAAATTCAGTCGTAGATTAGTAAGTCATTATTGATTAGATCTTTAGTCACTGGAGGCAGGTTCAGAAACTTGGCCATTACCAAACTTCTTAAAAAGGTATCAAAATATCGGGCCAATAATTTCCTAAAAGCAAATATTTCTCTTTGTGACTTTTGGTATCTTTGGAAAGGTCTGACTGTGGCCTTTCCAACGCCACCTCGACTAACCATGTAGGGTGTATGAAACCGAAGATACAGGAGACTGTTGAGAGTTTGAACACTATCCCCCACAATGGGTTTGCAGCGTCGGGGGGGGGGGGTCTGGATCCACCAGTGTAGGCAATTGGGGATCAAAACATTAGGCAGTAGTGAAACCTGGGTTAAATGGAGCCTATTCAAAGCCAAGTTATTATTGTTGCTGCGTTTTGTTGTATGACATGCATGGTCATCCTGAAACTTGTTCTACTTTATCTCCACCTGATCAGGGCCGACCCGACCATGGTGCAGAATGGAGCAGTGGCGCCAAGCAGCAGAAATCCTGGGGCGGCAGATTTTAGCCGCCGGCGTCGCTGCACTATTTTTTATCAGCGCCAGCAGCTACTTTTGAGGCTGGACACTGAATGGCGTCCATGGTGCACAGCAGCCTGAGGAGGATCAGCCCAGACACGCCGTAATCCTGCGCTTCCATTTCTGGCCTGGCTGGCCGCATGTGTGTGGGCGGCTCCCACACACATGCCGGCAGCCGGGTCTAGAATGGAAACGTGAGATTACTGCAGTGAGCGTGTGGGCGAATCCTCCACAGACTGCAGCAGCTATTCTCTCCTCTCACCGAGTCCCGGGACCATACATCTGTTCCAATTACGCTCCAGTTCCTTTTTCCTATGGTAGGGTGAGTGACCCAGTGTTAGTATGGAGCCCATCCGCTATCATTTCAGTGTCGGTGTCTGTGTCCTGGTTCCTCTTGGCTCCGGTCTGACTCCCTTGCCTTTGAGATGGTGTTACCCTGCATCCGCACTCCCCCCGTTTTGTCTGTTCCCCTTTCAGTGTTGGTCATAACCCGGTTCCAAAGGCCACATCTAAAAAGGACTCAGCCAGGCCGGATTAACATAGGGGCTGATTGAGCAGCAGCTCCAGGCCCATGCCCCAGAATAGGCCCACAGAAAGGTTAACTATATTTGCATTGATGAGCATTTGGACCCCTGTATCTCCAACTCCATAGTAGCTACAGGGTCATGTGAGGAATCACTGCAAAGGCCAGTAAAAAAGGAGACTTTTTACTGCATAATATAATAAACGGTTTATTAGATATTGGATTAAAACGGGAATAGAAACATAGAAAATGTCGGCAGATAAGAACCTTTCGGCCCATCTAGTCTGCCCAATTACATGGATACTTAGCCTTATGCCTATCCCATGCCTGCTTAAATTCGATCACTGTTTTGGCCTCTACCACTTCTACTGGAATATTTTTAACATTGAAGCCTATGGGATTCGCCTGAATAAACTTGCCGAATTAAACCACCGAATGGCAGGGCAATTCAGCAACTTTTCACTGCTGGTTTTTGTTTTCTGAATAGCCGAAGCATTGCTTCTCTATGGGGATTTCACTGGCCTCGAACAGGCAACGAACAGGCACCGTATGTGCAGGCAATCCGCCAGGATTTGGCGAATTGCCTGCTCTCTGAATAGCCGAATGGCCAGGAAAGGCACGCTGAATTTCACTGTTCGGTTACCTTTCTCCAGTAATTCGGATCTCTTTGAATAACCCTGTAAAACGTAAATAAAAATCAACATATTGGCGCTCACAGGCAGGATCAGACTCCAGGCTGGAGCTTCTCTCATGTTATAATTATATGATAATATTGCATGTCTGTGTCAGCGGTTCCTGGGGGGGGGGGGCTTTCTGAGAAGAGTTTCAGTGGTTTTGCACACGGTACTGAAAGTGGCTCGTCAGGGATTGCGGGTAACGCTCAGCTCGGGAGGAAATGCAGGCCAAGAGATCGAAGAACAAAGATCTGACACACAGAACGATAGTCACTCCGTGGGGTTCAAAGAGGAAATTCAGGGGTGGGTGGGTGTTGCAGCTTTTTTTTTTAAAATGCATTAGTTTTCGCTGGTATTTTGTGCCCGTCACATTGCCACAGACCTGAAGGCGCAGGCTCTATAACATCCACTCAGACACTCGCTACACGCAAATATACAGGCCGGCAAAAACCGACAATGCGCTCGTTACAAGCCAAAAGAGCAGTGTGAGCTCGGGGGCTGCTATGCAGCCAACCCAGCAAGGATCAAGCCAGAAAATGATGCCAGAGAGAAGGCACTCTGCTCTGGATGTGGCCATTTAGATATGCTCCAAAGCAGACATTTCAACTGAACCTGCAACCTTTGTAAAGACTGGACGGATAAAGGAGGCTGGCCCTATAAAGGCCCACCTGGATTAAGGCTGGGTAAAAGCCGCTTGTTTATCTAAAATATTGTCTTTTTTGGAGCATATCTATGTAACTTGCCACGTTGGTTGCATAATTTTTTGTTGGCTGGTGCTGCACTCAAGCACCGGCATAACTCATATACACCAGTGATTATTTGGGGGGGGCAGCATTTCATCCTTCGTGCCAGGCAGCACAATGTCTTGGACCAGCGCTGGGGCAGTGTCACGGATCCCCCTGATACTAGAGTGGTGGTCCCTATACGCAGGACACTCTCTACCCTTCCGATCCTTAGAGTGGTCGGCACGACTAGACAGACTACAAGAATGGCAGTACAGAGCACGTACAAGAGAGACGTCACGGATCCCTCTGCTTTATCTGAGTAGTGGTTTCTAGACACAGAACAGTCTCTACCCTTCCGATCCTTAGAGTGGTCGGCACGACTAGACAGACACAGAATGATACACAAGAAGTTAGAATAATTAGCTCTTCCCAAGACCCTAACAACACAAGGGGTAGTCTGATGTGTGCTTAGGGTGCCACACAGACTGACCTCAATACCAGAATTAGAAGAGTTGATGCCAATACCAGGGGTTATGCACAGAATGGTTCGTTCGCCAATGCCAGGGATCATACACAGAGTGGTTCGTTCGCCAATGCCAGGGGTCATACACAGAATAGTCGTTTGCCAATGCCAAGGGGTCAATACACAGAATAGTCGTTTGCCAATGCCAAGGGGTCAATACACAGGATAGTCGTTTGCCAATGCCAAGGGGTCAATACACAGAATAGTCGTATGCCAAATATACAAGAGCTCTGCGGGAAGTAACTACCACGTCAGGGCACCGGCATTTCTGAGAGCCTGGGCTTTAAACCCGGCGGGTCCGCGTCAGCCCGCCAGGCCCCGCCCCCCGGCTTCCCCACGTGTGCGGAAGCGACCGCAATATCATTCGGCGCCTGGCCAGCGAGCAAGCTGCTGCCAGGCGCCGGGGTGCGGGGGCCACCGTGACAGAACCCCCCCCTCTACGGGCGGCCACTGGACGACCCCCAGGGGCGCGGGGATGAGCCAAATAGAAAGCCCTCACCAACCGAGGAGCATGAACCTCAGTAGCCGGAAGCCAAGAGCGATCCTCTGGGCCGTAGCCCACCCAGTCAACCAAGTACTGAAGGACCCCCCTAGAAACCCTGGCGTCCAGAATGGCCTCAACTTCAAACTCCTCCTCGCCCTCCACAGAGACCGGAGGAGGGGGGACACGGGCCCTGGTGTACCGATTACACAAAAGTGGTTTCAAAAGGCTCACGTGAAACACATTGTGTATCTTGATATGGGAGGGCAGAGCCAGAGCATAGGAGACCGGATTGATTCGCCGCAGAACCTTATAGGGGCCTATGTACCTGGGTGCCAGTTTCATGGAGGGTACTAAAAGCTTAATGTTGCGTGAAGAAAGCCAAACCCTGTCCCCAACTTGATACACGGGTGCCGGCCTCCTGTGTCTGTCGGCTTTGATCTTCTGGGTAACACTACTATCCTCCAGTGCCCGTTTAACCCTTCCCCAGGTTTCTTTCAATGACACTAAATGCTCATCCAGAGCAGGAATCGCGGTATCAGGAAACGTAGCAGGGAGCACGGGAGGATCAAAACCGTAAACAGTGAAGAAGGGGAAACGTCCTGTGGCTTCGCTTACTGCACTGTTCAAGGCATACTCTGCCCACGGTATCAGGTCTGACCAGTTATCTTGTCGTTCGGATATAAAGCACCTGAGATATTTTTCTATATTTTGGTTGGCTCGTTCCGCCGCCCCGTTGGTCTGGGGGTGATAGGCCGAAGAGAAGGATAGGTCTATCCCCACACTCTTGCAAAACCCTTTCCAGAATCTGGAGACGAATTGGGTCCCCCTATCCGAGACAATCCCAAGAGGAATACCGTGTAAGCGGACCACATTGGAAACAAAAATGGGCACCAGTTCGGCTGCCGAAGGAAGTTTCCGAAGAGGAACATAGTGACCCATTTTGGAGAATCGATCTATGACCGTGAGTATTACAGTATTCCCTCTAGACTCAGGTAACTCTACTATAAAATCCATAGCTAAATGCGACCATGGTCGTTCGGGGATTGGCAGAGGCTGGAGTAAACCAATAGGCGCTGTTTTGGGACTTTTATGTCTTGTGCACACTTCACACACGGTTATGTAATCTTTAACGTCACGGCGCACCGTGGGCCACCAAAGGAGTTTACGTATACTAGACACTGTTTTGGTGATCCCCATGTGCCCAGAGATTTTGTTATCATGATACAGTTTTAATACCTCTTCCCTTTCGTTCTCAGGTACAAAGAGTTTCGCAGGAGGTCTCCCCCAGGAGCTGTGCCCTGGGCGGTCTGCAATCTTAACATTAGAGGAGACGAGACACTAATCGTGGTAAGTGCTATAATCCTTTCCTGGGGTACAATGGGATGCTGATCTTGGATGTTATGTTCGTATGACTCGTACTGTCTTGACAATGCGTCTGCTTTAATGTTTCTCGACCCAGGTCTGTATGTGAGGACGAAATTAAAGCTGGAAAGAAACAATGACCATCTCGCTTGCCTGGCATTCAACCGTTTAGCGTCTCCAATGTACGTGAGATTCTTATGATCGGTTATGATGACAATGGGGTCCCTAGACCCCTCTAATAAGTATCTCCATTCCGTCAAGGCTGCAATAACTGCTAACAATTCTCTGTTTCCGATATCATAGTTCCTCTCTGCCGGGGACAACTTTCGGGAATAGAAGCCGCATGGATGCAAGGGCTTGTCGGGTGCCTCCCTTTGGGACAAGACTGCACCAAGACCTAGCTCGGAGGCGTCAACTTCAACCTGGAAAGGCAGAGCCGGATCAGGATGTCGGAGAACAGGGGCAGTGGTGAAAGCCTGTTTAAGTGCCTCAAAGGCTTGACTGGCCTGGGGTGTCCACTTCTGATTCACCACCCCTTTTTAGTCATAGCCGTGAGGGGAGCTATCAAGGCCGAGAAATTTTTAATGAACCTCCGGTAGTAGTTAGTAAACCCCAAAAACCTCTGGATGGCTTTAAGCCCTTGGGGTAAAGGCCAGTCAAGAATCGCTGAGAGTTTTTTAGGATCCATTTGGAAACCTTCAGGGGTTATTATATACCCAAGGAAGTGCACTGTCTCTATGTCGAATAAGCATTTCTCTAGCTTACAATATAACCCAGCCCTCAATAGTCTCTTCAACACTTGTCTCACGTGGGCGTGATGAGTCTCCTTATCAGGAGAGTATATCAGGATGTCGTCCAGATATACTATAACGAACGTTTGCAGAAAATCCCTTAGGGTGTCGTTTATGAGGTCCTGGAAAACGGCTGGCGCATTGCATAACCCAAAGGGCATCACCAGGTATTCATAATGCCCGCTACGTGTATTAAAAGCCGTTTTCCATTCGTGCCCCTTCTTAACCCTGACCAGGTTGTACGCTCCGCGTAAATCAAGTTTCGTATAAATATGGGCCCCTTTTAAACGGTCGAACAATTCGGTTATAAGAGGTATTGGGTATGCATTTCTTATGGTAATCCTATTTAAACCTCTATAATCGATGCAAGGGCGCAGGTCACCCTCTTTTTTGGAAACGAAAAAGAAACCTGCTCCTGCTGGAGAGGAGGATCGTCTGATGAATCCTCGCTCTAGATTCTCCCTTATATATTCCTCCATAATGTCATTTTCCCTTTGAGACAAGGGGTATACGTGTCCTCTAGGAGGCATAGTACCAGGGAGTAACTCTATAGCACAGTCATAAGGACGATGCGGTGGTAGGACCTCAGTCCTGGTTTTAGAGAACACCTCCTTTAGCGCCATATAACATTCTGGGACTTCAGTGGACAAAGGAGGTGCTGTGGCAATGTTGAGACTACCAATCACATTAACCCTGCCCAGGCACTTTGACTGGCAACTAGGACCCCAACACATTATATCTCGCTGGGCCCAGTCAATCACCGGGTTATGTTCTGTCAACCATGGGAACCCTAGAACGACAGGACATGAGGGAGAGTCGATAACCTGGAATCGTATGGTTTCACAGTGCAGAACTCCTGTAGTCATGCACACATCGATAGTGTCGTGTGTGATATGGGGACATGACAGGGGTTTCCCGTCTATGGCTTCTACCATAAGAGGCCTCTCCTTTAGAACCAGAGGTAAGAGGTGGTTGGCAGCAAAACTCTATCCATAAAATTACCTGAGGCTCCAGAGTCTAGGAATGCCTCAGTCTCGAGGTGAACCCCCTCCCAGGTGAGGGAGATGGGTAACAGAATCCGAGTTTTTTTTTTTTCATCATCCACAAAGGAGGCATACAGAGAACCAATAACCTGGGTATTACTTGTCTTTTGACCTGATTTGCCACTCTCACCCCTGCTACCCCTGGGTCTCTGAGGACATTGAAGGGGAAATGATCTGCCCCGGCACAATAAAAACAGAGCCCCCTTCTCTCCGGTGAGCTCTCTCTGCCTCTGAAATACCCGTTTTACCTATCTGCATAGGTTCAATGGCCGGTACATCGGTCTTAACGGTCTCCAGGTTACCTGATGCAGTGGTATGCCTGGGTACTAAGGGTAAAGGAGGTAGGACCCTTCTGGGTCTGTCTCTGGTGTGTCTCCTTTCCCTGATTTGATCGTCCATGGCGATGCAGAAATCAATCAAATGATCCAGATGTTCTGGTAATTTTAGGGGAGCCAATTCAAACATAAACGCCTCGTTCAGACCTTCGGTAAAGGCCAGGGTTAAAACGTCGTTCGGCCAGTGTACCTCAGAAGACAAAGTCTTAAATTCTATGGCATAGTCGGAAACCCTCCTATTACCTTGTTTGATGTGAAACAGGGATCTACCCGCATTGGTAGCCCGTCTAGAGGGATCAAAAGTACGCTTTAACTCGGAGGTAAAACCCTCATAGTCATATATGATGGGTTTCTTGTTCTCCCACAAGGGCGTGGCCCATAATAAAGCTTTTTCGGTCAAGTGATTAATCAGATAGCCTACTTTGGCTTTATCAGACATACAGGACCCGGGATTGTTTTCGAATAAGATCTCGAGTTGGGTCAGAAAGCCCCGGCATAAGTTCGGTGTTCCGTCATAACGTACGGGTGCTTTCATACTGAGCCTACAACCCTCGAGAGCGGCCGAACTGACCCTAGGCACTACTGGGTCTGGCGGGCTTGCAGTACCAGAACTGGATCGGTTTAGCAGGGTTTGCAGGGCAAGAGCAATCTGGTCCATTCTATGGTCCTGCTCTTCTTGTCTGGCTGCAATACGTGTCAATTGATTAGAGAGGTCTGCGGGATCCATGGCCCTGACGTAATGTCACGGATCCCCCTGATACTAGAGTGGTGGTCCCTATACGCAGGACACTCTCTACCCTTCCGATCCTTAGAGTGGTCGGCACGACTAGACAGACTACAAGAATGGCAGTACAGAGCACGTACAAGAGAGACGTCACGGATCCCTCTGCTTTATCTGAGTAGTGGTTTCTAGACACAGAACAGTCTCTACCCTTCCGATCCTTAGAGTGGTCGGCACGACTAGACAGACACAGAATGATACACAAGAAGTTAGAATAATTAGCTCTTCCCAAGACCCTAACAACACAAGGGGTAGTCTGATGCGTGCTTAGGGTGCCACACAGACTGACCTCAATACCAGAATTAGAAGAGTTGATGCCAATACCAGGGGTTATGCACAGAATGGTTCATTCGCCAATGCCAGGGATCATACACAGAGTGGTTCGTTCGCCAATGCCAGGGGTCATACACAGAATAGTCGTTTGCCAATGCCAAGGGGTCAATACACAGAATAGTCGTTTGCCAATGCCAGGGGTCATACACAGAATAGTCGTTTGCCAATGCCAAGGGGTCAATACACAGAATAGTCGTTTGCCAATGCCAAGGGGTCAATACACAGGATAGTCGTTTGCCAATGCCAAGGGGTCAATACACAGAATAGTCGTATGCCAAATATACAAGAGCTCTGCGGGAAGTAACTACCACGTCAGGGCACCGGCATTTCTGAGAGCCTGGGCTTTAAACCCGGCGGGTCCGCGTCAGCCCGCCAGGCCCCGCCCCCCGGCTTCCCCACGTGTGCGGAAGCGACCGCAATATCATTCGGCGCCTGGCCAGCGAGCAGCGAGGAAGCTGCTGCCAGGCGCCGGGGTGCGGGGGCCACCGTGACAGGCAGATACCCAGGTGTGTGCTGGGGCAGATATCCAGGTGTGTGCTGGGGCAGATATCCAGGTGTGTGCTGGGGCAGATATCCAGGTGTGTGCTGGGGCAGATATCCAGGTGTGTGCTGGGGGTAAATATACCCATGTAAGAGCTGGGGGGTAAATATACCCATGTGAGAGCTGGGGGGTAAATATATCCATGTGAGAGCTGGGGGGTAAATATACCCATGTGAGAGCTGGGGGGTAAATATACCCATGTGAGAGCTGGGGGGTAAATATACCCATGTAGAGCTGGGGGGTAAATATACCCATGTAAGAGCTGGGGGCAAATATACCCATGTGAGTTTTCTATTTTGGGGGGGGGTGCAAGTAGCTGGTCTTGCCTAGGGCGCAAAATAGTCTAGCACCGGCCCTGCGTCCATGTCTGTGACTTCATCGGGGCTGCACATCTAAGAGTTTCATTTCCTGATACTAGACATGACAGCATTCCATGAGAAGTGCAATCATTTCACTCTAGAACAAAAAGGAAATTCCTAAAGGGTACGAGGGCTCCGGCATCACTCATCACCATCAGAAGAGAGATATCTACACATGTGATGTAGGAACCTGCGAATCATAAATTTTCGCTCGAATCGAATCTCGAATCAAATGGGCTGTTAGTTTCGAATTGGAATCGAATATCGAATCGAATAGCGAATCGAATAGAAAAATTACGAAAAATGCCGCTTTCGAGCATTTTGTGTACGATACAGCCTGGATAGGTATGCTTTGTTTGTGCATGCAGGTTCAGCTGACGTTACAGCTGCAATCTAACAGATTTGTTTCATTAGTAGGTTATAGCAAAGTATTTCACATCATAAAAATCAAACGTAAAATAAAAACTTCAAATGCAAGCTTAAATTATTGCAACTTTGCAAACTTTATTGAAATGATTTAAATAACCATACTAAATTACAAAGTTACATTAGGGCTAGGTAGGGCTGTATAGCCTTTATTTAACCTTCCTCTATAAGTTTTTAACTTTACTTTACTTGAGGGACGTGCGGTGAGGTCAATGGGGTGAGGCTGGTCAGAGCTAGATATACACAGATATATTAACTAACTTTCTGCGGTTTGTGTTTAGTTGTAAAATAAAATGATAGAGAAAAAAAGTTTTCCTGTGCCTCTGTAAGTCTGTATCTGCCACTAGAGGAAGCAGGGGGAGCTGCCTGGGCCCCTTCCTGTCAATCAGATGCCAGCCTTCAATGCAGGTGTTTTTTTTGAATGGCTTGGACCAATGGTGCTTTCCCATTGGTCCAAGCTATTCCATTGCTTTGTCAGGGCCTCGGAGGCTCTGACGACCTTTCCAGCAGCGCTCAGGAAGTTGGCAGCGCGCGTGTGTTCCTATTTGAACAAACGCGTGGCTGCAGACCTCCTGAGCAGCAGGTAGCAGCAGCCTACGCGATTTGGATAGCGGGGAAGCATACAACCGCTACGCAAATTGCGTAGGCTGTAAAAGAATGCGCACAGAGGAAAAGGCAGACTGACAGAGGACAAAGCCGACATTGGGAGAGCGTGGAGCAGGAGCTGAGTTTCTTTTATTATTTTAACGCTGGCTTAATGGCAGGTGACCATGAGTGAGGCTCTGCCTCACCTGCCTACCCTGAAGGCATATCCCTGCTTTACTAACATTTGAGCAGTGCTCAGGAAGTAGGCAGCGCGCGTGTGTTCCTATTCGAACAGACGCGTGGCTGCAGACCTCCTGAGCAGCAGCCTACGCGATTTGCATAGCGGGGAAGCATACAACCGCTACGCAAATTGCATAGGCTGTAAAAGAATGCACACAGAGGAAAAGGCAGACTGACAGAGGACAAAGGACACAGAGCAGCAGACAGCAGTGAGTGACCCCCATAATTATCTCACACAGAGCAGCAGACAGCAGTGAGTGACCCCCATAATTATCTCCCACAGAGCAGCAGACAGCAGTGAATGACCCCCTGGAATGGATGGGCCCCCCCCCCCCGGCGGCCATCTTCTGGCTACGTGTGACACCATTTTCACATTCACAGGCCAGGGATATTTATACTTATTTTTACCACTACTCACCACCAACAGAGAACAGACTCAGCCTGCTTGCCTTGCAGCTCTCCCTCTCCTCCTCCGATCACGGATCACGTCCAGAGACTGTAGTTTGTTCACTGCAGGAGCTCCCTCCAACCGCAGCTGCCTTCCAGTCCACCGCAGCCTCCACTGTGAAGGGAACTTGAGGTGGGCGGCGCCTAAGAGCGTGCCGTTCCTTCCCAGCCACATGCAGCCATGTGCTGCACGTCTGGAAGGCGCGCTCTGCGTGCGATCGGAGAGATTCGAATAATTTTCGAATCATGCCTCAAAATCGAATCCGAATCGAATAAGACCGGCGATTCGATTTTGAATCGAATCTCAAATATTCGCAGGTCCCTAATGTGATGTGCAGTGAGGCCAATTTGGACCAAACTGGTTTCTCACTCTGCTTACCATTCTTGCGGGAAGGGGCTAAATCCTGGTGGACCCACATCTCGGAACTAGTGGTGTAGGGGAGGCAGCCATCAGGTCCCTTTACTACAGGCAGCCGTGATGTATTCCTGGTGGTCCTGTGGTAGGGCAATGCAGTCAACACCTCTGTGGGGAGTGGACTGAGTAACGCCGCTCATTAGAAGTCAGAGTACACGCAACACTCTGGACATGTCATCACCAAGTACAGTGTGCGCTCTGACTTCAAACCACTGAGTACCAGCTAGAATAGGAGCATTAAGACAGGCTACAAAGGAACAGGGGGCCAATGAAAAGTTCAGAGTCGCTTAGGGTAACAACTCCTTGTTCTGGGCCTCCTGAGCACCTAAGGCCCTACTGACAAGTGAGGCACTGCCTCACCTGACCACACGGCCATGATTTACACTCGTACATGTTATGAACCTTACGATTTACATTCTTCAGCAAGGCAGGGTATAATCTAACCGAGCCACGTGGCCATTAGTCCGGGCCAACCATGTCTGCACCTTCATGTAAGCCTTTTGTTAAAGGAGAATCAAGCATCATGATGAACATCATACATCACTGAGGCAGGTATTATCCTGACAGCCATGTGCGTCTGCGTTCCTCAAGGATTACACTTTTCACAGGTAATTATCCTTGGTATTTGTGTTACACTGTGAAAGTAATTGAGTCAGGAGTAACTGAATCACTATTGCCATATTGCCTTACACATACACACGAGAAGGCGGCAAAGGTAATTTAGAACGAAAACAGCACGGCATGAGTTAACCCCCTACACCAGGGTAACACAAGGAATATGGTACTTTAGGGAGATATTTGAATTAAGGACTTGGTCAAATAGACAGTGGTTTCTTTTCACAAAGGAGGACTCAACATCGCAACACACATACGCAAAACACACACACACACACACACACACACGCACACACACACCTGAATTACGTGAAGTCCAGTGTATAGGCCATCATGGCTGGATTTATGAAAGTACATACTCTATCGTAGACAATGTTTTTTCACAAATCCTAGGAAGTACTGGCTGGATGGAGTAGAGTTAACATCACTGCTCTATAAACATGGAGACACAGGTTCGACACCCAGCAAGAGCACCTCTCCAGTAAGTGACCTTGGGCAAGACACCCAACGGTACATACTTGCCACCCAGGACATACTTGAAAAAGAGCGAAAGCTCAATGAATCCTTCCTGGTAAAATCCTTTCTATAAAAAAATTATTTAAAAAAAATAAAAAAAAAAGGGCATGGATAAAATCCCAAAATAAAAACAACAACGTTTGGGAACTCACAAATATTTCTGCCCCCTGAGTAAATCACCATTAGATTCCCTAGATAAATAACGGGGGAACCGCAGGCCCAAGAGTTTGCGATTTACATGACCCCTGATGAAGAGGTTTTCTAAAAATTGTTTACTGCGGCACACAGCCCAAGCAACGCAACTTCACAAGAAAAACAAAACAAAACTATGTTATTACTGGCGTCCCAGTCCAATCTGCAGTAAAAATACAATACTGCCAGCAGAAAACATGATGCTTTGGGTTTTCTGAAGTACATGGAAAAATAGGCAGGCAGTGTAACAAAAAGGTAAGCGTAGAGATTTGGGGTGATCAGGAACTAAACCTTCAGGGTTATTCACCAAGCGCCAAACTTTCCACCGTACGGTGCAATTTCGTGGCAGTCTATTTACTAAACTCGCCGGCTGGGTGGAGTGGAGGTAACATCACTGCTCTGCATGGAGAGAGCCTGTGGAGTCATGGGTTCAATCCCAGCAAGAGCACCTCTCCAGTAAGTATCCTTGGGCAAGACACCTAACGGTACATACTCGTCACCCAGGACATACTTTAAAACGAGAGAAATCTCAATGTATCCTTCCTGGCAAAATACTTTCTCCAAAAAAAAAAAAAAAAGCAAAATACAGCACAGTTCGCCGTCGGCACAATGGTCTCAGAGAAGTAATGGTTAATCTATTCACAGAACTGCACCAAAATGCGCTGATTTTCAGTTCGACAGGTTTAAAAACAGGCAAATCCCATAGGATCCAAAAGGAAAAAAAGAAACGTATACAATTTTTCTTCCTTTTCAGCAGAGTCTTTATTTTTTTGAACACTAAACAAAAAACAAACAAATTTAGACAAAGACTTTTTATTAATTTAGACACATTTTAATACATTTTTAATTGGGTTAAACACCCATTAGGAGAATAGGTGCTGGAGGGGGGGGGGTCCCGGCGTCACATTTTTTGTGCAGTTCGGCGAATTTCTCAAAGGTCAGTTCGCCGCTCTTTGGTGAAGTCACCGTAGTTTTGGCAAAAATTTAATTTCTGAAGTGAACCGACAACCCTAACTCCTTTAGCTCTTATTATATTGCTCATTAAAAACATGGTAGACTAAGACATGACTCTGTGATACCATACAGGGCAAATATCCAGTGTACAGATGACTGGAAGCAGCATGATTGATTGGTGGGTGGACACCTGTATGAGGCTTTTGGAAACTAGGACACTATTTTAAGTTTTTATTGGATCTCGTGCTCCTGAGGAGGTGGGACAGTTCGTCTATAAAAACACACTGGGCGGCTGTTATTGTTTTTACAATTTTATAGTTTACTTGACGAATAGGTAATTGGAGGACTTGGCATCATAAAAAGAAATAAAGCATCTTGCCCGATGTCCTGCGTCCACGGTTTGCAGGTAGTAGTCGACTAAAACCATGGTGATCCAGCATATGGTTAAAAAGTATTTCCCAGCTGTCCCGTTTCGAATGCAGAACTATTGTTCACTTAACTATTATAAAGTGAACAATGATGCTGCACCGACTCACTTTCTCATTTCCTACACTGCCACTAACTGTGGAGGTGATAGCACAACCTAGACCACAGCACTGCAGTGAGGAGAGACCGGGAATCTTTGGAACCCTGGAGCTCTGATTTCTACACTGAGCAAAGGTCAAGTTAGGTATCATTGGAAAGGTCAGACTCTGACATTTCCAACGAGAACATAACCTGAAAATTAAAAGTTAACTTTTTTCTCTGTTCTAAGGCAGTGACATTATGTGCTTTTACTTATAAAGCAAACAATGCCTCTGCGCCAATACACCACACCGAGAGCAAATGTGGAGGTGACGGCACAATCTGTTATAACGCATTGGTTCATCTAAAACACAAGCTCTGCTGCAAGGAGAGCGGTGGACCTTTGGACACCTGTATCTTTTTTTTGGTTTTTTTTTTTTAAAAAAGCAAACCTTACGAGCTCAGGTTAGGTGACATTGGACAGCTCAGAGTTGGCCTTTCTAATGACATGCACATAACACACAGCGGAATGCCTGTGCGGACTCCTGATCGTGCCTTGCGTTAACATGATAAGTGGCGGTTGGCACAGGGACCTCGCTGGCAGGTAAAGCACATGCATATTAGGTCAGGAGGAGGAAGGCAGTAAAACACTTGTTTTAACATGCTGAAATGTTTTACTGAAGTTTAATGTTGCTGTAAAGATGCCGTGTTTCTGTGAACAGCAAATCGATTTCTACATGTATACAATATTACTTTGGAAAAATAAACCCACAGCGTTTCACGGTAAGCAGGTTTTATTTCATTTGTAGCTGTATTTATTGCACAGTATTCCTGGCACCTCCTGGACGTCCAAGTACTCTTTATCAATGACATACTAATGGGCATCGCATGAATAAAGAAATTTGTGTCCATACTTTATGGCATACAGGCATTACAGAAATACAAAGTAATTCAATGCAAGATATTAAAACAAAAAAACACAAATATACAGATTAACAGAAAATAAATATGTAGGAAATAGTAATTATGTTACATGTTTACAGGTGCATTCTGTATTGAGGTATGTTAGTAAGGATCTCGAGTGACTTAAGACTGGGGGAAGATTTGATGGTGTCTGGGAGGTTATTCCATATTTGCAGTGCTCTGTAGAAAAATGAGGATCGAGCCACTGTCTTTTTGTATTGCAAGTAAGGTGCTGGTCCTGGATCTGAGGTTATAGGATGAGGGGAAGCAGTCTATTCAGGTAGGGTGGCAGCTTCCAGAAAAGCTCTTAAAACACCAGGCTGGAAAGGTGAAGGGTGCGTTTAGACTCCAGCGATGGCCAGTTTAGTTCTTTTAACATGTCACGTGGTGGGTCATGTAGTTACATTGTATAACTCATTCTGCCGCTTTGCATTACAATGTAGTAAGTTTCTGAAGGTGTGTTTGCGGGGCGGCTGCATACACTACATCTCCGTAATCAATAGCTGGCATAAGCATTTGTTGTACAATCTGCTTTCTTACCGCGGGACTCAGGCAGGAATTGTTTCTGTACAGGGCACCTAGTTTGGGGTAAAGTTTAGATGAGTTTTTTTTCGATGTGGGGACAAAAGGATAGATTAGGGTCCAACCACATACCTAGATATTTGAGAGAAGTGACTGTGGTCAGCGTGTCATGTGATTTTGTCCCAACACGTAAATGGGGATTTTGAAATTTGTGTAGTTTAGGTTTTGTTCCAAAGAGCATCGTTAAAGTTTTGTCAGTATTTTAAAAAAAGTTGTGTTTGATCCACTTTTCTACCTCTGAATTGTTCTTGCAGCACGGCCTCCAGCTGTGGGAGATTTGGTTTGCTGGTATAGATTACAGTGTCGTCTGCGTACATGTGTACAGTTGAGGCTTTGCAGACGTTGGGCAGATCATTTATGAATATTGGGAATAGCAGGGGGCCTAGTATCGAGCCTTGGGGTACACCGCACGTGACTGGGCTGAGCTCGTAGCTACAGATTGAATAGACCTGATTATGCATAAGACAATGAAAGGTGAATCTCAGGAGAATGACTGGAGAAGTGAAAATTCTAGGTCAAATTAGACAAACCAGAAAAATTCTCCCATTTATCTCACTTTCCAAAAATCGGCTATTTGGTCTAGATTGTTCTCTTCTCCTGGTTTTCACCTTTCTTTGACTAACTGAAGGTTTTTATGATTATTATGGAGAAGTCTTTAATGCAAGTTATCAACCATGAATAGATTGTAAGCTCCTATGAGCAGGGCCCTCTACACCTCTCGTTTCCATTCTAGGTCCATTTATCTGTATCTCGTTCCCTTTGGTTATTGTAAAGCGCTGCGGAAACTGTTGGCGCTATATAAATGATGACAGGAATAATGCTCACGAAAAGTGTGGGGGGGGGGTGGAAAAACAAACATGTTGATACATAACCAGTTAATGTCAACAAAGAGCTACATTGTATCAGATCTACACTTCAACAACCCTACCTCCACCTTATTAAAACTCAAGCCTCTTGCATCGACAAAATTGGGGGTCAGCAACCTCGGCCCTGCAGATGTTTTGGAACTACATTTCCCATAATTAATTCTCGATCAACCCCATGACTTAGTATCATGGGAGACGTAGTTCCCGCTTGCCCTCTTGATGTCAGGCCTCTGAATGACCCCATTTATGAGTACCAGGGACTGAACACCACAGATACCACGAATGCCATAACACTGTCACCTTGGAAAACAGGCTAGGGTGTGTGCCAGAGAGTGGAGAGGGGGAGAGGGAATAAAACTAGATACCGTGTCGTCACTGAGCAGTGATACAGATTACGTGATACATTTTACGACTCTCGCTTCGAGTTTCAGAGGAAAAAAAGAGGGGTTTTCGAACACCAGGAGCTGGTCGTAAAACCCTTTGAGGACACCAATTGTCACCAAAAAAGTTGAGATGGGAGAGCACAGAAAAGGTACTAGCGGGGTTATTCAGAGAGCGGTGAAAAAGCAGGAGAATGACTGGAGAATGGAAAATTCTAGGTCAAAATAGCTGATTTGGAAAGTGAGATGAAAGAGAGAATTTTTCTGGTTTGGCTATTTTGACCTTGAATTTTCCATTCTCCAGTCATTCTCCCGCTTTTCACCGCTCTCTGAATAACCCTGCATGTTTTTTATCAGCTCAAAATCCAATAAAATATAAAACTTATTAAATAAAATTACTCATGGCCGAGTAATAAATCCTAAATTACATATTAATCTTCAGCTAGAAAGTGATCTTAAGTAATGTACGTCCTGATACTCCAGTATGCACGGCACACATTCTCCCAAAGAGGAAACCACCCCATGCGCGTTTCGCACCAAAACATGTTAGTGGTTATTACTCATTGTTTATAATGCATTCTTTATTGAAACTTTTCTTGGTTTCTAAACCACATACCCTGTGGAATACATTCTCAGTGCTACTATGGCTTTTTTGTTCGTCAGTGCCTGGAGGTCGTCGTCTCACTAGTAAACTATTATTAGCATTACGATGTACATCTTGTGATTGCAGAAGAGGCCTCGTGGTTTCAAAAAGTAACGTTTACACTGGCGTTCCTCTATTATACAACAGTATTCTTGTCCTGTTAAAAAAAAAAAAATCCCCACCTGGATTTAACCAAGCCAATAGGTGTGAGCCTTCCACTGGATAATTACTGCAATGATTAATAGGTTTCAGCTGCAACAAATGAGGTCATGTGACTCCCTGAATATACTGAATGAGCAGGTTTTTCCATCAATGGGTTTTTTCTTCCCTGGTGGCATAGCGGGCATATTCCAAGATGGCAATGCCAGGATTCACTGGGCTCAAATTGTGCAAGAGTGGTTCAGGGAGCATGACACATCATTTCACACATGGATTGGCCACCGCACAGTCCAGACCTTAACCCCATTGTGAATCTTTGGGATAATGTGCTGGAGAAGACTTTACGCAGCGCTGTGACTCTCCCATCATCAACACAAGATCTTGGCCACAAATTAATGCCACTCTGGATGGGAATAAATGCTGTGACATTGCATGAGTTTATCGAAACTATGCCACGGCGAATGCGTGCCGGGATCACAGCCAAAGGCGACCCAACCAAATATCAGTGTGAGTTTTTTGGCCAGGCAGTGTATCAAGTATATTCTATAAATACAAGAAAAATAATGGGCAGCCACAAAGAAAGCAACAGAAACTCTCGCCCATCGAGCATTTCTTTGTGGTTACCCATTATTTTTCTCATATTTGTTGTCTATCTGGCGGTGAGAAAAAGGAGTTTGCCTGATTGGGAGCCACAAAAAGATAAGTATTGTATGTATTTATTTGAATTGTATTGCAATATATTTTTGGTGTACAACGCCAAGACTTTTTAATTACTTACAGGTCTATTCAAAGAAAGGTGAACCTCAGGAGAATGACTGGAGAAGTGAACATTCTAGGTCAAAATAGCCAAACCAGTAAAAAAATTCTCCCATTAATCTCCTGTTCCAAATCGACTATTTGGTCTAGATTGTTCTCTTCTCCTGCCAGTTCTCCTGGTTTTCACCTTTCTCTGAATAACCCTCCAAGTATATTCTGCTACCAAACTGCACCTTTCTTTGCTTTAACTCTTGAAAAGGGCTCGATGAAAGAATTCTTTTTTTAAGCTGCCTTTAGCCTTTTTTCTGCCACGATATTTTGCGCTGTCCTTCTGTAAAACGTCTGCAGTCCTCATCCCGTCGACAATGAACAGAAATTCCCACCCCCTGCGGCTGTTATCCACCGTGTTTTGAGACTATCCCAGTGTAAGGCTGGGGTCAGACCAGCGCACTTTTAACGTGCGTTCTGGCGCACTTAATCACGGCCGCACTAGCAGCAAATGACGGGCAATGACAGCCAATATACGAAGTACGGTCGCACGAAAGTCCGGCCGCGCAACGCAAGTGGAAAATGAACGCATTTTTTCGAGAACGCAGAACCTCTAGTACGGACGTACAGAGTGCGCTGCACCCGCTAGCGGTGTGTGTGCGTGATTTGGAGACGTCAGACCCTGCTCGTGTCCGGCCAACATAACGTCCAGACGCAAAAAGTTTCCTGGTTTGGATTCGTAAAACATCACGCACGAAAATGCGCATCGTATGACCGTTTTCGCATATTCCGTGAAAAAATACATCAATGCGTTCGGACGCAGTTTTTTACGTTCGTGTAAAAATGCTTTCGTTTGACCCTAGCCTAAGAGTCACCTCAAAGCATTTAATGTAACGACTGCGCTACTGCTGCCGCTGGTAACAGTGGTTTCCTAATATTTATGTTATTAGTTACACATGCTGTGAAAACAAACAGGACACCGTAACGCTAGCGTTAAGAATATAGCAAGAAACTTGTAACATCCGAAATCAGCAAATTAACCCTACGGAAGCCTCTCTCCTGCACAGCTGTGTATACAGACAGCCCAGTGCATCACACGCCACATTTAATAGCAGAAGAATGACCATGGGAGGGTATGGCCCACAAATCCTAGATGCTGGTGGCCAAGAGGGCAACTGCCACCTCTAATACCGCAGCGAGAGTCAACGCTCTGCCTAATATAAAAGCATTGGATACAGGCCTTAGTCTTAAAATGTGTATTTGTTTTTTTTAACCCTACACAGTAGGAGTCAGCAACCTTGGCCATCCAGAGGTTTTGGAACTACATTTCCCATGAGGCTCTGCCAACCTAACGATTATTTACGCATCGTGGGAGAATATGTTCCAAAACATCCGGTGGGCCAAGGTCGACCATAAAAGCAGAGACTTCAAGCTCTGGCCACCCAGATGTTGATGGCCTACAATTCCCAGAGTTCTTTGAATGCGATAGCCAGGGAGTCATGGGAGTTGTAGTTCAGAGGTAGAGATGTCTGCATTAGAGACTCCGGAGTTATTGAATAGAATAAAGTCACAGTCGCCAAACTTCAGAAATGATGAACTATTGTGTTGCTTTGTGCGTTTATCACACATCTTAAAAATCAGACATTCACAGCCGACCTGACACTGAACAGGCATTTAATCCGAAAGAGGGGGGGGGGGACACAAACAATTTATAAATATTTAAACAAAAAAGAAAAATGCATGCGGTTTGTTTTAGAGGACGTTTGCAGCCGCATTGCAGGAACCCTTGTGCAAAGAGTCTCTGGTCGTCAGCAGGTCATAAACGAGAAAAACGTTTAAATAAAAAAAAATAATAATAATAATATTATAATAATAAAATAAAACAAAATTATATATATTAATTATAATAATAAAAAAAAAAAAGGTAAAATAGAAATCTACGAATCTACTTACACAGTGAAGTGGTAGACGAAGCACTTCCAACCCGTGGGTCTTTCTAAAAAGTTATAGACCCTGCCTTGCACGTTGGTCCTCGAGAGCAGAGGTCGTCGGGCGCTATAAATGGAGACTCTGGGATCCAGATTCACGGTCGGCCGCGGAAAGTCTGTGGTGATGAGGACATCGCGTTTAAGTTCGAAGGAATTGGCGTTCCTTTCCTGAGACCGCTGCCCGACGCTGCCCAAGGTGTCCTGCGAATTCGCCGTGTCGTAAAGCGCGTTGGGAGCATTTTCATTCATTTCCAGGGGAAGCTGCTGGTTTTGGAAGTTGTTCTTTGAAGAGAACAGGTTGGTCGCCCAGCTCGGGGTTTTCGATGTGTTTGGTGAACTTGACATTGGGAAAAAGAAAAAAAACACAAAATCCAATAATAGAACTCCTCCGGCAACTTAATGGTTCGGAAAAAAATCATAGATACGTGTGTGGAATCTGGCCGCGTCCTGTCTTCTTCTGAAGTCTCCAGCTTCTTAATTCTAGTGAGGAAACAATTTGAAACAAAATCTGGTTAGTTGCAAACACGAGTTGCGTTCCAGCCCACATTAACTCCCTTTTCGATGACAACTTTGGAGAGGGAGGGGATTTACAGCACAAGTTAAAGCACACCATCCCTTCTTATACCATCCCAAATGCCACACTTAAATGTGATTTTAAGTTTTAACGAGGAGGTGTGATCGCTGCCCATCCGCCTCAGATCCCTTTACTTTCCTTGAGTCACTTTCCACATAACAAAAAAAATAACAAAATAAAAATGTTTTTAACGCTTTCTTTTCGTGAAGTTCCTTGAATTTTCTGGTTTATTGACAATTCCCAGGATTGCCAAACCCAGGAAGCGGGTAGCCGCAGACTTCTAAAACCAAACATCTGGCTCGTTTCGAATAGTTTAGGGCATTGTTCAGCATCCTTGGCCCTCCAGGTGGTTTTGAACTACATCTCCCATGATGCTCAGCCACCTATTAGTCCAGCAGAGCCACTAGAGAAATGTAGGGAGAGAGCATGCGGAAAGCCAAGGTTGCTCAGCCCTGGTTTAGGGCAATGTTCCCAAAAGATGCTCAATACCTTCAATTCCCAGAATTCTTTGAATGGAATAGAGCAAGGATGTCCAAGCTCCGGCCACGCAGAGGTCTCTGAACTACAACTCCCAGAAATATCTGACTGCTTTAGATGGATGGAGAAGCATGGGAGTTGTAGTTCATTGACATATGGGGGGGGGTCGGAGTTTGGACATCCCCGGAATAGAGGGTTAGAGAGTCAAGAAAGTTGTAATTCAGAAGACCACCTGGGGGGCCAGAGTTTCAGATCCCTGGTTTAGGGATTATTCTTTGCAAATGTGCTGAGCGTACTTTGCCTGGCTCCTAAAGACGTGCATTTGGCAACTATGTATACTTACTGGTTCTGAATTTTGATACAAATTTGCCAAGCTCCAATTTAGGAATCCCTGATTTGTGGAGCGAAAATATTGGGGGGGGGGGGGGTGTTCAAGAATTGAATATTTTTTTTTTTACAACATGAAATTAAAACTAAAAAATATATATATATACATATATATGTATATATTATATATTTTTTAGTTTTAATTTCATGTTGTAAAAAAATAAATATTCAATTCTTGAACACCCCCCCCCCCATAATTTGCTCCACAAATCAGGGATTCCTAAATTGTAGCTTGCCAAATTTGGATCAAAAAAAAATATATATATATATATATACACATATATACACACACATACTGTATCTCACTGCTACTCTTGTTTATTTCATGACATAACATGTTTTGAGCAAGGACAATGAATAATAAAAAAAAAAAATTAAAGAATAAAAACAGTCCAGGAAACTCATCCCTTGGGGCAGAGTACATTCCTTTCAGTAATAAAAACGCTAGCCGAAAGAAGATCTGCATGGCCACGGGGCACGTGCAGGGAATCTGTGTAAAAGACGCCGTGCTGGTTCCTCAGATCTAGAACTGCATTATATGTACATATATAAGCAGCTCAGAGAATCTTTAGGAAATCTCAGTTTTTAGCACCAGCCCCCACCGACAGCACGCAGAGAATGTCCGGATGTCACCTTCTCGGAGAAAGCTTGCCATCGCGGGTGGTGTCAGCGAGGCAGCCGATGGATGGGATCTGTGCATGCGCGCAACAACTGCGATCCATCATTCTGCACAGTCGCTGTGGAACTTGTATATGTAAAATGCGCCAGCCTGTAGTGGTGCGCAATGTGCATACCCTATGCTACGCGTCTTGCGTGTTATTAAATGACAAATCGCATAGTAAAGCTTCAGGGATTCAATGTCCAGGTTTAGGAGACCCTGAGAGGAAGAGAAGGAGCGGCTTCAGGGATGTCCGGGTTCAGGAGACCCTGAGCGGAAGAAAAGGAGCGGCTTCAGGAGTCCCTGAGCGGAAGAGAAGGAGCGTCTTCAGGAGTCACTGAGCGGAAGAGAAGGAGCAGCTTCAGGGATGTCCGGGTTCAGGAGACCCTGAGCGGAAGAAAAGGAGCGGCTTCAGGAGTCCCTGAGCGGAAGAGAAGGAGCGGCTTCAGGAGTCCCTGAGCGGAAGAGAAGGAGCGGCTTCAGGAGTCCCTGAGCGGAAGAGAAGGAGCAGCTTCAGGAGTCCCTGAGCGGAAGAGAAGGAGCGGCTTCAGGGACGTCCGGGTTCAGGAGTCCCTGAGCGGAAGAGAAGGAGCGGCTTCAGGGACGTCCGGGTTCAGGAGTCCCTGAGCGGAAGAGAAGGAGCGGCTTCAGGGACGTCCGGGTTCAGGAGTCCCTGAGCGGAAGAGAAGGAGCGGCTTCAGGGACGTCCGGGTTCAGGAGTCCCTGAGCGGAAGAGAAGGAGCGGCTTCAGGGACGTCCGGGTTCAGGAGTCCCTGAGCGGAAGAGAAGGAGCGGCTTCAGGAGTCCCTGAGCGGAAGAGAAGGAGCAGCTTCAGGGACGTCCAGGTTCAGGAGACCTTGAGCAGAAGAGAAGGAGCAGCTTCAGGAGGAGTCTCTGAGCGGAAGAGAAGGAGCAGCTTCAGGGACGTCCGGGTTCAGGAGTCCCTGAGCAGCGGGCGAGGGAGAAAAGGAAAGTAGACTCCCTTAAAATGAAGAATAAATAATTGGGTAGAAGCTGGCATCAGCATCTGCCCAATTATTTTAGGGTAAAAAAAAAAAAAAAAAAAAAGGGAACTCTGGTACCTGGCCAAACAGGCACAGGAAGTAGCTAAAGGCCTGGCTTGTTTTCTCTGGCTCCCCCTAGAGTCAGGAGGACCTTGCTCCTAATCTGGTTCTGCTGTCAAATAAAGCAAAACCTTCCCAAGTAAAACTCTGAAAGTCCAACCTGTTCTCATAACTTTGCGACAGATACTTTGTATAGACTTTCGGCGTCTTGGGTTGTGATGACAAGGGTCGCATTATCTATACATCTTGTATCCAAATATACTCTTGCGTTTGCATAAAACCCCTATATACAAACATGAGAACAGCTCACAGTGTATCATCAACTTGAAAATCAAGCAAAACAGCAACCTCTATCCAAGCGTAGAAACCTGTTTAGCTTTAAAAGATCGTAAATCCAGCAAAATGAAGACATGTCATTCCCTTACACATGGACAGAGGAGCATTTAAAGAGTGTCTGGCATTGCATAGCGGACGTGAATGGTATTTTTATACACCAGTTATAATTCGGAGTATAAATTGCCGGTTATGGAGAACAATGGATTCTACCAGAATGGTTCAAGATAGAAGCAAAAAAATATATATTATTTCGCCGAAAAATACCTAAATAAGTAAGAATTTTTGCTGCAAATTAAAAGAACAGTTGAATAAAAATTTAACAAAAGGCAGGGATTTTTTTTTTTTAAACATTAAAACGTGTCGAATGAAACCACCGAAAATCAGGGCATTTCACTGACATTTCGGTGCAGTTCTGTGAAAAGATTGGATAGATTTACCTGGTTGAACAAAGGACACAGAACTGCAACGAAATGCCCTGATTTTCGGTAGTTTCATTAGTAGGCGTATCCAATAGGTTTCAATGGAAAAAAAAAAAAAGAATTCCCGTTTTCTCTTAATTTATTCAACGGTTTATTTTTTTCATTTGCAGTAAAAAGTCTAATTTAGAATTTTTGTCCATAATAAATTTTATTTTTTTGCTTCTATCGTCAACCATTCTCTATGGAGGATTTCACTGGCAATTTGCCAATATTTGGCAAACTGACATTTTTCTGAATAGCCGAATGGCCACGAAATTGCACCTTATGGGGAAATTCACTGGTTTGGTGAATTCGGCTCTCTTTAAATAACCCCTATAATCTCCAAACTACAGCGAACGCGTTTTTTTTTTTTAACAGAGCTGCCACCATGGTTCACCGTAGTTTCTCTTGAAGTCCGTCGGCCCAGTTTGTGTGGGAGTGCTATGAAGATCACAACTGTTATCACCATTTCACTGTTTGTTGCTGCAGTTCACGCTTTTTTAGGCAAGAATAACTGTGCTACTGTTTGCCTTTGTTTGTTTTCCCTGCTTTGGAAAGAAGATGTACACAGCAGCTACAACAATGAACAGCAGCCTTTATTGATTGAGGCTAGGGTCAGACGAGCGCAGTTTTAACGTGCGTTTAGCCGCACGAAATCACGGCCGTGCTAGCAGCAAATGACGTCCAATGCCGGGGAACATACGATGAACGGCCGCACGAACGTTCGTCCGCGCAACGCAAGTGGCCAACGAACGCATTTTTTCGAGAACGTCAAACCGCTACTACTGACGTACAGAGTGCGCTGCGTCCGCTAGCGGCGTGTTTGCGTGATTGGGAGATGTCAGACGCTGCTAATGTCCGGCTAACATAACGTCCAGACTCAAAAAGTGTTTTATTGATGATCCGTACAAAATCACGGACGAAAAGGCGCATCGTATGACCGCTATCGCGTATTCCGGGGAAAAATACGTACGTTCGTTCGACCGCACTTTTTCACGGACAACGTGGAAAATGCGTTCGTCTGACCCTAGCCTTACCCGAATATGAAAAGTCCCATAAAATAGTACAAAGGCAAAAACATGACTGATTAAGTCAATACAGCAAGATTACAGTGTCTGCGCGTCTGTCATTGTTAGTGCCTTGGCTGTTGTGCACACACAGGGCCTTATTACATTCTTCGCGCAAACGTTTGCGTGCGCGCAAAAATGCATTAACGCGAGGGGCAAAACCCTTTGCGCAGAACGTCGTATTACAAGGTCAGCGTAACAAACGCACGTATTAGTCTACCGCGGGCGAACGCTGCAAGAGCTTACTGTACTTTGCGCGTCCTATACTTAACATTGTGAGCGCAAATACGTTTGTGCGCTGGTACACGGATGGTATTACAATCTATGCGCAGTTTGTAACGCACAGCCTTCGTGCGCATAATTTTAGCAACTCCTAAAAGCTGGTGTTAATGGCAAATTCTATCAACCTGACCCAAACCAAAACACAACCAGCCCAAAAAAACCAATACAGCAAAGTATAGTTACACATTCTACACATACCCAAACCAATAAAATGTGCGTTTTTTTTTATTGATGCAGCATATATACGCAGATTGACTTTGACAGGTGCAAAACCTTAACGTGAGACAATTGTGGTTCTTAATTCTGATTGACTGAATCGCGTGAGAAAAAAAAAAAAACAGTCCGCACACTGATTTCTGCGCGCAACGTTGCTGCGCGCGCGTTTGTGTGTGTCCGTTTTACGCGCGTTATTTTTTTGATGGATGAAAAAATGCGCGAGTATTGTAATTGATTTACGCGCGTTAACGTTTAACGCTTCGCGCAAAAATTCACACGTTGCGCTTGTGTTTTTGCGTGAAGAATGTAATGGGGCCCACAATGTCCATCTTTCCTGGTTGATCAGCCCTTTTCCTGTGCGGTCCCAACCATTTATGCCTATGGCTGGCCCCTTTATTCTGATGCCCCTCCAATACCTGCTCGGTCCTGTCCTGACTTCATACAATCCCAACGTTGGGAAACATGTTAAAGGGTGAGGAAAAAGAGAGGCCATCCCCTGCCAAGAAGATTATTCTGAGGTTAGTAGGTGCGCTTACGCTCCAACCCCTTTAGCACCGGAGTCTGCCAAGAAGCAGGTGGGCTTAAAACGCTCCGGGGTGCCATTGCATGCCCTGTGGCTTACGGACCATCGCTCTTCCCAGTGCACGGATTGAGGTCATTGGCTGCCCGAGTTGAGGCAGTCCTGCCAATGAGCCACTAGGAAGGGCAGTGGGCTGGAGAAGTGCCAGAAAGCCGCGGGGCAGGTTATGCCACTAGGGAGGTGCAATCCGTTTCGTACTGTTTTTCCAGACGAAATTGACCATTTTCGTGCTTCCGAGGGCAACCCGAATCCAAAATGTCGACCACACGAAATTTCGGGTCGATTCGGGTCATTTTGGCGTTTGGATCATTTCAGTGATTCGGATCATTTTGGGTCATTCGGTTCAGTTGGTTTATTTGTTTTATGCTGCAGTAACTATACTGTAGATGCTGCCCGGCAGTGTGCGGAATCACATGCTGCATTGAAACCTATGGGTTAAAAAGTCTTTTTTTTTTTTTTTTTTTAAATTATTAAAAGAAACAAGAAACCTAAATCTTCACCAAAAAAAAAAAAAAAAAAATATTCTTTTAAGATTTTTTTAAGCAAAAGGAACTTTCATTCTATTGTTAGTAAAGCGACTTCCCATTCTTTAAATAAGCAATAAAAAAAAATTAAAAAAAATGAACTGAATGACCCGAATCATCGAAATGATCCAAACGCTAAAATGACCCGACTCAATCCGAAATTTCGTATCACTGAATCGAAAGGAAAACTGTCCGAAACGAAAAAAAAGAAAGAAAAAAAACAACAGCAGGACACATCTCTAAATGCCACCCCACAGTATTTAGGCTCACCTGCCATGAGGATGGCATAGTCCACACCGTAGTGTTAATGGATATTTGCATAAACTAAAATTACCATTTTTTGGCTTATCCTTTGTATGAAAATGGGGCTTAAAACGCTCAGTGTATGCAGCCCCCCGGGAGCAGTGGAAGTAGAGAGCGGGCCAGAATTAATGAGCTTGCTCAATCTCCTAGAAGGGGTTAAAAAAAAAAAAAAGGTGAAAATGTCCGGTCTTGATAGAAAGTAATAAATAGAAGAATCCACGCAAGAAGGCTGCGATGGTCTGGAGGCAATCCAAGGTCAACGAACACGGGAAACGACACAGTCAGGAAACAAGCCAAGGTCAAGAACTCCACCAGCATCATCGAAAAAGATAGACAAGCCAGTCGTCTGCAGAGGACTGGAAGTGCAGCAGAAGGAAGACCCTGTCAAGGCTACAGAGAACAAGTTCTACTAAAAAGTGACACGGCAGGGGTTATTAAAGCACCTGTGATGCAATAGCGTCAATTTCCGCCGGTATTGGCAGCACCGACAAACATCGTCATTTCACAAAATGCACCCAAAGAGAAAACAGGAGAAGCATCTCCCCTTCGGTATTTCTTGGCCCTGCAATCCTGGCAATTCTAAACGTTTTTGCAGCTTCTGTACATCGTGGATAACCCATAAGAGCCGGGCTGTGTATTTCTCCTTGTTTCATGCAAATTGTCCAACAACATTATTACATCTGCAACTGGGAAAGTTTGATGAGTCTGTCCCCCCCCCCCGGGACAGTCACTTTTGCGCTTGTGTTTGTATTTCTTTTAACGGGACCAACAGTAAACAGCCGTCACCGTGCAGGAGACCGAGATTAATTTAATGCTTTTTCGCCACCTTGTGGTTATTTGATCCCCAGAATTTTGGTTTCTAACGTTAAAGAGATAGAGCTCCTTTCCCCTCCCTTAAATATTTGGGCAGAGGCTGCCGACATCCTCCGCCCAATTATTTAATTTTTTTTCCCATTTTATTTTGTCCCTTATCGCGTGTAGCTCCTCCTCTTCTTCGAGTCAGGGACTCCCATACCCAGAAGTCCCTTACAGGGCCACCATCATGGGGGTGACAGGGCCCCTGAAAATATCATGGGCTATGTCTTCAGGGAGCCCAGTTTTTGCCAAACTCGCAGCTTAAGGCTAAGGTCAGACTAACGCAGTATTAACGTGCGTTTATCCGCACTAAATCACGACCGTGCTAGCAGCAAATGACGTCCAATGCCGGGCAGCATACGAAGAACAGCCGCACGAAAGTCCGGCTGCGCAACGCAAGTGGCAAACGAACGCATTTTTCCGAGAACGTCAAACCGCTAGTACTGACGTACAGAGTGCGCTGCGTCCGCTAGCGGCGTGTGTGTGCGTGATTAGGAGACGTCAGACGCTGCTAATGTCCGGCCAACATCACGTCCAGACGCAAAAAGTGTTTTATTGATGAACCGTACAAAATCATGGACGAAAATGCGCATATGACCGCTATCGCGTATGCCGTGAAAAAATACGTCCATTCGTTCGAACGCACTTTTTCACGGACAATGCGAAAAATGCGTTAGATTTATATGTTTAAAGTAGTCTGGTAAAAATCGCTGGGTGAAGTGGAAGAGTTTCCTCTACCCCGCCCAGCATCACCAGGATTTTTGAATTTCCCGGCAGCTGGTCGTCAGTGACAACATGCCAGCCCCACCCTCGGAGACCAGCCGCTGTAGCGCATGATCTCAGGCAGCCGAAGGATCGGATCTGCGCAGACGCACAGCTCCGATCCATCGTTCTGCGCAGACGCTAAGCAACTTGCATAGAAAAGTTTCAGGGGCTTCAGTGTTTGGGAGTTCCTCAAAGGAGGAGGAATAGCAAGTGGCGAGGGACATAAAGGTAAGTAAAATCAACGAAAATATAAATTATCATTACAGAGGCTGTCGGCAACATCTGCCAATTATTTAAAGGCAAGATATAAAAAAATATATATTTTTTTTCCAGGAGTATATGATCGACAAGGTAACTCCGGTGTATAAACCCTACTATTAAGCATAGAAGTATAGTCTGATTGCCCCTCTATATGTTCACTTTTGTTTTTATTGTACAATGTATATGGTCGTCTACCAGCCTCTTTATAGTACAAAGGTTTGATGCTAATGAATGGAAATGGTTAGTTGGTAATTGCAACAGATGGTTTTTGGATAACACACAATATATATATATATATATATATATATACATACATACATACATACATACACACACACAGTTGTGTTCAAAATTATTCAACCCCCACTGAAATTGAATGATCAAAATCAGTCATCTTGCTTACAATTAAATCAAAGAGGCACGTGTAGGTCAGACAAATATAACATTTATAATGAAATAACCACAAATGTCTTTTCTGTGCTCACATCATTATCAGTTTTATTCAACCCCCAAGTGACATTCAATCTTAGTACTTAGCTTATAAACGTGAAGCATAGCTTGACACAAGTGTCTTGCAGCGATCTACGGGTATCTTCACCCATTCGTCATGGGCAAAAGCCTCCAGTTCAGTCACATTCTTAGGCTTGCGCACTGCAACTGCTTTCTTTAAGTCCCACCAGAGGTTCTCAATCGGATTTAAGTCAGGTGACTGCGATGGCCACTCCAAAATGTTCCAGCCTTTAATCTGCAACCATGCTCTAGTGGACTTGGAGGTATGCTTGGGATCATTGTCCTGTTGAAAGGTCCAACGTCTCCCAAGCCTCAGGTTTGTGACGGACTGCATCACATTGTCATCCAATATCTCCTGGTACTGAAGAGAATTCATGGTACCTTGCACACGCTGAAGCTTCCCTGTAACTGCAGAAGCAAAACAGCCCCAAAGCATGATTGACCCCCCGCCATGCTTCACAGTAGGCAAGGTGTTCTTTTCTTCATAGGCCTTGTTCTTCCTCCTCCAAACATAGCGTTGATCCATGGGCCCAAACAGTTCTAATTTTGTTTCATCAGTCCACAGAACACTATCCCAAAACTTCTGTGGTTTGTCCACATGACTTTTGGCATACTGCAGTAGACTCTTATTCTTTGGAGACAGCAAGGGGGTGCGCCTGGGAGTTCTGGCATGGAGGCCTTCATTATGCAGTGTGCGCCGTATTGTCTGAGCTGAAACTTCAGTACCCACATCTGACAAATCTTTTCTCAGTTCCTCAGCAGTCACACGGGGACTTTTCTCCACTCTACGCTTCAGGTAGCGCACAGCAGTCGAAGTCAGCATCTTCTTTCTGCCACGACCAGGTAGCGTTTCAACAGTGCCCTTTGCCTTGAATTTGCGAATGATGCTTCCTATGGTCTCTTTTGGTATGTTTAACATCTTTGCAATCTTCTTATAGCCATTGCCCTTCCTGTGAAGAGTAATCACCTCTTCTCTTGTCTTCCTGGACCATTCTCTTGACTTCACCATGTTTGTAACCACACCAGTAAATGTCTAGAAGGAGCTGAGTATCACAGTCATTTTAAAGCTGCCTAATTGGTGCTTATTATGCTTTATTGCTGCTCCGTGACATCCACAGGTGTTTTCAATACCTGATTGAAAACACTTGAATGAACCTCTGTTCTTCAGAGTGGTAGTCTTTAAGGGGTTGAATAATTGTGTCAATGAAGAATTCACAAAAGAAACATTTACTACTGTATTACAAAACCAATTGATGTCATTTTAGTTGCATATGGTTCTTTAAAAAGTCCTTGTAGGATTTCATTCTGAATACAATTACAAATGTACACTAAATTCCCTAAAACCCTTTACAGCATTGGGGGTTGAATAATTTTGAACACAACCGTATATACACACACACACCGTGTTTGCTTTATATATGCCAGTTTGAGACCAGTAAACTATAGAACTTATAAAATCCACAACAGTGCTGGTGTATATTTATTCCCTAGTGCGGGGAGACTGACCCGAGGTTAAATTCAGCAGCTCCTTCGGGAGAGAGCGCTACAGATGCATTGTGTAGTATGTGGGATGCTTGCAAAGGACATCATTGGGGATAAATTAGTCCACTATCAGATCTTATTCAGCTGCCATGTCTTATCTAGAGTAGCCTAGACAACACAATAGACCACAAGCATTCTTGTCCAAAAACATTCCCTCCACCACCCCATGGCCTCATCACTACAGTTTTATCCTATTCCACAGCTGTAAAGTGAGACTTGTGCTAAAATTTTGGGGAGTGTTGCATCAGGGGGAAAAAAATCCACAAAATGGAAACAGGAGATAAACACCTAACTTTATTTTTTCCTTTGCACATGCAATTATATCAGAGAAAAATAAACAGCAGCCTGTGTTTTATAATGTGTTTTATAATGCACAAGTAATCTAGTTGCAGTTTATGTTCGTGGTAGTGTTCTTTTAACAGTAATGATATGACGAGGCTGAGCTGGCATCGCGAAGACGTTTTATGCCCACGCAGTTTCCTGCTGGATTTCAAGAACGTACAAATGGAAACTCCGCTCTGGTTTACGGAAGGAGACAAGCATGAAGGGTGGGGCAAGAGATGGATTTTTCTATCCTTAGGCTAAAATAAAAGAAGTGATCTATGTGAATGCAGAGATAAAAGTCATTTTCCTCTCCATCAGATAAAAGTATTCATTAGAGACGGGGCAGAAGAGAATTCATGGTAATTGAATGCTTGATTAAACAAAGGCTCAACCATCAAAGGCTGAGCAGGACAACGCAGCATCCTTCAAACTCTTCGCTCTTCTAGTGGAGTGACTTGATATTTGTGACAGTAGGAATAATGGGGTCCAGTGGTGCATGTGAGGGGGGGGGAATACTGCCATATGGCAGGAAGCTCAAACACCGGCCCCACAGAGATTCCTGAACTACAATTCCCATGAGTCTGACTATATATTGCATTCAAACAATTCTGGGAATTGCAGGCAATAAACATCTGGGGCGACGGGATTTGCGATTCCCGGTATATGGCAGGGAGACAATCAGGATAATTCAAGAGATCCGAATTGCTGGCGAAAGGTAACCGAATGCTGAAAATCAGCGTTCGGTTACCTTTCCTGGCCATTCGGCTATCCAGAGAGCAGGCAGTTCGCCAAACGTTGGCGAATTGCCTGCTCAATCTCATACGGTGCCTGTTCGAGGGCAGTGAATTCCCATAGTGAAGCAATGCTTCGACTATTCAGAGAACAAACACCAGCAGTGAAAAGTTGCCGAATTTCCCTGCAATTTGGTGGTTTCATTCGACAGGTTTATTCAGGAGAATCCCATAGGCTTCAATGTTAAAAATATTTCGGTTTTTATTCAATATCTAATAAACCGTTGATTATAAAATTCTGCAGTAAAAAGTTTCTGTATTTATAGATTTTTTTTGCAAACTTTTTTTCTGTTTTTTGTTTAATTTTTTTCTTTTTTCTGTAACAGCCCTTTTTATCATCATTCATTGGATCTTATATGTGAATTTCAGACATTTTCGCTCAGTTTGTTTGCAAACATTTCACTTTACAAACATTCAAGCGTACTGTTTTTTTTTTTTCTCACTCCATTCGTCTGCGGTGTCGGGTTTTTCCGGCGGCTGCTCTGCGCTTTGATCGGGTTTCTCCGGCGTGTTCGGAGGGGTTAATCAAAATGTTTCTGCGAGTTTCGGTGAGCATTCGCCTGGGTTTTGCGGTGAGTGTTCGGCGGGTTTGCGGCGGCTTTTCCCTGCACTAAGACGGCCCTGTGGTGCTTGCTGAATACACCGCAGGTCGCCGAAATGGGATCGCCAAATCGCACCGAATTGAAGAGAACGAAAAGTCAAACGTGCGGTGACTTTAATTCTCCTTAAATAACCCTGAATGTATCAGAACGCAGTACACAAATCATGACAGAAGTTACAAGTCATTTTCTTATTTAGGCCCGTGTCAGACGAACACAGTGATCACGTCCGTGTTGCCGCACAGTTTAACGCCCGTTGTAGCTTAGAATCATGAGCAAAAGACCCACACACGAAGTGCGTCCGCACCGAACTGCGCAAGCACAAGGCACGTGGCAAACAGACGCAAGTTAGGCAAGAACGTAAAACCACTAAACGGGCGCGCAGAGTGCGCCACGTCCTCGTAGCGTTCTGTGTGTGTGAGGAGATGTCAGACGCAGCGCATTTGCGACGTCCAGCACCTTGACGCACAAAATGGCTTTTCATATATCTTTTCAAATTTTTATCATTTTTCATATTAATTGTGTTTCCCATAATTCCTTTTTCTACGTCCGTCCACAAACAGACCGTGTGGTGTCTACAGTATCTTCTGTCAGTACGTCCGTCCGTTATGCACGCGCGCAGAGTGCGCTCAGACTGCGTTCATCTGACATTAGCCTTAGATCCTCGATAACAGTGATGTCAAACTCTCGCCCCCCCTAGATGTTTATTGCCTACAATTCCCAGAAGTCTTTGAACGCAATGTATGGCCACATTATCATGGGAAGTGTAGTTCAGAAACATCTGTGGGGCCAGAGTGATCCCTGTTCTAAGGCTGGGGTCAGACGAGCGTGATTTCTATGGACTGTACGTCAGTGCATATGGACGTACGTCAGTACGGAAGACGCAGTAGTGGCCACACAGTCCGTTTATTCACTGACGTATATTTTGACGGATGTAGGAGGGAAAATAAAATAAAAAGCAAAACCATTTTGTCCGTGAAAAATGCTGGACGTATAAATGCAGTCCGTCTGACCACGTTCCATCACTCACACACAAAGCTATGCAGACGTTGCGGACGCAGCGCGCTTTGTGCGGCCGTTCTAGGAGTTGTATGTTCTTGCCTGCCTTGCGTCCGTGGGCCGCGGCCATTGTGCGTCCGCAGTTCAGTGTGGACGTACTTTGTGTAACGGGCTCCAATGGGCTTTCTGTCATGCTATCACGGACGTACTTATAGGCGCAATCACGGACGTGAACACTACGCTCGTCTGACCCCAGCCTAAAACTTGAGGGGAAACAAAAGGTGGGCGTGTGGAAGGTCTCTATTATATAAGGTCAACATAATCAGCCTTTTAGGGACCTGTTCATTAACAGGACTTTACAAATGACAGTTTGTCGACACTTGAGAAAAGGCGATTTTACCAATAAATATAAAAACAATTTTTTACGCCAAGAACAATAAGTAGGATATGGACTTCCCTGGTTTATCCAACTCAGGTGATGCCTTTATAAAAAGGTCTAGATCAGGGCTGTCAAACTTCGGCCTCTCAGGTGTTTCTGAACTACAAATCCCATGACCCCTTGGCTAGCTATTGCATTGAAAGAATTCTGGGAATTGTAGGCATCTCGGGGGTTGCGTCAGGCCTGGTCTAGATGTATTCCCGTATGTCAACAGGAAAGCAAGACTCGAAAATGTTAATTCCAATATTGCTACCACAGTGTTATTAGAAGAAGGCTTTAAATATATAAATATTAAGGACCGTGGCAAGAGACCGGCCATCGAAACCACCGGAGGAGAAACTAGAAGAACGACTCTTACAATAGACTTTGTATCTAGTTACTAGATAATACTACTCTGACCCCTAATCTACGTGAAGGCAACCTGATCGGGACACTGGTTACGCCCAATATTCAAGGTCCTCCGCTGTCATTTTAGAAGGGACCAATAATACAATACATTCTGTTTTTTGTTCCAGTGTAAACACATAGCTTCACCAATGACCCAGCCTACACATGCCGACTGGAAACTCAACATTCTCTGGATTAAAAATCTAAAAAGTGTATAATTTTGAGTATTGTATTATAAAACACCTTTCCCACACTATCAAATTACCGTGTGCGAAACCACTACATAAAGAGGAGAGCTAGGGTCAAGTTGAACCTGTAAGACCGAGCTCCTAATATACCAGAGAAGCTTCAGTAGTTTTAGCGCAGGTAATCAAACCCATATGTTATAAAACGCATCTTAAAAAACATCCTTTAAACATTCTGCGGGTTAAAGGAATTTGATGCGATATGTGTGTGCTTTTAGGCCGGCATCAGACGAAAGCAGTGATCACCTCCGTGTCGGCGCACAGTTTAGGCTGGGGTCAGACTAACGCATTTTTAACGTGTGTTTAGGCGCACTTAATCACGACCGTAGTAGCAGCAAATGACGGGCAATAACGGCCAATATACGAAGTACGGCCGCGCAACGCAAGTGGAAAATGAACGCATTTTTTCGAGAACACAGAACCGCTAGTACTGACGTACAGAGTGCGCTGCGTCGGCATAGCAGCGTATTGCATGATTAGGAGACGTCAGACGCTGCTAATGTCCAGCCTACATAACGTCCAGACGCAAAAAGTGTTTGACGATCCGTCAAAAAAAAAAAAAAAAAAAACTGCACGAAAATGTGCGTCGTCTGACCGTTTTCGCTCGTTCCGTGTAAACGAAAATACGTCAATGCGATCGGACGCACTTTGACGGTCGCTGCGAATAATGAGTTTGTTTGACCCTAGCCTTAACGTCCGTTGTAGCATAGAATCATGAGCAATAGAGATCCACACACGAAGTACATGCGCACCGAAACTGCGCATGCACAACGCACGTGGCAAACGGACGCATATTAAGCAACAACATAAAACTGCTAGACAGACGCGCAGAGCGCACCACATCCACGTAGCGTTCTGTGTGCGTGATGACACGAGGTTAGACGGACCGCATTTGTGGCGTCCAGCACCTTGACGCACAAAATGGCTTTTCATATCATGTACCAGTTCTTATCATTTTTCATATTCATTTTGTTTCCCAGAATTCCTTTTTATTTTTCTACGTCCGTCAAGAAAAACAGACCATGTGGTGTCTACAGTATCTTCCGTCCGTACGTCTGTCTGTCCGATAGACTGCGTTCATCTGACCCTAGCCTTAAAGGTTCTTTCATAGTGGTATTATACAGATTTCACATGATGGGTTGCAGGCTGTGCAGCATATAATTGGGCATGCCAATACAAAATGAACAGAGACCCTGCTTTGGTCTTCAAACAATGCACGATTCATCCACAGGTGCAATCTACATTTATTTTTTTAATGCCAAGAGGTGGAGTTCCTGCAACTAGGACCTCCGTCAGAGAGGGGTACACCACCCCTTCCCACTAGGGCAGAGGTCAGCAACTTTGGTCCTCCAGATGTTTTGGAACTGTATCTCACCTGATGCTCAGCTTATTAGGTTGGCAAGGCCTCAGGGGAACAGTAGTTCCAATACATCTGGAGGGCTAAGGCTGCCGACCCCCTGGACTAGGCTGTTCGATTCAGATGAGGAGCAAAAATCAATATCAAAAGTCCTGTCGAAAACGAACTCATGCCCTTTTAGTGTATATGCCAGGGATGTCAAACTCCATCCCCCCAGATATTGCTCAACTACAACTCCCATGATTCTCTGGCAAGCTATTGCATTCAGAGAATCCTGAGAATAGTAGGCCATCGACATTTGTGAAGTCAGAGTCTGACGTGGTCTACACAGTCGTGCCGATAAACCACCTCATTGACGACTCCTCCAGGAGGTCTCTGTTAGGGGATAGGGATGACAATTTCAAGAGTTCGAACGCGAACACGAACCAAACTCAATGGGACTCGAAAGTTCGATTTTTAGAGTGCCCTCCAAGAGGGCATATATGCTAGATATTTGCCATAAAAGGTGTATGGGGGACAGGAAACCAGGACAAAAAGTAAAAAAAAAAAAAAAAAAAGGTTTTAAAAGAACAGTGAGTTTTCCATGAAATAAGGGTTAAAAATAAACACAAAAAATTCCTTCAAATATCGTGCCTAGGAGGTCCCCATAACCTGCCCGTGAAGTGGCGGATTTTTCAGATGTATAGAAATCTGTAAAAACCCAAAAAAAAATGACATTTCAAATGACGGTAAATGGGTTTTCATCCATAAACAACTGCTTGGGGCGGCAGTCTGTATGAAAAGAGGAAACATTGTCGGACACGCAGAACAAGTTTAGTGATTTGGCTAAATTATTGTGAAACTTATGCAGGCTTTGGATGAAAGTAACAATAGGGGCTTTAAAATTGGGCCTTTAGACTCAGCAACAGTGCGGTCACACAGTAACCCCTCGGATATGAATCTGGTACAGGCGTCAGTGGCAGTGCACCCAAATATTGTGCCTCTGGAGGAAGCAAGTGCCTTCACACCGTAACCCCTTTGTGGTATTGTGGAAGAGTGCAGTGGTGGAGGTTTTGTGAATGCAGAAGAGATCCCCGATCTATTCAGTTACGTCAGCATCAGGGGATTGATAGCTGCTGATCCAGGACGGATTCATTTTTATAAATGTCAGCCGGTCTACAGAGTGGGTGGATAGACGCACTCTTGTCTGTGACAAAACCTCCAGCGGCACTGAGCGTGCTTTCTGAAAGCACGCTGGATGAAGGGCAACCTAGTAGCTGCATAGCATATTGGCTAAGTTCTGGCCAGTGATCCAATCTCAACACCCAGTAAGCCAGTGGATCATCTGCTGTAAAGGTATCCAGGTCTGCCCTTGCCCCTAGGTAGTCCTGCACCATATGGTGAAGACGCTGGCAATAGGTGCCTATATTTGACGTCCCTGGGCGTCGTGGACTAAAAAAAATTGGAACAGGCATCAGTCAATCGGCCGCTTTCACCGCTCTTCCTCTGATCAACCACAGCCTCAGAAGCACCGGTGTCATCACTTGGTAACCTACCAGTGCCTGTAAAGGTGTTACACAAGTGTCACTTTAGAGTGTCCAAGTTTTTTCATCCTGTCCTCCCTCTGTGAGGGCAGGATGAGCTCTGCAACTTTACCCTTGTATCGTGGATCAAGAAGGCTTGCCAACCAGTAATGATCCCTCTCCTTGATAGCCCGAATCCTGGGGTCCTTTACCAGGCTTTGCAGGATAAGGGAGCCCATGCAGCGTAGGTTGGAGGTGGCATTAGCTTCCGAGTCTTCCTGGTCAATGAGGATGACCCCATCGTGCACTTCCTCCTCCCAGCCACGTACTAGTCCTTGTGTTTCTGGGCACACGAAACCCTGCCTTGAGGAATCCCCACTATTTAAATATTCCTCCTGTCTGATATGAGGACCCGCAGGAATGCTGTCTGCGTAAAAACTGGGGCCTTCCGAGCTAGGTAAGGCCTCCTCTTCCTCCCGCTGCTCTGCCTCTAGAGCCACATCTATAATTCCCCGCAGAGTGTGCTCCAGCAGGAACACTAATGGAATTGTGTCACTGATGCATGCACTGTCCCTGCTCACCATCCTTGTTGCCTCCTCAAATGGTGACAGTACAGTGCATGCATTCTTGATCATCAGCCACTGCGGGGGGAAACCAAGTTGACCTGAACCTGCCCTTGTGCCATACTCCCACAGGTACTCATTGATGGTCCTCTGCTGCTTGTGCAGATGCTGCAGCATTGCTAATGTCGAGTTCCATCTGGTGGGCAGGTCACAGATCAGACGGTTTGTGGGAAGGTGTAATTCTCTTTGAATTTCTGCCAGGCGAACGCTTGCTGGGAATGACCGTCTGAAGTGGCTGCAGACTTTTCTGGCCTGGATACTAGGAGAAGGAGAAGGAGAAGAACCCTCTGCTGCTTGTGCAGATGCTGCAGCATTGCTAATGTCGAGTTCCACCTGGTGGGCATGTCACAGATCAGACAGTTTGTGGGAAGGTGGAATTCTCTTTGAATTTCTGCCAGGCGAACACTTGCTAGGAATGACAAGAGGAAGAGGAAGAGCAGATAGATCTCATACAAGCAGTTTTCTGGAGGCGTGGTGGATGAACAAGCTCCAGCACAGAGCCCCGTCTTGGATCCCTCTCAGCTGCAATCAGAGTTACCCAGTGTGCCGTGAAGGAAATGTAACGGCCCTGTCCATGCTTGCTGGACCACGTGTCTAAAGTTACATGCACCTTGCTGCTGACTGCCTTTCCCAATGACTCCATAACATTGTGTTCCACGTGCTGGAATGGCCTTCCGTGAAAAGAAATGGCGTTTTGGAACCTGCCACAGTGGTACAGCACAGTCAACAAATTCACGGAAGGAAGCAGAGTCCACCAGCTGGAAAGGCAGCAGCTGCAATGCGAGTAATTTTAGACGCTGTGCTTGGGGATGGTTGGGACTATATTTTTTCTCACGCTGCAGCAGCTGGGGCAATGTAATCTGAATGCGTAAATCTTCAGCTGATGGGATGCTGTCACATTGTGAGGAAGGACCTGGTACATCCATTACTGTAGCATCATCCCTGTCAGTGGAGGTTGTAGCAGGCAATGCTATGGCAGGACATACAGTGGGGGTAGAGAGTAGAGACAGATGAGTAGGACCTATGCAAAGTGTTGTGCCAACGTGATGCGTGGCAGGTGGTCATATGTCGCCTCAAGCATGTGGTACCCAAGCGTGGGATGTCTTTCCCACAGTTGATCCAATCTGACATAGCAACGGTGCGGTCTGCTGCACATTTCTTAAAGAATCCCAGAAAGCAGAGTTCCTGGATGTGTGCTTTGAGACAACAGCGCTCTGCACCTGAGCAGCTCTGACATCTGATGCTTTGGTCTTGCTACGGTTGGTCATAGAGGATGTTGTGCCTCATGTTTGTTGTGCCTCCTCCTCCTCACTTGACTCCTCTGTTCGATCAGGCACCCAGGTGGAGTCAGTGACATCATCATTGTCATCACCCCCTATCTCCTCATCACTGGAGCCAACTTGTCAGTATGCTGCAGCTGCTGGGGCAACATGAGTGCCAGTTATTTGTGTGTCACTGGCACCCCCTTCCTCTAGGTTGATTATACTCCCTTCCTCAACCTCAGAGATTGAATCAGAGCACTATACTTGCTGCGCATCCTCAAGCAGCATGTCACTGTCATTGTAGTCAAACAATTCAGCTGACTCCGTGTGTGATAGTGAGGCTACGGCAGGAGTAGCTGTGGACATCGAGGCTGCATTAGATGCTTTGGCAGCTGAGGTGGACTGTAGACCACTATAAGCCTGGCTGGCAGAGGACTGGGAGGATGAGGATGGCCTGGTTAGTTAATCCACCAAGTCCTCTGTAAATTGCTGCTGCTTAAAACGGCCAGCACCAGCTAGAAAGGACAAGCGTGCCCCTGCAGAGGATGCACCACGTCCACGACGACCAGAGGCACAGCCTCCCGACACAGAGGCTGCTTGCCCTCTTATCTGTGCATGGGAGCGTCTGCCTGTCCTTTTTGGTCTTTCTGACATGGTGAGTGATATATAGATTAAAGATATACAGAACTCTGATTCAACTGTGTTATCTAGATTAAAGATTTCCAGAACTCTGGTATAACTCAGTGAGACACCCTGATAGCTGGCAGCCAGTGACAAGACACAGGTTATAATTCCCAGAAACCTCCTATAAATCAGTGAGACCCCCTGATGGGTGGCAGTGTGACAAGACACAGATTACAATTCCCAGAAATCTGCTAGAAGTATGTGGGACCCCCGATAGCTGGCAGTGAGAACACACAGATAACAATTCCCAGATATTTTGTAGAAATGAGACCCCCAAAATACTTGGTGGCAGTGAGAACACACAGATTACAACAATTCCCAGATATTTTGTAGAACTGAGACCCCCCCCCCCAATAGCTGGTGGCATTGAGAACACACACCAACACAACAATCTCCTCTCAAAAAACACGTAGTGAAGGCTGTGTGAAGACTTCTATAGTGTGCTGCGGGACTTAGCTCTGTGAGCCCATGATTGAGCCGTGATTGGCATAGTCTTGCACCTAAGGCCCCCGGCACACGAGCGTATTTACGGCTCATGTGCGCCCGCAATTCCCTGCATCCGTGCGTTTTTGACGGGGAAAGCCATCCACCGGACGTGAAAAAGCCCTCCCCGTCAAAAAGCTAAACGGACGCTGACAGGATACAAAGCGTGATTCTCCATAGGAGGATCGCACTTTGTACGCTGAGCGCAGAGAGTGGAAGGAACGCCCACTTTCACGGACGTTCCTTCTTCTCTCTGTTAACACTCGTGTGCCGCCAGCCTAAACTGTGGGCAGGTGCAGGCTGTAGCCAATTGCAAGCTTCAGGCCAGTGGAAAAGTGCATTGTGGTCCATTGTGGGCGAACATGCAGAAATGTTCGGAGTTCGCAAACATCCGAACGGGCGATGTATCGAACTCCGAACATATCGAACCGAACAGCTCATCCCTATTAGGGGAAACCATTCCACTGCACCCAATTTAGCTCAGATTCAAGCAGAGACAAACGACCTACTAGGCCAAAAGTTCTCCTTTTGATTCTCACGCCTTTCTCCAGTACCTTAGCCGCAGCTTAACGACCGTTGCATGTAGAGAGCCTGACTAGCACCCCCAGAAATAAGCCGAAGCTGTAGACCTGGAGCCTTTTGTTGGCACAGCGAGCAGAAGATAGATGCTACCCAAAAACCTGAGCCGTGACTCTTGGAACTGCACCACAGTTCTAAAACAAATAAACAACATGGCAATGTCCAAATGCTCCATGGATAGTCCTTTCCATAATCACCCATAGTCTGTGGGCATGAGGCTGGCATCCGCTTCTCTCCGAAGGACAAAGTCCATATGTAGTGCAGCCAATGCTGCGAGTGCCTGCGCCAGCCAGTCTCTGACACCTGGAATTCAAGTCTCTCAGAAGATGGCGGAGGCTTCCGTCACACAAAATCACCAGTGTAAGAGATTATTGATTAGAATAACTGGTGAGCATTAAATCCTGGAAGGATTTAGTCACAAAGTCTGGTATTTTATTTAGAGGGGGCTTTATACACATGGGAACATTTCTCGCTTTTCTTCATGTGCAGCTATTGACTTCAGGAGGCAATACCAACACTTCCGGTATCCCACGGTTAGCAGATCCCTATTTATAAGAGATGGACAGCACTTATTACCAATAACCCCAAATACTCAGAAGTGCTACCAACAACCACACCAGTGACCCCACACACCCAATTCACCCCAAAAAGGTGACTGAACAAATCTTAAGTGGTTTAGCGTAAACCCAAGTGTTCATGTATACCTTATACATATTTATCCTGAATTTTGCAATCTCAACAACAACTCAAGAGAAAGCAAATAATGGCGTGGAACCAAGGTTCATGCCGATCAGGAACCAGATCCCACCAACGGCTCTCAAAGTGCCAAGCAGATTTTCTAGGACACAAACTACAGATTCATCCAGAGAATGAGCACAGAAAGGATGCTGTCCGTAACATGTATAAACCATACGCTTCCGTAGGCAAGTCAGTTACATAATCAAAGCAGGACATTGGGGATTACGGACCCACCTGCATAAATTCTACAGACTTGCGATTTTTTTATTCAGTGCCCGTCAACATGAATAAATTATATATGGATTCCAGGAAAACATGGAGGATCTAGTAACCCTGTCAGGAATAGAACTGAATGTGGGAGACTAAAAAACAGATTTTATCACCATTTCTTCTAAATTTGGCCATTTTGATATAAAGTTTGTCAATTCCCCACAATTGTTTGTTTAGTGGCTGGAGCTTTGTGGATACATGATAAAAAAAGGTGATTGCTAAGCCACAGACACAAACACAAACAGGTTTATTCAAAGAGAATCGAAAAGTCACCGCATGTTCGGTGACTTTTCGTTCAATTCGGTGTGATTTGGCGATCCCATTTCGGCAACCCTGCGGTGGTCAGCAAGTACCACAGGGCCGTCGTAGTGCAGTGAAAAGCCGCCGCAAAACCCGCCGAACATGCCAGAGAAACCCGAGCAGCCGCCGATCACAGTGCAGAGCAGCTGCCGGAAAAAGCCAACACTGCAGATGAATGGAGTGAAAAGAAAAATATATATATATATATATATAAAAATACAGTACGCTTGAACGTTTGAAAAGTGAAACGCTGTTTGCAAACAAACTACTGAGCGAGAATGTCTGAAATTTACATATAAGATCCAATGAATGATAATAAAAAGGGCTGTTACAGAAAAAAAGGAATAAAAACAAACGTAAGCAATTTTTTTGCAAAAAAAAAAAAAAAAGCCTAAAAGATCCTAAAAAAATAAATAAAATCTATCAATTAAATAGACTTTTTAAATGCAGAATATTATAATAAATGGTTTATTAGATATTGAATTAACACGGGAATATTTTTAACATTGAAGCCTATGGGATTTGCCTGAATAAACCTGTCGAATTAAACCACCGAATGGCAGGGCATTTTGGCGACTTTTCACTGCTGGCTTTTGTTCTCGGAGTAGAGGAAGCATTGCTTCTCTATGGGGATTTCACTGCCCTCGAACAGGCACCGTATGTGCAGGCAATTCGCCAGGATTTGGCGAACTGCCTGCTCTCTGAATAGCCGAATGGCCAGGAAAGGTAACCGTACGCTGAATTTCACTGTTCGCTTACCTTTCGGCCACAATTGTGATCTCTTTGAATAACCCTGATAGACGGTTATTCATCATGCGCCGGTGTTTGCCATAGCTTCAGCCATGTTAAACCTCAACGTTTCCACAAAATAAAAACACAGCAGCATGAAAAGATTCAGTAACTCAGATTCTCCTGCAGTTTTTAAATTTCCTCTTCTTCACCCTCATGTGAAACATTAAAGCAGTTGCAACAATTGATTTTCCCCATTGTTGCAGCAAATAGTGGTGCTTATTGAATAGCCCTGAAAGGGTTAAAATCTAAAGAACTGACATCCCAGTAGGATCTGGCAGGTTTGGGTCACATGGTCCAAAAAGTGATTTACTGCCCACTGCCATTTATTTTAAGACCATTTTAAAAATATATTATTATTCAATTACTCCTCCCCCAAAAATAAAATAAAGCTGGCTGAATGTGATGGGAAACGAAGTCCAAAAAGATCAAGATAATTAATCAAGATTATCCATCACAGTTACAAAAATACTAAAAACGGTCTGTCATTTTTCAGGAACATGAATGGTTAAAGTCATGTTACAAATCATCCTGTTGAGAAACATTTTTTTTATTATTTCTAAAAAAAAAAAAAAAAAAAAAAAAAAAAAACACACACACACATAACAACAAAACAGTCACAATCTTGGCTGAAGTCAAAATAAACCAGTCCTTTGTCTACGCACATATTCAAAAACACAGCTCAATGTCTGCTCTTTAACCCAAAACATAAAAGGATGTGTGACTACACTCTTACAACACACATTACAGCTAGTCAACAATCCAGGAAAGTCTGGGAACAAACAGGAAAAAATTATATATATATATATATATATATATATATAAAAAAAAAAAAAATTTAAAAAAATTACGACAAAATTAGCAGCTTAAAAAATGTTGGAGATTTGCCTTTTTAAAGCGCTTTTTCAAAATTTGCTTATTTATTTTGGCCGAAACGTGAAATTCCAATGAATTTCACAGTGGAGGGGGGGGGGGGGGGGGGACTTGCTAAATTTCATATTCTCCATCCAAAATCTTGAAAATAAAAAATAGCGAAACCCTTACCTAGTAATCCAGAGTGTTTCACGACTTGTCGCTCCAAGTACAGCAAAAAATAACTTTATAAAGAGGAAAAAGAATGGAGGAAGCGCTAACATTTCCTCTCGGATCCCATGCCTGAAGCATGTAAACTTTAAGCCACAAGTTATCAAGCAGCACTTCCTATTTCATTTCACTGCCTGGTGATTCAAAAAAAAAAACACACACACACAAAAAGAGGGGAAAAAATAAATAAAAAGGCTCCTTCCTCCAATTTCAGTTACAGTGAGAGAGCAGAAGGCGCACGCACGCCTACTTGTTTTGTAATTTTGTTGTCTTGTGTTATGTCTTTTCTTTTTTGTTTGGTGATACAGGAAGCTTGTCCATTAACAGTGAAGCTCTCCTGCTGATGGCAGCCATTAAAATGTCTTGTAACCTGAGACTCTTTCCTTTTTTTTTTTTTTCTTTTCTTTAAAAGAAACTCCCTGTGTTCTTCTCATCTATTTGATTAACCGTTCAATTGCCAAGACTGAGGGAATGGGACATGCCCCACCTTGCGATATCCTCAGTGAAGCGCACGAATCGACGATTCCTTAATAAATTCAGAAGAATAAAGGAAAAGGAAAAATCAATGTGTGTCTGTTATATGTTTTGTGTTTTTAGGCTGCTGTCAGACGAGCGTAGTGTTCACGTCCGTGATTGCGCCTAAAAGTACGTCCGTGATAGCATGACAGAAAGCCCATTGGAGCCTGACACATGAAGTACGTCCGCACTGAACTGCGGACGCACAACGGCCGCGGCCCACGGACGCAAGGCAGGCAAGAACGTACAACCCCTAGAACGGCCGCACAAAGTGCGCTGCGTCCGCAACGTCTGCATAGCTTTGTGTGTGAGTGATGGAACGTGGTCAGACGGACTGCATTTATACGTCCAGCATTTTTCACGGACAAAATGGTTTTGCTTTTTATTTTATTTCCCCTTCTACAAAAATACATCAGTGAATAAACGGACTGTGTGGCCACTACTGTGTCTTCCGTACTGACGTACGTCCGTGTGCACAGACGTACAGTCCATAGAAATCACGCTCGTCTGACCCTAGCCTTAGTGTGCATGTTCTTGCCTGCCCAGACCGAAGAAGAATGCTTGGGAACGGAGAAGAGAATTCAAGCTGCTACATTGTAACAATGCTCAAGTTCCGTCTTTCAGGTAATTTAGGGCCAAAGTCTATTCACCAAGCACCGAACTTGCCACCGAATTGCACCGAACGGTGTATTTCACTGTTTGGTGCAATTTCGGGGCAGTTTGACTAATCACTAAGCTGTCAATTCTCCAAATACTGGCGAATTGACGGCGAAATACCATGCAGTTCAGCGATCTCCGGCAGCTGCGAAATTGTCCCATACAGAAGTAACGGTTCGTCTATTCAGAGAACGCAAAACTGCACCGAAATATCTGCGAAATGACCTGATTTTCGGTGTTTCAATTCGACAGGTTCAAACAGGCGAATCCCATGGGATTCAATGTAAAAAAGTAGTATCTTTTTTTAAAACAAAAAATAATTTAAGACCATTTATTTTTTTTAATTTTCAGCAAAAAAGTCTTTTTATTTTTTAGAACTTTGTCGAAATCTTTGTTTTCCAATCTATAAAAGATTTTTTTTTGTTCTATTCTGTAACAGACCAGTTTTTATTATTTTTTTAAAGGACTTTTTTTTTCTTATTTAGACACGTTAATATATTTTTATTGGTTTAAACACTTATTAGGAGAATAGGAGAGTACTGTTATATTTGATTTAAAACTGTATTTTTGTGGGGTTTTTAATATCTTGCATTGTATTACTTTGTATTTCTGTAACAACTGTAACACTTCAATGTTCTTGAACCCAGGACATACTTGAAAACGAGAGAAATCTCAATGTATCCTTCTTGGTAAAACCCTTTATAAATAAATAAATAAATACATTTTCCAGTTCGGTGGAATTTGCCGATGCCAATTCTGCGTTTTTTTGCCGACATCCGATAACTGCTTCGACGACCCCAATTTCATTAAAATAGGGTGACCATTTACTACACACTGAACCGTATTTTCTGTGAAATGGAATCGCTGAAACACAAAGCATCGAAATTGCACGCTATTTCGGTGCTTTGTGAATAGACCCTTGTGTCTTTCCACCTTAAAGGGACACTCTGCATACCCTGACCCCTTTTCTTATCATATTGGTCAGGATGTGCCCCCCCCCCCTTATCCCTTCCTACTTAGTTTGGCATAAATCTGTGCAAAGTAGAGAGCAGTTTCCTCCGCCCATAACGCATCACTAGGTAGCCGGGATTTTGACTTTCCTGGCTATCGGTCGTCGGATCAGTCAGTTATGATGTCAACAAGTTGTGTGTGCTGACATCACCCTCTTTCAGACCCGAGCCTGGTCCTCAAGTCCCACTAACAGGCCAGGTTTTAAGGATCACCTTGGGGAAATGCAGACTGAATCCTGCAATCACTGAGCAGCAAATTCCATCACCTGTGCTGTGCTTCAGATATCTGCAAACCTGACCTGTCAGCGGGTCCTGAGGACCAGGGTTGGGAACCATTGTTCTTCGAGAATCCAATTTCATGAAACGCCTGTTTATGTACCTTTTAAAAATCCGCTTATTCTCCATGTGACTAACGGTCTATTCAAAGAAAGGTGAAACTCAGGAGAATGACTGGAGAAGTGAAAACTCTATGTCAAAGCAGCCAAATCAGAAAAATTCTCCCATTTATCTCACTTTCCAAATCGGCTATTTGGTCTAGATTGTTCTCTTCTCCTGCCAGTTCTCCTGGTTTTCACCATTCTCTGAATAACCCTGTATGTTATCAAATCTTACCTCCTACTCACTTCCCCTGAGCCAACCACTCTACAGACTAACGTTAATGTTCTCGCAAACAATAGCAGGCTTTGACGGCGATAAATCAGATGTATATTTTGGCAGGGCTTTTTTTTTTTGTCTATTTAACCCTAGGAAATTTAGTGGCGCTAATGTCTTGAAAATGTTCAACCTGAGATTTGGCAGCACCCAACAAATCAGATTTTGCCCGCGCTCGCTCCATTCTCGCATTCCAACGTCTGCTTATGGTAGGTTGTCCATGTCCATCGCTCAGTTCATCAGGCTACCTACAGCTGACGGTGTGCGTCCTCTCTTGATTTTTAAATACTTTTCATAAGATCCTTTGGTCTAGATTCTTGTTATTTTCATGCCTTCCCATCCTTGATCTGTGATTGGTTGTTAAAGAGACACATTAACATAAGCCCTAAGGCTAGGGTCAGACGAACGCATTTTTCGCGTCGTCCGTGAAAAAGTGCGTTCAAACGAATGGACGTATTTTTTCACGGAATACGCGATAGCGGTCATACGATGCGCATTTTCGTCCGTGATTTTGTACGGATCGTCAATAAAACACTTTTTGCCTCTGGACGTTATGTTGGCCGGACATTAGCAGTGTCTGACGTCTCCTAATCACGCACACACGCCGCTAGCGGACACAGCGCACTCTGTACGTCAGTACTAGCGGTATCACGTTCTCTAAAAAATGCGTTTGTTTGCCGCTTGCGTTGCGCAGCCGCACTTTCGTGTGGCCGTACTTCGTATATTGCCCGTCATTGGCCGTCATTTGCTGCTACTACGGCCGTGATAAATTGCGGCTGCACGCGCGTTCGCACTGTGTTCGTCTGACCCTTGCCTTAACGTGATTACTTGGACAATGGAAAAAAAAATTGATTGGTAATGGAAAGTGGTTATCTATAAAAGCACTACACTGATCAGCAACAACATTAAACTACTTAGGCTAGGGTCAGACGAACGCAGTGAGATCGTACGTTGACCCGCACTTTATTACGGCCATGGTAGCAGCAAATGATAGCCAATATACGTAGTTCGGCCGCGCAACGCAAGCGGCAAAGGAACGCATTTTTTTGAGAACGTGGAACCGCTAGTACTGACGCACAAAGTGCGCTGCGTCGGCATAGCGGCGTGTGTGCCTGATTAGGAGACGTCAGACACTGCACATGTCCAGCCAACATCACGTCCTTTTGTTTTTCATAGCTCCATCAAAAAATACAGCCGAAATTGCGCATCGTATGACCGCTGTCGCGTCTTCCGTGAAAAAAAATGTGTTCGGACGCATCAACGCACTTTTTGACAGTAGACGTGAAAAATGCGTTCGTCTGACCTTAGCCTTACTTAATATTGTGTAGGTCCCCCCTCATGCTGCCAGAAGAGCTCTGATGCATCGAGGCATGGACTCCACAAGACGTCTGAACGTGTCCTGTGGGATGTGGCACCTTGACATTAGCGGCAGATCCTTTAAGTCCTGCATGTTGCAAGCCTTTGTGGATCGGATTTGCTGTTCCAGCACATCCCATAGCTGCTCAAATGGTTGAGATCTGGGGAATTTGGTGGCCAATAGGACAATCTTTGTCATATTGCTCAAACCATTCCTGAACATTTTTTTGCAGTGTGCAGTATCCTGCTTGAAGAGGCCACGGAAATCGGGGGAACATCATGGCCATGAAGGTGTATACGTGGTCTGCAAGAAGATCTAGGTAGGTGGCACGTGTCCAGTGTGTTCTGACACCTTTCTAAGACAGCCAGCATTAGGTTTTTCAGCATGTGACACGCATGTATTGAACTTGGGGTACATGGGCCTAGAGATGTATTTGGGAGGTGCAGGCCTCATGTTCTACATTATTTCCCTGCCCTCTCCTATGTTGAAGTCACCCTGTACTGGTAGGGTGTTTGTGTAATTTGTTATGTATGAATACTGTTATTGTCTATGTGTATCTGTTACTGTCTGCTGATAGGATTACTGGGTGAGTTATGTTAGCCTTTTCCAACTCCCCCTACCTGGAATGTGTTATTTGTTAAAAGGTTGAATGGATATTGTTCTGTCTTGTTCGCCAAATGTTGAGGAATGCTTATCCCATTGTCTGTTCCTGGTCGTATTGTGTCCCAGACTCTGAGAAGCAGACTGGAGAGCAGTAACGGCTGAACATTATTCTAAGGGAGGTATTATGAGGAGATGCAGTGGGAGGCCAAGGCTCCATTGGCTGTCAGGCTCCACCTGGCACTGTATAGATTATTCAATTAAAGGCAAAGTGTTGTTGACTGGTCTGAACCTCCAGATCTGCATGGTGCCTCATTTCTGGGGGATGCCATCAGCGCTCTTTGCATGTACCTATCCTTAAGCTTCGGCTGAGGACTGGAGAAAGGCACAAAAGACTGCTGGTGAGGGAACGGGGGACCAGCAAGGAAGCAGCGTTAACAGATGTGACCCAGTTGGGGTACGAAGAATAGATCTGTTACACAGCAGTTTGAGCTCCAGTAGCTCTTTTGTGTAATCGGACCAGCAGGGCTAACTTTCGTTACCCTTTTGCATCACGAGCCTTTGGCGCCAATGAACCTGACACCGGTTATCCTACCTTACAATCACTCAGATTGTTTCACTTGACCATTTCTCCAGCTTCCAACACATGAACTGCCTGTTCCGTTGCTGCTAAATATATCCCACCCCATGACAGGGGATGGACGTAACCATATAATCAATGGTCACCAGTCAGTGGTTTTAATGTTGTGGCTGATCAGTGTATATCCGATCAGTGGTTTTACGGAAGAAAGAAAGAAATAAATCACTTGGTAGCGCGTAGTGAGGGGTTAATGTGGGCCCAAGATACATGTACAGATTTGTCCTTTAACCCCTTAACGCCGCAGGATGTACATTTACGCCCTGCATTAGGCGGGCTTTGGCGCCGCAGGACGTAAATGTACGTCCTTGGCGTTTTCAGCCCCCCCGGGAGATACTCCCCTCCTCCGGTGGCTCCCTCGCTGCTCTGACTCCCACGGAGTCAGATCGGCAGGGTTTCCTCCTCCGGTGCACTGACGTCATCGCGCCGGGGGTGCGATGACGTCAGTTTCAGGCGTCCCGTCCCCCCGCCGGAGCATGGGAAGCGCCTGAAGGGGAGGGGGGAACCTTTGGATCCCTCTATCTCCCCATCGCCGGGGACCAGGCAGCTGTGGCCAGCATCGCTGGAAGGGTCTGACCTTTCCAGCGATGTATGGGGGATTAACCCCCTAGTTGCCAGGTCACGACCGAGCACTAATTTGTGCCCGATCGCGGCCTATTTCCGGTGGGGGCCGCCATCTTGGATGGCAGCCCCCACCTCTGGGTCACCCCCCCGCTCAACTGACTCATCGCGCCATGCAGGCCCGGATTAAGATCTCTATGGGCCTGGAGCTGAAGATTTTGGTGGGCTTTATTTGCAATCTAGTGAAATGAAAACATATTTTTGGTTATTTAATAGTGCACAGATACGGGTATATCTAACCAGGCAGATACTGTGTGATTAATTTTTCATTCAGATTTCAATTATTATTATTATTATTCTTTATTTATAAAGCGCCAGCATATTCCGCAGCGCTGTACAATAAGCACAGTATAGACAGGGTTACAATACATTGATCAACATTTGACAAACAGTACAGGAGGAGATGAGGGCCCTATTCCCGTAGGAACTCACAATCTAGGAGGGTTGGGGTTGGAAACAGGAGGAGAGGACTGTAAGGTGAGAGTGATTGATGGTTGCGTCAGTGAGTTGGGTGGTAGGCTTCCCTAAATAGGAATGTTTTAAGGGAGCGTTTGAAGGAAGAGAAGTTAGGGGACAGTCTGACAGTATGAGGGAGAGCGTTCCAGAGAGTGGGGGCTGCGCGTGAGAAATCCTGCAGTCTATCATGGGAAGAGGTGATGCGGGGAGAAGCTAGGCGCAGGTCACTGTTTGACCTTAGGGAGCGGGCTGGGGTGTATTTGGTGATTAGTGAGGACAGGTAGTGGGGCGCTGAGTTAGTGAGGCTTTTGTAGGTCAGGGTAAGGATTTTGAACTTAATTCTGCAGTGGATGGGGAGCCAGTGAAGGGACTCGCAGAGGGGAGCGGCAGAGACAGAGCGGCGGGTGAGGTGAATTAGCCTGGCGGAGGTGTTCAGGATGGATTGTAGGGGAGAGAGGCGGGACAGAGGGAGGCCAGATAAGAGATTATTGCAATAGTCGAGTCGGGAGATTACCAGGGCGTGTATGAGTTGTTTTGTGGTGACAGCGGTAAGAAATGGCCGAATTCTGGAAATATTACGCAGTTGGTATCGGCAGGAGGAGGAAAGAGACTTGATGTGGGGGATGAAGGAAAGAGCAGAGTCAAGTGTAACTCCAAGACAGCGAACTTGGTTTGATGGGGAGATGGTGATACCCTCCACCGTGATAGAGAAGTCAGGAGGTGGGGAGGCATTGGAGGGAGGAATAAGTAGGAGCTCAGTCTTTGACATGTTGATCTTTAGGTGGTGGGATTAGGTGGTGGGATTTCAATCATTTAAAGAGTGTAAAACATTTTTTTTTCGCATTTTATCATCCAAACCTTTGTGGCTATATATTCTATAGGGCACTCATGATAACAAAATGTGATATGGGAACCTGTTACTGCATTTTTCTGTGAAAATATACAATTTGAACCGAAAAATGAAAAAATAAAAAAGGAAATATTTCCCTTATGTTTTGGAACATGTTTTTTTAAAGAATAATATGACTATGTATAAAACACTGACCTTGCTCCTAGCGTGGGAAATTAGAAGGTGAGTAATGGCAGTGGTATTGCTCATTTTATTCGTGACAAATGGGCAATGCCATCGCTTTGGAACTAAAAATAAATAAATTAAAAAAATTTAAATTAAATTTAAATTTTCTTTTAGATTTTACATGGGCAGGTTTGGTATTAATGCAAAGGCCAGACTCTGCCCTGTCCAATGACACCTCATTTGACCTTGTGAGGTGTAAAGATTAGTGACGCAGGGGTTCAAAGTTCCCCACAGTGCTCTTCGTGCAGTGCGGCGGTTTAGGATTTTGATGTAACAATTCGTAACAATGGATTGTACCATCACCCATCACCTCCACACTTGTTGGTGACAAATGACTCGTGACCTCCCCAAGTGGCATCCTAAGTGGACGTTCAGAGTTGATTCCTGGAGTTGCGGGACTGGAGGAAGGAACTGCAAGGCCCACTTTTTACTCCGGGTAAACACACGTCTATATCATGCTTTCTCTCACGCTTCTACTCTTTACTTCTACCTTTCTCCTTAAATGGAACTCCTGCTCCTCTACCACTGACCCCTACACTATCTGCATCTCTCCCTCCCTCCTCTCGTCCCACATGATGGCCTCGCATGAGCTCCTCTGTTTCCGCAGACATGGTCTCCCTCTAACTCTCGTGCTGCCAATCACTCCCACTCCCACAAATCCCATTCCCACCTTCTCTTTCTCACCCTCCTGCTGTTACTCTATGCAGGTGACAAATCCCCTAACCCTGGCCCCACAACACATCCAATACTTCCCTCTCATCCTATCTCCATCGCACATAAATCACCTCCCTGCAAGCCCAGCAACCTCATTCCCATAATCCCTCAGCGCCTGTCTTCTTTCTCCTGCGCCTTCTGGAACGCTCACTCTGTGTGCAACAAACTCACAGCAATCCATGACCTCTTCCTTTCAAACTCCTTCAACCTCCTAGCTTTAACTGAAACCTGGCTAACTCCCTCTGACACGGCCTCCGTTGCTGCTCTCTCACATGGCGGTCTACACTTGAGCCATACCCCCAGACCGGGTGAGAGAAATGGTGGCGGGGTCGGACTCCTGCTCTCTCCCACCTGCACCTACCAGCATCTCCCTCCACCCCCATCCCTCTCCTTCAAGACACACTGCATCCGCCTGTTCTCTCCTCTGGCTCTCAGGGTGGCAGTCATCTACCGCCCACCGGGACCAACCTCCCAGTTCTTTGACCACTTTGCTACCTGGCTTTCTCACTTCCTGTCTTCTAATCTTCCATACCTAGTTCTCGGGGACTTCAACATTCCCATTGACGATCCTTCCGCCCCTGCTGCCTCCAAACTTCTTTCACTCACGTCCTCCCTTGGACTCACACAATCCTCCCTCCTCCCTACCCACCGCGATGGTCACGCTATTGACCTTGTCTTTTCCAACCTCTGCTCCATTTCTGAGTTCAAATGTCGCTCTTTCCCCCTCTCTGACCACCACCTTCTCTCTTTCAACCTATCTGGACTTCCTAAACACCCTGCTCCCCCACCCCGCACACACACTCGCAGAAATCTACATGCTGTGGACCCCCATCAATTCTCCAACCTACTTCACCACCTCCGTCATACCTCATCCTTCACCTGCCCTGATGCTGCCACTAATCACTACGCTTATCTCTGCTCTAGACACTCTTGCTCCTCTTCGACTCTGTAAGGCCCCACGACGCCAGCTTCAGCCCTGGCACACCCTCCAGACTCGCTACCTGCAAAGATGCTCCCGCACCGCAGAGCGTGCCTGGAGGAAATCCCGCTCTGAAGCTGATTTTGTTCACTTCAAGTTTATTCTCCGGTCATACACCTCTGCCCTCCACTTGGCCAAACAATCCTTCTTCTCATCTCTTATATCTACGCTGTCCTCCAACCCTAAACGGCTCTGGTCCACCTTCAACACCCTCCTCTACCCACCTGCACCTCCCCCCACAGCTGCCTTCAGCGCTCAAGATCTGGCAGACTACTTCCTCAGTAAAACTTTAACTATCAGAAGCAACATCCCAAGATAGTTAGCCACCTCCACTCCCACAGGTCCCCTCTGCCACCCTCTGCCGCTTCCTCCCAGCCACTGAGGAAGAAGTCAATTCCTTATTGTCCTCCTCACATCTCACCACGTGCCCGCTCGACCCCATTCCCTCACATCTAATTCCTCCCCTCTCCTCCTCCCTCACCCCTGCTCTCACACACATCTTCAACCTATCTCTCTCCACTGGCTCCTTTCCATCCGCCTTCAAACACGCGCTAGTTACCCCTTTACTAAAGAAACCATCCCTAGACCCCAACTCTCCATCCAACTACCGCCCTGTATCCCTGCTTCCCTTCACATCAAAGCTCTTAGAAAAACTAGTCTTCAACCGCCTCTCCCTCTTACTGTCCTCCAATTCCCTACTTGACCCCCTGCAATCTGGCTTCCGTCCCCTACACTCAACTGAAACTGCCCTCACCAAAGTCACCAACGACCTCCTAACTGCTAAAAAACACGGCCACTATTCTATTCTCATCCTGCTTGACCTCTCGGCTGCTTTTGACACTGTTGATCACCCCCTCCTTCTACAGACCCTCAACTCTCTGGGTCTCGGTGACACTGCACTTGCTTGGGTTGACTCCTATTTATCCAACAGGTCCTTCTGTGTGTCCTTTGCTGGTAACTCCTCCTCTTCATTGCCTCTATCTGTTGGTGTACCTCAAGGCTCTGTCCTTGGTCCTCTGCTCTTTTCCATCTACACCTCCTCCCTGGGCAAAATCATCAACAGCTTTGGCTTTAATTACCACCTCTACGCTGATGACACTCAGATCTACCTCTCTACCCCTGATCTCTCTCCCCCTGTCCTTTCAAAAGTCAGTGACTGTTTATCTGGCATCTCCTCCTGGATGGCCTCCCACCACCTAAAGATCAACATGTCAAAGACTGAACTCCTACTTATTCCTCCCTCCAATGCCTCCCCACCTCCTGACTTCTCTATCACGGTGGAGGGTATCACCATCTCCCCATCAAACCAAGTTCGCTGTCTTGGAGTTACACTTGACTCTGCTCTTTCCTTCATCCCTCATATCAAGTCTCTTTCCTCCTCCTGCCGATACCAACTGCGTAATATTTCCAGAATTCGGCCATTTCTTACCGCTGTCACCACAAAACAACTCATACACGCCCTGGTAATCTCCCGACTCGACTATTGCAAAAATCTCTTATCTGGCCTCCCTCTGTCCCGCCTCTCCCCCCTACAATCATCCTGAACGCCTCCGCCAGGCTAATTCACCTCACCCGCCTCTCTGTCTCTGCCGCTCCCCTCTGCAAGTCCCTTCACTGGCTCCCCATCCACTGCAGAATTAAGTTCAAAATCCTTATCCTTACCTACAAAACCCTCACTAACTCAGCTCCCCACTACCTGTCCTCACTAATCACCAAATACACCCCAGCCCGCTCCCTAAGGTCAAACAGTGACCTGCGCCTAGCTTCTCCCCGCATCACCTCTTCCCATGATAGACTGAAGGATTTCTCACGCGCAGCCCCCACTCTCTGGAACGCTCTCCCTCGTACTGTCAGACTTTCCCCTAACTTCTCTTCCTTCAAACGCTCCCTTAAAACATTCCTATTTAGGGAAGCCTACCACCCAACTCACTGACGCAACCATCAATCACTCTCACCTTACAGTCCTCTCCTCCTGTTTCCAACCCCAACCCTCCCAGATTGTGAGTTCCTACGCGAATAGGGCCCTCATCTCCTCCTGTACTGTTTGTAAAATGTTGTTCAATGTATTGTAACCCTGTCTATACTGTGCTTATTGTACAGCGCTGCGGAATATGCTGGCGCTTTATAAATAAAGAATAATAATAATAATGAGAAATGTGATGGTTAGTTAGTGCAGCATCATTATTTACTATATAATTGAGAAGTGAAAAAAATATTACTGTTGGAAAGAAAAAGTAAATATTTATTATTTTATTGTTTTTACTTAATACCTGGTCATGTGTGGTATCATTGGAAAGGCCATGCTCTGGCCTTTCCAGTGATACCTCAGTTGACCCTGTAGCTGCTATGGAGTTGGAGATACATGGGTCCAAATGCAGACATAGTTATCTTTTCTCTGGGCCTATTCTGAGGCATGGGCCTGGAGCTGCTGCTCCATCTGCCCCTATGTTAATCTGGCCCTGGCGCCATGCGCGATGATGCCAGTTAACCAGGGAACCCCCTAGCTGCAAAGGGATTTCCTATGGAAATCCCTTAGGAGAGGAGATAGGGGGGTTCTTTGAACCCCTTTATCCCCTGATCGGTGGCAGCTAGGGGGCCATGTAAGAGCATGGCCTTTCCAATGATATCAAACGTGACCATGTTATATGTAAAATAAAAGTTTAAAAAAAGTAAAAATAAAAATAAAAATATAATAAATTAAATAATAAAAAAATAAATATGTGTTTTTTTGTTTTTTTTAATGCAGCACTATTGTTCACATTTCAATTATAATGTGAACAATGATGCTTCACTAACGATTGGTTTTGGGGGGGGGTTTAGCTAAAATCACGCAATTTCTCCCCAAAAAAAAAATTGGTTCCCCGTTCTAATTTTTTTAACAAATCTACCCCACAACATATGAACGCAGAGCCTCGGATAATAAAATTTAAAAAAAAAACACTTTACACACTGTGGAAGATTGAAATTTTATTGAAAATTCACATTTATTTACTTTTTTTTTACATTTTTTGTTATAGCATTTTGGCAGGGCATGACATATACATATAATAATGATATATTATTAATCTGCCGAGTCTGCCGGAAAGAACGATATAGAATTTGTCTGGGTGGTATAATAACACGTGACTTAAAAACGGTCAAAATGAGCTCAGCAAACTTCTACTTCCGAAACAGCGCCGAAGTTGTAAAATTACTCCCGTCCTTAAGGGGTTAAATAGCCATAGCATCAAGCACATAAACAATATATGGTCGGCATTTCAAAATACTTGAAAAAATGCAAGTTCCAAAAGGTAATAGATTCCACCCTGAGGCTCCCACTAACCGGTATGACCTACATTCACTCAATATCTTCAATGAATGAAAGATTGTGAACTCCAGAAATACTTGTTCCTTAGTCGATTCTCAGAGATTTCTCGCTGAAACAAGTTACGCGGCTTTATACAAATGAAACGCTCGCCTTTCTTTTTCAAAACCACATGTATCAGCTGTCGAGCCAAAGGTTTTAGACCGGGGTCAGACGAGCGCACTATGTGCGCCCATACTGAGGTGCCTCCTGGCATCCGTCGCAGTGTTGTGACGCTTCGACGGGGCCGGCCACACGCACGAATTGCATGCGCAACAGTGGCCATGCCGTGCTGAAAGCCTCCCGTTGAACTAGCGCTACAAAGCACGATCCTCCATAGGAGGATCCTCACTAACTGCACTCAGCGAGGTGGCCAGACGGACGTCAGAGTGGAAGGAACAACCACTCTCAGACATTCCTTCCGCTCTGCAAAACGCTTGTCTGACCCCGGCCTTAGGCTGGGGTCAGACGAGCGTAGTGTTCACGTCCGTGATTGCGCCTAAAAGTACGTCCGTGATAGCATGACAGAAAGCCCATTGGAGCCTGACACATGAAGTACGTCCGCACTGAACTGCGGACACACAACAGCCGCGGCCCACGGACGCAAAGCAGGCAAGAACGTACAACTCCTAGAACGGCCGCACAAAGTGCGCTGCGTCCGCAACGTCCGCATAGCTTTGTGTGTGAGTGATGGAACGTGGTCAGACGGACTGCATTTATACGTCCAGCATTTTTCACGGACAAAATGGTTTTGCTTTTTAATTTATTTTCCCTCCTACATCCGTCAAAATATACGTCAGTGAATAAACGGACTGTGTGGCCACTACTGCGTCTTCCGTACTGACGTACGTCCGTGTGCAAGGACGCACAGTCCGTTTACTAAAGCACTGTGAGTGCATCCTGAGCGATTAATATTCATTAATGCCAGTTCCAGGTCAGTTATAAGTCGGGTGACCATATCGGCCATGTTTAAAGGGATACATGTGGCTATTTCATGCAGAGGGGAGCGCAGGGAAAAGTGCTGCCCTGCAACATGTATAATTCATATGCTGCAGGTAGAAAATCAAGGCTGGTCACCTGAGAATCCTCTTTGATTTAGATTCTTCATGCACTGCCCATCAGCATGAATAAATCGTTGGTGTCCCTTTAAGCTTGGCCGATATAAGCAAACATGCATTGATGGTCCATCGCACGTCAAGATTTCTGCATAGATTGGGAATAGGGTTGCCAAATCGGCCATGTGTTCCTGCACACATAACTATATCATTCAGAGGGTGAGTGCCTGGGAAAATGCTGCCCCGCAACATGTATAACTCATATAATACAGGAAAGCGATCAAAGCAGGTCACCCAGGATTCCTTTTTGATTTCTTAGCTTCATCATATTATACTGTAGTAGATCAGTGTTATACTTATCTACCACTAGAGGGCATAGTTGTTTGTGTTACCTGTTTTCTGTTAATGTAATAGTGTTTCCAGGTCAGTGGTGATTGTTGTCAGTTTCCTGAGTGGGAGAGCTGTGTCTGTACCAGCGAATAAAGCAGTGACGTGCAGTCAGGGGCCTCCCCTGCCATTCCAGTAAATTAATGTGGTCATTGTGCTGTAATAACATGTGATGTGTGTGTGTATATTTAAACTGTAAATTAAATTTTATTTATTGAAAAAAGTTCTCATACTCACCTGCTCCTCGCTCCCTCGCTGTGCTTGCTTCTTCTCTCTGTCCTCCGTTTTTTTTCTCCTGCACTTTCAGTTGCTGCGTGTGTGTGTGATTCAATACACAGACAGTAGGGGCAGCACTGAGCCAGCCTAGCCTACGCAATTTGCGCAGCTGAATGCTACACTAATTGCGAAACTCAAGCTGGTTCTATGCTTTTCAGTGCCTCCAGAAGCAATGAGAGCAATTGAAACCTTGAACCAATGGGAAAGTTCCATTGGTCTCAAGCACTTCTTTTTTTTAAAAAAAAACCGTCCCCCATGGGAGGCAGAGCTCCCCATGGATTGATTGACGCAGGACAGTCATGTGACTGTCCTTGTCAGTCGTAGGGGGGGCAGGCAGAGTTCAGCAATCAGCATGTGTGTAATAGCGCCCTCTATTAGTCAGTATTGTAAGTGCATGCTCTTAGCGGTAAATAAAAAATAAAAAAAGATGCGAACTCTATAAATAGTGAAACTCTATTCTCCTATATAACGATAATCAAATGCGTAAATTGCGACTGCGTAACCCTGTGTATATCTGGCTCTGATACTATCCAGTGCCTCACCAGCCACTGACCTCACCGCACGTCACTGGAATAAAGAGAATAAGTAATTCATCCATAACCTGCCTCTGCATCCATCATATGAAGATATTACATTGGCGACGAGGATAAACCGGTGTGTATTGAGAGACTGTTATGAGAAGGTTCAGAGTCTGCATAGCAGCTGAAGACAAGCTACAAAAAAACAAAACTGCAGGAGAAGAAGTCGTTTTCTGAGACAGGATGGCACTGGTGGGTCAGGTGAACCCCTTTGATTGTGAATTGCAATCATGGGAGGAATACATAGAAATGTTGGAATATTTTTTTCAAGCTAATGAGATTACTGATGCCAGCAAGAAGAAAGCTGGAGTCGGCGCATCCACATATAGTTTGCCGAGAAATTTGCTGTGTCCTGCAATGCCAGCTGAGAAAACGTATCAGGATCTTGTCATTGTGCTCAAGGCCCATTATAATCCAAAACCAAGTGAGATTGTGCAGAGATACAAGTTTAATTCACGCATGCGGAAAATGGACGAGACAGTGGCTGCATTTGTGGTGTGTCACGATTCGCGCCGCAGACGCGGTAAAAAAGGCAAATGAATTGCAGTTCCAGTCCTGATTTTGCCATTACCTGGACTGGTGTCTAAGTACTAAGGGATCTGTTCCTGATTTTCCTTCACCTCTCCAGCCTCAGGTGTGGGCTGGGCCTGCAATGCCCATTTAATCCAGCTTCACCTCTGAATCAGGGCTTCTGCATCGTTTATTCTACCATAGAACGACTCATTGCAAGCCTGACCTGTGTGCTATGCACTGCCCTGCCTGATGCTCAGCTGGCACCCTGAGAACCCCTTTTGTTTGGCATTCTGAGAACCCCTTCGCCTGGCTTTCTGAGAACCCCTTCGCCTGGTATCCTGAGAACCCCTTCGCCTGGTATCCTGAGAACCCCTCCGCCTGGTATCCTGAGAACCCCTCCATCTGGTATCCTGAGAACCCCTCCATCTGGTATCCTGAGAACCCCTCCATCTGGTATCCTGAGAACCCCTCCATCTGGTATCCTGAGAACCCCTCCATCTGGTATCCTGAGAACCCCTCCATCTGGTATCCTGAGAACCCCTCCATCTGGTATCCTGAGAACCCTTCCATCTGGTATCCTGAGAACCCCTCACCATTACTGCATTCCTTAAGGACTCTATTATCCTACTCCTTATTGATCAATCCGTGTATGACATTGGATTCTGGACTCTGACTATTTCTATGCCAGCCGCCTGCCACCGACCTAAGCCTGATTTAACCACTCTCGAGTCATAACCCTTCTGATACCGCGCCTGATCTTCTGTTGTCTTTTTGCCTTCTGTATCTTTTGATCCTCTACCCTCTGTACCAGTGTGTTCTTTTGTATCTGTTTTCCATTTTATGTTCAGTCAGCTCTGATTTGTGTTCTATTCTTTATTCAGCGTCCAGTACCTGTTCTGTTGGCCCTATTGTGCTATTCAGTGTCCTGTCCTGTCTACCCCTTCTGCTAAGTGTACCCTGTCCTCTGTATATATTATCCTGCCCATCCAGCTCCTATCTATCGTTATTAGTTATTCAGATTCCCCTTCTTGGTTTACTTTTGTTTATTTAATAAACCTATGTTTTGGATTACAACCTTCCCTTTCTGCCTCTTCATCTGAGTAACCGCATATTGGGCTCGAATCCTTAACCCCTGCAGTGAGCCGTGACATGGTGGAGTTGAAAAAGAGAGCACAACACTGAGTATGGGTCTACGCTTCAACAAATGCTTCGTGACAGGCTGGTGTGTGGCATAAACGACGACAGAATGCAGAGAAGGAGGTTGTCGGAAATGGATTTGACCTTTGAAAAGGCCCTTAATATATGTCAGGCGATGGAATCGGCTATCAGACATATAAGAGATCTCCAAGGTCTATCTAGGGATGAAGAATCGCAGACTCCGAGGTCACGAACAGTACACGCGGCGATGCATAAGGTGTGCTCGGAGGATAAGAGGGGGCAGAACATGGACTATGAGTGCTACAGGTGCAAAGGGAATCATGCGTCCAACGTATGCAAGTTTATTATGGAACTGTGCCACAAATGTGGGAAACGGGGACACATTACGCAGGCATGCAAATCCAAGCTCGTATAGTGGGATTACAAGGCTCCTTTCACGGACTGAGGGGGGAGAGAAAAGAAAAGGAGAACGGTAGGCGGTCACATTTAGTGAGAGAAGAGGATGTGAGTGAGGCAGAATATGCAGGTGACATAAATACAATATACAGCGTCTCACATAATATGCCTAAAGTGGCTCCTCTCATACAGAAGTTAAAAGTGAATGGCATGGACATTGAATTTGAGATGGACACAGGATGTGGCATTGCAATTATCAGCCAAAAGCAATACTCAAAGCTTTGGAAAAATACAGACATACCAGAGTGGGAACCATGCAACCTGACGTTAAAACCATATACAGGTGAGAAGATGCTTGTGTTAGGTCAGGTTAAAGGAGCTGTGCAGTGTCAGGAGAAAAAAAAGAAAACTAACTATAGTGGTGGTTGAAGGGGCCGGGCCAAAACTGTTGGGGCGAAGCGGGCTGAAAGAGTTAAAATTGTTACCCCAACTGGTGAATACAGTAAGAGTCAGTCCAACACTAAATGTGGTCGACATTCTAGACAGACATGCTGAGGTGTTCAAAGAAGAGCTAAGTCAGCTGAAAGACACCACAGCTAAAACTCATGTGAACTCAGAGGCCCAGCCACGATTTTATAAGCCACGACGGATACCTTTTGCTCTCAACCTCTGGTGGAGGCAGAACTGCAGAGACTGGTAATGAGAAAATTATAGAACCAGTACAATTTTAAGAATGGACAGCCCCCATCGGGCCGGTGAGGAAGCCGGATGGTTCAATTCGCATCTGTGGAGATTACAAACTCACAGTAAACAGACAGTTTTACAGGACAATACACCGACTGAGGAAGGCTACCACAGCCGAAACGCGTCTCGGTAACTATTTTTATGTCCCTTTTTATGGAATAAATGTATATTTTTTACTTTTAACCCTTCATTGGCCGTGTTTTGCGAATTCCAACCTGATACCTCATGGGAACAACACCACTTGATCTGCCAATGAGGAAAAGAGGTCCAGGGCACCTACCTAAGAGTGCCTAAGGCTATACTGACTGAGCCTGAGATTGAAAGGCTCCTTAATTGGTAAGTGCACTGTGTAATTACCTCTGTTTGGTTACCCTGCAGTATTACGCTATGGGAGCATTGTGTCCTATTTGTTCTTAACTCGTCTACGATCTGCTACTTGGTAAAGAAGGGAAGTGTCACTCTCTACATGGCCACAGGCGATTAAACCTAGAGCCGGGAAACCTTTAGGCTCATTTAAATGTGAGTGGTATATACCTCTACCAGTAAAAATCTTTGCCCAATTTGTCATAAGATCTCCTGCACCAAAGATTTCTCCGTGTGCTTCTCCCTTCTCTTTTATGAAATCGAGGACGTGACAAAATTTCCACCGGAATAAGAAGGAGCACCACAAACATTAGGACTTCTGAGTATTTTATCTTCCATCTTCACGGACTGCTATACGCACTATTGCACTCAATTGAAATATTGGACACTTTTTGTGCATTTTCATCGGATTAACAATGGACATTTAATTTGTGCACTTTATTGATTTTTTTCTATAGGTTATCTATGTATCCTCTTATATGCACTATTGCACTAAGCCCTGTTGTTTTTATTCTTTTAAGGCACCGCTGCACTTTACTGTTTTGTTGCACTTTATTTCACTATTGTGCCTACTATTGATGCACTTTATTACATTATTTATATATGCATATGCAAATGTTCCAATTGCATTCCAGTGTTTTGCACTATTGATGCGCTGTCAGGGATACCTGCCACACCTCCCTCATCTTTGTTTAGCACAGATTTTGGTTGTTTTTTTTTCAGTTTTTTATCCCAGGGCGGCATCATATCACTTACTGGTAATAACTTAACTTATTGGTAAAAACAATATATAACTTTATAGGCGTCCACGCTTTAGGGTATATAGCTTTATACCCACATCCATTTCAGGTCCTAATTGATGCCATCTCCATTCTCCAAAACATTTCCTTTTTGCCCCAAAGTACGAGCGTTTAGTGAAGGTGTAAAATAAACCCAACATTTTAACTTCGGTGCGGAGGAAAAGCAGGAGGCTGTGCACCGACATTAGGTTAGGACCCACCTTGAAAGGTTTGCATTGACATTAACAGGTGGGCTTTAGACTGGAACTGCCATTCAAGTAAACTTAAAACTTCTGCTTTTGTTTAGTGTGGATATATGGGAGTCAAAGGGTAGGAGACAATTTTTGTTGGTATGTTTTATGCATTATGTGGAGATTGTTAACCGACGGTTTATACCAGGAGACAGATTTTTATAGGTCTTTTACCAATAAGGTATGATGGAAGTGCAACATTAGTTGACATTTTCAGCCTCGGGCACCAAGACTTAAGGACAATATAGGCAAAATAACATTAAACAACGGAGGGGTTAATTACTAACCCTTGTTGACCCCTACCTCATTTTTTTGTTACTTTTTTTTGGCTTGAGAAGTTACAGGTATTTATAAAACGCCAACGAGTTCTGTAGCGCTATACAATGGGAGAGACAGAATAACAAATATACATACACATTAAACACACAGAACAGTAGGAGAGAGATTGTAAGCTTTCGAGCAGGGTCCTAAGAGGGGACGGACAGACACTAACCGGTCTATTCAAAAGAAATGTGAAAACCAGGAGAATTGGCAGGAGAAGAGAACAATCTAGAGCAAATAGCCGATTTGGAAGCGAGATAAATGGGAGAATTGTTCTGGTTTTTGCTATTTTCATCTAAAATTTTCACTTCTCCTGAGTGTCACCTTTCTTTGAATGGATTTGTAGGTGAGGGTAAATAGAGTATGTGAAGCAGTGGGGTGCATGTGGGCTGTGAGGAGGTGGATCAAGAAATGGGGAGATTATGGAGTGAGCAAATAGGCTTCTCTAAAGTAATGTGTTTTCAGAGACTTCGTGAAGGACTGGAGGGACGGGGAGAAACTAATGTTGCGTGGGAGGGAGTTCCATAGAAATGGGGCAGCTTGGGAGAAGTCCTGAGAGCTTGGGTGCTGGTACATGGAGCTGATCGCATCAGATCATTGGCAGAGCAAAGTGGTCAGGATGGGATGTACTTGCTAAGGGAGGAGATGTAGGCAGTGGCGCGGTTATGGAGAGCTTTGTACGAAAGGACCATTAACTTGAATCTAAAAGGAAACAGGGAGCCTGTATAGAGACTGACAAAAGGTGAGGTGTGAGAGGTGCGCGAGGTGAGGTGGATGAGCCTGGCACAGGCATTCATTACAGACTGCAGAGGGAGAATCTGGGATCTTTTAAGGCCAGCGAGAAGGAGGTTACAATAGTCAAGGCGGGAGATAAGAGCTTGGATGAGCATTTTAGGAAAGTCCACTCCTGATTAAGAATGGGGTGGATGCATGCAATGTGTTTTAGGTGGAAGTAGCAAGACTTTGTTCTTTCCTTCCCTCATATTCAGTTGCTAACAGAGTCAAAGAGGACACCGAGGCAACGAGCCTGTGGTTCCCAACCCTAGAAACATAGAAAAAGTCGGCAGATAAGAACCTTTCGGCCCATCTAGTCTGCCCAATTACATGGATACTTAACCTGGATTTATCTTTTGTTTAGGATAGCCTTATGCCTATCCCATGCTTGCTTAAATTCAATTACTGTTTTGGCCTCTACCACTTCAACTGGAAGGCTGTTCCATGTATCCACCACCCTCTCAGTAAAATAATGCTTCCTGATGTTACTTTTAAACCTTTGCCCCTCTAATCTAAGACTATGTCCTCTTGTTTTGCCTACTTTGTTTCCTTTTAAATATACTCCCTTCCTCTACCTTGTGGATTCCCTTTACGTATTTAAATGTTTCTATCATATCTCCTCTGTCTCGTCTTTTTTCCAAGCTGTACATGTTAAGATCATTAAGCCTTTCCTGGTAACTTTTCTCCTTCAAGCCGTACACCATTTTAGTAGCCCTTCTCTGAACTCTCTCTAAGATGTCTATATCCTTCTGGAGATACAGTCTCCAGTACTGCACACAGTACTCCAAGTGAGGTCTCACCAGTGCTCTGTACAGTGGCATGAGCACTTCCCTTTTCCTACTGCTAATACCTCCCCACACAACCAAGCATTCTGCCAGCATTTCCTGCTGCTCTATTACATTGACTACTTACCCTTAGATCCTCTGAAATAATGACCCCTAAATCCCAACCCTCAGATGTTGAGGTTAGGACTGTATCAAATATTCTATATCAGCCCTTGGGTTTTTACGTCCCAGGTGCATTATCTTGCACTTATCCACGTTAAAACTCAATTGCCACAGCTCCCACCATTTTTTTAGTTTACCTAAATCATTTGTCATTTGGCTGATCCCTCCAGGAACCCTGGTCCTCAAGTCTTCGAAACCGGGCAATTATATCACTTATGCTGTGCCTCAGATATCCTGCAAACCTGGCCTAGAGCTTGAGAACGCACCTATAATCCAGCTCTGTAGTGTCCAAATCAGGCTCCCAGCTCTTGCCACTCAAAGCCTTCAGGATGCAGGTACACACCAGCCCCAGCTCAGAAATCTGCCACCTACGGTTATCTCATTTTGTGATGCTTTAGAAAACTAAACTAATGTGTAGCTTGCATTAAACATTGCTTATGTAAGCACGAGTCATAGAAAGATATTTTGCTTTAATTACACGTCACGCTTCAAGGTCTTTTTCCTTCTCTGTTAACCGCATGGTAACAGTTTTGCGTTATGTAGCAAGTCGACACGAACATAGCATTTGACTCCAAGGTTTCCAGCCATTCCTAACTTCATTTAAAGCTCCTGATTTAGCTTTAAAAGGTAATCCTAGAAGAAGCTGTTAAACCGTTATAGATCAGAACAGAGACGACCAAGTGAGCTGTATATGGCACTTCCTTAACCCCTTAGTGAACGGGGAGGTTTTACACAAATCCGTCCTTTAGGCTTGGGTTTCAACGAGTGCGCAGTGCGAACGCGCGTGCAGCGCACTAATTACGGCCACACTAGCAGGCAGATGACAGGGCAATGACGGCCAATTTTACGAAGTACGGTCGCACAAAAAGTCCGGCTGCGCAACGCAAGTGGAAAACGAACGCATTTTGTCCGGAGAACGTAAAACCTCTAGTACGTTGTACAGATTGCGCTGCGTCCGCTGAGGCGTTGTGGCGTGATTGGAGATGTAAAACACTTGCTTGTGTCTGGCCAACATAACGTCCAGTGCACAAAGTGTTTTATTGATGATCCGTAAACAAATCACGGATGCAAAGCGCATCGTATGACCGCTATCGCGTTATTCCGTGAAAAAATTCGTGGCCACTTGCGTTGCGCGGACGAACTTTTTCACAGACACGCGAAAATGCGTTCGTCTGGACCATTTGCCTTTAGTACGGACCCTGCTGTTTTTAACGTTTCTGCGCTGTTTTTGCGCTAGGGTCAAATTTCCTCTACTCGTTTATGCAACCCACACATATTTTACACTGGTTTTCTCGTCATTAAATGGACTTTATAAAGATACCATTTTTTCATCATTTCATATAATTTACTATAAAAAAAAAATGACAAAAAAAAATTGAAAACAACACTTTTTCGAACTTTGACCCCCAAAATTTCTTATGTATCAACAACCGTCAAAAAAATTTAATTCCTTAGTAGTTTCTAAATTTAGTCCTGAGTTTAGCAATACCCAATGTTTACATATTCCTCGCTTTTTTCCTTATTTTATGCAACAATAAGTGAAAGTAGCACTTTGCCATTTCCAAAGGGTTTATTTTCAAAACTAGTGATAGTGACATTGTAACACTGATATCTGTCACTAATTCCTGAATAACCCTCCACATATACATATATTTTTTTAAAGTACACAAATCAAGGTATTAAACTTGGGGTATTTTGACTCTTTCCATGCAACCATTTTACCACAAATCTATGCCAAAGTTTGAGAAAAAAAAAACTTTTTTTGGTGATTTTTTTTTTAATTTGCAATTAAGAATACATGTACTGTGAACTTTAAGGTTTACTGCCAAAAAGCACCCAAAATATGTTCAGCAACATCTTCTGAGTAAATTGATACCACCCATGAATAGGTATGTCGGGTCATTTGGGGGCTAATAGGCCTTATTTGGGGGGTGCGCATTTCCGTTTTCCAACTTCGAATTTTCACATTTCGTCATCATGCGCCCATGTCCTATTTGGGACATTTTTGAAGCCGGCCAAAGTAATTTACCCTATTTTTAGAATGAAGTACCCTAGGGTGTGCCCTAAGAGTTGTATTTTAACAACTTTCCATGCACTAGCTCTTTGCCAAACTTTCAGGTAGTCACTTTTTGGGTTATTTTTTCACACACATTGTACTTTAGGCATGAATTGACAAATCCAGTTATGGGTTACTGCCAAAAAACACCCCAAAATATGTTCAGCAACATCTTCTGAGTAAAGTGATACCACCCATATATAGATTTGTTGGGTTGTTTTTGGGGTGCTACGCCAATCTTCTGACATGTGCTTGTCATTTTTCTAATTTGACATATTTTTAGCGGCCTTTACCCCAATTTTTTTTTATTGCCATGAACGTGCATATATTTGGTTAGCTAACACCCCAAAGTATTGTAAATCAGTGTTTTTATGCCATGGATGCAACCGTTTGTCCCAAATTGGATAATGCTTGGTGGTCATTTTCACACCCACATTAGTTTTGGACTGTGATTTAGGAGACACTGTTGTCGGTTACTGCATGAAAACTCTCCAGGTTGTTTTCTGCAAGGTCTCCTGAGTAAACCCATGCATAGGTTTGCCAGGATTTTGGGAAGGTTCAAATACAATTTTTATGACTTTGTCATTGGCGTTGAAATGGAGATTATTTCTTCAGATAGGCCTACAGTTGTGTTCAAAATTATTCAACCCCCAATGCTGTAAAGGGTTTTAGGGAATTTAGTGTACATTTGTAATTGTATTCAGAATGAAATCCTACAAGAACTTTTTAAAGAACCATATGCAACTAAAATGACATCAATTGGTTTTGTAATACAGTAGTAAATGTTTCTTTTGTGAATTCTTCATTGACACAATTATTCAACCCCTTAAAGACTACCACTCTGAAGAACAGAGGTTCATTCAAGTGTTTTCAATCAGGTATTGAAAACACCTGTGGATGTCACGGAGCAGCAATAAAGCATAATAAGCACCAATTAGGCAGCTTTAAAATGACTGTGATACTCAGCTCCTTCTAGACATTTACTGGTGTGGTTACAAACATGGTGAAGTCAAGAGAATGGTCCAGGAAGACAAGAGAAGAGGTGATTACTCTTCACAGGAAGGGCAATGGCTATAAGAAGATTGCAAAGATGTTAAACATACCAAGAGAGACCATAGGAAGCATCATTCGCAAATTCAAGGCCAAGGGCACTGTTGAAACGCTACCTGGTCGTGGCAGAAAGAAGATGCTGACTTCGACTGCTGTGCGCTACCTGAAGCGTAGAGTGGAGAAAAGTCCGCGTGTGACTGCTGAGGAACGGAGAAAAGATTTGTCAGATGTGGGTACGGAAGTTTCAGCTCAGACAATACGGCGCACACTGCGTAATGAAGGCCTCCATGCCAGAACTCCCAGGCGCACCCCCTTGCTGTCTCCAAAGAATAAGAACAGTCGACTGCAGTATGCCAAAAGTCATGTGGACAAACCACAGAAGTTTTGGGATAGTGTTCTGTGGACTGATGAAACAAAATTAGAACTGTTTGGGTCCATGGATCAACGCTATGTTTGGAGGAGGAAGAACAAGGCCTATGAAGAAAAGAACACCTTGCCTACTGTGAAGCATGGCGGGGGGTCAATCATGCTTTGGGGCTGTTTTGCTTCTGCAGGTACAGGGAAGCTTCAGCGTGTGCAAGGTACCATGAATTCTCTTCAGTACCAGGAGATATTGGATGACAATGTGATGCAGTCCGACACAAACCTGAGGCTTGGGAGACGTTGGACCTTTCAACAGGACAATGATCCCAAGCATACCTCCAAGTCCACTAGAGCATGGTTGCAGATTAAAGGCTGGAACATTTTGGAGTGGCCATCGCAGTCACCTGACTTAAATCCGATTGAGAACCTCTGGTGGGACTTAAAGAAAGCAGTTGCAGTGCGCAAGCCTAAGAATGTGACTGAACTGGAGGCTTTTGCCCATGACGAATGGGCGAAGATACCCGTAGATCGCTGCAAGACACTTGTGTCAAGCTATGCTTCACGTTTAAAAGCTGTTATAACTGTAAAAGGATGTTGTACTAAGTACTAAGATTGAATGTCACTTGGGGGTTGAATAAAACTGATAATGATGTGAGCACAGAAAAGACATTTGTGGTTATTTCATTATAAATGTTATATTTGTCTGACCTACACGTGCCTCTTTGATTTAATTGTAAGCAAGATGACTGAATGATCAAAATCAATGTCAAACTGGCCAAAACACTCAATTTCAGTGGGGTTGAATAATTTTGAACACAACTGTATCTTCCGTTTTGGGTCTACCGCATACCCCAGTTTCAATTATTGCCAGAAAAGTGTTTATATTTGAAATGTTGACACTCCAAAGTATTGCATATGGCGTGCTGTGATGGAATGGATGCAACGGTTTTAGCCCAAGACATTTGAGAAGGTGTGACGGTAATTTTTCGATTTTCTGATTTTTACACCCACATTAGATTTGGACTGTGATTTAGGAGACACTTGTCGGATACTGCATGAAAACTCTCCAGGTTGTTTTCTGCAAGGTCTCCTGAGTACACCCATGCATAGGTTTGCCAAGATTTTGGCAAAAATATAGCACCCATTGTAGAACATAAAAATGTAGGAATAAAATGTAAATGTCTGGTGCAATAAATGTAAACTAAAGAAAAAAAAATAAAGGAAGAAAAAAAAAAAAAAAAATTACAGATCACGCACAGTGTGATATACCTTGAAGCAGTCCAAGACACAGACCGGGTTGTCCAGGGCATTCTGGGCAGTAAACGGGTGTGTCGCTCCTCTGCCCCCTCTTGAAACACACCCTGCATCTTTTTTGGGGTCTCTGTTTGCCCTCAGTATGGGGGATTTTAAAAATAAAATGTGGAACCCCAACTCTGTCCCCCATCACCGCCCGGGGAGCAGGTGCATCCTGGTACAAAAGCCCCAAAATGACCTGGAGCTGAAACTGTAAAATGGACAGTGTCACTCCGGGGTTTGCCTTTTTGCAGAGCAAAAAGGCATTGTGGGTTGCAATTTGCATCAGGTAAATTGCAACCTTTTGTACCAGGGTAATCGGGTAGGGCTGGAGCAGCTGATCTGCCAGATCGACCCCACCCATATGCCGGTTATAGGCTTTGATGCACACTGGCTTCCTGATGCCCTCAGCTCTGCCACGTACAGAGACCTCCACAGACCTCTCAGTGTGGATGGTGGATAGAAGGTATACATCCTTGTCTCTGTACTTGACCGCCAACAGCTCCTCTTGGCGCAGAGCTGAGGTCTCCCCCCTTTTTAACCAGGTGCGGGCAAGCTGTGCTGGGAAACCTACGCGGTTCTTGCAAACAGTACCGCATGCTGCTGTATCAAAACAATACAGCAGCTTGAACAAAGGGACACTTGTATAAAAATTAATCAACATACAAGTGGTACTTTTTCCCCTGATGAACAAAGTGTAAGTCCCACACAATCTTGCCACTGGTTCCCATGTGTTCTGGGAAACCTGGAGGGTCAACGCTACTATCCTTTCCCTCGTACACCCGGAAGGCCTGAGTATACCCACTCTCGCTGTCACAGAGCTTATACACCTTCACTCCATACCTGGAGCGTTTGGAAGGAATATACTGCTTGAATCCCAGCCTTCCCCTGTATTTCATTAGAGATTCATCCACGCAGAGATTCCTTCCAGGTGTATAAGTCTCTGCAAACCTGGCGGCGAAGTGGGTAATCAGGGGGCGGATTTTATACAGCCTGTCAAACTGGGGATGCTCTCTAGGAGGGCACAGGCTGTTGTCACTGAAGTGCATGAAACGCAAAATGTTTTCATACCTTCTACGTGACATTGATTGGGGTAAATGGGGGTAGAGCAGATGGGGCTACTGCTCCAGTAGGAGCGAATTGAGGGCTTCTTTAAGATGTCCATCAGCATAGTAAGTGCCCAGAATTTCAGGCACATCTAGCGGGGTCCATTGATGCCTTGCCAAGTAGGAGTCTGGCTTCGCAGCACAATGCTGATGGGCATACAGATTTGATTGGGCAACAATGTGGCCCAACAAATCATCCCCCAGAAACACCTGCAAAAACTGTGGCGGTAAATCCTGCAACATCAATATTGATGCCACGATTTGCCGTGAAAGGAGGGATATCTGGCCTCTGGCGATGAGGCACTACCCACTCCTCAGCTGGAGCTGTGCGTCTCCTGCTGGCAGGTGGTGGCCCAGGATCTGCATCAGAAACATCACTAGGAGATACATCAGCCAGCGTAGATTATGTATCTAGCGATGTATCTGAGTACCTAGCAGGGTCAAACGCAGATGCCTCAGATTCTGACGCCAGGATGGTATATGCCTCCTCGGCACTGTACACCCTCTCAGACATATATATTTATAAAATTTTATAATCCAAGCGGATTATTGGTTCTCAGAAGAACCGTTAGGTGTCACAAGAAAATAAAAACCTAAAATCTCTTTAAATCCCTCTAAACCAGCCTCAATTGTTCTAAATCTCCCTAAAAACGCTCTAAATCTACTTCAATTGTTCTGATCTCACTAAATCTACCTAAAATCTCGTAACCTGTCTAATCTGATCTCTCTCACCAAAACACAAGTGAGGAGAGGAGGAGAATCACAGAGGTCAGAGCCAATATTAACAAAATATTGACCTGACATTAGAAATTTTATTTATCTTTTTTCTAACTTCTGTTTGATGAGGCAGGCTAGGAACATCCCACACAAACCCAAGATGACCCTGCCCTTAGAAGGGCAGTGCCATCTTGGCTGTCACTTTTATTTTATTCATTCATTTATTTCTTTTTTTTTTTTTACACTTTTATTTAGTCTGCTGGGTGCCTTGATCCCTCGAGGCACCCAGCAGAGCACCTGATCACTTATGTGATCTTTTTTGTACTGAGTGCCACGATACCTCGTGGCACTCAGTACTTCCTGCCACTACCGGAAGTGATCGCTCGGGGGGAGCGAACACAGACGGACCAGCGGCAGGTAACCATATTGCAAGGATGCCTCGATGTCGAGGCATCCTTGCAATATACTCAGAGCAGCTGGAAGTGATCCGATCGCTTCCAGCGCTCTGTAGAAGTGCGGGGCACCTTTCCGGTGAAACCGGATGTTGATCACTCCCAGGGAGCGATCACAAGGGGCCCCGGCACTTCTGACCACCATTGCACAGATGCCTGGACTCCCAGGCAGCCTGCTGCAATGGTGTTTGAGCTGCTGGAACCGATCCGATCGCATCCAGCGCTAAAAAAAAAAAAAAAAAACGACCACAGGACGTACCATATAGGTCAGCGGGTCTAAAAGAGACCCGTAGCCGTGACGTACATGGTACATTTTTTTTTTTTTTAATCCTCCTAGTGGTATGAGAGTGTGGCTCTGAGTTAATTTCTATGCTGAAAGCGGTACACACTCGGGCTGGATACATTACCTGTCCCTGCGCTCCCTCTCTCTGTCCCCCGCAGTCAGACTCCAGACGATCGTGACGTCATTCTTCCTGGTTCCTGGGAACCAGGGGGCTGCGATCGGCTGGAGGAGAATGCGATCACGGAGATCAGCGAGGGAGCACAGGGACAGGTAATGTATCCAGCCCAATTGTGGCTCGAGGTTACCGCTATCAGCATAGAAAGTTAACCCCGAGCCACACTCGGGAAAACCGCCAGGGAGGTTAATGTGCATATTGAACAGAATTTGGAAAAAATTGTCAGCTTCATTGCCGGTGGATGGCAGCACTATTTTCCAAATTCTGTTCAATATGCACATTAACCTCCCTGGGAGTTTTCCCGAGTGTGGCTCGGGGTTAACTTTCTATGCTGAAAGCGGTATCCCCGAGACACACATTACCTGTCCCTGCGCTCCCTCTGCAATCACATTCTCCTCCAGCCAATCGCAGTGTCCTGCTTCCTGGTTCCCATCTCACGAGAAGGGAACCATGAAGAAGGACGTTGCAATCGTCCAGAGTCTGACTGCAGGGGACAGCGAGGGAGCGCAGGGCCAGGTATGTATCCAGCCCAAGTGTGGCTCGGGGTTACCGCTTTCAGCATAGAAAGTTAACCCAGAGCCACACTCGGGAAAACCCCCAGGGAGTTTAAAGTGCATATTGAATAGAATTTGGAAAAAATAGTGCTGCCATCCCCCAGCAAGGAAGCTTGCAATAGAGTCCTGTGCTAAAGTGTACCAATCCTGTGCGAACTAGGGTTGCCTTGTCTGCCATGGTTTCCTGGACACAATTTATTCTTGCTGATGGACAGCGCATGAAAAAAAGCCACCCTGCAGGATGTAGAATACACGTGCAGCAGGTACAAAAATCTAAAAACGAATCCCCAGTGACCTGCCTCTATTTCCTTCTTGCAGGATATGAATTCTACATGTTGCAGGGTAGATCTTTCTATGCTCTCCCTCTACATGAAATCGTAAGACGTTGGCATCTAGGCAACCCTGGGTGCAACATAAGTTGGGTTTATTTAACAGGGAATTCCCCCCCTCTAAACGGGTTTGCATTTTTTTGTTCTATAACAAGTATTGGGGGGGGGATTAAGTTAACCCCCCACCCCTTAAGGCTAGGGTCAGACGAACGCATTTTTCGCGTCGTCCGTGAAAAAGTGCGGTCGAACGAATGGACGTATTTTGTCACGGAATACGCGATAGCGGTCATACGATGCGCATTTTCGTCTGTGATTTTGTACAGATCATCAATAAAACACTTTTTGCGTCTGGACGTTATGTTGGCCGGACGTTTGCAGCGTCTGACGTCTCCCAATCACATAAACACGCTGCTATGCGGCCGCAGCGCACTCTGTACGTCAGTACTAGCGGTTTGACGTTTGAAAAAATGCGTTCGTTTGCCACTTGCGTTGCACGGACGAACTTTCGTGCGGCCGTTCGTCGTATGTTCCCCGGCATTGGACGTCATTTGCTGCTAGCACGGCCGTGATTTCGTGCGGCTAAACGCACGTTAAAACTGCGTTCGTCTGACCTTAGCCTAAATGGTCACTTCCACACACCATAACACAGGGAGAAGTGACAGGTCCGTAAAGCCACTAGCCAAGTCCTTGAACATTTTTTTTGTAGTGAAAACCTATGCAACATGGAATGAGTGATCGCAAAAGAAAATGTAAGAAAAGTAAAAAAGGAGGCCAAATGGTGTTATTGCATCTGTCAAGCAGGCCTCGCACTTCAATTTCAACATATTTTAGCTATAAATTTGGGCCGAATCAAAAAAAAAAAAAAAATAATCTAAGACCAGGGAAGAATGACAGAAAACCATAAAATTAGTCCTTTGTGCTATAACCGAAGCTCCCTCTACCTTTGTGCCCTCACCCTCCTTGGCACCCGTGCCCACACTATACATGCCCTCTGTGCCGGTTGGAGAATGCTGAATCCTGCCAAGAGATCGTGGACCAATGTGACAAAGCCAGTTTTCAAGGACAATGGGCATAAGGAGAACCTAAGGGTTAACAAGTTAAATGTATTTCTATTTTGAAACTGTATTTTAGGCGTTGGTTTGTGTTAGCAAGAACAATACGTCTACACTGTATCTCTGTTTGTTCTTAGATTGATCTGATGCGGTGTTTGCTAAACTCGTCTAGTGTGTACTAATTAGGTTTGTGCGTCTCCAGAAGGAATTCTCCCCCCCCCCCCCATGTAGAGGATGTGTTTTGCTGTTTTTGTCATGTTACACCCCCCCCCCCTCTGTTTTGTCTATAAATGGACCACGTTCCCAGTAAAACATTCATTCGCCTGCATTAAGCTGTGTCTGGTGTATGGGGAGAGATCCTTCGAATTATACAGCACTCCCTCAAGTTCCGGCTGAGGGTTGTGGGAGAAGGAAAGCTGCTGCGGCTCAGCTTGGCTGGAGAGAAGGGACGGACGCTGTAACAGGTTCAGGTCTGGTCCATAAGTCGGAAACCAGTAAACCCCAGTTGCTGTTACAAGTAGCAAGTAGACAGAGACGATACATGTTGAACAGTTGATGTTTCTTTAATAAATATTCAGAGGTAGTTGTGCTTATGCAAGCGTAAGATTGCAGGTTGCGGATCCAGGTCTATCCCTTTCATGCGGCAGAGGCCAATACCAACTGCGGCATTTTGTAAGACGTTCGGAAGGCTAATAGTACAGAGAAACATTTTAGGGCTTCCTGTATTGTTATTTATTAATGAAACCGCACATGTTAAAATTAGAGATGGGGGGGGGGGGGGGAGAATCTGTCATGGATTAGATTTAAGTGGCTTTTTTTTTCCACCATTAAAGACAACCAGGTTTTTAGGAAGCAATTCTGGCGCAAAGCTCTGCAAACTCCGGCATCCACATGTTTTGAAACTACTTTTCCAAAAATCAACCTAATGAGGTGCTGAGCATCATGGGTGATGTCATTCCAAGACATCTGGAGGGCCACGGTTGGACAGCACTATTCTAAAGCTTCACCTTTAGAATGTTATTCCCACAGTCATATAGAGAGTCTGCTTTAGTGTTGATTAAAATAATTAACCCAAAATCCTAAACATACCACTGCTTGCCAACATGAATATTTCAGAAAAACCTCATACATGGTTTCAAACGCATCATCCAGGAATGGTCTAGACCTGTGGATGGTGAACCTTGGCACCCCAGATGTTTCTGAACTACCAGTCACATGATGCTCTACCTGTCCAATTTAGGATTAACTTCCCTAGCGTTCAGATTCTGACAAAACATCAGAATCGGAACGCTAGGGAGGTTAATCCTACAAGTCAGAATCGGAACAATTTATTGCCCCCCCCTCCCCCCCAAGCAGAATTCGAGTGTGGCTCGGGGTTAAATGCATTGCAGAAAGCAGTAACCCCGAGCCACACTCAAGCTGCCGCTAGATACATACCCGACCCTGTCCTCCCTCGCTGACCCCACATTCTCCGGCGGTAGCGACATCCTACTTCCCTTCTTGCGAGAAGGGAACCAGAACATCATGATTGCTGGAGAATGCCATCGCAGAGGTCAGCGAGGGAGCGCAGGCACGCATACAGCCCGAGTGTGGCACGGGGTTACCGCTCAACCCTGAGCCACATTCGGGAAAACCACCAGGGAGGTTAAGAATCGAAGGACATGTAGTTCTGAAGGATCTGGTGTGATGAGGTTCACCATCACTGGTCTAGACAGTCCTCAAATGTTGTCACACACCTGTCTGCATCAAGAAACAAATATCAATATAGCGTTAAATTAGACCTAAGAAACATGGATGATGTAGCTTCCCACCCAGGATTGAATTTAGTAATATTGATTTTGATATTTCAACATCCTCCCCCTGTGCAAAACAGATTCTGCCAACAACAGACCTGTGGGGTTAATGCAACTCACCAAGAGGTGTCACAGGACTATGAATGCCTGAACGTTGGAAAGGAACAGCAGACAAATATATAAATCTCCCACGGCAGAAAGATACACAGTAAACACTTCTCTTTCTGCTGTGATATTTTTTGCTGGTTTGTTTTATTGCAGAAATTAAATACAGTTTATGAAAGTTGACAGGACTGGCATTTTAAAAAGTATATCCAGTAATCTAAATCAGTCTTTCATTTTTAAATCCAGATGTGAATAAACAATGAGCATTTCTGTGAATGCAGCGTTATATGTTCTTCCTTGGTAAGAAGTATTTTCTGTCCTTGTGCGTCCAATAAAACCCACAGTCCCTCATCTCCACCCCCCCCCCAGTTAAAAACAGAAACATCGCTTCTTTTTAACTACTCAAAAAGCAAAGCACTTCACATGACCATTAGGAGTTATAAATACTAAAGGGCTAGATTACATAATGTGATTTATGCAAGGGTTAACGTCAGGATAACGCATGCCCCCCTGATTACATTCCCAACGCCAAAAAAAAAAAAAAAAATCCATTAGCCCATCGGTGCTTGTGCGAGCCTACTGCGCATCCTATACTTAACATGGGAGCGCAATCAGTAATTAGCGTATTACCTTACTTATCCTAATTACTGCACCAATGTGGCAACATTTTGCATTTCCCCAAGGTGTTCTGCAGACTGAATCCTGCAATCACTGAGCAGCCAATCATGTCACCTGTGCTGTGCTTCAGATATCTGGAAAACGGGGCCGTTAGCAGGTCCTGAGGACAGGTTCGGGAAACCCTCGTCTATGGGGCTATTAACTTTCCACCAACCTTGGAATAGGGCCCAATATTTCTGACAGCAAAGACCTATAAATGGCTAAATGAGAACAATGGACTTCATCCACAGCTTTGGCAGATTTAATTGGCATCAGCTAACCCCCCCACAAATCTGATAGCAGCCCGAAACACTGCCTCTGGCCACAAGGAGCAGAGTGAGACTGTGGACAAATAGCCCCCAGTCTACCTCGGCAGCCCGCTGTGACCTTGCAATTGGGCTGGGCTCGCAGCCCGGCAGCGCCATCTTTGATGCAGTCCCTTGGACTCCAGGAGGGGATACTCGTGGTGGCACGAAAGCACTACCGTGAGTATCACCTAGGGTAGTGTGGGGATCCGGGGCAGGCTGCTGAATTGGCACCTGCCCTGGAATCCCACGCCAAAATGAAGATCCTACAGGGAAACCTGCAGGCGCAGGTTCTCTCAGTAATCTAGCCAAAAGGCACGTGAATTCTACCCATCTAGCCATGACGACTACAAAACCCTATGCAGTGGTTTTGGCCATGATTGGTTTTGCAGGAGCTGTACAGTACAAGTACCAGACGTTTCAGAACTGCATCTCCCATGATGCTACTCATTAAAGTGGACAGAGCCTTGAGGTAAATGTACTTCCAAAGCATGTGGAGGGCCACAGAGGAGCTTCCATTAGGAGGTTGGATACAACTGTCCGGTCTATGGATTACAATGCATTTAAAAATAAATGTTTCAACACCCTTAGAACCGTCATGCTGGTTGCATGACATTAAAAGCGCTCCAGCTCGGGTTAGGCAGGTTCACAGCAGCATCGCTGTGCTTCACATTATGACACTAAAAGGTTTGGAGGATCCAGCCGCCTAAACCGGGCTAGGGTGAGGAATCATGCTTTCATCCAGCGACCCAACAGATGAATTGGGGCACCATGGTTTTAGCTGTGAGTATAAATGCATGTGCTTTGTTGCAAGAATCCTACCCATAATCCTTGGACAATGTATCGTTTTCACGATCTCAAGATGGAATTTACAAAGACCATGGATAAAATAATTAAAAACAGAAGTGGAGACTTATCGGAGTGAGGCGGCCGGCGATTCTTCTGTCATAAATATACAGAAACCTAAGGGGGTTATTCATAGAATACCAAAGTTTAAGATTGTGGCCGACAGACTGAATTTAAACCGCGGCAGGAAGAGCTTCAATGAACTTTCTCCAGCCACCATTTGATTTTCCCCTCTCTGGATCGCTATAGTTTGTCGTTGTTGCAACGATATTAGACTACAGTGTTCTGTGAATAACATGTGAGATTCAAAACAGGTGGAATTTGCTGGAACAAAATCAGGAGAAAGAGGGTTAAATGTTATTGCAATAGTTATCCGGGAGGGGTGACATTCGCCAAGAGACACAAATACACTGTGCCCATTAAAACATCACCACTTCATTAAACACTCAAGTGCTTCTTTGCAGCACATAAATCCATTCCACCATCAAAGTGGTTCCCTCACTGATGAATTTCCCGAGCTCATGGCATCTATGCATGTTAGAGGGGAAAAGCAAAAAGGGAGGAAGAGCGGAGGAGAAAGAGCAAAAAAAGGGAGGAAGAGCAAAAAAAGGGAGGAAGAGCAAAAAAAGGGAGGAAGAGCAAAAAAAGGGAGGAAGAGCAAAAAAAGGGAGGAAGAGCAAAAAAAGGGAGGAAGAGCAAAAAAAGGGAGGAAGAGCAAAAAAAAGGGAGGAAGAGCAAAAAAAGGGAGGAAGAGCAAAAAAAGGGAGGAAGAGCAAAAAAAGGGAGGAAGAGCAAAAAAAGGGAGGAAGAGCAAAAAAAGGGAGGAAGAGCAAAAAAGGGAGGAAGAGCAAAAAAAGGGAGGAAGAGCAAAAAAAGGGAGGAAGAGCAAAAAAGGGAGGAAGAGCAAAAAGGGAGGAAGAGCAAAAAAAGGGAGGAAGAGCAAAAAAGGGAGGAAGAGCAAAAAAGGGAGGAGAGCGGAGGGGGAAGAGCAAAAAAGGGAGGAAGAGCAAAAAAAGGGAGGAAGAGCGGAGGGGGAAGAGCAAAAAGGGAGGAAGAGCGGAGGGGGAAGAGCAAAAAGGGAGGAAGAGCGGAGGGGGAAGAGCAAAAAGGGAGGAAGAGCGGAGGGGGAAGAGCAAAAAGGGAGGAAGAGCGGAGGGGGAAGAGCAAAAAGGGAGGAAGAGCAAAAAGGGAGGAAGAGCAAAGGGGGAAGAGCAAAAAGGGAGGAAGAGCGGAGGGGGAAGAGCAAAAAGGGAGGAAGAGCGGAGGGGAAAAGCAAAAAGGGAGGAAGAGCGGAGGGGAAAAGCAAAAAGGGAGCAAGAGCGGAGGGGAAAAGCAAAAGGGAGCAAGAGCGGAGGGGAAAAGCAAAAGGGAGCAAGAGCGGAGGGGAAAAGCAAAAGGGAGCAAGAGCGGAGGGGAAAAGCAAAAGGGAGCAAGAGCGGAGGGGAAAAGCAAAAAGGTGGAAGAGGGAAAAAAGTTGGAAGAGAGGGAAACAAAGGAGAAAAGGGGGGGGGGGGAGCAAAAAAAAAAAAAAAAAAAAGGAGAGACAATATGTATCTGTCTTAATGGAAACCATTGGCAGAAAGTTCACTTTTAAAAAGAGACAGCAAAAACAACATGTAAACCCAATCACACTTGTTAAAGTGCTCCCATCATACAGACCAGCAGGACGCTGCCATCTTAATATATCATTGACACAGCAATCTGACAGCCAAAAAAAAAAAAAAAAAGCTGATTTTTAGCTCAGGTGAGATCAGGAGACAATTACCCAGCAGCGATAATGACGGGAGAGAGCTTTAAAGAGGCAGCAACAATTGTGTACGCTCACCTAAAACCGGTTCTATAACCTATGTATTAACCAGCTTGCAGTATAAGGATTAGGTTTTGAAGGAACTTGACCCACGTATGGAACTTCTAAAGCAGGGGTCAGCCACCAGATGTTTTGGTACTACATCTCCCATAAGACTTTTACTTTGCGAGAGGCTGAGCATCATGGGAGATGTAGTCCCAAAACATCTAGGAGGGCCGTGGTTGCCGATCCTTGTTCTAAAGGATAGAAATCAGCAAGACCTGAAGCCCTGTCAGCACATTACTCTGGTTTTCTTCACTACTTTGACAGGCAAAGTCCATACATACTGGGTAGAGGGGGGAGCTGCCGGAAACACTCTGATCCCTAGGATGTGCTGATGGCCTCCAGGAAATCCATATTGCAGAGTGCATTAAATTCCTTAGTGTTCAGCATTACATGTTTTTATATAGAATAGGTGCTCCAATGGATTAGCACAGAATCTGGGACTGCCGCTTCATTTTTCACGGAGGCGGCGGTGGGGATGATTTCTGTTTTTGGATAAACGGAAGCAGATTCTTCTCTGCTTTTATAAGACACTATCTCAGATACGCCACTAAATTTGTTCACAAATTTTTTTTGCATATAAAAAGGATTATCCTGTACATTTATCAGTTTGTTCTTGTAGCCACTTACATAATACACAAAAAAATAAAACCTTGAAATTACGAGATTTTAGTACAGCGAGTTCTTAACGACAAAATTAAATTGTCATAAAAAGTTTAAAATCTAGATCAACAATATCCGGAAATATCTAACAAAAAAATAAAAATTACGTAACTCCACTAGGTACTGTGTTTCAACGTTTGCGTCGGCAAATGTTCATCTTCATTAGACACCGATATCTTCATTAGACAGAAAAAAAAAAAAGTCAAAAATTACAAACCGTCGGGTTCGACTTGTGTAACGTTCCGATTTCTATCCCACAAAAAGGAGAGCAGGGGGGAAAAAAAACAAGAAAAAAAATCCAAAAAACATGAGGTTTACTCCATTCAATATTAAATAGCAGAAGTATCCAATACATTAAAATATAAAAAAAGTACATTTTTGTTCCGTAACTGGTCTTCGAAGGTAGACTTGCGTCTAAAACTCATTGCTTTTTCAGTTTTGATGCATTAGTGTCAGAAGTTGCCTCTCCGTTCTGCTGCAACTTTTCCTCTTCGTTCCGGTTTTCCTGCTTCAGCCTTCGAATTTCTTTATAACGTAGAGTAATGTCTCTGCGGAAAGAAACGAATAAACATTGGTTAGGAGTCTTTGACGGGGATTGGTTGATCAGAATCATTGCACACACCCCTTGCAGATGTAGGACCTGAAATCATGTCAGACACGAATGGAAGAGGTTACAAAGAAAGGTTATGACGACACTAGGCTCTCCAACACAATGTGGCTTTCCTGCAGAATCACAAGAACGATTTGTAGCAACATTCCGCACTGGGGAAGTAAACAAGTTGGGTCAGTCAAGCACACCACATGCAACTGTACTGACGTGCCTCCCGGCATCGCGACGCTGTGATGGACGCTTCGACGGGGTCGGGAACACGCGGTCGTGCGCGCAACAGCAGCCGTGTTGAAAGCCTCTCAAAGTGCTACAACTCACGTTCGACAGGGCTGCAAAGCGCAATCCTCCGTAAGAGGATCGAGCCTTGCAGCGCTGAGCGCACTAACTGCACTCAGCGAGGTGGTCAGACGGGCGTCAGAGTGGAAGGAAAGTCCACTCTCAAGGACGTTCCTTCCGCTCTCAAAAACGCTCGTCTGACGTGACCCCAGCCTTACAAGGAACCAGTGGCGGAAGTACCAGGGTCGCAGTTGCGACTGGGCCCTGGCATTCCGCCACTGGAGGGGGGCCCGGCGCCGCCCGCCAGATTCCGGCAATCAGCGCCGGAATCTGGGAGCCGCGCGCTGGCCGTCCCTCTCCCTGCGAGCAGCCACTGACCTGCAGCTTGGCCACTCACGTGGGATAGGAACCACCTGACCAGCGCGCGAGACCTCTGCGCTGATCAGGTGGTTTCCGGCGAGCGGCCAAGACGCATGCTTCCAGCGGCCGCTCGCCTCGGAGAACAACGGAACGCCGGCGGAGCCTGCCCTGGGGCCAGCAGAGGTGAGAGCTGGGGGCCCTATATATACACCCATGAGCTGGGGGCCCTATATATACACCCATGAGCTGGGGGCCCTATATATACACCCATGAGCTGGGGGCCCTATATATACACCCATGAGCTGGGGGCCCTATATATACACCCATGAGCTGGGGGCCCTATATATACACCCATGAGCTGGGGGCCAATATACATCCATGAGAGCTGGGGGGCCCTATATATACCCATGAGAGCTGGGGGGCCCTATATATACCCATGAGAGCTGGGGGGCCCTATATATACCCATGAGAGCTGGGGGGCCCTATATATACCCATGAGAGCTGGGCGGCCCTATATATACCCATGAGAGCTGGGGGGCCCTATATATACCCATGAGAGCTGGGGGGCCCTATATATCCATGTGAGCTGGGGGCAATACCATCTTTGTCTTATTTTGCAGTGAAAAATAAGTAAAAATACATAGAGATCTTTTTTTGGGGGGGCCCTTCGTGTATTCTTGCACCGGGGCCCTCAGGTTTCTAGTTACGCCACTGCAAGGAACCAGACAAGAAATGTAGTAGAGGTTCTGCACACAGGAGCTTACGATCTACAGGAGTTAGAGAACAAAAGAGTTACCAACAGCGATCAGGATTTCTAATACCAAATTATCAGACATGGAGATGTGCATGGTAGTAAAGCAAGCTAGTGTGGATAGGTTTAGACAAATATACATTTATTTAACCTCCCATACGTTACGATTCTGACATTTTCTATGTCAGAATCGTTACAATTATTTTCAGCACCCCTGGCGGTATTCGTGCAGCTCGGGGGTTAAACTTTCAGGAATGAAAGCGGTAACCCCGAGTCTCACTCTGGGCTGTATACATTGTCGCCTCCGGACGATCACAACGTCACACCTCCTGGTTCCCTTCTCACGAGAATCAGGAAGCAAAACGCTGAGAGGAAGGAAAGAAGGAAAGAAAGAAAGATATATAATCAGACTGGAAACTACATATACATATAATTAAAATAGAAAAAAAGAGAAAGCAACTGAAGTAACACACGCTCCTCTGTAAAGGGAGCTAAAAGCTGCTCAGTGATTCCCCCTGCTGGACTTGGAATAAAGTTCACTGTGCAAGAGAAAGCTATTAGAGCATCTAAAAAAAAAAAAAAAAAAAAAAGAAGTCTGTTTATATACATATCTAAATTAAGAATTTTATTTATCTTCCATGCTGTGTGTCGGTTACAAAACGCATAGACGGACAAAAAACAAACCCATCAACAATGAAGGTGCATGTCAAGACGAAGGAGGCTCTGGGTTTACAAACTCCAGATGGCTGGCTAGACTGGATCGACGCACAGGATTTCACATGAGCAATATACGTGGCAGCGACCTGTGTCGTTTTCGAAGGCTAGGGTCAGACGAACGCATGTGCAGCCGCACTTGATCACAGCCGTAGTAGCAGCAAATGACAGCCAATGACGGGCAATATACGAAGTACGGCCGCACAAACGTCCGGCTGCGCAACGCAAGCGGCAAATTGCATTTTTTCAAGAATGTGATACCACTAGTACTGACGTACAGAGTGCGCTGCGTCCGCTAGCGGCATGTGTGCGTGATTAGGAGACGTCAGACGCTGCTAATGTCCGGCCAACATAACGTCCAGATGCAAAAAAGGGTTTTATTGATGAAATCACGAATGAAAATACGCATCGCATGACCGCGATCGCGTATTCTGTGAAAAAATGCGTCCATTCGTTCGAACGCACTTTTTCATGGACACGAAAAATGCGTTCGTCTGACCCTAGCCTAATAGTCAAACAAGTTGTAGCATAGGAGTAGATGGCTCTGTCTGGCTTGATCAAACATCCCCCCCCCCACCTGAAATAGAATTTTTTTAAGATGAAAACCAAAGTGGTAATTTCCTACACCGCTTCATTCTTTTAGCACAGTGTTTCCCAAACCTGTCCTCGGGACCCTCCGCCTCGCCACTTTTTCCAGGTATCTGAAGCACAGCACAGGTGATATGATTTGCTGCTCAGTGATTGCAGGATTCAAGCTGCATTTCCCCAAGGTGATCTGCAAAATCTGGCCTGGGTGAGGGTCCCGAGGACAGGTTTAGGAAACACGGTTTTAAACAGGTCCTAGGTTGAGCTCATGTTATAAAGGTGTTACCAAGAGGATGTGAAAAACTTAAAGCGACATCACCAAAAAAAAATGAAATTATTGGGTTTATTTGATGTTGCCGATATTTTCCATGTGCTTTGTTTTTCTGTTGTAGGTTTATAGTTAAGAAAATATTTGACACTAGATGTGTCACTGGGTGCATCCCTTGTGTGTAAACTTACCTTACGTTTTCGACAATTACAAACTGACTACGGAAGCGTCCAATGAAAAAGACTTTGCGCCTGTTGCCATGTGTGGAACGCTTGTTCACACCTGCGTTTTTGATGACGAAAATGCGCAAATGCCCATTTCAGCGCGTTCACATTGAAGTCTATGGCCACAAACGCGCTGTAATATGCACCAAAGAAGCTCCTGTACTTCTTTGGGCGTAGGGAGTTTTACAGCGCGTTCCTATGCGCATGTGAACCATGCCCATAGGAAATAATGGGATTTCAGTGTTTGAGCGTTTTACAGCGTGTAGGACCGCGTTGTAAAACGCCCACGTGTGAACCAGGCCTGAGAGTGAACGTTCCTTCCTCTGACGCCCGTCTGGCCACCTCGCTGAGCGCAGTTAGCGAGCTCAGCACTGCAAGGCTCGATCCTCCAATGAAGGATCATGCTTTGCAGCCCAGAACGCGCGTTGTAGCATTTTGAAGGGGAGGCTTTCAGCATGTCCACTGTAGTGCGCGCAATACAAGGTGTGGCCTCCCCCGTTGAAACGTCACAACACTTCGACGGAAGGCACGTCAGTACAGGCGCACATAGTGCGCTCGTCTGACACTGGCTTAAGCAATGCTTCATTTTCCTTCTCACCAGGAAGATCTGAACATGTGTGAAATACTCAAACATAAGGGTTGTAAATCATATTTGATAAACTTATGCCTAGTCATCTCAAATATCATCAGATTGGCGATAGGAGGGAGAAATGGGATTTATATGGAAGTAAAATCACCTAATAAAGAAGCGCCACACCGTCCAGATCAACACGAGAACTATTCCAAGGATCCAACACTGCGTGACGTAAAAGGGTAAAGGCAGCGTCAGCGTGTGTGGGTCGTACTTTGCGACGATCAGAAACTCCGTCACAGTTATTGCAGCCACCATCCACGCCTGCTGTCCCAGCTTTTTATGGATTTGCCTGAGAAAAGACAAGGTACATATTAACTAGAAAAAAAAAATTAAAGTGGCATTAAAGACATTTCAAATGCAATTGGAGGATTAAAAAAAATATATATATATAAAAATTGGAAGGGCCTCTCCACGCACCTAGGGTTGCCAGGGCAGCCATGTTTTGCTCGACGCATATAATTTATTCATGCCGATGGGCAGCGCATGAAAAATGCATCCCCACTGCATGTATAATTCATATATTGCAGGTAAGGAATCTCAGGTGATATGCCTGGATTTCCTTCCTGCAGAATATGAATTATACATGGTGCAGGGCAGCACTTTCCCCTGTGCCCCTCTCTGCATGAAATAATATGTGTCCGGGAAAACATGGCCGATCTGGCAACCCTACATGCACCCTGACCACATTACTAAGCCAAAGAGGTCAATGTGCGTAGCGTGCCCTCCACCCTTCCCTGACAGTTTTTTAATGGTAGTGTGAAGCACAGCATTTTCCTCCACACAGCTCCACAAATGTTCAATATCCCACCTGCCAGGAACCGGTGACGTGGGCACACTCTGCATACTGAAAGCATCCTGTCTATGAACACTCGCAGCGGCAAGCGATCTGAGAGACGGCACAAAATGACAATCCCATCGTTCTGCGTCATCGCGTACAGAAGTATGCAGGTTCTGTTTGATACTCCTTTTGTGTAGTGTACACTATGACTGACACTGACACACGTGAGGAGGACCTTTCGGAAGCCCTGAGACGAAGAGGAGAAGCAACTGAGCGCCGAGGGAGAAGAGGCGAGCACGTCAGCCGAAATAAAAAAGTATATAAACATAATTTGGCAGATGCCGTCAGCCACACCTGCTGAATTTTTAAAGGGGAAAAAAGGGGTGAGTAAATTTATAAGTCGAGTGGCCCTTAAGACATTCTGTCCTTGTCAGACGTGCATATCCTGATGCAGATTTCATTAATGGACGTAGTAGGTACATTTGGTACAGTTTCCAGAAATTTAAGCCTTTTGCTTTGCCATGCTTGCACTATGCATAACCTCCAGTGGGTAAATACTCCAAATTTCTGGTCATTCTTAGCAGGAGCGCTGGGATGCCCGCCATATGCACACTATAGGACCCCACACATTTTTAGAATACTTGTTGGTACAGAAATGGGATAATTGTGCGAGGCCTAGTGGGCAGTTACGGCGACACCTCGTGCAACCGCTACCACTCGACTAGAATAGGGCTTCGTGAGGTGGGAGAGACAAAGTGAACTTACGAGTCATCCATGAAATCATAGATCTCTCTCATGGCCACGCCGCCCACGTTGACAAAGAATACGAGCCGTAACAAGACCAAGTAGTGTTCTGGGGGCATCCATAGGACAAATTTGAGGTAAAACGTGTTGAGCTCTGCCAATAAAAACTGAACAGGATATAAACATGTAGCTTGAAGACCAAAAAGTTCACAAGATTTGAAAAACAAAGATAATTCCCAACAGAAATGAAATAGCCCTCACTTCCAGTGGCGTGCCGGGTGGTCACCTGCTTCACTATGGGCCGGGGATCACAGTGACCTTCAAAGACATCGGGCTCATTTGTGCATTTCTACTCTATGATAGTCATTCACCAATGGAAGAAAACGTTTGGGTTGCCGCACAATGCCCTTTGCCTGGGTTCATAGTCACTGGGATCCCCTAAAAGAAGTATAAAAACCCATTACCCTACAAGTTCCCAAAATAAATATATATCCATCCGAATGAGACAGAGAGCGCGAGACAGAGAGCGCGAGACAGAGAGCGCGAGACAGAGAGCGCGAGACAGAGAGCGCGAGACAGAGAGCGCGAGACAGAGAGCGCGAGACAGAGAGCGCGAGACAGAGAGCGCGAGACAGAGAGCGCGAGACAGAGAGCGCGAGACAGAGAGCGCGAGACAGAGAGCGCGAGACAGAGAGCGCGAGACAGAGAGCGCGAGACAAGAGAGCGCGAGACAGAGAGCGCGAGACAGAGAGCGCGAGACAGAGAGCGCGAGACAGAGCGCGAGACAGAGCGCGAGACAGAGAGCGCGAGACAGAGAGCGCGAGACAGAGAGCGCGAGACAGAGAGCGCGAGACAGAGAGCGCGAGACAGAGAGCGCGAGACAGAGAGCGCGAGACAGAGAGCGCGAGACAGAGAGCGCGAGACAGAGAGCGCGAGACAGAGAGCGCGAGACAGAGAGCGCGAGACAGAGAGCGCGAGACAGAGAGCGCGAGACAGAGAGCGCGAGACAGAGAGCGCGAGACAGAGAGCGCGAGACAGAGAGCGCGAGACAGAGAGCGCGAGACAGAGAGCGCGAGACAGAGAGCGCGAGACAGAGAGCGCGAGACAGAGAGCGCGAGACAGAAGAAATAGAACATTGTTCATTTTAAGTATGCTGATACAGCCGTATCAGAGTTCCCCTATGCGGCACTACATACAGTAAGGGAGACCACGTAAAGTTCAATGTGGTGCAAAAGGTCTCAATGAAAGAAAACAAACCGATCACTATGTACATATATAATAAACGGAAAATAAAAAAAAAAATATATAAAAAATTAAAATGCAAGTCCACTTAAATACACTACTCGTGGACCTGGTCCACTATGGTGTAATAGAAGATTTCTTCTGTTAACTGTTTAGTGACTAGACCTGTAGGTTAAGTCTGGAGAATTGGCAGAAGTGAAAAATCTAGGTCTAAATAGCTGATTTGGAAAGGGAAATGAGGGAGAATTTCACTTCTGCCAATTCTCCTGACTTCACCCTTTAGTGAATAGACCTGCTGGTGGTGTGTGTCTACGTATTTTAGTCATTCAGCAGTGACCACTGAGGGACACGCACAGAGCAAAAGGACGCCTCACCAAGGATATCATCCTTTGCCAACACATCAATGGGGATGTGAGCCTGGATGGCATATCGCTGGGAAAGTGAACCCATCACTGACCTTAAAAAAAGACTAATTAGGTTTCTGTGGTGGACGCGATGCAAGCTCATTTTTAATAGACACCAATTCCTATCAAATTAATAATCGGAGAATTAGACCTATTGTTCTGGTCCAGTGTCAGTGCCGGGTGAAGCGGTTTCTATTTTGGAGTTGCACATGGGCTGTGGGAGGTTTAATATTTATCACACACTCAATGTCAAATCGAGTTACGTCACTTGGTGGAAATTTGGCAAGACGCACCAGGATCAGTCTGCCAGCAAGTTGTGCAACTTGGCAGTAGGTTTCCATTCAAACTCGACCCCAGCTTGAAGGTGCCAACTGAAAGGCTACGCTTCTTATCTTCATGCTGGGAGATAAAAATAGATTTCACAATTTTTTTTAAATAACAAAAGTAGGGTTTGCCTGTGAGGTTAAAGTGACATTAAACCCTCAGATTTTTTAACATAAACCAATACTGTATTTGTGTGCCTTACTGTAATCCATAGTTGTTTTCCTTCTCTTTGCTGTTCTTCCTTTTAAATCCGTATCTCTTCTCATACTGGGGGAGAACTTCCTTTAGCAGCTGGCTGCCACTTCCTGTAATACTGGCTCAGGTTGCAAACCTATACACAGACACTAGGGATGCACCGATACCACTTTAAGACCGAGTACAAGTACCGATACTTTATGTCATGGTAAGAACAGACCTTATAAATGTCCCCAGCTCGTGGATACTGCCCCACAGCTCACCTGGCACTCTCCGCGATCATACTTACCTTCCTGAGCGACACCGGGAAAGTTTCTGCGCGTGCGCTCATTGGAAGGCCCCTAGCCGCGATCACGTGACCGCGGCTGGGGGCCTTCCAAAGAGCGCACGCGCAGAAACTTTCCCGGCGTCGTTCAGGAAGGTAAGTATGAAAGCAGAGTGCAGCTGCAGAGCCTGTCAGAGCAGTCGGACAGCCGCCCCAGCCCCTCGGATGTCGGCTCGATACCGGCTTCCGGTATCGGGGAAAATATCAGGGGTACTGCACGAGTACCAAGTACTCCTGCAGTACCCGGTATCAGCCCCGATACCGATATTAGTATCGGTGCAACCCTAACAGACACCATGTATCCATTAGAGACAAGGCAGTCTGCTGAAACAGGAAGTTCTCCCCTAGCATGAGAAGAGATAAGGATTTAAAAGGCAGAGCAGCAAAGAAGGAAAACTACCATGGATTACAGTAAATCACATTACAGTATTGTTTTATGTTAAAAAAATCCGAGGGTTTAATGTCACTTTAAGGCTCTGCTCAAAATCACAAAAACCCCAGCGCCTCTTCACTAAAAGTCTATTCGGTTGAAAGAGGTTGCAGTTTGTGTATATATATAAAAAAATTTTAACTAAAATATAAAGTCTATTCAAAAGAAAGGTGAAACTCAGGAGAATGACTGGAGAAGTGAAAATTCTTAGTCAAAATAGTCAAACCATAAAAATTCTCCCACATCTCACTTTACAAATCGGCTATTTGGTCTAGATTGTTCTCTGCCAGTTCTCCTTGTTTTCACCTTTCTCTGAATAACCCCAAAAACTATACTACACAAGCAGGCAGCATCAGCGTATCTGGATCGATTTATAAGAAAGACAGCAAGCCTTTAGGGCTTTATCCCCACCGGTGAATTGGTTGAGAACAGTATATAAATGTAGATGGGCCAGAAAGATCTATAAAGTACGTACCACAAATATAATGCCACACACCGCCAGCCACCTTCGCAGGTTTGAAGCGGGTTTCCACTCAAACTTAACCCAGCTGTAAGGTGTGAACTGGAATGCAATTCTCTTCATCTTTCCCCTGGGAAAATACAAAAGTAATGATCGTAATTAAAAATACTCACCTTTCAAATTTTACTAAAGTCTTAAAAAAGGGCCCGAAAAAGAGCAAACCTTCCAACAAGAACCAAATGTACGCTCGCATCAATGATAACCAGATGTTAATCGGGATAAGTCAACCAATCACATCAGTATAGTCAAGAAATGCTTCACTTGGTCCTTTTATTTCTGATCCAGAAAGGTTTCGTCACCTTCAGAATTTTTTGGGTCTTTAAACCCTTCACTAGCAAGTGATTTTCCAAAAAACAAAAATTGTCAGAAACCAGTGTTTCTTGTAAAATCATTAATTTTAGGCGTAATAAATAGCTATTACTGTAAATAATCTATTTGGCCAGTAGATGGCATGGATCTACTGCCAAATTGAGTTAGGAGGTTTGAGCGACTGGTCTATTTTTTTCTTGCATCGGCTGCTGAAAGCTCTGAAAGATCAGGCTTTCAGCAGCTGATTTTACAGTTTTAGCTCGTTGAGCATTGTGCCCACAGGGCTCAAACTCTAGGGGCACCTTCTGCAGCCCAAAAGCAAGCGCATTTCATTAGCTTTCGGGCTGCCGATCAGCAGATCGAGATATTTTGATATTGGAGCACCAAATGGTGCCTTTGAAGTCACTCTCAGCAGTGACAGGGTTAAGAGCAGCTGGTAGAACGATGCGCCTGGTAAAGCAGCTTGGTAGAGCGAGGAAGGTGGTAGAGCACCGCCAGAGAAATGTATGTGCGAACACTTGAGCACGTAAGGGTTTCACAATGATTTTGAAAGAGGTCACAGTTCAACCTACCTGTACGTAGGGATATTCCAAAGACCCTGCCATTGGTATGGTTTCATAGATAACCATTTTAGTGTCTTCATTCCACAATAAATTCCAAAGCCGTTACAAACCAATACGTCCATTATCCACTAAAGGGAGAAATATATATTAAACAGATATATTTTTAGCTAGATTTTAAAAATTTGCTGAAATTTAGGAACTGTTTTTACTGCAAAATTTGAAAATTTGACCAAGATGAAGAAAAAAGATGATAAACAAACATGTACAAGGAGATTTCAAGCTGCCTCCTTACATCGAATTGGGCGATTGGTAGCAATAAATAAAAGTCTTGACTCCCATTTCCAGCAGAAAAGCTGCATCAACACAAAGTGAATGGGAAACACACACATCTGAGGCATCTGTTGTAGGTTCCACCACCTTGTAACTGGGAGATTTGCGTAATATGTGTAACGACGGCTCCTTTGGATAACTGGCGAGCACTTGAGATCTCACACAACGTATGTCCAAGCAAGCATGCAATGGGTAGGCATAAAACGTCCAGTAAAGCACTTACATGGTCCCACCAACATTCGCTGAAGTTTGGCAGCTGATGTTCCAGGCTATATTCCAAGAACTCAAACATAACGCTTATCATCATGCACATCCACCAATCTCGAATCACTAGTGTCTGAAGAACAGGAACAAAAGTACAGTCAATCCAACTTGTATTAACATTGCATTCAGAGGGGAACCCCCCCCCCCCGCATTTGTCCGAATATCTAGTTTAAATCTGGGGGGGGGGGATGCTGATTGAATCCACATTTAGTGAAATGCTAACGTTTGACACTGTTGCACTGTAACCGAAGCTCCCTCTACCTTTGTGCCCTCACCCTCCTTGCCCCCACTATGCATGGCCTCTGTGCCTGTTGGATAAGTGTGGATGCTGGCCTCATGCCAAGAGATCATGGACCAATATGGCAAAGCCAGTTCAAGGACAATGGGCTTACGTGGGCACCTATCTTGAAACTGTATTTTAGGAGTTGGTTTGGGTTAGTGATATAAATGTAGGACTTCTTGTTCTCGCTGTTTGACCCTAGATTAAATCGGTTGTCTGTTTGCTAAACCTGTGTAGTGTAACTGCTCAGGTTTCGGTTTCTCCTGAAGGAATTCAAATCCCCCCTCATGTAGACAATGCATTCAGTTGATTATGTCACGTTAAGTCCCCCCCCCCTCCCTGTTTCCCATATAACTGGTCCCATTTCCAATAAACTTATTACTATTCCTCTGCATGAAGCGGTGTCTGGTGTTTGGGGAGAGATATGTGGAATTATACAGCAATCCCTCAAATTCTGGCTGAGTGTTGTGAGGCAAAGGAAAGCTGCTGCAAATCATTAGCTCTTGAGGAAGCTGTGTGTCATGACTGCAAAACGTGCATTGAGCATTTCCCAAGTTACATATACATATATAGAATTCCTGTCTACCATGGCTTATATATTGCTATAGCCAACTGCTGGGATTGCACATTCTGTAGACTCTCAGAAGTCTATTTTTAGGGGCAGATTAGAGATCAATACAGATTCTCTTTGAGAGATGTATTAGGTATTATACCTGTATTGCCTTGTTATATGAAGCCCATCTGGGTGGCTTGTCTATTAAATATTCATTGTTTTTCTGTGAATGACTCGGTTTGCCTCACTGTCGGTTTATTTGTAATTATACACATCTTCATTGTGTTACAGCGTGTTTCTATATACCAGCCACACACGCCTCCTACTACACGGATTCCACGTTTATCCATTTGATGGTTTCCATCTACCTGGAGCCCAACTCGAGCCATTTATAGGGATAGCCTAGAAATTAGATATGACGGGTTTTGCGTCTTCGTGAAAAAATACGTCAATGCGTTCGGACACACTTTGTAACGGACGATACAAAAAATGCGTTCATTTGACCCTAGCCTAATTGGGTGCTTCATTTCCCTACTTACAGTAGTGATGGTACCGGTTTTATCTTCAGCTGTCTTTACACACTAGCTTATAACACTACCGTGCAGCAAGCTTTATTCGTAGCTCGTTTGTTTTCATATAGAACACTTATTTCTGAGTTTTTTTTCTACTCCTCATCATTGTGTACCTTGTCTTTATTTTTGTGTGGCTTTTTTTTTGAGAAAGGAAACATTGAGATTTCTCTCGATTTCAAGTATGTCCTGGGTGGTGAGTATGTACCGTTAGGTGTCTTGCCCAAGGACACTTACTGGAGAGGTGCTCTTGCTGGAATCGAACCCATATCTCCACAGGCTCTCTCCACGCAGAGCAGTGATGTTACCTCTACTCCACCCAGCCGCTATATACACACACATCTTGGGCATTTGTATTTCACTTTAATAATTATAATTTTTGCCAGTGTTTACAACTTCAGCAAACACTGGGACCAGTCTAATAACCCCCTAATTAAACTTGCATTCTACAGCATCGACTGGAAATTGGTGAAAACCATTTAATGGACACCATGTTCTAAGACCATTTAATGAATTTTAAACTGTTAAAGACTTGTTTAGTGTCCTCGTCCCATCAGCCTTCAACGATTTAGGTCAGTTACGCCAAAGCTTCTGCCCCCCATAAGGCTTTGCCTACCTAACTAGCATCTGAGCATTATGGGAGATCGTCACGACTGCTGACTATTGCTCTAGAGCAGTGATGGCAAACCTTGGCCCCCAAGATGTTTTGAAACTACATGTCCCATGATGCTCCGATAGCTATAAGGCTGGATAGGCATCGTGGAACATGTAGTTCCAAAACATCTGGGGTGCTAAGATTCACCGTCACCGCTTTAGAGAGTCCCTTTAATATCCACAAAGACGCACAGCATAGCAATGAGTGTATACACAATTTACAGCATTTTCCCCATATTTAAAGAATTTTATCTGCCGTCTAACGTCTAGAAAAGGATTGATGATTTTTGGCATGGCTTCGCTCTAAAGATTTTGTGGGTTATGGTGTATTAATAGGAAGATGATAAAACCTAAAACATACATTCCCCAAAATAATGAACTGCGTTTAAACAAAATCGCTAATTGGATAGACAAATTAAACCTCGTTAGAAGGTCTTACTTTTATATACCATCCAAGAAAATGAGCCGGAACAAACCCATCCATTTTATCCTGAAAAACAAAACGTCACAAATTAACTCCTCAAAAAATAAAAATAAATGGATTCTAGAAGAAATACAATTCAATCCATATCCAGGAAGACATTCATCATGACCATCTTAGTGCTGAACAATTCACGTGCCATTAGATGTCGCCCTGAGGGGATTCTAATAAAACAGGCATTTCCATTAACGACTTTTTTTTATTTGCAAGATTAAATCCATTTAGTGCAGTAAGGCCTAACAAATAAAAATTGGTTTTGACCATAAAAAGCAAGGTGAAACAAGAAAAAGCTAGATGAGCACTCAAGTAAAACTCATGGTTTGGATATTTGATATAGTCCTCCGAGGGCATTCACTAGTCCTGTGCCAACCCTCCTGACCTATCCCAGATTCCAGGGCTTCAGGACCCACCAATGGATTGGCTGGATGTTCGCTCTATAGTGTTCAGGATTTTGCAATCATGCAACATGCTGCAGCTTACAGCAAGCAGCAGCAGGTCACGCATGGACCAGCAATGGATTTAACCCCTTCACGTCTAAAAAAGAAACATTTTTCTTTAAGGATCGTCAGGTTTGGTATCATTAGAAAGGCCATGCACTGGCCTTTCTAATGATACCAAACATGACCCTGCTAGCTGCCAACAGTCGGGAGATCAATGGTTCAAAGGAACCCCACCCCCACCTTTCCTTAGGAGTCAGAGGATGTTCCCCACACGTCCTCAGCAGTGAAAAGGTTAAGGCACATATCAAATTGAAACTAGTGATAAAGGTGGGGGGGAAGGGGGGTTGCAGAGGGGTTAATATTTAACCCTTCAATCTGTCACACACCCAGTTTTAACCTATAGTATCAAACTAAATCTTGTTCAAGTCTCGTTTTGTTTGAGCCACAGACTGTTCCACCAGCCAAGATTACACAGCAGAAAGTATGAAGCGGAAAACAACAAAAACTGACAGGCGTACCAGGTGTTAATGAACATATTGCACACTTGTTCTGACTACTTATGTATCTTCTGCTGTCATTTTGCTGCAAAAGCTTAGGATGGATGTAAATCCATAGCAATCCTGTCTAATCCCGGCTCTGTGTGTCTGCTACCAACTCCAGCTGTGGAAAGTCATCCTTGACCCCGGCTAGGTTCGCTCGCTGGCGTGCTGCATTGTAGTCGGGAAGCTGAAAGAGCCTCTTCGAAAAATTCTTGCAGTCAGGCAGCTTGTTTATCATAACTGCGGGATTCGGCCACTTACACCGATAAAGAATTTATGTATGAAGCCATTGGGCATCACTTCAAATACATAGAAAGGGGATTAAGAATCTTCGAAATACTCTGGCCACATGTAACGCGCAGATCTGTGTAATGAAATCCATTGAACGGGCCTCAAAACATCACATTGGCACAACTGGGCATGACAAAACCCTGTCCCCACTGCAAGGAATCATTCATTCCACTGATGGCTGACCTTGGCAGCCCAGAGGTTCCATAATGTTACCGGCATTAAAGGGATATTCCGCTAGTGACACATTGTAGACTAAAAATATCTCATCTATAATTGCATTAGGATAATTCTCCAAGACAGAGCTGAATGAGGAGGTGTGGGAGTGAAAAAAGACCAATATGATTGTGTTTGGAAACAGCTTTCCGTTTCACCACTTTAATTTGATCTCAATGCCTAGAACAAAAACCAACCGTCCCTTTTGGTAGCCTTGACACCCCGGATGTTTCCCCGACTACGGGTCCCAGTCTTTTGTGCGACGTAGCATGATGGGACATGTAGTCCCGAAACATCAGGGGTGCCAAGGTTCGCCCTTTTGTGCCCAATGACAGTAAGGAGCAGGAGGCAAAGTCTGCAGAATGATTAGGTCTGTGGGTAAGAAATGATAAAAATAGGAAAAAGGTTTTAATTGATTAAATGCCTCTTACCGGACTGGATTCACAGCGGAAAAATCGCAAAAACACTAGCATGCTCCCCTTAACAGCAAGTGATTTCCCAGAAAACCCTGTCAGGAGCCAGTGGGTTTGGAAAAAAACATTTTTAAATTCTACCGTAAGGAGTAATTGATAATATTTCCATTGGATTTCTTACAGTGATAATTTACAGGCAGCTGTCACCAAATTCTGGCCAAAAGGAGTTAATAGAGTTAAGAGCTCCGTGCAGGATCAGCTGGGGAGATAGCACCTCAGGCATCATGCCCACAGACCTTTTGCAATGATACAGTATAGCTACAGAACCTGTCAACATGATCTCGGGCTGCGGTGTCCGCTGCTGATAGCGTATACACAACAACGGTAGTGACAGGGGTTAAGGCAGCTGGACATCAAGGGACATGAAGCTCCAAAATATTTGGACAACCAAGTTAAGCAATCACTGGTCTATCCGTCTGAATTCAGTAATTAAAAAAGGCGGCCACTTTGTCCCATTACTAAGTGTCCGTTTGCTTTAACTCAAGTCACTTTTCATTCTTTCCAGACTTACCCAGATGTTATGGAAAGGATCTGTTAGGTTTCCAGGATCATACATGAGACAGTTTCCGCCATAATCCCGCTCAGGCAGCGGGACACCCAATTTAGGGTCTATAAATTTCATGAAATGTCGCCCATCGTGAACAGTCTGTAAAGACAAAGAAAAAAAAAAAGTTAAGAGAAGGACGCGTAGTGTGTGTTTTGCTGGATAGAATATGGATTTTTCAGAAAAAGAAAAGTAACTGCATCAAGTCTGTCACAAGCAGAGGAAAGAGTTAAAACCAGCCAGAAAAAACAAGTTTACCCATCATAGGGTCCTATTCCGTAGTGAACATTAACTGTAGCGTTCGGGTGAGTAAGCGTCAACGCCAGGAAGAGTGACTAACACATGACACCCATATTACATTCTCAACGCTGAACCTCACAAAAATCCGTTAGCGCATCGGTGATTGCGCAAGCTTCCTGTACTTTAACATGGGGAGCGCAAGCTCTAATTATCGTTAAAACTTTGTAATACCTTACTTATCCTAGCACTTAACACATGGATTACTTTTTCCAATCAGTTTTTAACCCGTCACCCAGAAGCTGGTGCTAACCAATTTTGCTTCTGTATAATCAGTTAGCGCCAGCTAAAAACCCCAACTAAATCAGATACTCCCCACTCATCAACGGTGGCCTGATCCACCTACTTCGGCTACCAGGAGCAGAGTGAAACTGGGGGCAAATAGTCCCCAGTTTCCCTCCGTGGCGCAAGGCTCACGGTCCGACAGTGCAACCCTCCATGGAGCCCAATGGACTTCAGGAGGAGATACTCACAGTAACGATTCCGTGCTGCTGCGAGTATCATTGAGGGTAGCGTTGCGGTCTGGAGCAGGCTCCTGAATTAGGGCCTGCCCTGGAATATGGTGTTGAAATGGGGACGATTACGGGAAAACTTGCAGGTGCAGGTTTTCCCAGTTAGCGTCACCATTTTAGCGCCATCAAGGGAATAGTCTGTAGAATGATCACGTATGACCTGCAGAAGGCAGATCATGGTTTTTATGTGAAGATTGATGGGAAAGAGAACGGGAAACCAACATCCTCAGCCCAAGAAGTGCTGCTTTAATGTGAAATACAAATTCCATGAAAACATAGAAAGCACATTACACCATAAAACACAGTCACTTTAAGACTGCAAAGCTCAAGCATATTCTAACCAACAGGGGCCCCTATTCCAGTGTAGCCAGTAACAGAGCTGCGAAGAGGAAAGATCGCCACGAGCGGATAATCCCTAGCCTAGCAGCTCACTGTTACAGGTTCCATTACCCACAAGCCGCTGTATTAGTGGCTTGAGTCTTAATGGGAAGGAGTTGCCAAGTTACCTGCAGTGGTGCCATAATAGTTTAGGTCCCTAGAGACCATGGGAATCCATGAAGACAAACACAACCCAGCATGATCTCCTGTAAGCACGGGTCACACCATGGCTATAGAAAGACACCAGGAACCATTTGTTCCCAGTATTCCCCTGCATATGGCCAGAGCTGGTGGCAAATGACAAGGCCCCTTTTTTTTTCCCTTTAATCTTTTTTGAAATGCGTTTCTGTATTTATGTTTGTTCTATCGCTCACTGTTAAACCTACCATTAAAATTATAGACGGATCCTTTCTTTGCCGGTGGGCAAACGTACAAAATCAGCAGGGGATCAAATAATTATCTCCCCTCACTGTATAAATTACATTGCAGACCTCAGATACATGTATACCCAGACAAAATCAAACCTCAGATACATGTATATAATTGCATTGCAGACCTCAGACAAGGGGCAGCTGGCAAAATGCAATGAAAGCATTCTGCCAGGCGCCTCCGGCTGGCACTACGTTCCAGCGAGCAGCTGCTCGCTGAGTCCTCCAGCTGCGCTTTTGCAAAATCTTAGAGGTTGCAAGATCTGCAAGCTCTCGCAACCTCTAAGAGTGACTGGAGGACCCGATGACCTTACAACCTTTGCTGGCAGCCACTCGCTGGAACGGAGCGCCAGCCGGTGAGGCCTGGCAGAATGTGGTTAGTGCATTGTGCCGGGCGCCCACATACCACCTGGCAAGCAAACCCAGGCTTCCGGTATAGATAGATATCGGGAATGGGGCGGATCCATAGATCCAAGCTTGGGCGACAGGTCAACATTCCTAGTCCATGGCAACCTGGCGCCCAGGTTTTGTCGAGCCCTGCATGCATTTTACTTTTGTGCCGCCCTAGGCAACACGAAATTCAGGCACCCCTGCCCGCTTTCCTACAGTACGGCGCAGTGCTGGAAGGGAGAGGGCTGTGAAAAGCCCTGTTTAGCAGTCTGCGGGAGAGCAAGTCAGCCACTTGTGGGATTTCAGACGGACCCTGGTCACACTGCCAGGAGCGGGGCAGCGATTTTTTCCCCACCGGTGGTAGTGTGGATGTTTTTCGCCACCCCCTGGATTCTGCCGCCCTAGGCAAATGCTTAGTTTTCCTTGCGGCAGATACATCAGTGGTCCTGACATCGACGTCACTGGAGACCAGAGCCGGAAGATTCAAAAATCCTGGCAACGCTGGGTGGGGTGGAGGAAACTCCACCTCACCCAGCAATTTCTCCAGATCGGTGGAGGTGGGAGGCACTACTCATATCCTGATCACTTTAGAAGGTGGTCAGGATTTGTAGAGTGTCCCTTTAACGCGAGCAGTCATAAAATAATGCAGTCCTATTTTAGTATATATATATATATATATATGTGTATTTTATAGTGTTACGAGAAGAAAAAGAAAAAGAAAAAAAAAGCTCAGTCAGGGGAAAAGTTATATTTCACAATCCATCTTACCTGGAACAGAATGAAAATTAGGAATAATTCATAAACGACACTGACGCACAGCCAGAACCGCCAATAAGCTGGAAGAAAAGAAAAAGGTGCATTGGAAAGGAGTAAGAGAGAAGAATGCAGCTTATAATTACAGATACGGGTTGTAATTTGAAAATAGCTGACACTGCCAAAAGTAGTATGGAGGAAACACCCTGCCACAATAGGGAATAAATAAAACACAGGGCGATTAAACACTTTGCCTACTCAAAGATCATTGTCCTCCTGGAATATAGGGTTACTATCCAAAAAATTAAAACCCTATGAAACACAGGATATCTACACATCTAGGACGTGCCCGCATAGGGGCATAAAGTCTGACCATTAAAAAAGATTGGAATTATCCAGCATTATACAGAAACTGCTTCTCCTGAAGACTTTTAAAGAATTAAAAGGGTTCTACAAAGTAGTTAATTTTTAAAAATATTAGAATGCGTTTTGAATATGAAGATTAATGGTGTCTAAAAATCAGAGCAGTCCTCGATAGAAAAAAAGGCAAAGTCAACCTGTGCCCTACTGATTTGTTCTGTTTGCTCTCGTTTATAAGTAGGTCCTGGGTCCTTACGAAAGCATACATACCTGGATGAGGTCTTGAAAAAGGTCCATCCTTCGCCTGAGTCACCCCAAAACACAAGAATACCAATATGCTGGCTATAATACCTCTGTATTAAAAGAAAAATAGGTGACAATTATTTCACGTTAAAGAAAAAAAAAAAAAAGATTCAAAATCCCCAAAGCAGTAAATGAGCACCAGGCCCCTCCAACACCTACAGCTTTTTGGATAATTTGGTTTTTGCTCCATTTACTCATCTTAAGTCATAAAAAAAAAAAAAAAAAAAAAAAAATCCTTTTTCTTCTAGATTTAAAAAAAAAATAAAATAAAAAAAAAAAAAATAGCAGTTTTTCTTCCTTTTACATTTCCTTTACCGTATTTTCCCTTTCCAAGAAACGGAGGTGACAGAAAAAGAAAAATTTATGGGCATAATTGTGTCAGACCAAATAAAAATAAAAAAAATTTGACACGAGGGGGGGGGTTGATTTTTATGTGCATAGTATTTCATGGTTACATTTATACAAAAATTTGTTGATTGTAAGGTGTTTTTGGTTCTAGTTACGAACATTTATGTAAAAATAACTGAACAGGAAAACTCTGGGGATCTGCAACGAGTTAACTTCCTTTCCACTCCCTTTGCGCAGAGAATAAACAGGATGTCTCTGGAGTCTGGCATTATAGGGGAATGCCAGGAGCATCCTTACCGAGGTCAAACTGCACGTTTATACAGGGCATGCAGAAAACTTTTTGGCCTGCTCAGAATAGCATGGCACGGAGAATTTATTAACTTGGCAATGGGTCATTGCATCAAAATGATTTTATTTATTTTTACGGTTGGATGAGCCCATGGTAAACATTTCAGAAACATTAGGACTGGAGGATGGATACACAAACGGATCGCATCACTATCTGAAATCGGGATTCCCGCATGGGGCAGGGTTGGAAATTAGTTTATCATCTTCATCCGTATTCTACAATTTGCCGTTAAGCAAATAAGCCCCAGAGAAAGCTGGATACCAAGCATGAGATTAATTAGTCATGGCAGCAGTCTGAGACCAGGGCTGATCATACCGGCTCGTGTGTTCCTGCCAGCGTTTGGAGCTGCGCGACACCTGAGCCTCGCGTCGGTGGAGACGTAGGTCACAGCCGGGGCTCGTTTATCTGACAGTTTAGACTGAGGGCAATCCCAGAGATGCAGACTAACTCATATCCTTCAACAGGTATTCCCAGGAGGGACCTTCACCACTTTCTCATGAGACAGAGGGTGACCTTTCAGAACAGGGCCAGCTTGCTGCATGAGATGCGCCAAGCCTGGCCGCGAAGAGGCTTTTCATTTACTTTGCGCATAAATAAAAAACAGACCGAGGATCAGTTTGAAAAACAATGCAGGAACGCAAGATACTAGGACATTGTTTAATGGGTGCAAGTGTGACTAGGAAAGCCCAGAGGAATGTAACCGAATCCCCAAAACGGGCGCAACTAATGAGTTTGCCGATCCTCTGCGTGTGAGAAGGTGGGGTTTCCCAGGGCAACAGCAACGCAGCTATGGGATTCCGAGTCTGGAATTTTTTAGCAAGCTCAAAAGTAAACAAAGGGTAACATAATATATAAATGATCGAAATCCACATAAATAATAACCATGCTATTTTCTGTCTGTATAATAATATTACACACACACAAATCTATAGCAAAGAGGGGAAAGGTAGGTGTGATTTTACTGCACACTTTGTAATACCTTTGACACAAAAAAAGGTATTTGTTTCAATGTTCCCTGTATCGGTATTGAATGTGTGTCGGGGGAACCAGGTTTACACATTTTAGCAGCGCCGTGTAGAGCATGGCATTATCCACATGTCTGCATTCTGGCCGGCAGGGATTGGCGTGGGTGGACGTTTGTGAGCCATAGAATGAAGTGATGAACGTGTAAAAAGACTTGGCGATATTTTTCTGGTAAGGAAGGATTTTTCGAAAATGGGTAAGACGACACAGGCTGTACGAGCTGAAGAATCCCTCCACGCGCCTTGCAGCTTACCTGCACATTTCCATATAGTCACAAGTTAAAAGGGGTTTTCTGCAAGCAGTAGATTGGTGGAAAGTTTGCAGGGAAATCCTCAGTTTGCAATAGTTTGTCAATTCATGATTTCATCGATATTGAAAAATCTCACTGCAACAAAAGGCCTGGTGTACTGAGAGCAAATAAATCACTATAAACGATCCACTACAACCTCCAAATACGGCTGAACTAAATCTGGGTGAGGGTGACTGACCTGTACAGGTACGGACTCGGAGCCAAGGGAAGGAGTCAACACACAGGTTTATAAACAGAAGAGCAAGAAGGTGGGGGAAACCAAAATAACCAAGTAACAATGACTCCTGCACAGAGCAGCAAAAAATCTCTCCCTCTGCCGTGAGTGACGATAAGAAGCAAACCTCTGCTGAATACATCGAATTAGCCCCTTGTATGCTCTCCTCCTTAGGAGGCAGAGCGTGCCCTGGAAGCTGCATGGAGACACCCTATATATTGTGCACACTGGCTCTGACACCCTAACGCAGCACCGGCTGCCCTGACCCGCACCAATTAATCACAGCGCAGGCAGGGAAAGGCTGACCTACCAGAAGCCTAGCTACATCCCGTGCGCCACCAGACTTCTGGTGTTTAGTTTATAGCTGTGTACCTACATGCACATATACCGTCTAGGTGCACTACGGCTAAAACTAAAAATCGATAATTAAAATAGTTAAGTATTTTCATCATCGATTAATCGGTGTGTGTAGAGCACACACACTGTCTAGAGTTAAGCCGAGTTAAACGTTTACTTCAGAGCTGATTGCAGAAGTACCTGCTACTTAACCATTTAGTTCTAGGGCTATGGCAGACAACCTTTTTTTAAATTTAGTTTACGATAACAGAACTATAGCACACCTCTCGGGTACTGCCTCTGGGTGGAGGAGCTGTAACACTGGGGTTTTATCCTTATTTGCAGCTTGAGTCCTGTGCCACCATCCCATCCTCCCTGCCTCCCCCTCATTCCGGTCTGGTCCCTCTATGCTCCCTGATCAATTTAAAGCTGATTAAAAGTAGTCAGGCTGTGTGCAGTGCTCCCCCTTCTCACCCAGCTTTCGTACGGACATCACATCTGAGCGCTCATAGAAGCATTAATTCGCAGAGAAAGCAGACATGGGCTTCAGCTGCACACGCAGCATCAATGCATCACTGACCAGGTACTAGCGTACCTTGTGTGGGAAACGTATGCAGGTTACATAAACTAAGCAAATTGCTTCAACTCTTTTTTTTTTTATTTTTTTTAAAGAGGGGGGCAGGGGTTGAATTTTACATAATGTTCCTTTAAAGTAAACAATTTTTTTTTTAATGCGATTAAAATCGAAGGAAAAAATAAAAAATGGCCAACTAATCATTATGAAAATAATCGTTAGTTGCAGCTCTAATGTGCACGTAAACAGGGCTGGATGTACAGCTCAGGTGGTAAAGTCAGGAACGTTATTGTATATACACCCAGTAAGTGTGTGTATATAATTACTGTGTGAGAGGATATATACATTAATTATAAACACACCCGCATATTTATATAATATATACACTAGGGATAGACTGACTTTTTCCAGAGCAGATAATAGCAGCCTTTCCGGCCAATAACCGGTGCCTATATTCGGGATGTTTAAAGTTTAGAAACAAATATGAAATTTTATGGCATTAACTGAATATGTGTAATAAAACTGTAAGGCTAGGGTCAGACTAACGCATTGTTCACGTCTACCATCAAAAAGCGCGTCCAAACGCATGGACGTAGGTTTTGACAGAATACGCGATTGCAGTAATACAGTGCACAATTACGGCCGTGATTATTGACGGAGCTATTAAAAATAAAAAAAAAATAAAAAAAAGCAGCGTCTGACATCTATTCACGCACACACGCCGCTATGCAGACGCAACGCACTCTGTGCGTCAATACTATCGGTTTGACGTTAAAAAAAAAATAATGCGTTTGTTGCTTGCGTTGTGCGGCCGAACTTTCATGCGGCCGTACTTTGTATGTTGGCCGTCATTTGCTGCTACCACGGCCGTAATAAAGTGCGGCTAAACGCACATTCACACAGCGTTCGTCTGACCCCAGCCTAAACCTTGCACCGTGCCCATTTCATTGATGCAATTTAAAGAAAAATATTTCTATTTATTTGAATACAAACAGTACCTTCTCCAGACTCTTGTAGTTGCAATGATACCTCATGAACCAGCAGATAAAGGGTCAGCAGCCACAGCCCTCCAGATTGTTTTGGACCTACAACTCCCATGACGTCAGTTACTCATTAGGTTAGTAGGGTCTCATGGGAATTGTAGTTCACAAATATCTGGAAGAGCGAGGCTGCTGACGCCTGCTCGAGGGGGGGGCACGTTTGGAGTGTCGTCATCGTCAATACAGTAAGACAGAGGAAGCCCTACAACGAGGGCTGACACTTTGGATGTCAACAGGCCTGTTGTAGGGTATTGCTTCAGGAATGCACAGTTTTAGTCCAGTCTAAGTAGCCAAAAATTGCCGTTTTCGACATGTTTGCCCGACGTTTCTGTGCACTCAAATCTGAACCGACAGAAATAAAATTTGAAGTGAAGTTGTTTTCGGAGTCACAGGGAGGGCGTATTCAGAATTTCAGTGAAAGAGTGGTCCCATTTCTGGTCTCAACCGTCTTGCCCGGTTCTTCTAAGCCAGGACGACCAAGCTTCAATTAAGGATAGTTAGTGTCAGACGATAGTCTTTGGGGAGCGGAAGGAATGTCCGTGAGAGTGGACGTTTGGCCACCTCGCCGAGTGCCCTCCGTGCTGCAAGGCTCGATCCTCCTACGGAGAATCGCGCTTTGCAGCTCTGTCAACATCCGTCCTAGCTCTTTGCCGGAGAGGCTTGGATAATGTACGCTTGTTGCAAACGCATTTTGTGCGCGTGCACACACAAGCGTGTGACCTGCCCCGTTGCAGCGTCACAACACTGCGGTGGACGCCGGTAAGCACATCAGTACAGGCGCACATAGCGCTCTCATCTGACGCCAGCCTAAAAAAAGGGGCATTCTGAGTAGCTATAAATCAGCAGCATTCTACAAATTCCTCACAGCTTTCCTACCTACAGTGAGCTTGCCGTAGTTAGATCAGGTGGTGGACATCTGCTGGTCAAAAGGGACACTCCTACTTTCGAGTGGTCAAAGAATATTCTCTACCTGCCCAAATCTGGTGGAAACGCTGTTGAAGTGAAGGAGTTTCCACCACCAGACCCAGTGTCAGCAGCCAGAATTTTGGATTTCCATGCTGCTGGTCACTAGTGATGTCAGCATGCAGAGAGTGCCGACGTCACCCTCAGAGACCACCCGCGATAGCAAGAAGTTTCAAAGAGGCAGCGACCAATCAGATCTGCGCATAAATGCAGCTCCGATCCATCATTCTACGCAGGCGATATGAAACTTAAGTGTGCAAGTCTATGGCTGTGCGACAATTTCAGTTCCTACGGTACACAAGACGTGTAAGAGCACAAATTGCGTTGGATAGCTGTGAAAAGCGAGAGAGAAGAGCGTAAAATTAACTCTAAATAAATTGAGCAGAGGAGGCTTAAGATGCCCAAGAGCAGTAGAGCAAAAGAAAAAAAAACTTAAGGGACACTACCATTGTGATGGACTGGCCCAGCACCCTCAGCCAGAAACAGGGGATCAGGACACTGATATTCAATAAACTATGTGTTTGTGCCGTTGCACCAACGATCCTGCATTCTAGCTGGCCGAAGGAGTACCTGTAAATAAAAGTGTTGATTGTGTAACGGATGCCGTTTCAAATTTGCCGCCATTTGCTGCCGCCTCGTGTTCGGATCGAGCGGAGCAGGAGGGAAAATGGCCGATTCGGGCCATCCGGTCCCGAATCGGCAACGCCCCGATGCGCCTTAGCCAATGATACCTGTGGGGGCGGGCAGGGGGTTTTCCAGATGTGGAGCTCGTGGGGAAAGTTATAAATACTGATGTTGTTAAATAAAAGTGTCTTTGGTTTTGAGTTCATGCAGCTGCGTCTCGTGTCTCTATTTGCCAACTGTGTCTGACATCCCTCGTGGTTCAGCACACCGGACGAAACGAAGCCTATCGCGTGCCGCTGCCGTGCGATCCGAATACCTCCAGACAACTGAGCCTGTTCAGTTAACTAGCGGGAGATCCGAAGAATCTGCACCTATAACGCGTGGGCGCTTCGACCGCTGCGCGACCCGACTATTGCTGCTGGACGAATCGGGCTGCCACGAGCTAGTGAAGGTTCCGAACAGGTCTGTGCTGTATTGTGGATGATATATCTACCGCTGGGCGATCCGAACGGCTCCAGTCGAACGACCGTTGGCCAGCTCCATCACCGAGAGATCCGATTAGGTCAGTGCGGAGCAGTTAAGGTCCCATCGACCGCGGGACGATACGAATTTCCCGAACGATCGACCGTTGGCCGGCTCGTTCCTGGGAGATCCGAACATTCGCAGAAGAAAGCCGTTCTAACATACGACCGTAAAAGTCTACGTGCAGGTCAGTGACCAGCTGCTCGGGACGCTGGGCGGCACCCCCTCAGTGGTCGGGCTGGGTTCACACCAAGGTCCCCTTCGCTGCTGCGGTCATCTAGATTATAAAGTCAGCACCGGTCGCTCGAGACGCCGGGTGTCACAACAACCTGGGTAGTCAGGCCGGTGGAATAATACAAAGGGGGAAGAAGCCTACGCAGATTGGAGCACACCCGCGGGCGGACAATAACATCACGTTCCGTCACAACCATTTAAAAAGCTGCAACTAAATTATGTTTTCAGTACAAGCTAAACCACTTAATAAAAACACATGCTGCCGTATTTTTTTTTTTTTTAAAGTAATAGCGTTTTAAAAAAAAAAAGGCAATTTTTTCAAATTTCCAATTTGTTTTTATTTTTCCCACGATTCAGCATTCACCAAAATATATGCACAAGTTGTACTTTACTGCTGTGGTTTATGGTGATCCAAGCTACCCTAGATAAGAGATGCCAGCTGAAGGAGAAGCGAAAGGGAGCTTAAAAGACTTCTAATCTACCCCTGGTGATGTCCTTCGAAAACATCCCACACAATACAATGATGTGGGTCGCGATCGACCCATAGATTCCATTTATAAAGCCACACAATGAGGAGCGAGTGATTTAAAAGCTACTGTGGGGCAATTTACAACACATAAAATCACGCAATGGATGCGCCCAGTGACAAATATTTTAATCCTTTTTTTTTTAACCAAACAAGAGCTAAACAAAGCACATTTAAGATATCCGCACACATAAAATAAACGCAATAAGGGCATTTCATTTTTTTGGTGGTACTGTCGCTTTAAGTAAAGAATGTACATCTCCCATACACGTCAAATATGAATTTAAAAGAAGCTATTTTTAAAGACTCGTAGGCTACATAATCATACAAATTAGTAGAAACTGGAATTTTGCCTTTCAGAGCAGCCTGTCCGTCATTCAAAGCGAGTTGCTCGCAGATCGTTACATGAAATCCCAGTGATAGGCAGGCACATACCTTTTAGTATTGTATGTTGTGTCTTGAGGCGTTTCTTCAAGCAAGGTGACGTATCCCAGGGAACACGTGAGAATAAAGAGTACGGTTAGGGTGTGCGCTCTCCTGCAATTAATTAATTTTGAGAGGAAATAGAAGACACGCATAAGGTTTATTTTTAAATATGGAACATTTCAAAACATAAATAACCAAAACATTTTTAATGACTTAAAATTTAAAAAAAAAAAAAAAAAAAAAAAAAGGTGCCCAGTCTTCTGAAGAAATCCTGCACATAACAATATGGTGAGGGAAGGACATTAAACACTGTCAATACTATGTGCTTTTTGAACCAAGGGAATGCATCGTTAACACTCAAATGATAAAAAGGGGTAAAATAGAAATAACAACCCTCAGTCTCTAAGACAATAAAGAGGAGCATATTTTCTCCATTATATGCATTCGTTTACCCTTTACCAAAAAAAAAAAAAAACTGCTGGAATGAAAAGTTCCGAACTCTACTTTGTGTCCCTTACGCACAATTTCCATGGCGTCTGCCTTTGGCACAAAGGCCATCTCTGCCCGTTTACCAACACTGTAAATGTGATATAAGAAATGGTCAGATGTGCTGCATAGGTAGATTTGTGGGGATCAAAGCAGCTTCAAACAATACTAAAAGAATATAAAAATATACTGTGGCATAAAGCCTCTCCGTGGTAATTACAGTAACACTGCATCTGTACTGTACAGGGGAATTTCAGTCATTTTAACCTCCTGAATCATATCCCTGCACAGTAGAGAGTGACCCCAGAGCTTTGTGTCCTGTTCGCTCTGTTGCAATGCAGCAGTAAAGTTTGAACTTTTTGTTACAGTAAGGCTAGGGGCTGCCGCTTTTTGTAGCATTTTTATACGTATACCAATGCAGAATGTTGCATACACACTTCTGAAGAGAAGACAAGGTCAGACTGTGCAGCATTTCTCAAATTGCAGCAAATATTAATTCTCCGACCGTCATGTGTCTTTTCGATCGACTCGTACACAGAGATAACGTAAACAGGAAACAAGTTGACCCAAGTACATTTCCCCCCCCCATCAAATTTGATTTATAAGACAAGGCGAGAAATATATATCGGATTATGCGCCATTAGTATCCAGACAATTCTTAAAGAGGACATTTTCAAAAGGAAGTTTATGAACATAATGTACCCAATAAATAAAATATGTAAAGAACAAAACACAGTCTGCAGACACCGTGAATTTGCTGCGCCTTGGTAAATGTTGACTGGCTATGCCTAGTACAGCCCAGATGAAGACTGAATTCTGCTCTGAAAGAAAAAAAAAAAACTCATCCGTTTAAAAATATAGCTCTTTAATCCCATAAATACAGCGCCACCCAGATACAGTCGTGCACTAAATCATAACCCAACTCAAATCATTTCAGCTACTATGTAAAAATTATACATCCATATTAACGTATGGAGCTGACAGCGGCCTGGACTCCATCTCATTGAGAGGCTCTGGCTGATCAGGATTGTACGGAGCTGCACACAGCTGGCCTAAACCCCCGATAGCTGGGATAGCAGTCTTATGCTGCGATGGATCGGCTCTGCGCACAAGTGCAGCTCTGATCCATGGTTCTGCGCAGGCGCTACAGAACTTCTGTAGTCCTGTTGCGCAATTTTCGGTTCCTGCGCTGTGAAAGTAATGCAGGGAGCACAAACTGAACAGAAAAGTCTCGGACTTCTGGGTTCGGGAGTCCCTGAGCTGAAGAGGAGGAGCAACGTGTGGCAAGGGACAAAAAGCCGATTAAAAAATAATAAAAAAAAAAAAAGCACCGAAAGGAAAAGTACAATCTTGAATCTACTATAAAGGAAGCTTCTTCAGGGGCTTCCAGGTGTAAGAGTACCTGAGAAGGAGTAGCACGTGGTGAGGGACAAAAAAATATGGGGGAGAAAAGAAAGGAACTATTTTTTTTAAATACATTATCCCTTTAAGAAAATAGCGCTTTAGACCTGACAAACACCCATTAATAAACCCTATATTTGTGTTAAAATTAAGCCAATGACAGGTTTACTTTCCACATAATTTGATCAGATTTATCCATTAACCCAGGGTTAAAAAATGTAATTCCTAAGGTACTAAGCCAGGCTGAAAAGTTACTCGCCACCTCTGATCCAAAGAGGTTAACGACAAGCGCCACAGTTTGCAAGTGTCAAATTTCCACTAGCCCGGTTTAAATTTGCACTCGCCGTAGGCGAGAGGAAATTTTGAGCCCTGCATTAACCTATACATGCAAATTCATCCCTTGATGGGATACTGCACGTCATTACTTGCCAGTTCCAAAGCTGAGTTGCGCTATGTTCCGGCTTTGTGGGCAAAGCCCGAACAACTCGGTTTCTGATCCTCAGCAGGTATGTCAACATCACGAGTCAGCGGTTCAAATACCTACCAAGACAGAGCATGGGAAACCATACTACAGGACAGCTTTTCCATTTTCATCAACCACCACTCCGCTGGCATGTCAAACGCTAGCAATGACACCATGTTGGAAAGTTTTAGGCCATTGCCAATCAGAAAAACGCCTGCACACTCATAGGACGGAACTCGTTAGCGCTTTGAAAAAAAACTTGGAACTAACGCTCTGTCCAACAAGCACAAAAAGCTCAAATCGAGCAGTTTTTTTGATAAATATGCACATGAATACAGTGGTGTTCTCGAATGGAGCGCTGTGTAAGTATGTGAAGTGGAAATTGGATATTCATGCTCCATCTCCGTCTGACTGATGAAGGTCTGCCCAGGACATTTGCTGACCGAGAGTTCAGTAGACCAATTCAAGCTGGGAGGATAGCGCGCTCTAATATTCCACCATGCGAGTTATCCAAGAGTCTTCAGACGGACTTTAATTGAAAGAGCCTCTTAGGATCGGAGGCAACACTGGAAGAGCAGAGTGTTCAGCTGGAGAGATTTGCCAAGACAATCTTATTACCCAATGAGACATGGCACGGTTCTGCTCCTTTTTGCTTGCCTTCTCCAAGAAAAAAAACTCAGCAGCCCACTACACATTTTTTAGGAGAAAGGTTACAACCTTTTTATATATATGTATCAGAGCATAAAAGGTAGGATTCCGAGATAGAGAAAAAATCTGCAGGACCACCTTTTAGAGCAGAGGTTCCCAACCATGGTCTTCAGGGCCCCCTTAACAGGCTAGGGTTTAAGGATTACTTGAATGGCCATCAAAGTAAGCACACCTGCCACGTCACAGCTCCTCTGGTTAGCCAGGTCATTGTTGCTGCTGCCACCCTTTTCCAGGTTTTCATTTTCAATCCCAAAGTGGAAAGGTTACAAATACAAACCACCATCCTGTCTCTTAGTAGAGAAGCAGCATGAGGACAAGTAGTTGCTTAGAAAGCAGCTTTTGGTTTAATGAAGTTAGGACCCACCTGACAAGAAGTGCCTTGATGTAGCAGGTGGGCTTACACTTTATTGGCCATTCAAGTAAACCAAAACCTCAGTTTCGGTTAACATGGAGCTATGGGGGGGGGGGGTGAGCGCAAACGACAACCTCTTTTCTTGTTATGTTTTATACATGAAGTGGGCTGGATACTTCGAGTTGACGTAGCCGCCCTGGTAGGGAATAGGCGCTAAAACGTGTTTTCTGCATAGGGGGGGGTCAAGGATTCCCTTGGGGAAATGCAGACTGAATCCTGCAATTACTGGGCAGCAAATCATATCACCTGGCAAACCTATACCCGAGGACCAGGGTTGGGAAACTTTTTTTTTTATTAATTTTTTTGCAGTTGAGGTGCATCTTTGAGCACAAAAAGTGATTTATCCCACTTTTTAAAAAAAAAAAAAAACAGCTTTATATCCAGAAATAAGAGCTTACCTACAAGCGTGATCCCACTCATCGCTCCTATTAATGGCAGCATATTTGATTCAAAATAAAGTAACGACAGGAAGGAGGGAAGTAAATCGGGTTAGTCTCCAGCCAGTGATAAAAGGGGCTTGTGATTACAATAAATGGGGCATGGAATTTTATTCCCCCCCCCCCCTTCCATAAACTTAACTTATGTGCGACCCAGTGTTTGTTCTTTCCTCTTTTAAAATAAAATCAATGGAAACAAACTACCGAACAGACAATTCAAAGCCCGCTGGCTCTTAGACTATGTTGTCACAAGATTGTGTGTAGTGTCCTAATGTCACACAGCAAGTGTACAACCGCGAGAAGTCTGAATTTTACGATTCCAGTGCAATTTTAAATCTAAATTACATAAAATAACACGACAACCCAAAAAAGAAAAAAAGTTCTTTAACCCCTTCACTGCTGAGCCATTTCACATAAAAAAAAAAAAAATTTTTTTAAGAATTATTATTTTCTTCTCTTTAGAAATGATCATTTTTGGTATCACTGGAAAGGCCATGCTCTGGCCTTTCTAATTATACCAAACATGACCCTGCTAGCTGCCAACAGCTGGGAGATATCGGGGTTCAAAAGGAACCCCCCCTCCCCAGCCCTATCTTTCCTTTTTCAATGAGGGCGTTCCCCACACGTCCTCAGCAGTGAAAGTGTTAATTCTATTTTTTCCTCTTTTCTAGCGCAAAACGTCCATGCACATAAGGCAGAGCTGTGCTACCGGATGTAATGTCTTGTGCGGTGCTACAGGGAGGTCTTGTGCAAAGCGAAACTCTATGCCGGTTCCTCTGGCCAGGAAGACGTGCGAACAATGGATCAGTCTGCTCTGGTATGTCAAGGTGCGCAACTATGGTTTTACGAAATCAACCGTCCAAGGTGACCTTAAAAAACAAAAGAATTCCACTTATGCAGCAAAGCCGCTAAAGCGGAGCCAAGTTTACACTTGGCTAACGTTGCTCTAACAAACCTGCATAGAACACGAGTTGCAGGTATTTTAATAGAACGTATGGGAAGCAGCGCAGAGTAATGTGGGGCCTTTAATGTGCACATCTAATGCAAATTACCAGTAGCAAAATCATCCACAAACCAATCTACACAAGCTTTAACACAAGAAGGCTTAGGTTTACGCTCGTTTGCTGTATAAAACCGTATTTATACTGGTCAGATTGCCGCTCACAGAAAGCACGATGTAGCTGCGGCATGCCACCACTTCGCTAACAGTGATTTCCCATAAGGACTCACTACTACAGCAAACACCCCAGAGCATCTCTTTACCCAGATAATCTGCAGACTAGAAGTACGGTCATACTCACCTGAAACGCACCACAAAGCATGTTCTGAATCAAGGATTCAGGGAACACTACAGGGATACTTTGCAGGCTGCACTAGCAGTCTGTATTCTCTTTGGAGTAGAGATTGTTGCAGCACCCTTTACTGTAATATGCATATAAAAAAAATATAGAAGATTCCAATAGGTCACTGAAATGGAGACAAAAAGGCAAAATGCCAAGCCCTCGCAGTCGCTAAAGCTTGAGAGCAGGAAGAGGTAAACTACCAAGACTGGAGGAGGTCATTGAAAAATATGCAGAGAGCAAGAGATGAGGATTCTGGGGTAGATTTTAAAATTTGAAATGCATTTTTTTTAGCATTAGAAGCTTTGCCAGGGAAAGGGGCTGGAAGACGTTGGTGCATTACATGGTTACTATTCTGACAGTCATAGGTTCCTCGGTAAACGTATCAAGGTAACTAAAGCAAAGCATAGATTCTAATGCCGCATATGGCGTGCTAGCACTTTGCATCCTTTGAGGTTAAAAAGGGTCACTACCACGTACACAAGCTCTAACTAGCTTACTTGTGCATTACAAACAAAACATGCTGCTGCTGCTTTTTTTTTTTCATAAGTTAGAAGAAATTGCATCTAAAAAAGGGGGGAAAGAAAAAGGTCAGGGTTTTTTAGTTCCTGTTTTCATTTTGTGTATTTTTACCATGATGCAACATTCACCAAAATCTTACGGAGAGTTTAGTTTACAGCTGTGGTTTAGCTTCTACAGTATTTAACAGTCAATTGGTGGAAGAGTGAATGTTTAGATAAGGCTGCAGGGAGACTATTGTGTGGTGTATACTATCCGAGATAAGAGATGGCAGCTGAAGGATAGAAGACAGGGCGCTTAAAAGAGTGCATTGGTGACCGATGTCAAACAGTAAGGAGCAAGTGACGAAAGATCCTGTGGGGCAGTTTACAACACATAAATGTCATAAATCTGCAAACTGCTGTAAGTCCTACACCGTTCACCTGAGTTGGATGTACATACCCTCAAATTAAAGCTGACAGTCTGCAGTTAAAGCACATTGTGTGGTTTTCATTCCAACTCCATTGTGGTGGTGTATAGAGTCAAAGATGTTAGAATTGTGTTAATGTCCCAATATTTCTGGACCTGACTGTATATTCTGGTGTGCGTGTGTAGATATATATTATATTAGTATAGCAGTACGTAGTGATCTTTTTTTATTGGACTAACGTTACATTTAAAAGACAAGCTTTCAAGAGGATTCCTCTCTTCCTCAGGTCTGGAAGCTATACTGATCAGTTCCTAGAATTGAACATTAGGACATTAATGGTCACATGGGTGGGGGGATTAGATGTCGTAAAACGTGAGAGTCAAACAGTATGTTCAAAATGGGAAAAAAACGCATGAGGGATTTTGGGCACATAATGAAACATATATATATATCTGAGCTCTGGTGTGCGTGGCAGGGTGTGAGCAGACCTGTGCAGTGGGTAAATGGGTTTCTGGCCATACATGTCAATAGTAACAAATTGGACAGGCTTTCAGAAAAATCCAAAATTACTTAATGGAAACCAGTCACATGGCATTAAATAAAAGTATTGGTAATGGGAATCGGTAAGTAGCTGAAAGAAAAAAAGAAAGGGAATCATTACTTGTACAAAAAAAAAAAAAATTGGTGCATCTCTAAGTGACAGTAAAATATTTTCTTAAACATGAGAGAAAGCACAAGAAAGAAATCAGCAACATAAAATAAACAAGAATATTTAGACTTTGAGGTCGTGGCCCTTTAAGTAACTTTAGTACTTTCTGTGATTCCCTCGGTGGTGAGGTCCTTTATTCTGGAGCAATTTGCATAGTGCAAGTTCCAAACAAAAAAATAAATTAAGATACCCATGAAGAGACACTGAGGCACAATAGCCTCCGCCAAAAATGCAAAGTATTTAGCATGGGAGTTTCAGATACCGCAATGCCTTTACACAGGGAAAGGGCTTATTGTTCCCAACTCTGGCTGGAGAGAGTACAATATTCTCTGATTTATCAGTGTGCCCGCGTGATAGGCTTTAGTTTACTCTGTTTGGGTGCAGGGAGAAAAAAAAAAAACCTTCATAAAATTGAGTACAATGATCAGGTCACAGCCAGAAAAAACTTTTCCAAAGCTACTGCCGATTGGGGGTGAGGGGGGGGGGGGGCGAGAGAGAGACTAGCCCGCTACATTGAATCTCCGTCATTCAAGAGTTGATTATTCACCTTCATCCTGGGCCTAAACCTTCTGAAGTACTTTATTAAAGCTCCTCGAAGATAAGAATGGCATTCTAGATAAGGCGAGGCGGTGTACATGTTTTACCTGTTTGCAAGTTCTCACTGTACATAGATATTGTGTTCCCAGGGACATGTTGCGTAGCGACTTGCAAAAACCCAACAGAAACAAACTGGCTTGCCTTGTACATGGAATACTGTATGGCTGAATCCCCTACCTTTAATGTGTCATTTTTATCTTCGTAGACCACTTACTGTTTCCATGTAAAGGATCAAGTAGCAGAATCTTTAAACACCGTGACATGTTGTACAAAGCTTTTTGGTTTAAAAGGTTTTGGAAGAACAAATATATTAAAGGGTTCAAGAGTAGGGATGTCTTGATCATGTGGTAGCCTGAATCGGCCGATACAGAGTCCCGATCAGATATCCAATGACCGGACCAGCGGCTCCGCTGCAAAAGGGAATCCCAGGACCTTGGCATTGACTAGTGGCGTCTTTCCAGCTTTATCATGGAGCAGGGTGTAAATTCAGAGGCAGCCATACTCCAGCGGGAAAGCGCCGTCTTCCCTGCCTCTTGCATGACTGTCGAGCAGGCAGAGAAGACGTCGCAAGTCATTGCTGGGGCTGCCGGACTTCAGGTGGGAGGCTGGAGTCTCCCTGCTCAGCAGGTCTCGGATTGGGTGTCTGGCTTGAAAATGCCAATCCTTTATAAACACAGATCAGATTGGGACATACCTATTCAAGAGACTTTAAGACAATAATATGGAGACGGGAAATCATTTCAGGACATCTGCATCGACGGAGGATGTTGGATGCGGCCACCATGTCCGAAATGGGCCAAAAATGAAGCTTGCAGAAAAGAGACGCACTGTATCAGCTGAACATTTAAAAAGGGAAAAAAATATAAAACAAAAACAGTTCGCTTGAAAATTGAAACGCTGTTTGCAAAACAACTACTGAACGAAAATGTCTGGAATTTACATATAAGATCCAATGAATGATAAGAGGGGCTGTTGTAGAAAGAAAAGGAAAAAGCAGTTTGCCAAAAATATCCAAAAAAAAATTAAAAATCTAGACAATTTACTGCAGAATATAATGAACGGTTTATTAGATATGGGATTAAAACGGGAATATTTTTTTACATTGAAGCCTATGGGAGTCGCCTGAATAAACCGGTCGAATGAAAACACGGAACAGCAGGGCATTTCGGCAACTTTTCACTGCTGTTTTGTGTTCTCTGAATAGACAAAGCATTACTTCTCTATGGGGATCTCACTGCCCTTGAACAGGCACCATACGGGCAGGCAATTCGCCAACATTTGGCGAATTGCCGAATGGCTAGGAAATGTAACTGTATGCTGAATTTCAGTGAAAGGTTACATTTCGGCTCTCTTTGAATAACCCTGCTAGTTTGATTCTTCACCAAGAAGAACAATGTATGAATTGTCAAGAAAGTTTCTGCTGTTTGACTACAACCACAATGTTGCCCAAGTCCTACACATTACAGACGAACTAGGGAACATCGGGAAGGATATACAGCTTGGGTAATTGGTTCACACACAGTGCCCATATGATGGATGGGCTTTTAGAGCTCAAGAGAGAAAGAGGGGACCTCAAAGGACCGTTGACCCATCAGAACAAAACTATTTACATTGACGGCAACTGACATTTTTTTAGACTAGTCTGGGTGGAGCGCCAGAACCTGTCGTATTTTGACCAGGAGGTACTGGAAATAAAAATATGAATAAGATTTAATTCAGCGTAGATGACGAGGGATGGGCCGTACCACTGAACAGATACTATGAATGGAATCTCAAATGAATGATATGCAAGCTTTTTTTGAAGATGAGATTTGAATCATCAGGTAAAGAGCTTTCACGTCTTCCATTAGCCTTTAAGAACGTTCAATGTTCTTTACCCGGTAAAATTACAAAGACTATGCACATGGCAGCCCAAATCCATGGGTTCGGCCGCTCGCTAATGGAGTCAGACTACAAGAATAAAGTGAAAGAAAGTGCTGACTCTACAGACGATGACCAGATGCAGTTTTCTGAACACGGTCAGCAATACACAGTACGGAGACGAGGAACAGCTTTGTTACACGAGCATCAAGAGCCAAGAGAAGAAAAAAAATCCAACAGGAAAAAGCCAATTAGAGGCCAGGCGTATTAAATATGAATGCACAACGATAAGGCATTTACTGTGTAAATTGTAGTGTTCTGGAAACAGCCCCGGCAGTACAGGGACGAGAACTCGGGTATGGACCACCAAAACAGCAAAAGGTCCTCGTCCACAAACGCAAGAGTTACTGTAACAACTGCATTCTCGCTGACGTACAAGTGAGGTCCCTGCACTCTGTCCTACTGAAAAAAAGCAGAGAACGGTCCTCACACTTCGATCCGTGAAGAAACTGGTCTGTCTCATGGACTTTCTATTTAAACAACCCAACATGTTCTTCCAACCTGGAGGTCATCGGTATTAGATTTGGGAAAGTTTCCAGTCCATTTTCTGGACCCACCGAATCAAGTTGCACAAGATGCAACGATCTATGATCAACTTAAAATCTTCAAATTTAAATGTAAAAACAACCAAATACAGAACTAATTTCTACCTCGAATCTGTCAAAAAAAACCAAAAAAAAAAACACAAAAAAACAGCTCTTCGAATATTTGTAGTACTTTATCTTTTCAAGTACAGCAGAAGTAAAGGGCAAACAAGGCATTACTCTACTACTGTAGTTCCATTTGCACTTAATATACAAAGTAAAGGAAGCATAAAAGTAGAGTGACCTGCTGACCAAGACCAGCTGCAACCCTCGGGAATAGTAGAAAAGCCCTTGTAATTTATGGTGAACCTGCAAAAGGTCAGTGCCTTAAGTCTGTCAAACTAGAATTAAATTTCTGTGCTAGATGTGTAAACGAGAGATGCACTGATAAAGTATTCGTGCACTGCAAATACCAGTATCGGGGCATTTGCACGAGTACCCGGAAGCGCTGGTGTAGCCGGCATAATGCATTAAAAGCATACTGCCAGCATTCCCATCTGGCCGGCCACAATCCACCGAGTGCCCGTCAGGCTGTGACGCGGCCTCCAGGCGTGATCTCGCGAGCGTCACAGCCTTCACAAGCCAGCAGTACACGCGTCTGTGGCCTGCTGCGTACACGCGTCTGAGGCCTGCTGCGTACACGCGTCTGAGGCCTGCTGCGTACACGCGTCTGAGGCCTGCTGCGTACACGCGTCTGAGGCCTGCTGCGTACACGCGTCTGAGGCCTGCTGCGTACACGCGTCTGAGGCCTGCTGCGTACACGCGTCTGAGGCCTGCTGCGTACACGCGTCTGAGGCCTGCTGCGTACACGCGTCTGAGGCCTGCTGCGTACACGCGTCTGAGGCCTGCTGCGTACACGCGTCTGAGGCCTGCTGCGTACACGCGGTCTGAGGCCTGCTGCGTACACGCGTCTGAGGCCTGCTGCGTACACGCGTCTGAGGCCTGCTGCGTACACGCGTCTGAGGCCTGCTGCGTACACGCGTCTGAGGCCTGCTGCGTACACGCGTCTGAGGCCTGCTGCGTACACGCGTCTGAGGCCTGCTGCGTACACGCGTCTGAGGCCTGCTGCGTACACGCGTCTGAGGCCTGCTGCGTACACGCGTCTGAGGCCTGCTGCGTACACGTGTCTGAGGCCTGCTGCGTACACGCGTCTGAGGCCTGCTGCGTACACGCGTCTGAGGCCTGCTGCGTACACGCGTCTGAGGCCTGCTGCGTACACGCGTCTGAGGCCTGCTGCGTACACGTGTCTGAGGCCATACATTTAAATAACATAATTTGGACAGGCTTTCAACAAAATCCTAAATTATTGGAGAGCGATCATATGACTTAAAAGTATCGGTACTCTGTATTGGTGAGTACCTGGAGAAAAAAAAAAGTATTGGTACTTAAATTCTAGCGGTGCATGACTAATGTAAACCAAATGTGTATTTCTTCAACAGCCTTCTGGATACTGCAGACCTCAACAGTAATCCTTATTTTCCTTGTTCACAGCAAGGGGAGGGAGTTTGTCACCATTTTCAGTGCGGGGAAAGAGGAGACGGGGTGACACAGCCAGGATGTAGTAAACAGGTTTGCCAAATCATGGCTTTAACAATAGTGAATCAATTTACGACTTACAAATATAAACAAACTCCGGTTTAATGCCCACATAAAACAGTTTCTGATTAACCATGCAAGCAAAAGGAAGAACCCTAGACCCCTGAAGCATGGTGGACCAACACTGGCCATCAAGAAGGGTCTTGTGGAATAGGTCTGGCATATAAATATCAAAAAAGACCGTGGCTGTGTTGGTAAACTCCTTACAAGACAGAGCAGACATGAGGGGAAACATGTAAAAGACCTGGTAAACAGAAGTGACGCTCATTAAGCCTTAAAAGACAATTCACGAGCCTCATGAGGATATACAAAGCGGAGCCCCAAGAGGATTCATTAGCAGAAAGCAAATGAGTTAGGAGTCTCCGAAAGTCACAAACATCAGAAAACAAAAAAGTCCTGGACCTCAGATTCACACAATACAAATTCATCATCTTGGTTCACAGGAAATTTAATACGGCCGAGGCTGCAGGTGGCTTTATCTCAGAGTGTCTCCCGAAGGTCACTTTTAGAGCGGTGCATAATAGGTGATTAAGACACTTAATCTCAGGATGGCTAAGCAGTTTCCTTTCACTTTGTTGCTAGTTTCAAGGTCATAATCCTGAGGCTTTTGGTGCTGCAGCTGTCTGCGCTTTGAAGGGTGGCCGAGAGTCCCGGAAAAACGCTGCCAACGGATGGTGCGGCAAGTCTTGGGAATGGAGTTATTATTGATTGGGTCTGTCTGTACAAGTGGGTTCTGTTGTGCTAGATGCACCCAACGTGTCGCTTGATACTGATCTTTATGCATGTTGTTGCTAGAGAACATTTATAGGTTTCATACATTCCCACAGAAGGAATTGACTAAACAGACGTGGACGATCGCCCCTACCAAGTCTGTAGACAATCATTGATACAGAGAGAGAGGGAGATCATCGCTTGAATGAACCCCCCAAAAAAATCAACGGAGTAGTAGGTGCTCTTGGACCTAGCGTGGCCAGTGACAACAATACCATGTAGTAGAGCAGATACCAGTCACATCACTTCATTGACAAGTGGCGGTTACTCAAGAAGAACACCACGATGTTTTGGTCGGCAAGGTGACTTTTCTCAAGTGTACATTAATCTAGGGTTGCACCGATACGGATATCGTATCGGTGCCGATACCGGTACTGCAGTAGTACTTGGTACTCGTGCAGTGCCCCTGATATCACAAGCCAGCATTGAGCTGGCTTGCCGGCATCCAAGGGGCTGGGGCGGCTGTCCAAATGCTCTATCGGCATTCGGACAGGCCCCTGCATTCATACTTACCTTCCACGAGCGCCACCAGCAGTTTCCGATCATTGGAAAGCCCCCAGCCTCGATCTCCCACATGATCGTGGCGGGGGGGGGGGGGGCTTTCCAACTAGCACACGCGCAAAGACTTTGAATGCGATTAGCTGCAGGGGCCTGTCCAAATGCTCTATCGGCATTCGGACAGGCCCCTGCAGCTCATCGCATTCATACTTACCTTCTTTGCGCGTGTGCTCATTGGAAAGCCCCCCCCACCGCGATCACGTGGGAGTTCGAGGCTGGGGGCTTTCCAATGAGCGGACGCACGGAAACTGCTGGTGGCAGGTAAGTATGAATGCAGTGAGCTGCAGAGGCCCGTACGAATGCCGATAGAGTGAGTGAGAGAGTGAGTGAGAGAGTGAGTGAATGTATTTTTAAATGAGGTCTTCTTATTGGAAAGCGTTCACATGACATAAAAGTATCGGTACTCTGTATCAGTGAGTACTTTTCAAAAGTATCGGTACTCGTACTTAGAAAAGTGGTATCGGTGCATCCCTACATTAAATCGCTACCTTTCACCACTAAAACCAAACAAACCCCAAACAAGGAAGTGCTTCCGAATGATGTAGATACCCTGGCTTCAACGCGAATATTGCAGCGGTCAAAGTCAGCCCAGCTCCGAGCTCATTCTCTCCTTAAGACATCGGCATGGACTGCAGATCAGATGGCTGTGTAGCGGTTTTCACCAATATAGAGGCTTCCTGCAGGCAAGCCTGACAGGGCCTTTCAAGACCCAGCAACAAGTAATTTAATCTACTATATTTAACAGTTAAATGGAGGTGGAGGACTGAATGCTTAGATAAGGCTGCAAGAGGTCTATTGTTAAAGGCTGAGATAAGAGATGGCAGCTGAATGAGGCAAGACAGGGGATCTTAAACGACTTCTAATCTACCCACAGTGATGTCCTTTGAATACATCCCACACAATACAATGATGGGAGTCAGTGATCAACCCATAGACTCCATTCTATGGTCAAAGCCACACACAGTGAGGAGCAAGTGATGGAAAGATATGGGAAGGGGGGGGGTTTACAGCACAAAACATCACACAATGGATGCACCCAGTGACGCATATAGATTAAAATGCTTTAACTAAACATACAGGAGAAAAGCAAAGCACATGTAAATTGTCAGCAACATACATTTTTTTGTGGTAGTGGCCCTTAAAAAAATAAAAAATAAAATGACAGGCTGAATAATAAGCATGCTGATCATGGGGAAGAACAGCTTCAGCAGCCGGATTATATGAACAAGGGAAGGTTCAGAGGAAAAGTAAACATAATGAACATCTTGCCTATCAGAGCAATAAGGGCATTTGATTTTTTTTTATGATGCGGCTATAAATTTTTATGGTATAACATTTGTTCACTGGAACCCGGTCTGTACATTAGAGATTCATTCTCCGTAACGCAGCAATCCTGGTGTATAAAAGTCACCAATAAACACGGCCTTTTACATAACGTACATTCAGATTAGCTTTCTAGATATTTTACGACATTACAGAATTACAATTCTTTTCGGCCAGTGTCTGCCCAATCATTTAACCCCTTAAGGACCAATGACGGAACTGTTCAGTCATAAATACATTGACTTTAAAGACCCTTGGACCTTAAAAAAGTGATAAGTTCAAATAAAGATTTTTAATAGAATGTTCCTATAACGTCAACGTGAGACAGAATTACGGCCTTGTAGGGCGAAACGTTTTGATCTGTGTATACTACACCTGGAGTGTCTCATCTTCTTGGAATCTACGTGTGGGGCATAGTAGTGCCTTGCGGAGGAGCACAGGTCTTTGGGCAAGGAAGGGTCATTTGCAGCTTGAACGTTTACTTTCAACCCAGTAAATACACTTTTAGGGTGAAGAAAAATGACTGAGTCTTTGAATGTGAAATAATTTAGTGCACCAAGACAAGGCTTGGCAGATGCACGTGAAAATTGGAAGCAAAATAAAATGCCTGTAGACGACTCCTGGGTTAAAAGCAGTGAATTTTTCTCAAAATCTATTTTGTCCATAATCCAGAAACGGAGGAGCCCAATGTAAAATGCGAAGAGGCTGTGGGCTACCTGACCCTGCTCGATGAGTTTTCACATGTCGGAGGAACGGCACCAATACACACCGACCGTCCAGGTCACAAACTGACAACAGCACAGGATTGTTGCAGCACAGTTAATACACAAATGACAGCTTATTTTTTTCACCTTTTCCCCCTAAACCTTGTGATGCTTTTTTTAGATTTAGCTCAAACACTTGCATTTCTAAAAACAGCGACTTCCACTAAATGTGAAATCACAGAAAAACTTTCCAGCTTAAGACTGGAGGCTTTTCTAGTGCATTCAATGAAACATCGCAGGCAGCGGACCAAAGTTTAGAGGGTTTGGGGGAAATAAAAAGGGGAAAAAAAAACGGTGCCAAGCCAGGGGGCCAGTAACCTTGGAAGGTCCAAAAGTGGTGTGAAGCCAGGGGGTCAATAACCTTGGAAGACCAAAACTGGTGTGAAGCCAAGGGACCAGTAACCATTGAAGACCAAAACAGTGAAGCCAGGGGTCAATAGCCTTTGATTGCAAAAAACTGAAGCCAGGGGTCAGTAATCTTGTCCCTCCAGATGTTTGTGAACCACATTTCCAAAGGAGACTCAGTCAACCTAATGCGTCTGAGCATCATGAGGGATGTAGTTCCAGCTTGAGGGCCATGGTCACCGACCCTTGCCATGAGTGATGCACCCCTTAATGTTTGGGATAACGTGCAGTCTTACCAATAAAACCACTTTCATATATATTGTATTTTTATTGGAGAGGCAATGAGACGCACTGAGATTCAGAGTCCGGTCGCTTCCTCTTTAGACCAAACAGTAGGATATAATCCTTCATAGCAAACACAATAAAAAAAAACATGTATATACACAAACTTCAGTGAGTGGTGTTATTTCTGAGGCGTCTCATTGCTGATTTCTGGCATCTGGGGCCCAGGTACTTGGATATTAAATAAAGTTACTGATTAGGTCAGTGAACTCCTTAAGGGAAAAAAACATGTAGTTAATAAACAGGGACTCTAGGATAACGCTCGTGTCGAAACCCCTGAACTGTAAAGTTAAAAACCTCAGGAGAAAGTCACTTTAAAAACAAAGGAAACTCAAGTGCACCGTAACGCAGCTTCCCCCAGCTGTCTGGATCAGTACGATCTTGGCAGAAAGACTATGATGAAAGGTCAATCGCAGGAGAACGGGACAGAGGTGAATCAACAGCCCAACCGCAATGCGGGGGGGGGGGGGGTGAACCAATCCTCTAGTTACAGGTTTCCTTTACGATAACAAAAATCATGTTAACTTTGACACAAAGTGTTCGTGAACTACATGCCCCATAACACCCAGCCAGCATTATGTGTGACTGAGCATCATGGGACTCGTAGTTCCGAAGAATCTGGGGTTCCGAGGATGGTCACCACCAGTTTATCGCATTCAAGACGTCCCCACCAGTTGTCAAAGAAATGCCGCAGCCTACCTCGGTGGGAGCAAAAGGCTCCGATCTCCGCCAAACAAGGGACGCCGATGTCCCCAAACTCACATCAAGACGAAAAACCGTCAGGACCTCCAGCAGAGAAAGTTGGTGTGTATAAAAAGGTTTATTTAGGGAAAGACAGCCCCATCAATAAAATGACGTTTCAGCCTAGTGGCCTTAATCATCACATATGATTTAAGGCCACTAGGCCGAAACGTCATCATTTTATTGATGGGGCTGTCTTTCCCTAAATAAACCTTTTTATACACACCAACTTTCTCTGCTGGAGGTCCTGACGGTTTTTCATCCCCACCAGTTATGTCAGTGCTGCGGTAGGGAAGGTTTGTGCGTTCGGATTACAGGAGCGAGAGATGCTCCCCATAGCGCAGCTCCTGTACGGTGAATCAGGTTAACACAATGTGGTTTAGCCAGGACATTAATCTCAATCCACTTAATCCGGCCTATTGAGAAAGCATCGCTCTCAGCCTGTTCATTTATTTACGAGAGAGAGTTTTTCCCGCGAGCATGAGGATGGTCTTAATGATCCCATCGGGGACGTCTTCCCGTTCCATGCTGGAGACTTGGGACTCCACTTTCACCTTCCTCTCTCCAGATACAAAGAAGAAGACGGTGATAAACCTGTAGGAGCTTTAGCTTTTGGGTATGTACTTTTATGATTTTGTAACAACTCTTTGAAGGGAAGACTGTAGGAGGACACAGTAACAACCCTAAACACGGTGTATATCCAAAACCAGAAGACTCAGACAAAAAGGTGTATTTTCGTTTCACGCGACGAGACAACCGACGCTTCAAGCAAGTCTTCAGGTGACATTTTCGGCAACGGGGATAAAGGGTCATAAAAAAACAAATAAAAAAAAACACAAGACGTTATTGCTGTGCTTACACATACAAAATAAAGAAAACTGGTTTTGTTGTTAAAGAGGGCTTGTTGCTATGAAGCAGTTATACACATGAACGCCTCGCGGCTCCTGGCACAACGAGGGACGCTTTCATTCTGAAACATGAAAACAGGAGCGGCCTTGGCTACGGCCAGTTGGACCCTAGACATCTTTATATGAGCTTCTGGGAACCGGTTACTTCTGTGAAAAAGCCATCTGAAAACTAGACTGAACAATCTTGTTTGTTTTTAAACAGCAATTAACATCTTTTTTTTTCTAAACAAAGTATAAAAAAAGCAAATTGTTGCAGGGAAGACATCCTCCAGGGACTGGTCTGCTTAAAGAAGGACCCTAAGAAGCATGTACAGAAGGGTCACCAACCATGACAACTCCAGATGTTTTGTGACTACATCTCCCACGAGGCTCAGTCGACCTAGTAAGTAACTGAGCATCATGGAACATGTAGTTCCAAAACCCGAGGGGGCCATGATTGCCAAGCCTTGATGTACAAGGTGGCATTGCTCAAGCTAAAATCAGTTTAAATTTCGGGACCCTGTACAAGCTACCCCTTAGCTTGCGACCATTACTCAATAATAACGAAGAGATCCTCATGAAAAAGTAAAAATAAATGGATTGTCACATCACTTAGACAAGGTTACCTAGGACAGACCCAACGGAGGGTACTTTATAAAAAGGAGATTAAGATAATCCAAGATTCTTCGTAAAACACCAAACTGTACAGCCACAATCCCCACATTCCCATCACCAACATCCAGGGGCACAATAGTCTGTGCAGTTGAGCAGTAATATGCAAGAGAAGAGACAAGCTGCAGCATAACCCAGGACATACTTGAAAACGAGAGAAATCTCAATGTGTCCTTCCTGGTAAAATCCTTTATAAATAAAATAAATAAACTATAGGATTTAGCAAGGAGGGGGGAGGAAGCAAAAAAAAAAAACCAAAAACAAAACACACTCCTTACTCTTTGTCCAAATGGCAGGGACTGATTGTGTGGGGGTCACATAGAAGCTAAAGACCCTGACAAGTCCTGTGAAGAGCATTGTTTGTACAGGGGCCCCTTCAGCTACACAGAGCCTTTATAACAATCCCTTCCCCCTGCCCAGCCCGGGAGAAACAGACACACAAAAACACTTTCAACTCCAGCTCCCAGGATTCTAAGAACTACAGCGCGACAAGATTGTGGGGGATTTTATTCCCATGCATGGCTGAAGTTTGTCACCCTATGACTAAGTTCAGCAACATAATAACACCCTGTGGTGCTCACCCTGCCTCCGCTTCCATGTTTAAAAACGTATGTGTCATCAATATGGACACTTACATAGAAGCAATGAACACAACCATGGGACAGGCTTTAGGTTTAGAATTTCTGTGGAATAGAATGTTACCCACTGGATACTAGGAGTTCTATTCCACTCTTACCGATAACTACCAGAGACGTTATACATTATATACGCTTCATGTAGCTATCTTCTTGCCGGGAAATGCTATTCCACTCTTCCCGCAAGCTGGGCCTGCAGCTCGAATGTTGCGATTTCCTGCGCGAGGTTACTGTAACTTAACATCTCCTATAATAAGAATATGGAGACGTTAACTGGCACCTAGGAAAGGAAAAGCGAGCCATTTCAAGGTGGTTTGCGCTTCCATCTGTGAGACAGTATGGACCGTGTTAAGGGATTCTGCATTTGCAAAATCCCTAAACGCTCTGAACCACCCCCCCCAAAAAAGTAAAAAAAGACTCACTCACCCCCTTAACCCACGGTACAGCGTTCAGAACAATCCGCCGCTTCCGTGTGCCGGAAAAGAAAAAAAAAGAGCGAAACTGGGAACAGTTCTGGGAGAATGTACTCGCAGCAGCATGCGGTGCCGCTGCTGGTCTTATGCGGTTTGATCTGAGGTTAGGTGCTAAACGTGCCTACCCCAGAATCGGTACAGTAAAACGAGACACACCGGCAATTGTGTAGTAGGGCCCTAAATCTGCAGACACCCATGGGGGGGGGCGCTTTATTCCTGGTGCAAACTTAACCAGAGCCATTATAGTTTAGGCAGTTAAGTTTACTCCTGGGTTGGTAATGGGGCTCTGGGTTTGTCAAACACTGCCACATGAGAGGAGCAGACCGTTTTGTTTCAGAGGGTTCCCCCTCCACTCCCACTGTTTGTGCGTACGTTGTCCTTGTGCATTTAAAGAAGCGCTTCCTAACACCTCTAAATATGTGATCGACCCACACATTATTGTTTAACAAACGTGAAATCAATATCCTAAAATAGCACGAAAGGTAAAACGTGTCTTGCTGTGACCGGTCTAACACTCGGCCTCGGGGTCACTGACCAGACCGGCTGCATGTGGGAAACCTCTGCGCCAGAGAAGGCATTTAAATGTGGGTTGAAGTTCAAGCATTGAAATATAGTGCACGTGGAAAGCGCTCAGTAGCCGGGCCCCTGCCTAAATCTCCCTTATTAGCCGGTACATTCCGCCCCGGTCACGTCGCTCGGCCAATGATCTAGTATTAAAATCTCCTTGTAAAAGGACCTCTCACCTTCAGGACTTTTCCCAAGAGCTGCCACCGATCCATACAGCTCCCCTAGTCGTTAAAAATACAGTTTTAGAGAAGCTCATCTAGCTTTGTTAATTCCAGACAGGGTTTTCCTTCAGCGCTGCGGTATATGTTGGCGTGCTAAAGACAGTTGCACTCAAATGAGTGAGCACAGGAAAATGATACTGTATCCTGCACGGGTGACTGTCAATCATCAAGCCTCAGGAGATATCACAGAACTACATATCCCATGATTGACAGTCAGGAGATGTTAGTTTCAGTATCTATATAGCACCGACAGATTCTGCCGCGCTTTACAATTGGTAAATACAAACATGAGATTTAACGGTACATAAGGAGCAGAAGGCCCTGCCTGTAGTATAACCTCCAGCAGGTCAAGCCCTTTATACAGGGGCTCTGCCAGACATCCCATGAGCTTACAATCTAAAAGAAATTAGAGCAGGGATCTCAAACTCTGCCCCCCTCCCAAATGTTTATTGCCTACAATTCCCAGAATTCTTTGAATGCAATAAATAGCCAGATAATCATTGGAGTTGTAGTTCAGAAACATCTGGGGGGGGGGCAGTGTTTGAGATCCCCGAATTAGAGGGACGCGCAAGAAGAGGGAACAGAGGGAGATGTGGTTCTGAAACCAAAAAGTTAGCAAAAAATACATTTATTGTGTGGGGAAGACACAGTTAGTGTATTTCTGGAGGAAAGGTTTTCCAGCCGGTCAGATCCAGTCCACAGCATGGCCAGACATAAAAGGGATCTTCATGAAGATCCCTCAAAAGACAGCATTTCACAAAGAGTTAAATCCGAGTGTCTAACGCTTCACGCTCTGCATTCACGGTGACATTTCGCGTCACTCTGCATTTTTCTTTTGTGAAATCCTGGTGTTTGTCTGCTGTAAACGCTGGCGCTTTGTGAATAACCCCTAAAAACGTATATCCAATATACAGCCAGGAAACCTTTTGTACACAGAGCTGTGAAGAACACCCTGTAAACTGTATCCTATATCCCTGTACTATCTGATTCCTTTATCTGGCATGATCTGGCCTTAGGAACAAAATCGGCAGGATAACCTTACACAAGAAAGAATGCTGAAAAACATGGCTAATGGCTAGGAGGATTGGGGGGGGGGGGTGCTACAGACCACAGAAGTATCCGTCAGTCAACAATGACACGGCGGCACCTCAAAAGAAAAAAAAAAATGGGGCTCAGGCCAGGATACCAAAAATGCTGGCTCTAGAACCCAGTGCTTTCTGCAGAGCCTCAGAACCGAAAACAGTGACAATACACTTAAGGATTTCCGTTGTAAATCAATACATGTTTTCCTGGAGGGCAAATGTGAGAGATATAGATATATATATAACATTCGATAAGCTGTGTGCATTTTGTTGTCAAGAACTTGGCCGAGAAAGTGTAAAAGCAATCAATACGGCGCATTGGCCATAGAGGGGCTTATTCAGCAAGATGTGTACTTTAGAAAGAAAAGGAAAAAACAAACGAAGAAGAGTCTGAAGGATTCTTTAATAAAGATAAGCTGCGTTAAAGAGTCTGGTCTCCGAAGCTTGCACTCCAATTCCAAGCAACGGCTTGACAACTCCAAGACCTGGGTTAGTCACAGGCCACCAGAATGTTTCCTGTAGCGTCTACGGGGCCCTATTCCAAGGTTGGTGTAAACTTAATGAAAGGTGCTACAAACTTACCCACCATGGACTATAATGGCTGCGGTAAGTTTACAACAGCAGCTCTGGTTAAGTTTGCGCCAACCTTTGAACAGGGTCATATGTTTTTTAATCATTCTATGAATGTCAAAAGCTTAAAGGACTCTGAAAAAAATGCAAATAACTCCCAAGCCCTGCATCCGTGCATAAAAACACCTTATATTTACATTTGCAGTTAAAAAGGAGCACCCCGAGACTGGGATGGAGCACCCTGAGAACGGGATGGAGCACCCCCCAACAAGTGTCAGCAACCATGGGCGTCTAGGTGATTTGGAAGTACATCTCCCATCTTGCTCAGGTGGTCAAAATACTGACCGAGCCTCACAGGAAATGTAGTTCCAAAACTCCTGAGGAGCCAAGGTTGCTGACCCCCTACCCTATGATTTTCAAACAAAAGCAGACAGTGCCTGCGTGTGGGGGGGGCACACAGCAATGCCATTAATTGGATTCATGGGATAAAATGAAGGTACGAGCTGGAAAGCAGAGACATATTCCAGGGTGATCAGGCAAACTATGAACGGAAGGTTATGGTGGGCAGCATATAGAGTGGGCTTCACTAAGTGGACCACCGAATAGCATGTACAGGCAACACCAAAGCATCAAAAAAAAAAAAAAAAAAAAAAGAAGAAAGGTTTGACCCTGCATTGTTTGGTTGTTGGACGTTCTACAATCTTTGCTTTTAGGAAAAACAATACCCTGCTTTGATACAACATACTGGCGTCGTGCTGATGACAGACTTATTCATCTGAAACGGTGAATATGAGAAAAAGAAAGCAGAAATCCACATGGTCTCCCATAAGCCAGCGACAACAAGCAGCACCCAAGCATTGGGAACCAGCAACTTTACGCAGACTAAGTGAAGGAGAGACATGGAAATAAGAATAATAGGAATCTGTATCAAGAGGGGGGAAGAGGATGGAGAGTTGACATTTGGGAAGTCAGATGATGCCCTGAATCCTGTCGCTGCACATAATGGAACTCAACTGCAGGGGGGGGGGGGGGGGGGGGAAAGACAACAGCAAAGCGTGAACACCAGCTCACGAGCCAAGGCGGAGGAAAGGAAAATGCTGTAATAAAGAGGGATTACCAAAATATTAAAGGATCATGCAACGCCAGCAGCTACATCATCCTGTATACCAAGATATACAGCGATGCTGAGCATCAGATCCTCCAGTACACTGAAAAACTGTTTATATACAAAGTAACAACACACTGAGTGTTTACAGACATTCACATGCCTATATACAACCATAGAAGGGGGAAAAAACGGTTTGATGAATGAGCAGAGGTTTGTGTGTGGTTGTTTGGGTTTTTCGAACCGGACACTTTGAGTCCAGTGAAGCAGACGCCATTGTTGATAAATAGTTGCAGAGGGTCCTTTTTCCAACTTTGTTTTGAGATTTGTGGACCAGGAAAGAAAAAAAACTTTTTTGGTTATTAGAGGGAGGGGGATGCAGACACGTTTTATAACTAGCATTTACTGTCAATAAATACCCGTGTACACTGTGTAAACACACTCCCATCAATAAAAAAAAGAGACTGTCATTAACTTTGATAATATAAACCGTATAAAAACCATTGTAGGTTCCTGCTGTACTAAAATCACGACGGATAGAACGCACACATGCCAGAGGGTTTGTATTGGGTTACAGAGAGGTGCTGAAAACATTAGGGCACTATAAAGCACTGCATATGTAAATATAAAAAAAAAGGGGGGGGGGGTTATTTAGCATAAATATCTGAGCCATGAATCACATATATTACGCACACATACATAAAAGAAATTCATGTGCATTTATGCATGTCTAAACATAGACACATCTAGGTCGCAGTCTCATTTTATTCTTGCATAGACCAACTAGGTCTGGCCCTAGGGCATCAATTCCACCTCCCCCATATCCTTTAAGAGTCCCAATAGATTTGGGTTTGCAGGTGTATAACAGAGCTGCAAAACAATAAAACTCCCAGCATTGAGTTTCTAACTTTAATAAGTCACTTTGCTTTTGCACCAAATTACATTTTTAGCGATAGAATTAGGTGGTGAGTATTTGTCTTGATGGGGCAATTGCTGGAGTTTTGACTCCACTAGGTCGGTCACGTCCCTTAAGGCGGTGAGGGGCTGGCTGTGAACTGAGGGACTCCCAGCGACATGTCGAGTGATGTGGGCTCTATAAACATGCCCCCTCAAAGTGTCATCATGGAGTGATGGAAGGGCTCTACAGACATGACACATCGGTGGTGATACAATCAGGGCTATTCACTAAAAGGGTGAAGTCAGGAGAACAATCTAGACCAAATAGCCGATTTGGAAAGTGAGATAAATGGGAGAATTTTTCAGGTTTGGCTATTTTGACCAAGATTTTTCACTCCTGCCAATTCTCCTGACTTCACCCTATATAGACCTGTTAGTGAGCGAAGGGCTCTATAAACTTGTCCCCACAGAAGGTGAGAGCACATGGAGTGACAGGGGGCTCTATAAACATGTCCCACAGAGGGTGAGACCATGTGGAGCAACAGGGGGCTCTGTAAACATGTCCCCACAGAGGGTGAGACCATGTGGAGCAACAAGGGGCTCTGTAAACATGTCCCAACAGAGGGCGAGACCATGTGGAGCGGCAGGGGCTCTGTAAACATGTCCCAACAGAGGGCGAGACCATGTGGAGCGGCAGGGGCTCTGTAAACATGTCCCAACAGAGGGTGAGACAATGGAGTAACAGGGGGCTCTATAAAAACATGTCCCCACAGAGGGTGAGACCATGTGGAGAGACAGGGGGCTCTATAAACATGTCCCCACAGAGGGTGAGACTATGTGGAGAGACAGGGGGCTCTATATAAATGTCCCCACAGAGGGTGAGACCATGTGGAGAGACAGGGGGCTCTATAAACATGTCCCCACAGAGGGTGAGACCATGTGGAGAGACAGGGGGCTCTATAAACATGTCCCCACAGAGGGTGAGACCATGTGGAGAGACAGGGGGCTCTATAAACATGTCCCCACAGAGGGTGAGACCATGTGGAGAGACAGGGGGCTCTATAAACATGTCCCCACAGAGGGTGAGACCATGTGGAGAGACAGGGGGCTCTATATAAATGTCCCCACAGAGGGGAGACCATGTGGAGAGACAGGGGGCTCTATAAACATGTCCCCACAGAGGGTGAGACCATGTGGAGAGACAGGGGGCTCTATAAACATGTCCCCACAGAGGGTGAGACCATGTGGAGAGACAGGGGGCTCTATAAACATGTCCCCACAGAGGGTGAGACTATGTGGAGAGACAGGGGGCTCTATATAAATGTCCCCACAGAGGGTGAGACCATGTGGAGAGACAGGGGGCTCTATAAACATGTCCCCACAGAGGGTGAGACCATGTGGAGAGACAGGGGGCTCTATATAAATGTCCCCTGATGGGTGGCACCATATGGAGTGATGGCGACTCCATAAACTTGTCCCATCTGATGAAGCGAGTGATTGGGGGCTCTACAGGTGGTGCATGCCACCTCAGGGGGGGGGGGAAGAGAGCCGGCTGCGAGCAGGTGGAAGGCTCCACAGGTGTCCCCTCAGGGGGTGCTTGCTGGGCGGGCAGACTCTGTGCAGCTCACCAGAAGAAGGTGTTGGTGCCGTCATCATAGACCTCGGTCTCGGTGGACCTCCTCACGCTCTCCCCTCTCTGGGTGGGCTTGGCGGGGTGGTGTCTGCTCCTGGCCTCGGGGGCCTCCGTCTCCTCCCAGTACAGACCGTCCAGAGAAGACTTCCTGGCCGAGGCTGCCCTCCTGCCGTCATTGCGGATCATGTCTCAGGTGCCGGTGTGCAGCTGCATGTGAGGGCAGCTCCGCTCCTGGGGAACCTTACAAACTGGCCGGGGAGGAGGGGGGGAGAGGAGAAGGAGGGACGCACGCTTCATCTGACCACGTGGGTTCGGCCCAACGTGACCGTGACGTCAGGCCGTGCTCCTTGGATCCCTGGGCTCATTGGTTGCTAAGGGGCGGTACTGTAACGGATCGGGCCAGACGCTGGCTTCCCGCGCATGCGCTGTCCGCGGTGCTGAAGTTAGGATGCTGTGCGTTAGGGTGGACAGGCATGGCTTCTTTTTAAAGGGACAGTACCACACTAAGCGCCTAACATGACAGGAGTGACAGGACGCCAAGAAGACAGCTTGCTAGGAAATATGGTGATAGTGTTTTAAGTTAATAGTTACATTATTAGGTATAATATTCATAGAGAAGGTGCCACGCTCTTGTCGCAGCCTTGGCAGGCAGTCCTGTCTCCGATCAAGCTTTATTTGTATTTTTACCTCTGGTTTTCTCAGTACTTGGTGCAGCAGAGGTAATCAAACACATTCCCAGCCGCTGCAAGTTATTGTATTTAAAGGGACGGTATACATCCTGACCACTTTAGCTTTTTAAAGTGGTCAGGATGTGTGCAATTCATCCAACACCCCCTCCCGCCTTATTTAACAGGAAACAATGGGTGAAGTGGAGGAGTTTCCTTCTACCACACAAGCGTCACTCACTAGGCAGCCAGGATTTTTAATTTCCAGGCTGTGAGTCACCAGATCGGTCTGGTCACAATCTTTGTTGACACCATCCTCTCTAAGGGCCCTATTACAATCTTCGCGCATACGTTTGCGCCCGCGCAAAAACGTATTGACGTGAGGGGCAAAACCCTTTGCACTGAACGTCGTATTACAATGTCAGCGCAACAAACGCGCGTATACGTCTACCGTGGGTGAACCTGCGCGTGCTTACTGTACTTCGCACGTCCTATGCTTAACATTGTGAGCACAAATGCGTTTGTGCGCTGGTACGCGGATGGTTTTACAATCTATGCGCAGTTTGTAACGCACAGCCTTTGCGCGCATAATTTTAGCAACTCCTAAAAGCTGGTGTTAAAGGCAAATTCGATCAACCTGGCCGAAACCAAATACCCCAGCCCAAAAAAAAATACGCAGCAAAGTATAGTTACACATTCTACACATACCAAACCAATAAATGTGAGAAGTTGTGCGTGTTTTTTTATAGATGCAGCATATATGCGCAGATTGACTTTGACAGGCGCAAAAACTTAACGTGAGACAATTGTGGTTCTTAATTCTGATTGGCTGAATCGCGTGAAAAAAACAGTCCGCACACTGATTTCTGCGCGCAACGTTGCTCCTCGCTCATTTTTGCACGTCTGTTTTACGCGCGTTATTGCTCGACGGATGAAAAAATACGCGAGGATTGTAATTCCAGCGTTGATTTACGCTCATTAACGTTTAATGCTGGGCGCACAAATTCACACGTTGCGCGTGCGTTTTTGCGCGAAGAATGTAATATGGCCCTAAGACAGCCCGTATTAGCAAGCATCCAGAGAGGCAGCCGATGGGTTGATGGTGTGCATGCGCGCAGCTCCAATCCATCGTTCCGCACAGGTGCTACGCAAATGCACGCAGGCTCCCAACGATGCAAAATGTACGCAGTATACGTATGTTGTGTACGTACACAAATTGCATTAGCTGTCAAGACGACCACATTCTAGAAGCCTTGAGATAACGTTGAGGACGTGTCAAATCTGGGTATCGGTTGACGAGGTCTACTGTACCACGCAACAGGATTGCTGAGCAGTGGCGTAACAACTGGGGGGGCAGCCGGTGCAGGTGCCCCGGGCACAGGGCCGAGGGGGGGCGCCGGCCGCCGGTGCCCCCCCCTGTTGTTACGCCCAGAGACCTGGGGGGCAGGGCTCGAGTCCTGCGGGAACGCAGGTTCCCGCTGTGGGCTGAGCCCAACAAAGTGAGCGCCAGGGGGGGGCAATTGCCGGCGGCCGCATTGCTATCCTATGAGCGGCCGCCAGCATAAAGCTCTGCCACTCGGCTGGGGATCTATCCACCAGCCAGCCGCGATCTCGCGAGATCTGGCTGGTGGTTAGATCCCCAGCCGCGCAGCAGAGCTTATGCTGGCGACCACTCGAGGAAGAAAAGCACGCGGCCGCCAGCAATGACGAGGAGAGGTGAGCTGGCTGGGGCAAATATATCCATGTGTAAGAGCTGGGGGGGCAAATACATCCATGTTTGAGAGCTGGGGGCAAATACATCCGGTAAGAAATGGCCGAATTCTGGAAATATTACGCAGTTGGTATCGGCAGGAGGAGGAAAGAGACTTGATGTGGGGGATGAAGGAAAGAGCAGAGTCAAGTGTAACTCCAAGACAGCGAACTTGGTTTGATGGGGAGATGGTGATACCCTCCACCGTGATAGAGAAGTCAGGAGGTGGGGAGGCATTGGAGGGAGGAATAAGTAGGAGTTCAGTCTTTGACATGTTGATCTTTAGGTGGTGGGAGGCCATCCAGGAGGAGATGCCAGATAAACAGTCACCATGTGTGAGAGCTGGGGGGCAAATACATCCATGGATGAGAGCTGGGGGCAAATACATCCATGGGTGAGAGCTGGGGGGCAAATATATCCGTGGGTGAGAGCTGGGGCAAATATATCCATGGGTGTGAGCTGGGGGGCAATATTTCCATGTGTGAGCTGGGGCAATATATATCCATGTGAGCTGGGGGGGCAATATATCCATGTGAGCTGGGGGGGCAATACTTCCATGTGTGAGCTGGGGGGGCAATATTTCCATGTGTGAGCTGGAGGGGGTACCCTGGGCCCATGGTATGGAAAAGGTTTGCAGGGCTGTGCAGATGGGGTGCCACGTGTGTTCTGGCAGCATGGAAAGGGTGCACTGTGCAGCCCACACCTGGGTTACCCTACACTGCATAGCTGCAAGGGGTATGTGCTGGGAGGGGGGGTCCAGAGCCTGTATATATAATTCTGGGGGTCCAGTGTATATAATTCTGGGGGTCCAGTGCCTGTGTGTAGAATTCTGGGGGTCCAGTGCCTGTATATATAATTCTGGGGGTCCAGTGTATATAATTCTGGGGGTCCAATATTTTGTTCCGGTCCGGGCCTGCTTATAACCAGAGTGGACGTTTATATAATGAGGGGGGGGTTCTGCCCCGGTCACCCATAACTCTGGTTACGCCACTGTTGCTGAGTGCCTATACCTCTTTCCTACGTATATAACTGTATGTAACTATTAAATCACTGAGAAACGCCTCTATTAGCTGCAACGTTGGTATTTTTAATGTATGGATAATAAACTTGTGACTTTTTAAAAGTGGTACCTGAGTATATTAACAAAAAATAAAGAATCTGGGGAGACATAACTAGAACCAAACACACTACATAGTGTGTATCTGTATATAAAATACACCATATTGGAGATGGCAAGTAATATACCAGTGATCAAGGTGTCAGTAACAAGTGTAAGACAGTGTAACATCTAGATTTAATAACATTAAAGTCAGAGAAGTAAAGGTATTGACGCATTTTGTCGTGTAGGCTTCATAACATAGACTCACCATGGCTCCTCCACCGGTAAACACCTAACCCACCACCCAACACACAAATCTGATGTTGCTTGTAAATGGTTCTTGACCAAAAATACATGGCGTCTTCATAAAAGTTTTTTGAATTGTTACTATTGAAGCAGCAGCATATCAAAAGATTTAGCGTTTTTTGGGGATACTTGGAGACTCACTTCCCCCTTCCATGAGGTTTCCCTGATTGACTTGGCCTCAGACAATACTCCGGGTCAGGGGTCAGCAACCTTTGCCCTTCAGGAGTTTAGGAATTACATTTACAATGCGGTTCAGCCAATCTAATCAACAGCTGAGCATCATAGGAGATGTAGTTCCAAAACATCTGGAGGGGCAAGGTTCTATGCCTGCTAATATCATAAATTTTCTTTTTTGAAGGATGGCAAGCAGCAAGCGCAACAGCTGGGCATGCACAGTTTCTCTGGGAGAAGCGATCCATTTGACAACAAGACAATTTAATAACAGTAATGCTGTAGTAAAAAATAACATGCATTTACTCTTCCAGAACACATTACGCAGCGCTTTTCAAAAGGTACAAACACAAGAGAAAGACAAGACAATACTACATACATTACAGCAAGAAGGCAAGTCAATATCTCACCAAGAGATACAGGAGGAATCGAGGGCCCTATTCCCGTGGCCCGCAGTTTTCCCCCCTTGCGCCCCCGTTTTAACGCTGAATTACAATGGAGGCGCAAAAAAAGCTGCCTGCGTTGTTTCCGAGCGTAAAATTCTGAATGCTCGCGGCAGCGCTGAGCGCAGCCACGAGCATCCACTCGCTGGAGTCCATAGGACTCCATTGAGTTCCTCCCTGCCGGTCACGTGACCAGCCGGATCTCGCCTCGCGAGATCCGGCCGGTCGGCGTAGTGATATGCAGGGAGAGACTGGGGGGACTTTTTCCCCCAGTCTCTCCCCCCCTGCTCCCGCCGGCCGGAGGAGGCGAACAGAGCCGTGGTCCTCGCCGCAGGACAGAGGGTGAGTATGTGATTCGTTTTTTATTTTTTAAGGCTGGTGTTAATGGATTGTGCAGAAGCGGAATCCGTTAACACCAAGTCCCCTGACGTTATTTCTATAGTTGAAGGAGCCAATAAACATAAAGGGCTCTATTACATTCCTTGCGCAAACGTTAACGCGTGCGCAAAAACGCATTAACGCGAGGGGCAAAACCCTTTGCGCAGAACGTCGTATTGCAATGTCTGCGCAAAAAATGCACGTTATTGTCTACCGCGGGTGAACCTGCGTGAACCCTGCACGAGTGTAATGTACTTTGCACGTCCTATACTTAACATTGTGAGTGTAAATACATTTGTGAGCTGGTACGCGGATGGTATTACAATCTATGCGCAAAATTTAACGAACAACGTTTGCGCGCATAATTTTAATGTCTTTGAAAAGCTGGTGGTAACGGCAACTCTGAACGTCCTGGCCGAAACCAAATACACCAGCCCAAAAATAAAAATACAGCAAAGTATAGTTACACATTCTACACATACCCAAACAATAAAATTAAGACGTTGTGTGTCATTTTATTATTGCTGCAGCATATATACACAGATTGATTTTGACAGGCGCCAGTGGCGTAACTAGAAACCTGAGGGCCCCGGTGGGAGAATCCAAGAAGGCCCCCCCAAAAAAATCCATATTTTTAACTTTCTTTTTCCTTAAATCTAAAAAGATAGTACGCCATTTATATTAATTAGTTCAACTTACTTTAATTAGGTCACCACCATATTGAAAGCCCCCCCCAGTAATCCTGACAATCCTGATACACTGCACATTACAGAGTTCCACAGCAATAAAACTCACAATAATGTGCAGTGTGTATGAGCGTATCAGAGAGCTTCACAGCAATAAAACTCACAGTAATGTGCAGTGTGTATGAGCGTATCACAGAGCTCCACAGCAATAAAACTCACGCTCATACACACCGCACAATACTGTATCACAGAGCTCCACAGCAATAAATCTCACAGTAATGTGCGGTGTGTATGAGCGTATCACAGAATCCACAGTAATAAAACTCAAAGGAAGCACTGGGGTGTATGAGCAGGTACAGAATCCACAGCAAAGCCCTGACCCTGGCTTATCAGAGAGCCCGGCTTGTATGCCTGCATGGGTATGGCTCATTGGCCGAGCCTGGCATACCCAGCCTTACCCATGCCCCAGGAGCAAGAGTGATAAAACATGGGGGCATTTAAGGCTCCATTAGTTAGAAAACCCAGGGCCAATAACCATGACGACCTAAATTAAAAAGGACTAGCTGAGGGGCGTGGCCTAACCGCAGCACATGGAGGACGTGTGAGAGCAGAGCTCCTGCACCAGATCCTCTAAATCAGCGGACTACATAAGCGAATCGGCCCCCACTCGCTCGATTTCGGGGGGGAACAAGCACTGCCCACCATGGCTACCTCCAAAGGGGTAAAAAAAGCAGGAAAATCCGAGTTATTTACGCCGCGCGCCACAAAACTGAAGGAATCTGCGGCCTCCCAAGATGGCGGCAGCTCCTCTCCAGCTTCCCCTAGCGCGATGGAGACAGGGAGCGCCGCAACACCAGCTAATCCAAATTTGGAAGCACTTATGTCCCGTATGGCTGACATGCTTGGAGACCTCTCCGCAACTCTAACAGCTAGGCTGGATGCAGTGGCGACAGCTATCCGCAGCGACATTAAGGAAATTGGTGAGAGAACAGACAGACTGGAAACGAAGATGTCTATGTTTGCAGATGCCCACAATACCATGGCTGAACAAGTTGAAACTCTGGAGGAAAAACTTAAGGTGACTTTGTTAAAATTGGCATATATGGAAGTGTTAGGACCCGAGGGTTGCGTCCTCCTCGCGGCCCCTCCTGGTGTCCTATGCGCGCGGGCCGCCGCCGCTTCCGGGTATGAGGCTTCCCAGCGGCGTGACGTCATCACGTCTCCACCGTGGTGCCTCCTGTGTCATGTGATCCTGTTGGCCAATCGGGAGGCAGGGCGCCTGATTTAAACCTGCTTTTTGCTTTTGTCTGCGCCCTTTCGTGGTTTTAGCTTGCTATACCCTTTGGTGCTGTATTCTAGATTCTTAATTGACTTACTGTGCATGACCTGGCTTTTGGCAACCGACTCTGAGTATCTCTATATCCCTTTGACCCGGCTTTTGTGTTTTGACGCTGCTTTTGGTTTCTCCCTGTGTACTGTACTGTTTTACTACTCGCTATCACTTAACCAGCCACCACAAGGACTGGTATTGTGATTAGAGTTCGAGGTTTTTCCAGTTACCTGTGTATCCTCCTAACGTAACCTTCGACTTGCGTGTACTAGCTTGACGTACACTCTCTGGCACTCCGTATTGTCTTGTCTAGACCAGCCACCCTTAGGACTGGTTTCTGTCCTCTTTGCCTACGTCCCTGCCTTATAGGTTCACTTCTAGCTACTGCGTAACCCAGCCAACTATAAGGACTGGTATCGCATTTAGGGTTCCACCCTCCTGTTTCGCCTTAGGGCTGACCAATAGCTACCTACGGGTACGTGTGTCCGCCTGACAGGAAGAGCTCGCGACGCCATAATTTAAAAATACGCGGCGTCCCGGATTCTGTCACCTCATCCCAACTTACTTCCTACGTGACAGATTTGTTTCAGAGCTTACTCCCAGATGCTACCCCAGATTCGTTGTTATTTGACCGCATACACCGTCTGCCGAAACCTCCATCAGCCCCGGTGAAAGCCCCTCGTGACGTTCTCCTGCGCCTCCATTATTTTAAACCACGTGAGGATATACTGAGAGCTTTACGGGACCCAGGGGCGCTACAACCCGAATACGACCACATATCTGTATACCCTGACCTGTCCAAGGCTACTCTTCAGCAGCGGAGGGATTTTAAACACATCACGGCGATACATTCGAAATAATAACACCGGCTACAGATGGGGTTTCCCGACTAAACTGCTGATCTCACGCAATGGCACTGTCCATGTGGCGGTTTCTGTGGAGGAAGGTGACAAGCTGCTTCGTGACTGGGGTTTTGGAGATCATCCTCCCCAGCCTAGGAGACAAACAGCGCCTCGTCGGTTGGATCCGGAGTGGCACAAACGCTGACTTGTCAACCCTGGGTCATGTTGCCCATTTCCAAATTTCAATGTCTGGCTCCTCCAATAATCTTTTACCTGGTCTCTGCAAGATCTCCGAGACTCCGTTGCTTTACCTGCCAGAGGACCATTCAACCCCCCTCCCCCCGGGTTGGTGAGTGGGCCAAAATGCCAAGGGGACCGCTTGGTGTGCAGTGTGCGGGTCTGGCCCTCCGTACCCAACTCTCCCTCCTCGGCTGAGGAGTCTGAGAAGTGTACCCGAATTCCGGGACTTTTCACAGGAGATGTACCCTTCTGGGTTTGTATATAATGTTTTGTTTACTTGTTTTTTGTTTCTGAGCTACAATGGTACAACACGATGGTCGTTCTTTATTCTTGGAATGTTATTTATTTGTTTTTGCTCCCTTTTTCAATCTCAGGACTTATGTTTTCACTGTAACTGGTTCTTCTATCCCGCCCACGGGTTGCAATGCCCCATGAATATGAAGCCCCCTGGCCTCGTCAATCCCCGTTCCATGACGCACTTAATAGAAAATCTATGAAAGTATTAACCTTTAATGTTAAGGGCTTAAATATGCCCGTAAAAAGGCACTCTTTATATCGAGATCTCCGAGCTCATGATGCAGATATTGTATGTCTTCAAGAGACGCATTTTCGCCGTCTGGATTATCCCAAGCTATATACCCCCCAATACCTAACACAATATCACTCCACGTTCAAAACTAAAGCAAGAGGGGTCACCCTGTTGATTCACAATAGAGTGGCATTCCAAATGCACCGTATCCTTAAAGACCCGAAAGGTCGTTACATAATATTAGTCTGTACGATAAACTCGAGAATTTATACTCTGGTGTCCATTTATGCTCCCAACGCTGCCCAATCTCAGTTTCTGTCCCAGGTCTTGCAAAAGGTAACGGATATTCAATCGGGCACTTTGGTAATCTGTGGAGACCTAAACATGGGACTAGATCCCTTAAAAGACCGTTCGTCCACGGTTACTTATAGACAGCATGGGACCTCCTCCCAGAGATTTCGCCAATTGTTAAATAGATACAATCTTTACGACGCGTGGCGTCTCCTTCACCCCACCGAACGGGATTATACATTTCGATCAAGAGTCCACAATAGCTATTCTAGAATAGATTATTTTCTGATAGCGGGTTCAGCCCTTCCATACACAATAGACTGCACTATACTGCCCCTTACTTGGTCTGACCATTCTCCAGTGATATTGACGTTAGGCGACGCTTATCAGACTTCTGCCAGGCCCCCTTGGCGACTTCGAGACGACCTTTTACTTCATGAACCGGCGCGAATAGCTATACAAGCAGCCTTAGATAACTATTTTAAGAAAAACGTGACGCCTGATGTCAACCGCCTTACTATCTGGCAAGCCCATAAGGCTGTAATAAGAGGGGAATGTATAAAATGGGCGACTCATCTTAGGAAGCAATATGTATCACGAAGACTGGACCTACTTACTAAATTACAAGATCTAGACACGCGCAATAAAAAAGCCCCGTCTCAAGAAATAATAGAAACTATAGACTCCACAATGGGTCTGTTGAGAGATTTGGAGGCGGAGAGCTATTTCAAGGCATTGACCAAGCGCAATGCTATGTATTACGCTCTTCGAAACAAACCTGGTAGATTCTTAGCTCGCAAACTTCAACCAGTTAACACGCCCCGTAAACAAATTACACTTAAATCCCCCACTGGACTTATTTATGACCCCAAAATTATAGCGAATGAATTTGCCACCTATTATGAAAGTCTATATAATTTGGATGCGAAACAGACAGTCCATTGCCCTACAGTGGCAGATATAGATACCTACCTGGAGCGGGTTCATCTTCCTTCGTTGTCCCAGACACATATTGCAAGTTTAACCACACCCATAATGACAGAAGACATTTTGAAGGCTATTAAAAACCCTCAAAACGTAAGGCCCCGGCCCTGATGGACTGACGGGATTGTATTACTCCACCTTCGCTTCCCAACTAGTACCACATTTAAGTGCGGGCTTTGACGAAGCGTGGGAGGGTGGCTCCTTCCCAGTAGACATGTTGAGAGCACACATTATTACCTTGCCCAAACCGGGTAAAATTCCTGACCGTTGCCCTAACCTACGCCCTATCTCTTTGCTTAATATAGAGGTTAAAATATTCAGCAAAATACTGGCCAACCGACTTCAACATATTCTTCCCACTTTAATAGGTCTAGATCAGGTAGGGTTTATATCAAGGCGCCAGGGAGCTGACAGCACTAAAAAACTGGTTAATTTACTTGGCCTGATGGGACGTGGGGACTCTTCAAGCTTGATTCTGTCATTGGACGCAGAAAAAGCCTTTGACAGGGTTCACTGGAACTTTCTGTATCGAGTTTTACACAAGTTCGGATTTCCACCCTCCTTTATAACTGCGATACAGGCTCTGTATGATTCTCCCTCTGCTAAGGTACTCTGCAGCGGTTTGTGTCGGAGGAATTTGTAATAACTAATGGGACAAGACAGGGATGCCCACTTTCCCCAATATTATATGCCCTGGTTTTGGAGCCTTTGGCGCAGGCCATACGACAAAATGATTCCATTTGTGGAATACAGGCAGCCCGGTGACTTATAAACTAACCTAATACGCGGAACGATATCCTTTTAACCTTGACAGACCCGGATTGTTCTCTCCCTTCCCTCCAACAAGAGTTAGACTTGTTGTCACGGATCCCTCTGGTTACCAAGATGGTGGTCCCTTTACGCAGACCGCTCACTACCCTTCCGATCCTTAGAGTGGTCGGCACGTCTAGACAGATACAGTATACGTCAAGATAGGTATACACAAAGAACGATACTAGGAGGGTACACAAGACCTAGAATGGTTGGCTCTTCCCAAGACCTAAATAATAGAAGAGTAGTCTGATGCGTGCTTAGGATGCCACACAGACTGACCTCAATACCAAGATAGAAGAGTAAACGCCAATACCAGGGGTTATGCACAGAATAGTTCGTTTGCCAATGCCAGGGGTCGGTACACAGAATGGTTCGTTTGCCAATGCCAGGGGTCGGTACACAGAATGGTTCGTTTGCCAATGCCAGGGGTCGGTACACAGAATGGTTCGTTTGCCAATGCCAGGGGTCGGTACACAGAATGGTCAGTTTGCCAATGCCAGGGTCAATACACAGAATAGCCAATAATTATCAACAGAATACAAGAGCTCTGCGGGAAGTAACTACCACGTCAGGGCACCAGTGAGAATGTGAAGCCGGGTTTTAAACTCGGCGGGTCCGCGTCATGCGCCTGGCCCCGCCCCCCGGCGTCCCACGTGTGCGGAAGCGTTCCGCGATATCACTCGGCGCCTGGCCAGCGAGCAGCGAGGAAGCCGCTGCCAGGCGCCGGGGGGGGGGGCCGCGGACACCGTGACAGAACCCCCCCCTCTACGGGCGGCCACTGGACGACCCCCAGGGGCACAGGGATGAGCCAAATAGAAGGCCTTCACCAAGCGAGGGGCATGAACCTCAGTAGCCGGAAGCCAAGAGCGGTCCTCCGGACCGTAGCCCACCCAGTCCACTAAGTACTGAAGGACCCCCCTAGAAACCCTGGCGTCCAGAATGGCCTTAACTTCAAACTCCTCCTCGCCCTCCACAGAGACCGGAGGAGGGCGGACACGGGCCCTGGTGTACCGATTACACAAAAGCGGTTTTAAAAGGCTCACGTGGAACACGTTGTGTATCCTGATATGGGAGGGCAGTGCCAAGGCATAGGAGACCGGGTTGAGTCGCCGCAGTATCTTGTAAGGGCCTATGTATCTGGGGGCTAGTTTCATCGATGGCACTAAGAGCTTAATGTTTCGCGACGAAAGCCAAACCCTGTCCCCGACTTGATACACAGGTGCTGGTCCCCTACGTCTATCGGCCTTCGTTTTCTGGACAATACTGCTCCTCTCCAGTGCCTGTTTAACCCTCCCCAGGTCTCAGTCAATGACGCCAAGTGCTCATCCAGAGCAGGAATTGCGGTATCAGGAAATGCAGTGGGAAGCACGGGAGGATCAAATCCGTAAACCGTGAAGAAAGGGGAATGACCACTGGCTTCACTCACGGCACTGTTTAGGGCATACTCGGCCCAAGGTAGCAGGTCTGACCAATTATCCTGTCGTTCAGATATGAAACACCTGAGATACTTCTCAACATTTTGATTGGCCCTTTCTGCTGCTCCGTTCGTTTGGGGGTGATAGGCCGAGGAGAAGGACAGGTCTATTCCCACATTCTTGCAGAACCCCCTCCAGAATCTGGAGACAAACTGGGTCCCCCTATCAGAAACAATCCCAAGAGGGATACCGTGTATGCGGACCACGTTGGCGATGAAAATGGGCACCAGCTCGGCTGCTGACGGTAGCTTCCGAAGAGGAACATAGTGACCCATTTTGGAAAAGCGATCTATAATCGTGAGTATAACAGTATTCCCTTTGGACTCGGGTAACTCTACTATAAAATCCATGGCTATCTGCGACCATGGTCGTTCGGGGATAGGCAGGGGCTGGAGTAAACCAATGGGCGCTGTCTTAGGACTCTTATTTCTTGTGCATACCTCGCACACGGCTATGTAATCTTTAATATCCCGGCGCATCGTGGGCCACCATAGCAGTTTTCGGATGCTAGCCACTGTTTTGGTGATCCCCATGTGCCCAGAGGTTTTATTGTCATGGTAAATCTTAAGGACTTCTTCTCTTTCCTTCTCAGGTACAAAGAGCTTCGCGGGAGTCTCCCCCCCGGAGCCTTATCTTGGACAGTCTGCAATCGGATCATCAGAGGGGATGAGACACTAATCGTGGTAGAGGCTATAATCCTCTCCTGAGGTACAATGGGATGTTGATCCTGAACGTTATGTTCATAGGATTCATACTGTCTAGATAACGCATCTGCTTTAATGTTTCTTGACCCAGGTCTATATGTGAGGATGAAATTAAAACTTGAAAGAAACAAAGACCATCTCGCTTGTCTGGCGTTCAATCGTTTCGCGTCTCCAATGTAAGTGAGATTCTTATGATCAGTTATGATAACGATTGGGTCCGTAGATCCCTAATAAGTATCTCCACTCTGCCAAGGCTGCGATAACTGCTAACAACTCTCTATTACCGATGTCATAGTTTCTCTCGGCCGGAGACAACTTCCGGGAATAGAAGCCGCATGGATGCAAAGGTTTATCGGGTGCCCGCCTTTGGGACAAGACTGCTCCAAGACCGAGTTCGGAGGCGTCAACCTCGAGTTGGAAGGGCAGAGCTGGATCAGGATGTCGGAGAACAGGGGCAGTCGTGAATGCCTGTTTGAGGACCTCGAAGGCTTGCCTGGCCTGGGGTGTCCACTTCTGATTTCCCACCCCTTTTTAGTCATGGCCGTGAGAGGAGCTACCAAGGTCGAAAAGTCTTTAATGAACCTTCGATAATAGTTGGTAAAACCTAGAAACCTCTGGATGGCTTTAAGCCCTTGGGGTAGGGGCCAGTCGAGGATTGCCGACAATTTACCAGGATCCATTTGAAACCCCTCAGGGGTTATGATATACCCAAGGAAGTGCACCATCTCTCTATCAAATAGGCACTTTTCTAATTTGCAGTATAAGCCGGCCTTCAATAGTCTCCTTAACACTTGTTGCACATGGGCGTGATGGGTCTCCTTATCTGGAGAGTATATCAGGATGTCATCGAGATACACTATGACGAATGTTTGCAGAAAATCCCTTAGGGTGTCATTTATGAGATCCTGAAACACAGCTGGCGCGTTACATAACCCAAAGGGCATTACCAGGTATTCGTAATGCCCGCTACGCGTATTAAAAGCCGTCTTCCACTCGTGCCCCTTTTTCACCCTTATCAGATTGTAGGCCCGCGTAAATCGAGCTTCGTGTATATACGGGCCCCTTTCAGTCGGTCGAACAACTCTGTTATAAGGGGTATGGGATATGCATTTCTTATGGTTATTCTGTTTAAACCTCTATAATCTATGCATGGTCGCAAGTCTCCCTCTTTCTTGGAGACGAAAAAGAAACCAGCTCCTGCTGGGGAGGAGGACCGTCTAATGAATCCACGCTCAAGATTCTCTTTTATATTCCTCCATAATATCGTTCTCCTTTTGCGACAAGGGGTATACATGTCCTCTGGGAGGCATAGTACCGGGGAGTAACTCTATGGCACAGTCATACGGGCGATGTGGTGGTAAAACCTCAGTCCTGGCCTTCGAAAAAACCTCCTTTAATGCCTGATAACAGTCAGGGACTACTGTGGATAAAGGAGGTGCTGTGGCGATATTAAGGCTACCAATAACAGTGACCCTGCCCATGCATTTCAACTGGCAACTGGGACCCCAACATCTTATGTCTCTCTGGACCCAATCAATCACCGGGTTATGCTCAGTCAACCATGGAAACCCTAGGACGACGGGGCATGAGGGAGAGTCAATAATCTGGAATCGTATGGTTTCCCGGTGCAACACTCCTGTTTTCATGCATACCTCTATAGTGTCGTGGGTGATATGGGGACATGACAAGGGTTTCCCGTCTATGGCCTCCACCATTAGAGGTCTTTCTTTGAGAACTAGAGGCATGAGGTTCTTGGAGGCAAACACTCTATCCATAAAGTTACCTGAGGCTCCAGAGTCTAGGAACGCCTCAGTCTCGAGGTGCACCCCCTCCCAGGTTAAGGAGATGGGCACCAGAATCCGGGTTTTTTTTTTTTCGTTATCAACAAAGGAGGCATAGAGCGAACCGATTACCTGGCTAGTAGGTGTTCTCTGGCCCGGCTTGCCAGTGTCACCCCTGCCACCCCTGGGTCTTTGAGGACATTGAAGACGAAAATGCCCTGCCCCGGCACAGTAAAAACAGAGCCCCTTCCCTTCTGTGAGTTCTCTCAGCCTCTGAAATACCTGTTCTACCTATCTGCATGGGTTCCACGACCGGTAGATCGGTTCTTTCTGGCTCTGGAGTACCTGACGTACTGGTGTGTCTGGGTACCAAGGGTAAAGGAGGCAAAACCCTTCTGGGTCTGTCTCTAGAATGCCTCCTGTCCCTAATTTGGTCGTCCATGGCAATACAGAAATCAACCAAATGGTCCAGATGTTCTGGCAACTTCAAGGGAGCCAGCTCAAACATCAAAGCCTCGTTCAGGCCTTCGGTAAACGCCAAGGTTAAAACGTCGTTAGGCCAGTGTACCTCAGAAGTCAAGGTCTTAAATTCTATGGCATAGTCGGAGACTCTCCTATTACCTTGCTTAATGTGGAATAAGGACCTGCCTGCATTGGTGGCCCTTCTAGAGGGATCAAACGTACGTTTTAGTTCAGAGGTAAAGCCCTCATAGTCATATATGATGGGCTTTTTGTTTTCCCACAATGGCGTGGCCCACAGTAACGCTTTATCAGTTAAATGGTTAATTAGGTAGCCTACTTTGGCTTTATCGGATACAACAGGACCCTGGATTGTTCTCGAATAGAATCTCCAGTTGGGTCAAAAAACCCCGACACAAGTTAGGCGTACCATCATAGCGTACGGGTGCCTTCATACTGAGCCTACACCCCTCGGGTGAGGCCGAACTGGCCCTAGGCAATACTGGTTCTGGAGGACTTGCAGTACCAGTAGTGGATCGATTCAACAGGGTTTGCAGAGCAAGAGCAATCTGGTCCATCCTGTGGTCCTGCTCTTCTTGTCGAGCTGCAATTCTTGTCAACTGAGAAGAGAGGTCTGCGGGATCCATTGGCCCTGACGTAATGTCACGGATCCCTCTGGTTACCAAGATGGTGGTCCCTTTACGCAGACCGCTCACTACCCTTCCGATCCTTAGAGTGGTCGGCACGTCTAGACAGATACAGTATACGTCAAGATAGGTATACACAAAGAACGATACTAGGAGGGTACACAAGACCTAGAATGGTTGGCTCTTCCCAAGACCTAAATAATAGAAGAGGTAGTCTGATGCGTGCTTAGGATGCCACACAGACTGACCTCAATACCAAGATAGAAGAGTAAACGCCAATACCAGGGGTTATGCACAGAATAGTTCGTTTGCCAATGCCAGGGGTCGGTACACAGAATGGTTCGTTTGCCAATGCCAGGGGTCGGTACACAGAATGGTTCGTTTGCCAATGCCAGGGGTCGGTACACAGAATGGTTCGTTTGCCAATGCCAGGGGTCGGTACACAGAATGGTTCGTTTGCCAATGCCAAGGGTCAATACACAGAATAGCCAATAATTATCAACAGAATACAAGAGCTCTGCGGGAAGTAACTACCACGTCAGGGCACCAGTGAGAATGTGAAGCCGGGTTTTAAACTCGGCGGGTCCGCGTCATGCGCCTGGCCCCCCCCCCGGCGTCCCACGTGTGCGGAAGCGTTCCGCGATATCACTCGGCGCCTGGCCAGCGAGCAGCGAGGAAGCCGCTGCCAGGCGCCGGGGGGGGGGGCCGCGGACACCGTGACACTTGTATAGTCCAGTTTCATATAATTTGGTGAACATATTAAAAACCCCAGACTCCCGATTAATAATATCCCATCCCACCTGGAAGCCCTTCAGCCAGTTTATAAGTTTGACTGGCGATGATTATATTGTGTACTGGGTCTTAAAATAGCTAGAACTCCAGAAAATACTGTTTAATTATAATTATGATAGATTACTGTCAGAGTGAAATCACAGTTATATCACTGGAGACTTCGAGATCTCATGGTTGGGCAGGATGGCGGCGGTGAAGATGATGGTTGCCAAAATTTTATACGTTTTTCGTACCCTCCCCTTGCAGCTGCCCACGTCCTTCCTAGATACCTTACAATCTATCATAATGAGATATATTTGGAATCATAAAAGGCCAGAATACCGAAAAAACTATTGTATTACCGCCATAGAGATGGCGGCCTTAACGTTACCCACATACATAACTATTATTGGGCCACATGTTTGGCATCACTAGCAGAACTGGTTCACATCCACCCTATGCCTCAATGGCTGGTAGTGGAATATACTTTTATTCCCGGACACACTTTGGCCGACCTATTATTCGTGCCTCGTACAAAGAGACCACGTCTGCCGGAGATCCTACCCTCCACGATTTTGTATGTTAAGGCGTGGGACCGTTATGCCCACTTATTTCAAAACTACAATCCATTATCCATGGCCACACCTCTCACATCTATGTCATACTTGCTGCCTCACTTTAGAGCGGGGCCCTGGATTCAATCTGGAGTCACGCACCTACACCATCTGTTTTCGCTGCCGGACATCTTGTCCTTCCAAACTTTACAAACGAAATTTAAGGTACCATCCTCAATGTTTTTGTCATACATGCAACTCTATTCTTATTTCAAATCCAATGCAGTAATATCTAATTTACGTACCACATTGCCGCTCCTCTCGGACACTGAACTATTTTGGCTAGACCCGCACACCACCACAAAACCCATCTCGTTGTTTTATCGATTGCTTAATACCCCGACTGGAATAACATCGTGGAAGTTTCACAACACTTGGGAAAAAGACCTTTCTATGCAATTTACCCCCTCGCAATGGGCCATGGCACATTTGTTTTCGTCTGGAGCCTCAAGGTGTGCAACGCTGATTGAAACACAACGAAAAGTTCTATACTGTTGGTATCTTACGCCCTCAAGGATTAGCCGTTTTGCCCCAAACACTTCGGACGTCTGCTGGAGATGTTTGTCTGCCCCGGGTACGATGGGTCATATCTGGTGGCACTGTCCACTGATAACACCATTATGGAAAGATATATCTCTTCTTGCGTCGGAAGTCTTGGGCAGTCAGATACAGTGCGCACCGGAGATCTTATTGCTGGGAATGGTCCACCTTCCTCGATCACACATCAGAATGTTATTTATAATTGTCTCTACAACAATGTTGCTTATTGCCCGGAACTGGAAATCGACCGCTGTCCCAACACAAAGACAGATAGCTACGTTGCTAACACAATATCGTTCCTTCGACTCCAAAGCTACCTCGGCGTGGGGTTTTCGCCCCACTAAACATGACCCATGGGCTATCTGGGACGTTCATAAGATTTATGAGGCGTGTGGTTTGTGATAACAGTGTTGATAGAATTATGGTTCTAGGTCACTTTTCTGCGAGGTTTAAGGAGAACTCCTGGTGCAATATCTGCCTCAGAGAAATTGCCTTCTCCTGCTGATCCTGAGATCCCCTTCCCTGTTTGTTAGTTCATTTTTATTTTTGTATTTTCTTTATTTTTATGTTATTTTATTATAGTTTACATGTCCTTACAAAAATGTTTGAGAGATACCGCTGCAATCATACCAGATTCTTTCATGCGATGGTTGAATGTTATTTACAGTGATTATGTTGTAAACACCTCTCAATAAAAATATTTTGAAAATTAAAAAGGACTAGCTGATTTAATAAGGATAATGTAGCTGCCAGTACCTTCACAAGCATTCTCTGATAATGAGCCGTTTATTGAAGGTCTGACCTTTACACTCCCCATCCTGCTCGCCGTGCCATGAAAACTATAAATAAAAATACAAATAAAATGAATACAACGTGCAGCTCACTGGTATAGACTTTACAGGTGAGTCGGCACACATGACGTAAAATGCAAATAAAGCTTTATACATTGAATTACAGAGCTTTATACCAGTGGAATATAAACAATATGAAATAACTGCTGTAAAAACAATACCTCCATGAGGATATTATGTTAATGAGAGGCTGTTTATAACACCATTAACCCCTAATGTAATGGAAGGAATAAAGAGGTGACTTCCTTCATCGGCCGTTTATTACTACAGTTAGGCCTGGCTGGAGGATTCTCCTAACTTTCATAGAAAGCTGAAATAAAGAGCTCCTTTGCAAATGCAGACTGCAGGACTCCATGACACGTCACATAGAGAAAGGTCCATCCAGAAAGGTGTCCCCCTGCAACAGTTTGCAAATGTTCGGTTCCACAAGAAATATGTTCCCAGCTGTTGTTTCCACATGAAATCTAATCTCACCTATTAGTCTCACCCATTGATATCACGGGAAATACTCTCACCTATTGGGTCCTGTTCAGAGGCCGTTCACCTGGCCAGGGGAGCGGGGCGCAGGGAATGGAGGGAGTCCAGAGGGCTGACAGATGGCCTCGGCTCTGGGTGCTTTGCCGCTGGCCGCACTCGGGGCTCCTGTCGCCCATGGGAGAGCGGGGTCAGTGGGAATGGAGCCGGGTCCTCCTGCTCAGAGAGAGCCTCATGGCAGCTGGCGGCGGTGCAGAGGACACCAGAGCTGACTGATCACTGCGCTCTTCGGGTTGTAGGAGCCGCCTGCTCAGCGCCAGCAGCAGACTGCATCCTCCCACAGCCTGCCTGCCCACACTTCCTGACATCCCAGGCTGGAGTGTGCCTGGAGCAAGGGAACAGGCACCTCAGCGACACCGCCTTGGCGGCGCTACAGCGTGCCTGCCCTGCTTCCCACATTCTACTGGAGCAGGCGCACGTTACATTGGCGCCGCCCCCTCACGTGAGGGGGCGGCACCAATGCAACGTGCGCCTGCTCCAGTAGAATGTGGGAAGCAGGGCAGGGGCGCTGACATGGCTGCGGGTGCAAATGCCTGCCTGAGCCGCTGGGCCCCCCTTCTGAGTGGCGGAATGCGAGGGCACGGTCGCAAGTGCGACCGCTGTGACCCTGGTAGTTCCGCCACTGACAGGCGCAAAAACTTAACAGGATACAATTGTGGTTCTTAATTCTGATTGTCTTGTTCGCGTGAAAAAACTGTCTGAACACCGATTTCTGCTCGCAACGTTAATGCGCGCGCGTTTTTGCGCGCGTTATTTTTTGACGGATGACAAAATGCGCTCGGATTGTAATACTAGCGTTAATTTACGCGCGTTAACGTTTAACGCTTCGCGCAAAAATTCACGCCTGTAATCACTGCCGTAATGACCAGTAAAATAACCCCCTGTCACAAAAGCTTACATTCTAAAGTGGGATAAGTCCTCAACCCCATTATTTTATCATCCAAAACTTTATGGTTAGATATTCTATGGGGTACTCTTGGACAACCTGTACAGTGGCAAGAAAAAGTATGTGAACACTTTGGGATTACGTGGAGTTTTGCATGAATTGGTCATAAAATGTGCTCTGATCTTCATCTAAGTCGGAACAATTTGAAAAACACAGTCTGCTTAAAATAATACTACACAAACATTATATGTTTTCATGTGTTTATTGAACATAACATGTAAGCATTCACAGTGCAGGGTGGAAAAAGTATGTGAACCCCTAGCCTAATGACTTCTCCAAGAGCTAATTGGAGCCAGGAGTGAGCCAACCTTGAGTCCAATCAGTGTGATATTATTGGATGTGTTGCTGAAAGCTGCCCTGCCCTTTAAAAACACACACCAGTTTTGGGTTTACTAGTTTCAAGAAGCACTGCCTGATGTGAGGCATGCCTCGCAGAAAAGAGCTCTCAGAAGACCTACGATCAAGAATTGTTGACTTGCACGAAGCTGGAAAGGGTTACAAAAGTATCTCCAAAAGCCTTGATGTTCATGTGTCCACGGTAAGACAGACTGTCTACAAATGGAGAAAGTTCAGCACTGTTGCTACTCTCCCTAGGCGTGGTCAACCTGTAAAGATGACTGCAAGAGCACAGCGCAGAATGCTTAATGAGGTAAAGAAGAATCCTAGAGTGTCAGCTAAAGACTTACAGAAATCTCTGGCACATGCTAACATTTTTGTTGACACATCTACAATAAGGAAAACATTAAACAAGAATGGAGTACATGGGAGGACACCACGGAAGAAGCCATTGCTGTCCAAAAAGAATATTGCAGCATGTTTGAAGTTTGCAAAAGAGCACCTGGATGTTCCACAGCACTACTGGCAAAATATTCTGTGCACAGATGAAACCAAAATTGAGTTGTTTGGAAAAAACACAACACTATGTGTGGAGAAAAAAAGGCACAGCACACCAACATCAAAACCTCATCCCCACTGTAAAACATGGCGGAGGGAGCATCATGGTTTGGGGCTGCTTTGCTGCCTCAGGGCCTGGACCGATTGTTGTCATTGATGGAAAAATTAATTCCAGAGTTTATCAAGACATTTTGCAGGAAAACGTAAGACCATCTGTCCGCCAACTGAAGCTCCGCAGAGGATGGGTGATGCAACAGGACAATGACCCAAAGCATACAAGTAATTCAACAAAAGAATGGCTTCAACAAAACAAAATACGCCTTCTGGAGTGGCCCAGTCAGAGTCCTGACCTCAACCCGATTGAAATGTTGTGACATGACCTTAAGGCCGGGTGCACACTAGACTAGAGTAGACGTTTTTTGTAACGCACTAACGCGCGTTAAAAAAAAAAAACATCGTACCGACGCTCGTCCACGCCCCCTTGCGTTATCTTCCATAGGAGGATAGCGGAGCACCCGTCGACGTGAATCCTAGCGTTCTAGAATGGCGATGCGCTAGGATTCGCGTCGACGGGTGCTCCGCTATCCTCCTATGGAAGATAACGCAAGGGGAGGTAGACGAGTGTCGAGTACGATGATTTTTTTTTTAACGCGCGTTAGTGCGTTACAAAAAACGTCTAGTGTGCAGCCGGCCTAAGAGTGCGATTCACACCAGACATCCCAAGAATATTGCTACACTGAAACCGTTTTGTGAAGAGGAGTGGTCCAAAATTACTCCAGATCGTTGTGCAGGTCTGATCTGCAACTACAGGAAACGTTTGGTTGAGGTTATTGCTGCCAAAGGAGGGTCAACCAGTTATTAAGTCCAAAGGTTCACCTACTTTTTCCACCCTGCACTGTGAATGTTTACATGTTATGTTCAATAAAAACATGAAAACATATAATGTTTGTGTTGTATTATTTTAAGCAGACTGTGTTTTTCAAATTGTTGTGACTTAGATGAAGATCAGAGCACATTTTATGACCAATTCATGCAAAACTCCACGTAATCCCAAAGGGTTCACATACTTTTTCTTGCCACTGTAACTGAATTTTTTTTCAAGGAAATATGCAATTAAAATAAAAAAAGTATAAAACAAAACTTTTCTCTTATGTATTGTGGCATTGCTTTCCACAAATAATACCCACACAGAAAGCTGTACTTGCTCCCAGTTGGGGAAACGAGAAGGTAAGTAATGGCAGCGTCAATGTTAACTTTATCAGGTCTATTCAGAGAAAGGTGAAAACCAGGAGAATGGAAGGAGGAGAGAACAATCTAGACCAAATAGCCGATTTGGAAAGTGAGATAAATAGGAAACTTTGTCTGATTTGGCTATTTTGACCTAGAATTTTCACTTCTTCAGTCATTCTCCTGGTTTTCACCTGGTTTTCTCTGAATAACCCTGTATAATTAAAAAGTTGACAATGGTTCTGCTGCTCTATTTTCTAAACCCATAACCTGGTCACGTTTGGTATCTTTGGATGGAAAGGGCAGACTCTGATCTATGGCCCTGTAGGACCCAAAAGACCTCTGCATCTCCTGTACAGGGAATTCTCTGCCAGGTGGGGGGGGGGTCCTGTTTCTGATGTCATCACACCCATGTACAAAGACGTCAGTGGGCGGGTGAGGAAGTCCCACAGCAAGGGTTGACATTCAAGGCGTCATCCTGCTGTGGCTCTGTGGGAAAAAAGCCGCAGACCAGCACCGAGCAGCTGGACGTTGCATACCGTGACTGTAGGAAACCACCTCTGTACATTATCGGGAAAATCGGCAAAACCAATAATCGGTTTTCCCCCCGATATCTATACAGCCAAATATCTGCCACCTACATATCTACACAGCCATGTATCTGCCCACCTACATATCTACACAGCCATGTATCTGCCCACCTATATATCTACACAGCCATGTATCTGCCCACCTACATATCTACACAGCCATGTATCTGCCCACCTATATATCTACACAGCCATGTATCTGCCCACCTACATATCTACACAGCCATGTAGCTGCCCACCTATATATCTATACAGAAATGTATCTGCCCACCTATATATCTATACAGAAATGTATCTGCCCACCTATATATCTACACAACCATGTATCTGCCCACCTACATATCTACACAGCCATGTATCTGCCCACCTATATATCTACACAGCCATGTATCTGCCCACCTACATATCTACACAGCCATGTATCTTTCCACCTACATATGTACACAGCCAATTATCTGCCCACCTACATATCTACACAGCCATGTATCTGCACACCTACATATGTACACAGCCATGTAGCTGCCCACCTATATATCTATACAGAAATGTATCTGCCCACCTATATATCTACACAACCATGTATCTGCCCACCTACATATCTACACAGCCATGTATCTGCCCACCTATATATCTACACAGCCATGTATCTGCCCACCTACATATCTACACAGCCATGTATCTGCCCACCTACAGTTGTGTTCAAAACTATTCAACCCCCACTGAAATTGAGTGTTTTGCCAGTTTGACATTGATTTTGATCATTCAGTCATCTTGCTTACAATTAAATCAAAGAGGCACGTGTAGGTCAGACAAATATAACATAACATTTATAATGAAATAACCACAAATGTCTTTTCTGTGCTCACATCATTATCAGTTTTATTCAACCCCCAAGTGACATTCAATCTTAGTACTTTAACAACATTCTTTTACAGTTATAACAGCTTTTAAACGTGAAGCATAGCTTGACACAAGTGTCTTGCAGCGATCTACGGGTATCTTCGCCCATTCGTCATGGGCAAAAGCCTCCAGTTCAGTCACATTCTTAGGCTTGCGCACTGCAACTGCTTTCTTTAAGTCCCACCAGAGGTTCTCAATCGGATTTAAGTCAAGTGACTGCGATGGCCACTCCAAAATGTTCCAGCCTTTAATCTGCAACCATGCTCTAGTGGACTTGGAGAGGTATGCTTGGGATCATTGTCCTGTTGAAAGGTCCAACGTCTCCCAAGCCTCAGGTTTGTGACGGACTGCATCACATTGTCATCCAATATCTCCTGGTACTGAAGAGAATTCATGGTACCGTGCACACGCTGAAGCTACCCAGTACCTGCAGAAGCAAAACAGCCCCAAAGCATGATTGACCCCCGCCATGCTTCACAGTAGGCAAGGTGTTCTTTTCTTCATATGCCTGGTTCTTCCTCCTCCAAACATTGCGTTGATCCATGGGCCCAAACAGTTCTAATTTTGTTTCATCAGTCCACAGAACACTATCCCAAAACTCTGTGGTTGTCCACATGACTTTTGGCATACTGCAGTCGACTTCTTATTCTTTGGAGACAGCAAGGGGTGCGCCTGGGAGTTCTGGCATGGAGGCCTTCATTACGCAGTGTGCGCCGTATTGTCTGAGCTGAAACTTCAGTACCCACATCTGACAAATCTTTTCTCAGTTCCTCAGCAGTCACACGGGGGCTTTTCTCCACTCTACGCTTCAGGTAGCGCACAGCAGTCGAAGTCAGCATCTTCTTTCTGTCACGACCAGGTAGCGTTTCAACAGTGCCCTTTGCCTTGAATTTGCGAATGATGCTTCCTATGGTCTCTCTTGGTATGTTTAACATCTTTGCAATCTTCTTATAGCCATTGCCCTTCCTGTGAAGAGTAATCACCTCTTCTCTTGTCTTCCTGGACCATTCTCTTGACTTCACCATGTTTGTAACCACACCAGTAAATGTCTAGAAGGAGCTGAGTATCACAGTCATTTTAAAGCTGCCTAATTGTGCTTATTATGCTTTATTGCTGCTCCGTGACATCCACAGGTGTTTTCAATACCTGATTGAAAACACTTGAATGAACCTCTGTTCTTCAGAGTGGTAGTCTTTAAGGGGTTGAATAATTGTGTCAATGAAGAATTCACAAAAGAAACATTTACTACTGTATTACAAAACCAATTGATGTCATTTTAGTTGCATATGGTTCTTTAAAAAGTCCTTGTAGGATTTCATTCTGAATACAATTACAAATGTACACTAAATTCCCTAAAACCCTTTACAGCATTGGGGGTTGAATAATTTTGAACACAACTGTGCATATGTACACAGCCATGTATCTGCGCACCTACATATGTACACAGCCATGTAGCTGCCCACCTATACATCTATACAGAAATGTATCTGCCCACCTACAGTATGAGCCAAAATGGTGGGTTTTATTTCATATCGAACTATAGGAAATTAGGAATGAGCGCATATGACACCTTTTTTTTCTTGCTATGTTTTATAAATGAACTGGGTTGGTTACTTCCAGTTGTTGCAGCTGCCCTGGTGGGAATAGGCGTGACACCACTTTTTCCGTATGTATGTATATTTTGCTGTAACTCCGGCCAGGCCATTTTTGCTGCTGTTCCTTTCCATGTTTTTGTTTTTAATCCCAAAGTAGAAGTTTTCAGTGAAGGTATAAATAAAACCCATAATTTTGCCACTTAGCTGAAAAGCAGCGTGAGAGTGTGTGGTTGCTCAGAGGAGGGGCTCTTGGTTTCATTAGGTAGGACTTGCCTTATCAAAGGTGCCTTGATGGAGCAGGTGAGCTTACTCTTTAATGGCCATTCAAGTAAACCAAAACCTCTGATTGTGTTTTGTTTCACATGGAGCTGTAGGAATGAGCGCAGATGACACCTTTTTTTCTTGCTATGTTCCATAAAGATCTTAATCCGGTCCTGACACACACATGTAATGTCTGCTAGTACGAACTCCATAACAAAGTACTGTATATTTGGAATCCGCTTTATAAAAGGTGAGAGTTCCTTGCCATGTGTCATGTTTAATTGGTTTTATCCTGATAAAGAAGTAATTAAGTAGTCATAGCACTATCACTCTGCTAACTGAAGCTGGTTATCAGTCATTTCACTGTCAAAGCATGTTGACTTAATGATAAGCTGCTTTATCTGTGTGTACTTTAGACACCAGCTTTGGAATCATACCATGTGGGGTGATCTGCTCACCAGGTTATACTGTACAGGGCAGATACAGTGTATATATATACACTTACTGGCCACTTTATTAGGTACACCTGGTCAATTCTTGTTAACACAAGTTGCTAATCAGCCAATCACATGGCAGCAACTCAATACATTTAGGTATCTAGATAGACGCGGTGAAGACGACTTGCTGAAGTCCTGACCGAGCATCAGAATGGGGAAGAAAGAGGATTTTAGTGACTTTGAGCGTGGCATGGTTGTTGGTGCCAGACGGGCTGGTCTGAGTATTTCAAAAATTGCTGATCTACTGGGATTTTCACGCACAGCCATCTCTAGAGTATACAGGGAATGGTCCAACAAAAGAAAAAATATCCAATGAACGGCAGCTGTGTGGACGAAAATACATTGTCAGAGGAGAATGGTCAGACTGGTTTGAGATGACAGAAAGGCAACAGTAAATCAAATAATCACTCGTTACAACCAAGGTATGAAGAATACCATCTCTAAATGCACAACGCGTACAACCTTGAAGCAGATGGCTACAGACATATATCTGCCCACCTATACAGTTGTGTTCAAAATTATTCAACCCCCACTGAAATTGAGTGTTTTGGCCAGTTTGACATTGATTTTGATCATTCAGTCATCTTGCTTACAATTAAATCAAAGAGGCACGTGTAGATCAGACAAATATAACATAACATTTATAATGAAATAACCACAAATGTCTTTTCTGTGCTCACATCATTATCAGTTTTATTCAACCCCCAAGTGACATTCAATCTTAGTACTTAGTACAACATTTTACAGTTATAACAGCTTTTAAACGTGAAGCATAGCTTGACACAAGTGTCTTGCAGCGATCTACGGGTATCTTCGCCCATTCGTAATGGGCAAAAGCCTCCAGTTCAGTCACATTCTTAGGCTTGCGCACTGCAACTGCTTTCTTTAAGTCCCACCAGAGGTTCTCAATCGGATTTAAGTCAGGTGACTGCGATGGCCACTCCAAAATGTTCCAGCCTTTAATCTGCAACCATGCTCTAGTGGACTTGGAGGTATGCTTGGATCATTTTCCTGTTGAAAGGTCCAACGTCTCCCAAGCCTCAGGTTTGTGACGGACTGCATCACATTGTCATCCAATATCTCCTGGTACTGAAGAGAATTCATGGTACCTTGCACACGCTGAAGCTTCCCTGTACCTGCAGAAGCAAAAGAGCCCCAAAGCATGATTGACCCCCGCCATGCTTCACAGTAGGCAAGGTGTTCTTTTCTTCATAGGCCTTGTTCTTCCTCTTCCAAACATAGCATTGATCCATGGGCCCAAACAGTTCTAATTTTGTTTCATCAGTCCACAGAACACTATCCCAAAACTTCTGTGGTTTGTCCACATGACTTTTTGCATACTGCAGTCGACTCTTCTTATTCTTTGGAGACAGCAAGAGGTGTGCCTGGGAGTTCTGGCATGGAGGCCTTCATTATGCAGTGTGCGCCGTATTGTCTGAGCTGAAACTTCAGTACCCACATCTGACAAATCTTTTCTCAGTTCCTCAGCAGTCACACGGGGACTTTTCTCCACTCTACGCTTCAGGTAGCGCACAGCAGTCGAAGTCAGCATCTTCTTTCTGCCATGACCAGGTAGCGTTTCAACAGTGCCCTTTGCCTTGAATTTGCGAATGATGCTTCCTATGTCTTCTCTTGGTATGTTTAACATCTTTGCAATCTTCTTATAGCCATTGCCCTTCCTGTGAAGAGTAATCACCTCTTCTCTTGTCTTCCTGGACCATTCTCTTGACTTCACCATGTTTGTAACCACACCAGTAAATGTCTAGAAGGAGCTGAGTATCACAGTCATTTTAAAGCTGCCTAATTGGTGCTTATTATGCTTTATTGCTGCTCCGTGACATCCACAGGTGTTTTCAATACCTGATTGAAAACACTTGAATGAACCTCTGTTCTTCAGAATGGTAGTCTTTAAGGGGTTGAATAATTGTGTCAATGAAGAATTCACAAAAGAAACATTTACTACTGTATTACAAAACCAATTATGTCATTTTAGTTGTTGCATATGAATCTTTAAAAAGTCCTTGTAGGATTTCATTCTGAATACAATTACAAATGTACACTAAATTCCCTAAAACCCTTTACAGCATTGGGGGTTGAATAATTTTGAACACAACTGTATACCTACAAAGCCATGTGTCTGCCCACCTATATATCCATACAGCCATGTATCTGCCCACCTACATATATATGCAGCAATGTATCTGCCCCTATATATCTACACTGCCATGTATCTGCCCCTATATATCTACACTGCCATGTATCTGCAGTGCCCACCTATATATCTATACAACCATGTATCTGCCCCTATATATCTACACTGCCATTTATCTGCCCACCTATATATCTACATAGCCATGTATCTGCCCACCTATATATCTACACTGCCATGTATCTGCCAACCTATATATCTATACAACCATGTATCTGCCCCTATATCTACACTGCCATTTATCTGCCCACCTATATATCTACATAGCCATGTATCTGCCCACCTATATATCTACACTGCCATGTATCTGCCCACCTACATATCTACAAAGCCATGTATCTGCCCACCTATATATCTACACTGCCATGTATCTGCCCACCTACATATCTACAAAGCCATTTATCTGCCCAGGGGCGTCTTAACGTGGGGGCGGGGGGTGCGGCCCGCACCAGGTGACAACCACCTTTAGGGTGACACCGTCACCCTAAGGGCGGGCGTCTCACCCTGCGCCACGTGTTTGCTCCCTGCGAGCGTCCGAAGCTATGCAGCTTCGGTGCTCGCCTGGTGGAAACACGTCACCAGCCGATCGCGGCTGGTCACGTGGCTCCCCCAGGTGAGCACCCAAGCTGCACGCTGCAGGATGCTCAGAGGGAGCGAACACGCGGCGCAGGAGGTGAGCTGGGGCCATTATCCATGAGCTGGGGGCATATCCATGAGCTGCTGGGGCCTGGGGCATATCCATGAGCTGCTGGGGCATATCCATGAGCTGCTGGGGCAAATCCATGAGCTGGGGCATATCCATGTGCTGGGGCATATCCATGAGCTGGGGCATATCCATGAGCTGGGGCAGTATCCATGTGCTGGGGCATATCCATGTGCTGGGGCAAATCCATGAGCTGGGGCATATCCATGTGCTGGGGCATATCCATGAGCTGGGGCATATCCATGAGCTGGGGCAGTATCCATGTGCTGGGGCATATCCATGTGCTGGGGCAAATCCATGAGCTGGGGCAGTATCCATGTGCTGGGGCATATCCATGTGCTGGGGCATATCCATGAGCTGGGGCATATCCATGTGCTGGGGCAGTATCCATGAGCTGGGGCAAATCCATGAGCTGGGGCATTATCCATGAGCTGGGGGCATATCCATGAGCTGGGGCATTATCCATGAGCTGGGGCATATCCATGAGCTTGGGGCATTATCCATGAGCTGGGGCATTATCCATGAGCTGGGGCATATCCATGAGCTGGGGCAATATCAATGAGAGGAGCTGGGGGCATAGCCATGAGAGGAGCTGGGGCAAAATCCATGAGAGGAGCTGGGGCATTATCCATGAGAGCAGCTGGGGCAGTATATCCATGAGAGGAGCTGGGGCCGTATATACATGAGAGGAGCTGGGGCAGTATATCGATGAGAGGAGCTGGGGCCGTATATACATGAGAGGAGCTGGGGCAGTATATCGATGAGAGGAGCTGGGGCAAAATCCATGAGAGGAGCTGGGGCAATATCCATGAGAGGAGCTCGGCAATATCCATGAGAGGAACTGGGGCAATATCCATGAGAGCTGCTGGGGCAATATATCCATGTGTGAGCTGGTCTGGGGCAATATATCCATGTGTGAGCTGAGGCGCAATATATCCATGTGTGAGCTGAGGCGCGATATATATCCATATGTGAGCTGAGGCGCAATATATCCATGGGTGAGCTGAGGCGCAATATATCCATATGTGAGCTGAGGCGCAATATATCCATGGGTGAGCTGCTGGGGGCAATTTATAATTGTGAACTGGGGCAATATATCCATATGTGAGCTGGGGGCAATATATATCCATGGGTGAGCTGCTGGGGGCAATATATCCAGAGCTGCTGGGGGCAATATATATCCATGTGTGCTTTCACTGCCTTCGAACAGGCATCGTACTTGGTTGCAGTTGGTAAAAATTTGTGTGAGCATATGAGAGAACTCCACAGCAATAAACCTCACAGTAATGTGCGCTGTGTGTATGAGCATTCAGTGTTATATGGGAGTACTGATTTAGGAGTAAGAGTAGTTAAAAAAATCTGTAAAACTTGGGGGGGGTGACACCATAAGTTACCGCACTGGGTGACACCAACCCTAGTGACGCCACTGTATCTGCCCACCTATATATCTACAAAGCCATGTATCTGCGCACCTATATATCTACACTGCCTTGTATCTGTCCACCTATATATCTACACAGACATGTATCTGCCCACCTATATATCTACACAGCCATGTATCTGTCCACCTATATATCTACACAGACATGTATCTGCCCACCTATATATCTACACAGCCATGTATCTGCCCACCTATATATCTACAGCCATGTATCTGCGCACCTATATATCTACACTGCCTTGTATCTGTCCACCTATATATCTACACAGACATGTATCTGCCCACCTATATATCTACACTGCCTTGTATCTGTCCACCTATATATCTACACAGACATGTATCTGCCCACCTATATATCTACACAACCATGTATCTGTCCACCTATGTATCTACACAGACATGTATCTGCCCACCTATATATCTACACAGCCATGTATCTGCCCACCTATATATCTACAAAGCCATGTATCTGCCCACCTATATATCTACACAGACATGTATCTGCCCACCTATATATCTACGCTGCCATGTATCTGGCCACCTACATATCTACACAGCCATGTATCTGCCCACTTGTTGCTGCTTGATCACGGCCTGTCTCCTGCTGATGAGGGCATATTAAGCCCTGTCATGGAGCTGATGTAACGCTCCATGCTTCAAACCCCAAGAGACTTTATGTTCATTTATATCGTGTGTTTTTAAATATATTTTACATCGTTTGGTTTTAGTTTAATTTAGTTTAGTGTAAAATGGCATAGCTTTGGTTTTAAAAATACTTATATTCCTTTAGGTAAATGTGTTTTTGTGTAAAACAGTAAACAAGCTTTACTGCTGTGTAATTTATGCACCAGGGCTTTTCCCATTATCTAGCTGCATGTTTAATTCAAGGGATCTCTGATAGTGTGTGTTTAATCTGATGTGTTAGAACAATGGATATACAAATGTTGTGTGAGCTGAAAGGCTAGAGAATGTAAAGAATGTTTATTGTAAATAAAAATGTAATTAGTATGGATATGCAAATTATGACTAGTAATTAGTATGGGTATGCAAATTATGACTAGTAATTAGTATGGGTATGCAAATTATGACTAGTAATTAGTATGGGTATGCAAATTATGACTAGTTATTAGTATGGGTATGCAAATTATGACTAGTTATTAGTATGGGTATGCAAATTATGACTAGTAATTAGTATGGGTATGCAAATTATGACTAGTTATTAGTATGGGTATGCAAATTATGACTAGTAATTAGTATGGGTATGCAAATTATGACTAGTTATTAGTATGGGTATGCAAATTATGACTGTTGGACTTCAGCATAAATGGTGGTTGTTCATTAAAAAGTCAGAGAACTCTCAGAGCTCAGAGAGAGAGGATCCTGTTTTAAAGCATACAGCCGCGCCAGGTGTCTTTAATACAAACTACGCTACACTCCACACTCACCCTCAGAAGGCAGAGAGCGGCCTTCTGGAGATTCCTAACGGCTCCAGGGCAGAGGAACAGAAGCAGGCGGGTCAAGCTGCTCGAGGCGCTGAGGACAGCGCTCCCAGTAGCCGGGCTGACCGCAACAAAGGGGTGTCTGGAAAGCCAGGACAGACGGAAGGGAACGGTTCCTTCACAAGCCCGAGACAGCTGTCCAGGAGTGGCTGACGACTCGTTGCATAACGGACCTTTGCTAAAAAGCTATCTAGTGTGGGATTGACCTGGAAAGGAGGGATCTGTGTTAAAATAGACCCAGAAAGCAAAAAAGTGAGAAGTTGGAGACTTAATTGGCATGTCCTGTGGCGATAAGAGGTTAACTAAACAAACATGAGAAAAACAAAGCACATGTAACATATCAACAACATAAAATAAACTCCTTTAGACTCCAATTCAAAATACTGGTGCTCACGTACAAAGCTCTTCATAACCGTGCCCCTGCCTACATCTCCTCCCTTATTAACAGGTACATCCCATCCCGACCACTTCGCTCGGCCAATGATCTGATGCTATCATCTCCTTGTATCCACACCCCCAAGTACCGCCTTCAGGACTTCTCCCGAGAGGCCTTCTTTCTTTGGAACTCCCTCCTGCGCAACATCAGACTCTCTCTGTCTCTCCAGTCCTTCAAGAAGTCTCTGAAAACACATTACTTCAGAGAAGCCTATCATCTCACTCCCTAATCCCCCTCTGTTTATTTCCTACTGTATCTTCCCACATAGCCCACATGCGCCCCACTATTTCATATGTTCTATTATCTCTCACCTAGTATGTCACCCCTATCTTCTTAGATTGTAAACTCTTGAGCAGGATCCTCTCTCCTACTGTACTGTGTGTTGAACCTGTATGTATATTTATTATTCTGCCTCCCATTGTTCAGCGCTACAGAACTTGTAAGCGCTTTATAAAAACTTGTAACTGTAACAATAAGTACATTTCATTTTGGTTGCAGTGTCAGGAGTCACTGTGCGCTCTGAACTGCCTGAAGTAGTGGAACATTTGTGAAAGGAATAATTGTGTGTTTATACTGTATTTAAAGCATCTTAACAGCAAATATAGGCGCCCTCTAGTGGCCAGTTGCCTGTAGACATGTGCCCACAATATTTATTTATTTATATACGCAGAACGTGTGAATTTTTGCACGAAGCGTTAATCGTAAACGCGCGTAAATCAACGCTGGTATTACAATCCTCGTGCATTTTTTCATCTGTAAAATAAATAAATAAATATTGTAGGCACATGTCTACAGGCAACTGGCCACTAGAGGGCGCCTATATTTGCTGTAGCCTGTTAAACTGCTTTAAATACAGTATAAAAACACAATTATTCCTTTCACAAATGTTCCACTACTTCAGACAGGTCAGAGCGCACAGTGACTCCTGACATCTTCAATCCTCTGCCCACACATAGGGCCCTATTACATTCTTCACACAAAAACGCACGCAGAACGTGTGACTTTTTGCACAAAGCGTTAAGCGTTAACGCGCGTAAATCAATGCTGGTATTACAATCCTCGCGCATTTTTTATCCGTCAAAAAATAACGCGCGTAAAAAGGACGCGCAAAAACGCGCGCGCATTAACGTTGCGCGCATAAATCGGCGTGCGGACTGCTTTTTTCAAGCGATTCAGCCAATCAGAATTAAGAACCACAATTGTCTCACGTTAAGTTTTTGCGCCTGTCAAAGTCAATCAGCGCATATATGCTGCATCAATAAAAAAAGCACAACTTCTCCATTTTATTGGTTGGGTATGTGTAGAATGTGTAACTATACTTTGCTGTGTATTTTTTTGGGCTGGTGTATTTGGTTTCGGCCAGGTTGATAGAATTTGCCATTAACACCAGCTTTTAGGAGTTGCTAAAATTATGCGCGCAAAGGCTGTGCGTTACAAACTGCGCATAGATTGTAATACCATCCGTGTACCAGCGCACAAACGCATTTGCGCTCACAATGTTAAGTATAGGACACGCGCAGTACAGTAAGCTCTCGCAGCGTTCGCGCAGGTTCACCCACGGGAGATGTATACGCGCGTTTGTTGCGCTGAGATTGTAACACGACGTTCTGCGCAAAGGGTTTTGCCCCTCGCGTTAATGTGTTTTTGTGCGGGCGCAAACGTATGCTCGAAAAATGTAATAGGGCCCATAATCTAGCCGTTTGCAATACTTTGCCATCACTTGCTTAATGTGAAGGGCTGAAAATGTTCTCATCATAAATCCTAATTAAACACCTGTTGCAATATGAAATTAAAGAATTAAAAGCAAAAGATGTATGTAGACGTGCACAGCCTTTTTAATCAGGGCATTCACCCATGGGTTTACAGATTACAAATGTACGCGTAGAATACTTGTCAGAAAATACGAATGTTCATCGACAATAATGGAGCAGAGGGAGAGAGAGACGGTCAGCTTTTTTTTAATTTTTGTATTTAAAAAGTATTTAGAAATTATTTTAGTATTTAGAAAGGATTTTACCAGGAAGGATACATTGAGATTTCTCTCATTTTCAAATATGTCCTGGGTGGCGAGTATGTACCGTTAGGTGTCTTGCCAAGGACACTTACTGGAGAGGTGCTCTTGCTGGGATTGAACCCATGTCTCCACAGGCTCTCTCCATGCAGAGCAGTGATGTTACCTCTACGCCACCCAGCTTTCATGTTCTTCTTGAACTGGATCATTAACATCGGTAAAGTTTAAAGGGACACTCTACACACCCTGTCCACATTATCTTTTTAAAGTGGTCAGGCAGCAAAGAGTGCCCTCGCCCCCTTCTCCCCTTCCCTCAAGCCCCATTTAACCAAGCAAGCGTCACTAGGGAGCCGAGATTTTAAATGTAAAAATTAGCTTCCCTTTTGCGTCCCTGTTTCGCCAGCAGATTGCGGGGCAGGCTCCGAGTCCGGCAGTCTGCACCTTATCGAACGCTAAGCTCGCGGATGCTGGGGGCAGTGCTACAGCGCAGTCCCCAGCATCCCCTGGGTCACATGACCGGCAGGATCTCGCCTCTCTTCCTACAGTCTCCCTCTGCTCCCGGCAGCCAGAAACAGCAGATCGGGCTACTGTTCTCGCTGCGGGATGAGAGGTGAGTGTCTGGTTTTTGGGTTGTTTTGAGCTGCAAGTAATGGATTCTACAGCAGCGCAATCACTGCAAGGTGAGAGTGGTGGACTGCAAGGTGAGAGTGGTGGACTGCAAGGTGAGAGTGATGGGCTGCAAGGTGAGAGTGATGGGCTGCAAGGTGAGAGCGATGGACTGCAAGGTGAGAGTGGTGGACTGCAAGGTGAGAGTGATGGACTGGTTGCGTCAGTGAGTCGTGTCGTTATTGTGTTTCTTTTATGTTGCTGATATCTTACATGTGCTTTGTTTTTCCTCTTTATGTGTCACTGGGTGCATCCATTGTGTGTTATTTTGTGTTAAAAACTGCCCCCCCCCCAGTATCTTTGAATCATTTGCTCCTCACTATGCGGCTTTGAGTTCAGAATGGACTCTATGGAAACTGACTCACATCATTGTATTGTATAGGATGTATGCAAAGGAGAGCAGCAGGAGGTAGACTAAAAGTATTTTAAGCTCCCTGTTTTATCTCATTCAGCTGCCATCTTTTATCTCAGGTAGCCTAAAGAACACCCTCCTGCTGCCTTATCTAAACATTCCCTCTTTCACCTCATTAACTGTTAAATAATGTAGATTAATAAACAAGATCCGCAAAGCTTTTGGTAAAGGCTGTATCATGGGGGAAAATACACAAAATGGAAACAGGAGATAAAAACCTGTTTTTATTTTTCCTTTTTACATACAATTGCTTCAAACAAAGAAAAAAACAGCAGCATGTGTATATAAGGTGGTTTTGTTTGCAACGCACAAGTAATGTAGTTTAGCTTATGTAAATGGTAGTGTCCCCTTAATGTTCAGGCAAAAGGGTTGGCATAAAAGACATGGGGCCATATTACATTCTTCACGCAAACATTTGCGCCGGCGCAAAAACGCCTTAACGCGAGGGGTAAAATCCTTTGCGCCGAATGCCGTATTACAATGTCAGCGCAACAAATGCGCGTATTCGTTTACTGCCGGTGAACATGCGCGAACCCTGTGCGAGCTTACTGTAGTGCACGCGTCCTATACTTAACATTGTGAGCGCAAATGCGTTTGTGCGCTGGTACGCAGATGGTATAACAATCTACGCGCAGGAATTAACGCACAGCCTTTGCGCGCATAATTTTAGCAACTCCTAAAAGCTGGTGTTAACGGCAAATTCTATCAACCTGGCCGAAACCAAATACCCCAGCCCAAAAAAAAATACGCAGCAAAGTATAGTTACACATTCTACACATACCCAAACCAATAAAATGGAGAAGTTGTGCGTGCATTTTTTATTGCTGCAGCATATATGCTCAGATTGACTTTGACAGGCGCAAAAACTTAACGTGAGACAATTGTGGTTCTTAATTCTGATTGTCTGAATCGCGTGAAAAAAACAGTCCGCACACTGATTTCTGCGCGCAACGTTACTGCGCGAGCATTTGTGCGCATCCGTTTAACGCGCGTTATTGCTCGACAGATGAAAAAATGTGCGATGATTGTAATTCCAGCGGTGATTTGCACGCATAAACGTTTAACGCTTGGCACAAAAATTTTCGCTTTGCGCGAGGTTTTTTGCGCGAAGATTGTAATATGGACCATGTAGTCCAAAGACTAGGGTTAGACGAAGGCATTTTTCACGTCGTCTGTGAAAAAGTGCATTCGAACGAATGGACGTATTTTTCTACGGAATACGCGATAGCGGTCATACGATGCGCATTTTCGTCCGTGATTTTGTGCGGATCATCAATAAAACAATTTTGCGTCTGGACGTGATGTTGGCCGGACATGAGCAGCGTCTGACGTCTCCTAATCACGCACACACACCGCTAGCGGACGCAGCGCACTCTGTACGTCCGTACTAACGGTATCACGTTTTTTCGAAAAAATGCGTTTCTTTGCCGCTTGCTTTGCGCGGCCGCACCTTCGTGCAGCCGTACTTCGTATATTGCCCGTCATTGGCCGTCATTTGCTGCTACTACGGCCGTGATCAAGTGCGGCTGCACGTGCGTTCGTCTGACCCCAGCCTAAAGGGGTTAAAAACAGCACTACATAAACTGTATCATGTGTCTAACCTTAGGAAACTGTTTTATGGCAAAAAAACTAGAAAGAAATATAAATACAAAACACATTTGGCCCAGAGACAGGCGATGATATATAAACAATCGCAAAACATCTGAATGCACTGTAAACAAAACAGTATTTTCATAATAAGGCTAAATATTATTGCGTGCAATTGAACTATATTAGGATTGCTTAAATCCCACGTAGAATGTGTCTTTTTCATTCAGGGATGTGTTAATGTGATTGACTGAATAATTCAGGGATGATTCTGTGCTCTGGAAGAGAGATATGCAGACTGCGCTGTGCGTGGGAGTTAGTCAGCTCAAGGCCACTTATTGCATCTGACAAGGTTTTCCAAGGTAAAATCTCCAAAGCTTTAGAGAGAGAGAGAAAAAAAGAACAAAAAGGTACGAAGAGAATTGCAAACACGAGAGCACCGACTGAAAAGAATAAAAGAACAGGGAGCGGAAGGCTAAATTTTTTTTTTTTTTTTATAAACGTTGAAATCGATTATTTTTTTGGCTTATATCGATGTTTTGATATAATACTTCTTTTACAATATGTCTTCAGACGTTTTTGCCGTCCGACTATACTGCAGACGTGTTGGCGGTATTAAATGTCAACCGTGACTTGAGATAAAGAATAAACCAAGTACGAAGAATGTTAACCTCTTCACTCTCAAAGTCGAGTCGTCTCGATTTTTGCATCGTAATAGATTGAAGAGCACTCATTAGCACATCAAAACCCAATTCTCACACCTTTGTAATGCAAGGTTAGTGTACCCCCCTTGGAGAAACGATTTCCACTGTCTTATCTCTCCCAAGTATCCTGTAGAGAGATAAACAAGCTGCAAATAGCAGCCCCTATCCTCACTGTAACAAAAAGTTCAAACACATTACTGTTACAGTACAACAGCCAGGGAGAGGGCAGAATACAGTGAGAGCTCTGGGGTCACTCGCTGCTGAACAGGGATACGTTTCAGGGGGTTATAATGACTGAAAATCCCTGTACAATACAGATACAAGGTGTTACTGTAATTTCCATACACAGGCATTATGTCACATACAGATATTGGTATTTTTTTGGAAGCTGCATTGCTAATAATCTCATTATGATCCCTACAAATCCCCATAAGCAGGAGATGTCACCAGATTTATTATATATCTTTATCACAGTTACAGTATGTTGCACATTGGCCATTTCTGTCAGTATGCTGACAATGCAGACCCCTGTGGCATTGTGCAAGATAAAGGACGCTGTCTTGAGTTCCAATCCAACAATATTTATGTGAAGGATAAACAAATACATGAAAAATTTAAAATTAGGAAATTTACATTATTTTTTTTTTTCAAGCACCGTTTTTATTATTTAGATACATTTTTATACAGTAATTTGAAAGTCCTATTAGGAGAATAGGTGACTTCTTTATTTTTTTTCCAGTTCGGTGGGATTCGTCAGCGCCAATTTGGCACAATTCAGCAGTTTTTGACGTCATCCGATAAATGCTTCAGCGACTCCAATTTCGGCAAATACAGTGAACATTCGCTAAATAGTGAATTCATCGTATTTTCAGCAAAATGGAATTGCAATGTGAATAGACCCTATAGTGATACCCAGATAGTTGGTTAGTTTGGAGCTGCTAGATTTTGCATTATTATTTTTAAACTTTAATTTCTAACAAAGCTTCTTTTTTCCTTTCATTGTTACATTTCCCTCCCAAGATAATTGCTTTTTTGAGCCTCATTCAGTCCCTGTGGGATACTGGTGCAGCTCTTTAGCCACGGGCTTGGTAAACACATCATTGATGATGAACATCATTCGTCCTCCATTGAATCATTCAGTTTCGAGGATACAGACACATTGTCACAAAACAGCCTCTCTGGCACATCTCCGATACATGACGTATGCTAGTGGTTTCGTTTTCAAGATATAAAATTGTCATATAGGTTTAATATGTGTTTTTTTTATACTTCTTTGAAATTCTTTTCTATTTTTTCGGCAGGCCACCTTCATTTTCATGACCTAAATAAGAGCCCAGTCTGTCACATGTTCATTAATCAGATTATTAATTGCATGCTTGTTTAACCCCTTCACACCCAAAATCTAGTTATCTCGATCTTGCATTGTAATACATTGAAAAGCAATCATTAGAGAATTTTCAAAAGAGAATTTTCACACCTTTTTAAAGCAGGATGTCTTCCTGGACATGTATAATTTATTCATGCTGCTGATGGGCAGTGCATGAAAAATGACCCCCCCCCCTCCTTGTAGAATCCATACACTGCAGGTAAGAAATCAAGAGGAAGCCCAACACCTTTCCCTGTGCTCCCCTCTGCATGTAATATGTGTCCAGGAAAACATGGCCGACCTGTCAACCCTACTTCCTGGGCTAATGAGGCCACCTTTGGGTTTACCAATCGCTTGGTGTTGCGGGTGGGAATAGCCAGCCTGGGGATCCCTCACCTGATACTAACTGCGGCAAAGGCACATCTCACGTGAGAAATGGAGAAATAACAGCGGGTTCGACAGATGACATTTGATTGCAAACACAACCTGTAAGTTCTGCGGCAAAAGACCTTAGGGGTTATTCGCCAACAAAAGAATTGCTGAAATTTGGGATATTTTAGACAAACTATCAGGGTTATTCAGAGAAAGGTGAAAACCAGGAGAACTGGCAGGAGGAGAGAACAATCTAGATCAAATAGCCGATTTGGGGCCCGATTACAATCTTTGGCATACGTTTGTACCGGCGCAAAAACGCATTAACGCAAGGGGCAAAACCCTTTGCGCTGAACGTCGTATTGCAATGTCAGCGCAACAAACGCGTGTTAACCTGCGAGAGCTTACTGTACGTCGCGCGTCCTATACTTAACATTGTGAGCGCAAATGCGTTTGTGCGCTGGTACACGGATGGTATTACAATCTATGCACAGGAATTAACGCACAGCCTTTGCGCGCATAATTTTAGCAACTCCTAAAAGCTGGTGTTAATGGCAAATTGTATCAACCTGCCGAAACCAAATACACCAGCCCAAAAAAAATACAGCAAAGTATAGTTACACATTCTACACATACCCAAACCAATAAAATGGAGAAGTTGTGTGTGCTTTTTTTATTGCTGCAGCATATATGCGCAGATTGACTTTGACAGGCGCAAAACTTAACTTTCTTAATTCTGATTGGCTGAATCGCGTAAAAAAAACCCCGTCCACACTGATTTCTGTGCGCAATGTTGCTGCGCGCGCGTTTATGCGCGTCCGTTTACCGCGCGTTATTGCTCGACGGATGAAAAAATGCGTGAGGATTGTAATTCCAGCGGTGTTCAACACTTGGCCCACAAATTCACGAGTTGCGCATGCGTTTTTGCGTGAAAAATGTAATAGGGCCCACGGAAAGTGAGATAAATGGGAGAATCGTTCTGGTTTGGATATTTTGACTTGAATTTTTTCACTTCTCCAGTCATTGTCCTGAGTTTCACCTTTCTTTGAATAGACCCTATAGCAGTGTTTCCCAAACCTGTCCTCTGGACCCTCTGCCTCGCCAGGTTTGCAGATATGTGAAGTACAGCACATGTGATATGATTTGCTGCTCAGTGATTGCAGAATTCAGTCTGCTTTTCCCAAAGGTGATCTGCAAAATCTGGCCTGGTTGGGGGTCCCGAGGACAGGTTTGGGAAGCATTGCCCTATAGTGTGTTCATTATATGGTTACCCCCTGATTCATTTATTTTTAACGCTGTTGTTCAATCACTGGTATTTTTGTCTTTTCCTCTAACAGTGTACAACTTCAACACTATTTACCGCATATTTTAGATAAAACGGACTTTTTTTATTTTAAATTTAATAAATTGAAATAATATCTGAAGGTAAAACGAGGGGAGTTCATGGAAAAAATACTAGAGAATATCAATATTTTATTAAGGGACACTACCACTTACATAAGCTGTAACTAGATTACTTGTGCATTACAAATAAATTCACATTATACAACAAACACACTGCTGTTTTTTTCTTTGTTTGTAGTAATTGCATCTAAAAAGATAACCTGACTTTATTTCTCCTGTTTCCGTTTTGTGGATTTTTCCCACGATGCGACATTTATGAAAATATGTGCAAAGGCTTAACTTTTACTGCCATGGTTTAGTTTATACAATCTTTAACAGTTAATGAGGTGGAGGAGGGAACATTTTAGATAAGGCTGCAGGGGTTCTATTGTGATGTCCAGGCTACCTGAGTTAAGAGATGGCAACTGAATGAAATATGACAGGGAGCTTAAAAGACTTCTAATCTACCCCCTGATGATGTCCTTTGAATACATCCCACACAATACAATGATGTGAGTCGGTAATCGACCCAGGCTTCATTCTGTGACCTAAGCCACACAGTGAGGAACAAGTGATGGAAAGCTATGGGGGGGGGAAGTTTACAACACAATATATCACACAATGGGTGCACCCAGTGACACCTAGAGCAAAACATGTTCTTAACTAAACATACATGAGAAAAACTAAGCACGTGTAAGATATTTATTTATTTATTTATAAAGGATTTTACCAGGAAGGATATGTAGCGCTCACTCCTGGAGGAGCCGCTGAATTTAACCTCGGGTTAGTCTCACCGCACTAGGGAATAATTATACACCAGCACTGTTGTGGATTTTATAGATTATATACTTTACTAATCCCAATAAAGTGGCATATATAATGTAAACACGGTATATGAACGACAGTACTTCGTAATGCGGGAAAAACACGCGGCGGCAAAAAGGAAAGTTTAACCCCTTCGTTTCTGGAATGTATGTCCCGAGAAAGTAATGTCTCAAAAAGGTGTATGTGTGTAAACTCAGGTACCCGGGTACTATATTCAACTGGCCAGTGAATGGAATGAGCGAATCTTCGACTAGTCACGTTGGGGCCCTGTAGATTTAAACAATAATGCAGCGTGCTTCGTTAAACTTGAGACTGGGGCCTGGAAGGCCTCTCACCCATCCGTTAGACAATCTGTTCAGCTGCCCGATCAAGGATGTCTCTCTGCTGGATTACACTGGAACTCTGTGCCACCGGATCCGCTTCTCCCGCTTCTCCTGCTTGTCTGATCTCCGCAACGAGGACTACGGCCTACCGCCTGCACTCCCAGTGGATCATCGCGGTCTCCTTACTCGGGGTCCAAACCAAAACTCTGTCTCTGTGCAAAACCTCTCAGCGATCTCTCGATAGGTCTCCGCCAAGTCACTGTCTCTGATCAGCAGCACCCGCTAGGCCGTGCCTGCTCTCCGGCCTGGTCTCGATCCCCGACAGTCTCACGTGCGTCTCTACCTTTCGTCGCTCGGATAACACTGGCTCTCCTTCGCGCGAGGCTGCGGATGTCCTTCTCTCTCACACCCACTTCCTGTCTCTCTCGCGAAGCACGATGGACTTTGTAGTTCCGTTTGTGTCCAGTATAGTTCATATCGTGCCTGTCTCCCTCTGGTGGCCAAACCAAGTAAATGCAGCAACATATCTTAAAACAGCGCTACAGATACATTGAGATTTCTCTCGTTTTCAAGTACGTCCTGGCTTCAAGAACATTGAAATGTTACAGTTGTTACAGAAATACAAAGTAATACAATACAAGATATTAAAAAAAACACACAAATATACAGATTAACAGAAAAATAAATATGTAGGAAATAGTCATTATGTTACATGTTTACAGGTGCATTCTGTATTGAGGTATGTTAATAGGGAGCTCTTGAGTGACTTAAGACTGGGGGAAGATTTGATGGTGTCTGGGAGGTTATTCCATAACTGCGGTGCTCTGTAGGAAAATGAGGATCGAGCCACTTTCTTTTTGTATTGTGGTATTGCAAGTAAGGTGCTGGTCCTGGATCGGAGGTTATAGGATGAGGGAACTGCTGGGGGAAGCAGCCTATTCAGGTAGGGTCAAAACAATAAAATAAACACGGGATACCACAACATTATTTCAAGTGGATTTATTCCAAAACCAAGTAACGACGTTTCGACCACAACTGGTCTTTGTCAAGCCTAATTCAAAAATGTCATGAACAGGAAATAAATAGCATCACAGATCAATTAACAAACAATCAATCAATTTCTGATTAAACAATATCCCTTGATACCTGTAATGTATGTTTTGTCCAAGGTGCATAAGTCTCTTACCACAGCTCCCGGGAGACCCATCGTGTCCGCTGTAGATTCGGTCTTTAGCCCCCTGTCCATTTTTTTGTGACAGGGTGGCTCGGCCCTATCTCCAGTGGATTGCATCATTTATTTTGGACACTAATGAATTTCTGATTAAATTATGTGACATCACTGTTAGCAGTATTTTGGTAAGTCTAGACATCACTAGTTTATATACATCTATTCAGAATACAGAGGGTATAAGTGCTATGAAGAATGCACTCATTGAATTGGGCTTTCGAGATAACCAGCTACAATTTTTACTTGATTTACTTGGCTTGGTATTGGGTAACAGCTTTTTTCTATTTGATGGTGTCTTTTACACACAGATACGGGGGACTTCAATGGGCACTAATGTGGCTCCAACATATGCGAATATCTATATGTCTGAATTTGAGAAAAATGTGGTCTATAAATGTAATCTTTTTCAGCAATATGCCCACCATTGGTATCGGTATATAGACGACATTATCTTTATATGGGAAGGCCCCAAAGAGTCCTTAGATCAATTCCTTATTATACTGAACACCAGGTCACCATCCATTAAATTTACAATGTCATTTATCTTTACACAAATCAGCTTTTTAGACACTTTGGTTGTTAAAAAAGATGGCAGATTATTTACATATCTTTACCGTAAACCAACAGATAGGAATTCCCTATTAAGGTATGATAACGCACATCCCACCACATTATTAGATTCCCTCCCACGTAGTCAATTAATGCGAGTAGAGAGGGTGGTCAATTTACCTGATGTTAAGGAAAGGAGACTTGAGGAAATGATTGAGAGATTTAGAGCAAGGAGGTATCCCAAAAGATTATTGAGCCAAGAAGTGTCTAGACTTAACCAACAGATAACGCCTCATAGGCGTCAGAATCAGAAACATGGGAGAATTCCATTTGTGCCCAAATATTGGACCCACACACAACAAGTTAAGAATATCTTATGTAAATATTGGTATATTTTGAGGGATGCGTATCCTATGATACCAGAGTTTCAAACAACTCCACTAATGTCCTACAAGAAAGGGAGATCATTTAGAGAGACGTTAGTGAGGGCGGAATTTAAACATGATACAGGTAGAGGATCATTCTTTGGGAAACCAAGGAATGGGACTTTGCAATGTCTCTATTGTTCATGCTGCAATGCAGTTATACGTGGTGAGTCTTTCTCACACCCCCATTCTGGGAAGAAATTTAAAATCAATGGGTACTTCACCTGTAATTCCACTTATGTGGTTTACTTACTGAAGTGCCCATGTGGTTTGATTTATGTGGGTGAGAAAACACAAAAAGTTAAGAATCGGTTTATCAAACATAGATCAGACATTAGAACAAGAAAAACTGAACTTCCAGTTCCAGAACATTTTCTATCTAGTGGACATGATATTTCACAGTTGCGTTATCAAGTTATCGATGAGGTACCTAAATTAACACGAGGTGGAGATAGAGAAAAATTACTTAAAGGGACACTCTAGGCAACATGACCACCTAAGCTATTTTAGGTGGTCATGATGCCTGGAGTATGCCGCCCTCTGTCTCCCCTCCCTCCGCTCTGCAGTTCAGCTGAAAAAGTTGAAAACAGCTGAGAGAGGCGGAGGAGTTTTCTCCGCCCTCCCAGCTGTCAGTCAGCAGAGCGGGAATCATATTTCCCGCTTCTGCCGACTTTTGGCGAGTAGGAGACGTCATCGCGCTTTCAGCGCGATGACGTCTCCAACTCGCCGCAGTAGCTGGCGGCAGCGGCTGAGGGTTAGTGTTGCGCGCATCCTCTTGCGCGCAACACTAATCCTCAGAAGGAGCCGGGAGGAAGCCTGCCGATTGGTTGGCTTATGTGAGAGGCGCGCCTGCGCGCTTCTCACGTAAACCAGAAATCAAGAAGGACGGGAGCGGAAGAGGAGGGAGGTGAGTATAAAAAAAAAAAAGACGCCGCTGGAAAGAAGTGGATTTTAGGGTAAGTATTACAGTTACAAAAAAATAAATAAAAACTAAAGATTTATTAAGGGAATATGGATAGGTTAGGATAAAAAAACGGGGGGGGGGTGATTTTTTTGAGTAGAGTGTCCCTTTAAGAGAAGAGAATTGTATTGGATTCATCACCTTTAATACTCTCTCCCCACACGGCCTCAATAGAGAAGCAGACTTTTCACAGTTTTTATAATTATGTCCTGTTTCCTCTTGGACACATACGATTGAGCATATATATATATATATATTTTCCTTCATAATGTGTACAATTAAAAGGTGTTTTATTGTTCCTCTTTTCACAGATATAAAAGAGGGGGAAAGGAATTATTTTGTTGTAGCTGTAATAGTAAGCTATTTTTTTCTAAAATTTCTATCATTTTCATCATTGGCGAACTCATGTCCATTATCTAGTATATACTGTAGTTAATATATGAATAATAATCCTTTTTGTAATAAAGACGATGTGAATTAATGTGTTAATAAAAGAACCAGCTTATGGACATATATGTTTTTAATCACTGGGTTAGTATGCACAGACCATTTGCAATAATTGATTGATTGTTTGTTAATTGATCTGTGATGCTATTTATTTCCTGTTCATCACATTTTTGAATTAGGCTTGACAAAGACCAGTTGTGGTCGAAACGTTGTTACTTGGTTTTGGAATAAATCCACTTGAAATAATGTTGTGGTATCCGGAGTTTATTTTATTGTTTTGAGTATTGGGGCTGCACAGCAAGAGACCTCTACTCCGTTGACCCACCAAGGGGGATGGTGCCTAAGCTGACATTTTTATGTGTATTCAGATAGGGTGGTAGCTTCCCCGAAAAGCTCTTAAACACCAGGTTGGAAAGGTGAAGGGTGCGTTTAGACTCCAGCGATGGCCAATTTAGCTCTTTTAACATGTCACAATGGTCGGTCATGTAGTTACATTGTAGCGCAAAGCGGCAGAATGAGTTATACAATGTAGTAAGTTTCTGAAGGTGTGTTTGCGGGGCGGCTGCATATATTACATCTCCATAATCAATATCAGCAACATCAAATAGACAAGATAAGGATATTTCAGTTTTTGGTGGTAGCGGCCCTTTAAAATAACAGAGTAAAATCTCCAGTCCTCTGATGTTTTCTTTCTTTACTAATATCCTGTATAATTCACTAGATGGCAGCATATGCTGTGCAATGCGATTTATTGGCTATATCCTATTCTTTAAACATTTATTGGATGGAGCATTTGCTAAACAAAATTGCATCATATTAAGACAGAGCACTAAAAAGCAAAAACAAAACAGAACGTCCAGAAAACTTAGACTTAACCTCCCACTCTGATTTGAATTTGCATTTTAGCATATATTATTGTGTGTGTATCGAAAGTGTATTCCAGCGCAACCTTACATGCAGCAAAAATGTGAATCAGTCGGTGCATGGCCAATAACATGAAAACATATAAATTAATTGAATGGAAGGGCCCCACTCGAAAAAAATATAATGAAATAAAAAAGTTTAATTAAGAGCATTAAAAAAGGACCAATGTGTATTTATATAATATGGAGATACACAGGGTTATTCAAAGAGCTCCGAATTGCTGGCAGAATGTAACCGAACGCTGAAATTCAGCGTTCAGTTACCTTTCCTGGCCATTCGGCTAGCCAGAGAGCAGGCAGTTCGCCAAATGTTAGCGAATTGCCTGCACATTCGGTGCCTGTTCGAGGGCAGTGAAACCCCCATAGAGAAGCAATGCTTCGTCTATTCAGAGAACAAAAAGCAGCAGTGAAGTTGCCGAAATGCCCTGCCATTCGGTTGCTTCATTCCACAGGTTTATTCAGGCGAATCCCATAGGCTTCAATGCTAAAAATATTCCCGTTTTAATTCAATATCTAATAAACTGTTGATTTATAATATTCTGCAGTAAAAAAAGTCTCTTTATTTATAGATTTTTTTAGGATCTTTTAAGCATTTTTTTTTAAAAACTTTTTGCTGTAAAAGCCCTTTTTATTATCATTCATTGGACATCATATGTAAATTTCAGACATTTTCGCTCAGTGGTTTCTTTGCAAACAGCCTTTCACTTTTCAAACATTCAAGCGTACTTCTTTTTTTTTTTTACTCTATTTGTCTGCGGTGATGGGTTTTTCCGGCGGTGCTCTGCGCTGTGATCAGCTCCTGCTCGGGTTTCTCCGACGTCTTCGGCGGGGTTAATCCAGATGTTTTTGCAGGTTTCGGTGTGCGTTCGCCTGGGTTTTGCAGTGAGTGTTCGGCGGCTTTTCCCTGCATTACGACGGCCCTTTGGTGCTTGCTGAATACACCGCAGGGTCGCCAAAATGGGATTGCCAAATCGCACCGAATTGAAGAGAACAAAAAGTCACCGAACGTGCGGTGACTTTTCGATTCTCTTTGAATAACCCTGACAGTGCTGTTCATGCCCTTGAATAATGAGTAATTCTAAGTTGCTTGCGAGTCTTGGTGCTTGGGCAAAAAATAGGGGAAAAATTACATTACACAAGGAATTTAGGCAGGGTCAGACAATCCCTTTTTAAGGCTAGGGTCAGACGAATGCAGTATTAACGTGCGTTCAGCCGCACTTAATCACGGCCATGCTAGCAGCAAATGACATCCAATGTCGGGCAGCATACGAAGAACGGCCGCACAAAAAGTGCGGGCGCGCAATGCAAGTGGCAAACGAACGTATTTTTTCGAGAACGTGATACCGCTAGTACTGACGTACAGAGTGCGCTGCGTCCGCTAGCGGCATGTGTGCTTGATTTGGAGACGTCAGAGGCTGCCAATGTCCGGCCAACATAACGTCCAGACGCAAAAAGGGTTTTATTGATGATCCGTACAAAATCCCGGACGAAATGCGCATCGTATGACCGCTATTGCGTATTCCATGAAAAAATACGTCCATTCATTCGAACGCACTTTTTCACGGACAACGCGAAAAATGCGTTAGTCTGACCCTAGCCTTAGAGCGCAAGGAACGTCTGTGAGAGACTAAGAGTGGACACTCCTTCCACTCTGACGCCCGTCTGGGCACCTCACTGAGCGCAGTTAGGGCTCTCAGCGCTGCAAGGTTCGATCCTCCTATGGAGGATCACGCTTTGCAGCCCCATTGAACGCGCCGTAGCGTTTCGATGGGGAGGCTTTCAGCACGGCCGCTGTAGAGCGCACAATTTCTGCACGCACTATAGAGTGGGGCCAGCCCCGAAGCGTCACAACGCTGTGACGGACGCCGAGAGGCACGTCAGTACGGGCGCACTTAGTGCAGGGATCTCAAACTCTGGTCCCTCAGATGTTTCTGAACTACACCTCCCTTGAGTCTCTGGCCATTCATTTCATTCTGAGAATTCTAGGATTTGTAGGCAGTAAAAATCTGGGGGTGTCAGAGTTTGAGATCGAAGGCTTAGACAGGGGTCAGTAACCTTGGCTCCCTGATGTTTTGGGAACTACATTTCCCATGTGGCTCAGTCGTTCTAATGGTTGACTGAGCATCTTGGGAGATGTAGTTCCCAAAACATCAGGGAGCCAAGGTTGCTGACCCCTGGCTTAGAGCATTGCAGATTTCTAGGATGCCTTTCACTGGGATACCGGTATGCACCCAATGTCCCTGGACGATTCAATGCCTCCCCCCCCTGTCTTTAGGTTTGCAGTTATTCTAAGCTGTAGATACTTGTGCAGGGCCTTTTTAAGAATACAACTTTCATGCTTAAGGGATCTCAAGCTCTGCCCCCCCCCCCAGATGTTTCTGAACTAGAACTCCTATGATTCTCTGGCTGTTTATTGCATTCAAACAATTCTGGGAATTGTAGGCAGTAAATATCTGGGGGGGGGGTGCTGATTTTGAGACCCCCGAGGCCTGTTCAGTTCCTCAGCAGCTGCTGAATTGCTCCATTACAGCAGTTCAGTTTGCTGCAGCAGTCTCACTGAACGCTTTGGCTGTGAATATTGAAGCAAAAGGCCGGAGGATTGCTTAATGAAAGCTGCCGTTTCTGCAATATCCACTGTTGTCCATTTTATTACCACTTTAGTGATAATGTTTACCATGTTCCAATAAATATTTGGTGGTTTGGTCCACCAAAACCTCAAACTGAACATTTCCTTATTGGATTATTTGCTCCATGGAGGCGGCCATCTTTTCCACCTCACACTCGGCTAACCCGCAGCACCTCTCGACTTGGCTGCAAGTGCTAAGTTAGCAGTGTTGAGCGATGAACTGCAGCACCGCGTTCAGTGCCAAGGTGCTAACCCAGCACTTGCAGCTGCTGAGGAACTGAACGCGACCTGCTTAGCCGCAGCTTTCCCGGCCCGTTTCCAAGGATTACGATTTCTTGCTGGAGACAAAAAAAAAAAAGGAAATATGAATGAAAATGAAAACCCGACAGAGAGCAAGCGTTGGGATGACGTGTCATTGCACAAAAATAATGCACCATCTGTGATTTGGTGGAAAGTCAGTGATTCATGTGGTGCGAAGGAGGCCGACAATATGAGGAGATACGGAAAGTAGTTAAACACGGCGCGATATGCACTAAATATAGCATTGTGTTATGTCAAGCTGCTAAAATAAACAGGGTTTTGTCATAAAGTGACAACCTTCTTGGCTGTAGTTTTATTTCTATTCAGCAATTCAAGTGGAAACTCTGGAAGTCAGTCATACACGCAGAATTTCCTGTGAAAACGCCTTTTCTAAGGCAAATATAAGCTAATTCTTCTATATATTAATTGTGTCTCTTATTATTTGAAGAGCAGAAATTTCAATTGTGACTTTACTTTAGTCTCAGCACACCGGTGCGTCTATCTCCTGGATAGTTAAACGTGTTAATTCTGTGTATAAGCCGTGCTGTAAGGAATTTCCTTGTATCGACCCACGGCCTTGTTCTGGATCGCACCGCGGCCATGTTCTGGATTGACCCACGGCCTTGTTCTGGATCGCACCACGGCCATGTTCTGGATCGATCCACGGCCATGTTCTGGATCGATCCACGGCCATGTTCTGGATCGATCCACGGCCATGTTCTGGATCGATCCACGGCCATGTTCTGGATCGACCCACGGCCATGTTCTGGATCGACCCGCGGCCATGTTCTGGATCGACCCGCGGCCATGTTCTGGATCGACCCGCGGCCATGTTCTGGATCGACCCGCGGCCATGTTCTGGATCGACCCGCGGCCATGTTCTGGATCGACCCGCGGCCATGTTCTGGATCTCCATTTTCCATAATGCCCAGTCAGAGTATGACGTTTAAAGAAAGTTCCAAATATTGGCGAAATACGGTGCTGTTCGGCGGCAGTGAAATTCCCCATAGAGAAGTAATGGTTAATCTATTAGAAGACTCCGAACAGCAGAGAAATGCCAGTGAAATGCCCTGATTTTCAGTGGTTTCATTCAACATGTTTAATCAGGCGAAGCTTATAGGTTTCAATGTATATAAAAAAAATCTGTTTTTATTAAATATTTATTCAACCATTTATTATTGTTTTCAGTAAAAAGTCTCTATATTTATCTTTAGGATTTTTTTGGCGTATTTTTTTTTTTTTAAATAGCCTTTTTTTTCTGTAACAGACCTTTTTATTATTATTCATAGCACCTTATATATTATTTCCGAGCATTTTCATGCAGTATTTTTTTTAATTTTTTTTTTTTAGTTTTATAAAACATTTTTTAAAGGTTTATGTGTGTGTGTGTGTGTGTCATGCTGTCTCCCCTCACTGCAGTTCCACGGTCTAGGTTGTTGATGAAACAATGTATGCATCATTAGCTCCACACTTTCGGGCAGTGTGGGAAATGTGAAGGTGCTTTAGCGCAGCATCACTCTTCACTTTATAATTACAAACTGAATAATAATGCTGCATTAGAAAAAAAGAGAATATTATTATTTTATTTGTTATCTTATTTTTACATAAATCTAACCTGGCTGTATTGGAAAGGCCATAATCTGCTCTTTCCTATGATGCATCATGTGTCCCTCTACCCCTTAGGGCTCCAGAGATACAGTGGACTAAATGATTGTGAAGGGTGGGGGAAGTTTGGGTTCTTTTTATGGAGCAAAGCACCCCCTTGTGGCAGGCAACTGTAGTCACATGCCTACTCTGCCTAGTTATAAATCCGGCCCTGCCCAGAACGCAGCGCTAACCCCTGGGATACTCGCGCTTACGTGCCTCCTTGAGTATTACCTTCTGGAGTCCATAGGACTCCATGGAGGGTAGCGTTTCCAGGCCCTGAGTTTATGCAGCGATGCAGAGGGAGACTGTGAACTATTTGTTCCTAGTCACACTCTGCTCCCAGCTCCGGGCCAATGTTCTCCCCACAGGATGAGAGGTGAGTAGGGGATTTATTGGGGGGGGGTGTAAGGGGTGTTAAATGATTTTGCATGTGCAGAATCCTTTAACACCAGCTTTTTAGAAGGTTCTAAAATAGGGCTGTTCGTATCCCTGCGGTAATTAATGCTAGCACTTTGTAATGCCTTACTTATCGCTAATATGCGTTTGCGCATCCTATACTTAACATGGGGAGCGCAAAGTACAGTAAGCTCGCGGAAGCTGGCACAGAAAATTATGCACCAACGGGTGTAGCGTCAGGAATGTAATATGGGTGGCGTGTGTTAAACCTACTTATCCTGGCGCTAACGCTTAATATCAAGGCGCTAACGGGCGGCTGCAAGCTTGCTGACCCCCTGCTCTTGCTAATGTCACTATAAAGATGCTGCTCTCATTTAGATCAACGGACTATGGTCCATGTTTTGAAGCCAGTACAGCAGCATCCCGCGTGCTATAAAGTGCCCTTTGCCCTCCTGGTGGCTTTTGCCCATTCAGTGCCAGACTCTTATTGAATAAGGATGGTTTGACCAGGACAGAATTTACCAATGTGGTGGAGATACCCGTGATTCCTTATTGAGGATGGGGCTCTGCTGATAGTTGGTGTATGTTATTAATCATCCAGGAAAATATCTTGCATCACTGGGGAAAAAAAAAATAGAACTACATAAGCGAGCGCTGATCCCCAGCTATTCCTTGCGGAATGTCCCCGGCTTCTGGTCCAGTTCCTGCGGTTCCAATGCCTGGTGATACAGTGTGTCTAGCTGAGGATGGAGCACTATCCTGCGCTCCCCCCTAACAGTCGTATCAGGGGTGGGGTTTCTGCAGTCAGTAGGAGGGCTTGAATGAATGCAGTGTAACGCATCAAACTCCCAATCCCAAAATACCCAGCATCACTCTGCCTGTGCTGAATTATTAAGGATGCACGTCTGAGAGCGAGAGCCCCTGGCAGCGATCCCCATCCCTAGGATTCCCCCTGCCTTCCTCAGGATGGATGCTCGCAGGAGTGCAGCGTGCCATGTAATGGGATATCGCAGGCAATAAGCTCACAGCTCTGCTTTACTTTGCAAATACTATCTCGGCAGCCAACTCTGGCCAAGGTAATATTTCCCAAATATGTTGCGAGACACCCTGCCGGGTTATGGCATTGAGCAAATATTTCTTAACTTTTTGTCTTTTATAGTTTGTACAATTTATATAATTTCCAGAATTTAGATATGTGTGTGTGTGTGTATGTATATGTATGTATGTATGTATGTATGTGTATATATATATATATATAATTTAAATTGTGATACATATCCTGCAAAGCTTTACAATACAGTGTGTGTGTATATGTTTTCATTGTCAATGCGTGTGTGTATATATAATGCACATATTTTCAGTGTGTGTGTCTGTGTATATATACACATATATACACAAAGATGCACATATTGTCAGTGTGTGTGTGTGTATATATATATGCATTGCATATCTTTTCATTGTGTGTGTGTGTATATATATATCTATATAATTTTAGATCATACTCACACGTATACATGCATATATTTTCAGTGTGTGTAAATATATATATATATATATATATATATATACACACACACACGCTGACAATATGTGCATCTTTGTGTGTGTACACACACACACACTGAAAATATGTGCAAGTATGATCTAAAATATCGACAAGGGGATGATATGTTTGAACATAAACATATTTTAACAATGCACAACAAAGATTATACCGTCGGATTGCAGGGTTGTGTGAAGATGCATAAAGTCTCAGTGTGTGTATTTTATATATTTATATATTCTGCAACAGTATTTGCAATATTTACCTTTGACTTGTCAGTCTGCAGATAAAGTATAGATACATGTATATGTTTCATATGATCCTTTTGATGTTATGTTGTGTAAGCTAATCTTTCTATGGTCTTTGTCAAGCTATTCTTTAGCTTTTCTGGGGGTTATATGATACGTACGTTCAATGTCTTTGCCCGGTCTGTACTGTATATGATCCCTGGCTTTGGACGCGTTATCCCACTAAGAATGCGACTACAGGAGATCGGACGTTGGAAAAAGGGGTTAGCCAGAGTAATCGGCGCCGCTCGACAAACACTGGACTTTACCATCCGATTTGTTTTAACCTCACGAGTGCCTGCAGAGCTTGCAATGCATCGATCAGACAAGAGTAGCACTCAACAGGTTAAGCGCTGGACTGTGAGGTTGTAAGAATCATTCCGTAGAGCAGTTTCATTGTGAGCTTGAAGAGTTAATGCATACGACAAGGCTTTTGCTGCTGGTAAGGGGTACAGTATGACGCTGTCTCTGCACTTTGCAAGGGTATGGAGTATTAACTCTACATTTGCAGGACTGGAGATTTCAACCAAGCAACACACTGGAAAGCTAAATATATTCTACTGTGTATATATATATATAATATATATATATATTTTATACAAGATTCCATTAACCTCTATTCGTGTCTCAGTATGTGGCGTACCTAAATGAATGCACATCAGAGGGACAGGCACAAGCTACAAAGTTATCCCTGGGTATGACACCCTACTCTAGTTACCTGGAATGTATCTTCTACGCATGCATTTACTAGTCAGATAGCTCAGTTGGTTAGTGCACCAACTGTAATATCTGCATTGCTGGTTTGAGGTCACATTATCATATCCTTTTCTTGGAGAAAGAGAAAACGGGTACAAGTGGGACCAGTATTCATAAAACCTGAACCTCAAAATGCTTGAGATCCAGATAAATCCCAAAGTGTCTTGTAGGACACATCATGATATATATAGATATCCTGGTAATAACAATAACATGTCGTCTTATCCCAACTAGAAACCACAGAAATTGGTGTATTGGCTTGACCCATAACACAGTTTGGCTCCATCAAACTTAAATTTCCGTGCCAGCCTATCCGATCCCGTAAACAGACATTGCGATGGCGAGCCTGCTCCGTTACATAACCGCATACATTGTGCACTGTTGCAATTACAGAATGCAGATTTGGCTGAGAACGACCTCAACGTTCCATACCCCTACATCTATACATAAGCAAACGTACCACAAGCAGCACAACGGAGCTAAATGTTTCCCACAGCTCAAGAGATCCAGAATCTGGGTACATCGATGACATCATTAAAGCGTCTTAGCTCTATGATTTTAATGCTAATACATCAACATCGTCTGCCGTTTTGCATTCAAGAAGAACAAAGAGAAAATGTATCAGTGACCGAAGACAAAAATATATTCAAACGTATGCAATAGATGCGAAAGAGCCTGCTGTAACAAGCTGACGCTAGAGTGTTTTTGTGTTTTTATACTTTTGTTTCACGCCTGAAGGCTTTCATGTGTTTCTCTCCATGAATCGAGTTCCTTTTTGAAACCAAGGGCTCACTTTTATTCGTCATTCGCAAGACGCCGCCGTTAGACTGTAAACCGGGACCGTAGCAATTTGAAAACGCAGCTTGTTTTGCCGAAACAAATCCGAGGCAGCATCCAGCAAGCGTCTGTAGTACAGTCCGTGGGAATGTAGGTCACGCTTCTCCTGTAACTGCATAAGAAAACAGTGGAACGAATTTCAATAAAGGAAAAATATGCGGCCGACCGTTTAGAAGGACAAGTGCACATCCTAATCCTGTTTTAATTGAAGATGGCGCATCTTCTGTACATCCCGGCGATCTCATAAAAGAAAAATAATAATCTTCTGTTAACGCAGCAGGGCTTACGGTTAATTAGATATCGGAGGGACCGCTGGGGAGATCCTCCTGGAAGGGCTCATGGCCGACTGTTGTGAGATCATGTGTATTAACTGTCGTGGGCAAGATTTTATAAGCGAGACAAAAAAGTGGCACGTGGCTAATTTCAAAATATTCAGCAATCAAGGTTAAGGTATTATAATCCCATCGCTGCCACCAACGCTGCGCTGCTTTGTGCTGACTGCTGCATGGAAGTTGTGTACAGGCTACCATGTTATCTAAATCCTAATAATATCGATCTGATAGTGTCAGTGAACACAACCATCTGATAACTAGAAAATGTTGGACGCAACGACAAGATGGAAGAGTGGAAGGATCCTACATGAAACCACATGCCTCTAATCTGTACAGGTTTATACCTGAGCCCTGCTGTTCCAGAATGTTTTCCTTCTAAGGCTAGGGTCAAACGAATGTATTTTTTGCATCGACAGTCAAAAAGTGCGTCTGAACGCATTGACGTATTTTTTAACGGTGGACGCGAAAGCGGTCAAACGATGCGCATTTTCGTGCGTGTTTTTTTACGGATCGGCAATAAAATACTTTGTGCGTCTGGACGTTATGTTGGTCAGACATTAGCAGCATCTGTTGTCTCCTAATCACGCACACACGCCGCTAGTGGACGCAGCGCACTCTGTACATCAGTACTAGTGGTTCTACGTTCTCAAAAATGTGCGTTCGTTTGCCACTTGCGTTGCGCGGCCGGACTTTCGTGCGGCCGTACTTCGTTAAATTGGCCGTTATTGCCCGTCATTTGCTGCTACTACGGCCGTGATTAAGTGCGCCTAAACGCGCGTTAAAATAGCGTTAGTCTGACCCCAGCCTATCATTCAAGAGTGTTTCAATAGCCCATTGATCCTGCTCATGGGCAGCCCCGATTCACTGGTTGCCCCATGTCACTGCCATGTTTCCCATGTGGGCAAGCTCCCAACCTGGGGTCAAGTCCTAAAAAAAGTGTGTGTGTATATAATATATAGGATACCAGCAACTCCTTTCAAAAAATACAAAACCAATGCAAAAAATGCAAGGCCCAAGAAAATATACAAAGTCCAAAGAGTGGCCGCACTCAAAAATGTGTGTGTGTATATATATGTGCATTTAAGTTGTGGTGGAGAGCAAAAAAGTGATATTGAGGCTAGGGTCAAACGAACGCATTTTTCGCAGGGAACGTCAAAAAGTGCGTCCGAACGTCAAACGTTGCGCATTTTTGTGCGTGATTTTTTACGGATCCAAACCAGGAAACTTTGGGCGTCTGGACATTATGTTGGCCGGACATGAGCAGGGTCTGACGTCTCCAAATCACGCACACATGCCACTATGCGGACGCAGCGCACTCTGTACGTCAGTACTAGCGGTTCAGCGTTCTCGAAAAAATGCGTTCATTTTCCACTTGCGTTGCGCGGCCGGACTTTCGTGCGGCCGTACTTCGTATATTGGCCGTCATTGCCCGTCATCTGCTGCTACTGCGGCCGTGATTAAGTGCACCTAAACGCACGTTAAAAGTGCGCTAGTCTGACCCCAGCCTAAAAGTCTCCACACGGCAAATAATAAAGTTTATAGTGGCAGAAAACATTTACACATCATTTAGAGGTTAGAAAAAAATCATATTTGACAACTGCTAATTGTTCACAAGTACCCCTAACAGGCCAGGTTTGCAGGATAACTGAGGCACAGCGAAGGTGATACGATGCTCAGTGATTGCAGGATTCAGTCTGCATTTCCTCAAGGTAATCCTTTAAATCTGGCCTGTTAGGGGGTCCTGAGGACTAGGGATGGGAACTGCTGTTCTATAGGCAAGGCCAGCCCGTGCATTGGGCCAGATGGAGCCATGGCTCCAGACAGCACTTTGCCAGGACAGCATTATGGGCCTCAACTACGACCACCACACATCAGGGACGTGCAGTCCGGAGAGGCAGGGCCATTCTAGTAAATTAATGTGCTCATTGTGCTGTAATGACATGTGTGTATATTTAATCTGTAAATAAAATGTTATTTATTGAAAAAAGTTTTCATACTCACCCCTCCACGCTCCCTCGCTGTGCTTCTCTGTCCTCCGCTTTTTTCCCCCCTGCACTGTCAGTTTGCCGACTGCTGTGTGTGTGTGATTCACTACACAGACAGCAGGGGCAGCACTGAGCCAGCCTAGCCTACGCAATTTGCGCAGCTGAATGCTACACTAATTGCGTAGCTCAAGCTGGCTTGGCTTCCTGGTTCTTCGCTCTTCAGTGCCTCCATAGGCACTGAGAGCAATTGAAAGCTTGAGCCAATGGGAAAGCTCCATTGGTCTCAAGCCATTCTTTTTTTAACCCCCCATGGGAGGCAGAGCTCCCCATGGATTGATTGACGCAGGACAGTCATGTGACTGTCCTCGTCAGTCGTGGGGGGGTGGGCAGGCAGAGCTCAGTAGTCGGCATGTGTGTAATAGCGCCCTCTGTTGGTCAGTATTGTAAGTGCATGCTCTTTGATCTGTTAAAAAAAATTGCGAACTTTAAAGTAAGAGTTGTAATAGTGTGACCGGAGCAGGCCAGAAATTAGCTGCCATCTTGTTCCCCGGCAGCCATCTTGAGCAGAACTATGGTTCACTGAAGTGTAAATAGCTAATACTAACTGACTTAGAAGAGTTTGCATAGATTTCAGACATTCCAGAGACTTTCCAGCAGAGCAATTAAATAGAGAATCCGGCCAGAGTAACCATGAGGTGCCAAAAAGCTGATTTAGATACACCAAGGCCAAAGGAGCCACAGCCAAGAACAAAGGCCCTCATTGGACCAGCTGCACCCTTATCAGAACAGGCCTCTCAGGGGATGATAGTGACAGGATCTAGCTGAATGCTAAACTATATAATTGTCATAATTGTATATGAGCACTGCCAATTATGGAATGTCTTTGTGTCCGAAATGAGGGGATGGCACATTTGTCCTGGGGAGGGCAAATCGCCCATGGGACAGTTATTGGGATTTTTGCTAATCGAAATATAAGAATTGTAACCCAATGTTGGGAGCTCACGCAAACTTTGCGATTCAATCCTGTTTGAGTCTGACGTCAATAAAGAACGCTTTTCCTGCCATTGACTCGTGTCCGGCCTGTCATTGACCACACAGTGCCGACCTTTCTCCCGACTGAACTGAGTGGATTCCGGTAACAATAGCGCCCTCTATTAGTCAGTATTGTAAGTGCATGCTCTTAGATCTGTTAAAAAAAAAAATTGCGAACTTTACTTTATAAATAGTGAAACTCTATTCTCCTGTATTACGATAATCAAATGCGTAAATTGCAACTGCGTAACCCTGTGTATATCTGGCTCTGATACTAGCCAGTGCCTCACCAGCCACTGACCTCACCGCACGTCACTCACTGCCACACATTACTGAGTTTTATTGCTGTGGAACTCTGATACAGTAATGTGCAATGTGTATGAGTGTGAGTTTTATTGCTGAGGAATTTTGTGGTACGCTCATACACGGCACATGTTTTTTATTACATTTTAAGCCTCCGTCGTCACTCGAATGGATGGAGGAGAAAAACCAAAGCTGCACGTTTCACATTTTATAACCTTTCCCCAATTCATAAAGTATGTACGAAAATGAAAAGCCACTTTTCAATATAGTTTGAGCAGCTCCTGTTCTTGGTCCATTGTACTCTTTAGAGAGAAACGATGCACAGAAGGGGCCATAAATATTTCAGCTCTAGACTTAGATGAGATGTGAGCACGCCGTCACCCCTGCGCTTTTTATTCCGTTACAAATCCCGAGTTCTAGAACTTAAGCCGTAAATACTGCAAACGCGCACATACAACAATTTACTCAACTGCACAGATATTTATAAATCGACAAAAATCAATATTTGCCTAAGTAGGATCTATGGCACATCTATGCTTTTATGAGACGTAGCTAACGTTAGCCAGGGAAACACATTAATGCTGTGCGTCTATTTAATGCGGATTCTCCGAACAATCAATCTGCTGTATGGCAGAAATACAGTATGTGTGATAATGGTGTATTTCCTACACATTTCCCAAAATGCTCACTTTCCCCTTCAAAACTGGTGTATAATCTGTAGGAGTCCCTGCCGGGCTGCAGAGAGGCATTATTATGTGTTTCTCACAGGGAAACCAGACATTAAGGCCTTATTCCCTACTTAATGGTAAAATGGGGATGCTAATGGGGGAAACTGATTCTGAGGCAGGCGCTACCTTGGCACCTTGCCGCAGAACACAGTGCTACCCTCTGTGATACTCATGGTAGAACTTCCGTGCCGCTGCGAGTATCATCTCATGGAGTCCATAAGACTCCATGGAGGGTTGTGCTGCCGGGCTGCGAGCCCTGCACAATCTCGCTCTCGGGAGATTACTCAACACTGCGAAGTGGTCGCGGAGGGAGACTGGGGACTATTTGTCCCCAGTCTCACTCTGCTCACGGCCAGGAGAAGGGGCGGATCGGGCCACCTCTCGCCGTGGGCTGAGAGGTGAGTATGGGACTTATTGGGGGTTTTATAGCTGGTGCTAAATGATTTTGCAAAATTTTCTGAATCTTCTGGACCGAAATTCGACTTGCCTCCCTGACGCTCCAGATGGGTCCTGATGCATGCCGACACTCCACCAGAGACTGTGTGCTCCTGAAGTGTGTGTCATGCTGCACTGAGACATGCTGGCTGTGTGCAGCATGTCCCTGGAAGAAGACTTCTCAGCGTCTCCTCCCAGCGTGTATACACGTGGGCGATACTCCCCTGCCGTGTCCCCTTATACTTTGGAATCTCACGGATGAGTGTGTGTGTGTGTGTGTGTGTGTACACAAGGTTTAGGTAGGCACTAAATTTTCTATATACAATAACACTTAGATCTTGGGTGCTTGAATGGAAAACCAGAGTGTCTGCCCTAAAATCCTTATTAGATAAGAGAGAATCCAAGCACTCCACTTGCGGTATAACAGCTGGATGATAAGAACAGCAACATTCGGGCCATCAGTGTTGCCTTTGTCAAGTGGTTCTTTTGTCTATTCAGGCTAGGGTCAGACTAACGCAGTATCAACGTGCGTTTAGCAGCACTAAATCACGGCCTTGCTAGCAGCAAATGACGTCCAATGCCAGGCAGCATACGAAGAATGGCCGCACAAAAGTGCGGCTGTGCAACGCAAGTGGTAAACGAACGCATTTTTTCGAGAACGTCAAACCGCTAGTACTGACGTACAGAGTGCGCTGTGTCCGCTAGCGGCGTGTGTGCGTGATTTGGAGATGTCAGACACTGCTAATGTCCGGCCAACATAACGTCCAGACACAAAGTGTTTTATTGATGATCCGTACAAAATCACGGACCAAAATGCGCATCGTATGACCGCTATTGCGTATTCCATGAAAAAATGCGTCCATTCGTTCGAACGCACTTTTTCACGGACAAAGCGAAAAATGCGTTAGTCTGACCCTAGTCTTACTGCACAATGTTCATTCCTTTCAGAGTTCTAAGCTTTACATTTCTGTGACCAACTGACCAGTCTACGTTCATAACATCTTTGGTAGTTTTGTGTGTTATCATTCTGACATCCAGAGTTTGGAAATTGAGACACAATTCAAAATGGCCGCCTTTATGCTTAAACACCAACTGATCGTCGTGGTTGAATTTTGCTAAACCTGTTCAAGCTCAAATGGAATAAAATAACCTCGATACATTTAGATCATCGTCTTAAAATCCTTTAACAATCAAATTTACAGTTTGTACATGAAGGACTGTATAGGTTTTTAAGCACCGAGCCAGAGGATCAACAATTCCTTCTCACAATTCATCCTGGAGTGTCGTTCACCCTGTGTGACCTACCCTTAAAACCGTTGATGCATCACTTACGTTATTAAAACCTCTATCACTACTCATAGATTATGGTTTGGCTCTGCAGAAGAACATTTTAGAGTCGGCGATCGAAAGAAATACAGAGGTTTCTGATGTGACTGGAGTCCATTCCATAGATGAATCAGCTGATGTAACCGAAAGTAATCACTAGCTCGGAAAATTAGCATTTGCATTCCTTCTTTTTACATAAACTAGCCGGTATCCATGGCAGTGACGCACTGCAAGTTAAACGAAAAACACCTTCATTAAAATCGTGTCCTCCTGTGCATTTTGTGATGTCAATAATCTACATGGGGCTTCGGTTCAATAAATAGTGGGAGATAATGTCATTTTATACTAGACCAGGGTTGACTTGGGAGACTTCTCTTGAATGAGAATTATTGATGTTTCAAGAAGAGTTATTTTGTTGGCTAATCCCTCCAGACATTGTAAGGATTGCTTCATTCCTCAAAATGTCATTTTTCGAATACCCTGGGGTGTTAAGACAAGAAACCTGGGAAATCCGTCTTAACCGCAGCCTGTGAAATAAAGCATTGGCTTCATTATGCTCTTTAAACGATATATATATATATATATATATATATATGATACAATATGGGTTCGTTTTCGATTATTATGCAGTAGTGTCTATGAATAGGATTTGGTGAGGCGGTAAATAAACTCAGCCAATCACCTGCTAGCATAATGTGTGCCCAATGTATTCGACCCATCACTTACAGGGTGGGACATGTGTGAGGCTTACCCATTCCGGGCCCTATTACAATCTTCGCGCATACGTTTGCGCCCGCGCAAAAACTCATTAACGCGAAGGGCAAAACTCTTTGCACTGAATGTCGTATTACAATGTCAGTGCAACAAACGCATGTATACGTCTACCGCGGGTGAACCTGCGCAAACTTACTGTACCTCGCGCGTCCTATACTTAACATTGTGAGCGCAAATGTGTTTGTATTACAATCTATGCGCAGTTTGTAACGCACAGCCTTTGCGCGCATAATTTTAGCAACTCCTAAAGCTGGTGTTAATGGCAAATCTGAACAACCTGGCCAAAACCAAATACACCAGCCCAAAAAAAAAAATTACAGCAAAGTATAGTTACACATTCTAAACATACCAAACCAATAAAATGGAGACATTGTGTGTGCATTTTTTATTGATGCAGCATATATGCGCAGGTTGACTTTGACAGGCGCAAAAACATGCGTGAGACAATTGTGGTTCTTAATTCTGATTGGCTGAATTGCGTGAAAAAACAGTCCGCATACTGATTTCTGCGCGCGCGTTTGTGCGCGTCCGTTTTACGCGCGTTATTGCTCGACGGATGAGAAAATGCACGAGGATTGTAATACCCGCGTTAATTTACGCGCGTTAACGTTTAATGCTGGGCGCACAGATTCACGCGTTGCGCGAGCGTTTTAACGTGAAGATTGTAATAGGGCCCTCCTTATTTTAACCCCTCAACTGCTGTTTGCATTTTTAAGTGGATTAGCGAAGAGGTTTGGAATTTTTGTATTATAAATGTAGCAGAATTGATGTGATGGGGATTTTTCTTATTTATTTAGACTTTTGCTTATTTTTTCCATACTTTTCTAGTTCTGTTTCTATCAAGAAAAAGAAAATATTATCAAGAAAAGAAATATACAACCTTGTGGTTGTGTAGCTATTTTTTTTTTTTTTTGTTCCTTTATTGCACATATCCCGAGCAATGTGTAATTTTTCCAATGATCTGAAACCTAACCATGTGGAAAGTAAATCTGTTATTACACACATTATAAGTAATTATGTTATAGTATTTGTTAGAACATAACATTATAATTACTTATATTACAAAAAGTGAACAATCCCGTTGCAATAACTCACTTTCTCATTTACCACGCCCTGAAGCGAGTGCGGCAGCGATGATGCAGGGCGTTATTAAGCACGGTTTTATCTAAATCATAAGCTACCTCCTCTCTGTGAAGGGAGGCGGGGGGTCCTTGGTGGAGAAACTGTGATCTATGCGGTGACATCTTGCTGGGGAAACGATTAGTCCTTAATAATTTTATCTACGTGAAGCATTTGACTGGACGGAATCGCGACATAACAAGCTCAAAGAAAAGGGTTGAGACTTCAGTAATTAAAATAAAGGCCAGGAGAAAAGGTTCAAACATTGAAAGGACCCCAATGCTAGTTAATGGTTTATTACACGTATAGCTCTACATACACTGTTTATTTCCTATGCAGTATTAAATAAGTAGTCGTTTTTCTATTTTATTTTTTTACTTTATTTTTGTTATCATTATTTGGCTGAGTGCCTCGACTTCCCCCTCTAGGCACTCATTTCTCGTGACGGCTGCTTTATCGGGTATACCGGCAGTGATCACTCCCAGGGAACGATCACAAAGTGGTCCGACAGGTAAAATTACTACTGCAGGATGCCTCCATGTCAAGGCATCCCTGCAATAGTAAGTTTTGTTGCTGGGCGTGTATCCGGTTAAACTGGATGTGATCGCTCTAAGGGAGGGCCCAGCAGTTGAATTCACTATTGCAGGATGTCTCAATGCCAAGGCATCCCGGCAATATCAATAGAGCGGCTTCCAGCGCTCTATTTACTAAAGGACGTACCAGGTACGTCTTCGGTCATCAAGCAATCTTTTTCGTAGGATGTACCAGGTACGTCCTCGGTCGGAAAGTGACTGTTTTCATAGGACGTACCTTTCGTAGGACGTACCTGGTAAGTCCTCGGTTGTTAAGCGACCCATTTCATAGAACGTACCAGGTACGGCTTTGGGCGTTTAATCAACTTTTTTTGTACAACATGCCAGGTACGTCCTCGGTCGTTAAGTGACCTTTTTCGTAGGACCTCGGTTGCTAAGCGACCTTTTTTGTGGAACATACTAGGTATGTCTTCGGGCGTTAAGCGACCTTTTGTTGTAGAACATACCAGGTACATCCTCAGTTGTTAAGCAACCTTTTTGTAGGACGTACCTTTTGTAGGATGTACCTGGTACGTCCTCGGTTGTTAAGCGACCTTTTTCATAGAACGTACCTGGTATGTGTTCGGGCGTTAAGCGACCTTTACAGTAGAACGTACCAGGTACGTCCTCGGTCGTTAAGTGACATTTTTCGCAGAACGTACCAGGCACGTCTTCGGACGTTAAGCAACCTTTTTGTAGAATGTGCCTTTTTGTAGGACGTACCTGGTACACCTAGGTTGTTAAGCGACCTTTTTCGTAGAATATACCAGGTACGTCTTCAGGCGTTAAGCAACTTTTTTCGTATGACGTACCAGGTATGTTCTCGGTCGTTAAGCGACCTTTTTCCTAGGACGTACCTGGTAGGACGTACCTTTCATAGGATATACCTGGTACTTCCTCGGTTGTTAAGCAACCTTTTTCGTAGAACGTACCAGTTATGTCTTTGGACGCTAAGCGACCTTTTTTGTAGAACGTACCAGGTATGTCCTCGGTAATTAAGTGACCTTTTTCGTAGGACATACCAGGTACGTCTTCGGGTGTTGCACAACCTTTTTTGTAGAACGTACCTTTCATAAGACGTACCAGTTACGTCCTCGGTCGTTAAGCAACCTTTTTCGTAGGAGGTACCAGGTACATCCTCTGTCGAGACCTTTTTTGTAGGATGTACCTGGTACATCCTCAGGCGTTATGCAACCTTTTTCGTAGTCAATGGGTTAATCACTTGGTTATGCCACTGGTCTATCCCTGTATTGTTAAAGCAGATTTGTTTTTTTTTTAAAAAAAACACATTAACCCATCTTGTAAAAATTTGCCATGATCACATAGAAGAAGAAGAAAATAATCTGTTTTTTTTTCCATTCGAAGCACAGATTAATTAACAGTAATATTCCTGTCACCAGAGATAACCTTACGTTGATACTTTGGAAATAACATTTGCCGTGTGAGATTCATTTATAGCGATGTCACTCTTTCAAACACATCACCTGCTTGTGGGAAGCTACTCTTTGACCTGAATCCTTCAAGATTAATCTTCCGTTCCACGCGTTATGCAGCAGCTTCAAAACCTTAAGGCCGATGCGTGGGAGTAAAACCTGCAGAATTGTATTCTTTACTACAGCAAGGAAGAAAGACTTGTAATAAAATAAAATCCCAGGTAGCCACGGGCTCCATAGAGTTTTACATCCAATTACTCTATTTCCAGATTATTAAAAAATAAATAAATGTATTCCGCACGCTAAGCACGGTGTTCTCCATTTGTTAATCACATTTTCTGAATACAGAGGAGAAATACATGGAGCTTTGAGATCTATATTAGACTTTGGACACTTTTTAAACTCTCTTCGATTTGTTATAGCAGTCGTTGTCAAGCGCTATCATATTGCACACACTGGTAAGAAGCAAAAAAAATAAATAACCAAGGCATACTCGCTGATTTTTAACTCCCTACCGTGATCGTGTTTACTCGATCAGCAGACGCAGCAGCCATAGATTGTGTTAACTCGATCTGGGGCTGCGCTGTATCGTTGCAAGAGGAATTAGTTTGTTGCAAATGCGTTCTCTTTACATTTGGGCTCCAGAATGTGCCCACAAAGTTTTAACAACATGCCCGAGGTGTTAACATTTTCTAAAACCAGCCGGGGAATGTCTTTATTGAACTTTTCCCCGCGGAGCCTTGATCTGCAGTAACACCTTTTGGCCAGCAGATGGCAACATCTGTCTGCCAAATAGGTTATTATTCCCTTTACATTTGGGCTCCAGAATGTGCCCACAAAGTTTTAGCATCATGCCCGAGGTGCTATGTCTTTACTGTACTTATCCCCGCGGAGCCTTGAGCTGCAGTAACTCCTTATGGCCAGCAGGATGGCAACGTCTGTCTGCCAAATAGGTTATTACTTTGAAAAACACATTGGGAATATTATTATTTCTCAATGTGCAATTAATTAAAAATAAAATATTATTTTGCAAAAAGCCACTGGTTGCTGACAGTGTAATTTGGAAAATCACAAGGGGTTAAGGATATATTTTATTATTTTATAAAGCGAGCGTTAGAATTTTTTAAAAAAAAAACAATCTTATCCCATAATGCAAATCCCCATTGTGCCACTAAACCCGAATTTTGACACTGTCCGCTTGCTCACACACCTCATTGTGCCAGTACACAGCAAATTCCTGCAGTGCTCCAGTATGTCACGGCACAGTAATAGCGGACCTCTGGTTAAACTCTTATAATTACAGAGCCATCAGCCGGTGAAGAACCAACATAGATTTTCCTCTGAATCGAGAGCTGTAGCAGATAATATATCTTCTTGGAAGATTCTACAATATGTAAGAACACAAGGCTCCAAAAAGCTCCCTCAGCTCCTTGGGGATCAGGTTTTTTTTTTTTTTTTCCAGGAGTGGAAGAAACCCAAGGAGGACAGAATAGCTTTTATTTCCCGTTTTGCTTTCTTTTAATACAACAAATATCCTTGAGGTGTATTGTATTTTATTGAAGTTGTTTATAGATCTAATCAATACACGTGTGGACCCAGATCATATCCGTAAGAGCTTCTATATCGCCGTGCACTGAATCCCCATACGTTGTGTCGGTCTGATCGTATTCTTGGCTCTGCTGAGTCTGTTTGTTATTGTGTGTCAGCAAGACATCAAGAGACAAAAAGACATCGTCAACACTTTAAGGAAATTAAAATGATTAAATACCATTATTTATGAGGGTGAAAAAGTAAAATCAGCCGCTTGTGGAACGCCTTCTTGAATGATTCAAGCTTTAAATTGTAATGGTATTGAAATGGACGTCTCTATAAAAATCCTGTAACATTCTCTAAAAAAAAAAAAAAAAAAGGAATTTGTAACCATCCACATACCCAGTACTTCAGTTACTGCTCCGATGGCACCAGTCTTTCAGTTATTACTCCGATGGCAGTGACGTGGTGCTCCGCAGATGCCAGGAAAATGCCAAGAGCACTGCAATTGAGGTCAGACACCTCCTGTGCAACCAGAAGGAATGAGATGCTATGTACATAATGTGTATCCTGTGCTGCATGGCATCGAGCCATCACAGTGGATGCGTATCCATGCCAATCCTTCTGTGTGTCTTCCCTTCTGGTAGAATAAACTACAAGGGGAGGTCAAAAAGAAAGATTAAAATCAAATAATTAATGGTAACTCAATCCCCCCCCTCCAAACAAAGTTAGTTTATTTCTCAACATTTCAACATTTCTCAACATAATCGCCACCAATCTCCATACATTTTTTTTCAAGCCGTGCACCCACTTCTCAGAAGACCCCCTAAAAATTACCTTTTCTTGAAGTAGCTGGATGCTCCATTGACAATTGCCTAGACATTGGCAGACTTTTCCATCATCAAAAGCGACGAGGAACATTTTGGCAAACTCAACTCGAGCAGTATTTTTGTTTTGCGATCACCAAATGCGGAACCCAGTGGGCGCACGTCTTGGCGTAGTCCAACTCATCATGAAGAATCCACTAAATGCTGGTTTTTTGGATTGTCAAACTCTTCCGCGAGCTTTCTGAGCATGGCTTGAGGTTCCTGATCTAGAAATTCCTTGACATTGGCTAGCATGGTCTCATCCATGGACGTGAGTGGGCGTCCCTGGTTTATCACAGACGTCAAAATGTCCAGATGTGAATCTGACAAACCACTTGTTGACCTTCTAGAGACTTTGGACTTCATCACCAAGATGGATTTTGAGGTCTTCAAAGAACTGTTTCACAGAGAAACCACAATCAAATTGTCAGAGCATGATGTTTTTTTTTGCTCCACCACTTTTTGAGTCACGTTGCATCTCGATGATTGTGGTGATACAATTTTTTTTTCTTTTTTAAAAGTATTAGATGTATTTAGGCTTTTTTGGGGTTGATTTAGCATCATTATTTATTTAATTTTGTTTGGGTTTTTTTTCGCCTTACTTTTGGACCTCCCCTCCTACATCAACTGATTTTTAGTAATACTTCCTTTCAGTGGAGAAATGGAGAGAGTACCTTTTCAGAAAAATTTGGTTCTCCAGGGAATCCCCAAAATGCAATTATTCGGGGTCCGGGCGAAGTAAAATGACTGCGAGCTGAGGTGTCTTTTTGGATGTGACGGCAAGGTGACTGTGGTTTATTTGTAAGCAATTTACTGGTATTAATGTTGTGTTTGAATAGAAAACCGTAACTCTGCCTGTATTACAACTGAGCTAGGCAGGTTTATAATCCAATAGCTCCACTATCAGCAGATCTATTAACACCGCTGTCTCAGAGCGTTCAAATGGGTAAGAATAATGGAGAAGACGTGATCGGGGTATCGCCACTTAACCGTGAGCTGGCATCTAACCAACAGCATAGAAGCTAAAATACCAAAACTGGAGCTTTTTATTTCTACATTGACAGAGGTTGGTTTATTCGACTGAACTATTGTCACTCTTTTCTTATACTTCCTTGACCCTTTTTGTGTGACTGCGGTATAATTTGCGTACAGTGTCGTCTTTCCTGTAATGGTACCAACCTTATGAGACCTGTGCGAAAACACCCCAGAGGGTAGGCAGCTAGTGTTACTGCCTATTCCCAGGACTTTCATAAACCATGTTTTTGCTCACCCCAAAATATACCATTTTCGGGGGAACAGTATCACATTTGGAGGCCTTTTCATTTGTCCATCCAAGACAACAGTCTATCCAGCTTACCAGGCAAGGAAGTACATTGTGCCCCTTTTGGGACGTGCCGGTCCCATTTTGGGTGGGTCTGACTTTTTGAGGGTGCCAGTGACACAAGTCAAGTAACTGGTACACACCCTGCTAGACCCACCCACCACTTTTTGTTTTAATAAAGTTTTTTATTTTACGTTAATGTTTTCACACGGGTGTTTATTTGACCTTTTTGACCTTGATCTTCCTCAGGTAGATCTCCAGTTCTTTACCCTCTAGGACCTAACCATCAGCTCTGCCGCACTGGCCAGGTTGGGATGCTTTACAAGCGAGCAGCTGGAACTGCTCCTCCAGCAATGCATTGCTCTTTGCTGTCTTCTTCCTCTCCTTGTATTTTGTCTGTGTTTTCTAGGATCTTTTCTTGTTCGGGATTTCTTCCTCAGGAGCCAGCTTAGCTCCCTTCTTGCATCTAAGCAGAAAACTGTGTAGTGAGCCTCGTACCACTGCCTGAAGGGGGTGCTGTCCACCAAGACAATGCAGTTCTTCCAAGTGAACCAGCTCATTGTTTGAAGTATTGTACACAACATCAATGATTCTGGTTTTGCATGTGCAACACTCTGATCCTCAGAAGAAGTTTCCAGTGTCCAACCTCAGAGCGTGATACTTCTTGTTTCCTCCACAAACTCTTACCGTGTGGATACAATAAGGGCCAATCTTGGTGTTGGTAGCGGGGCAGCCCGACTCATACTTCCTCTTCTTGTGGTACGGCTTCCTCTTGCCCCTGGTCTTGCGGCACTTGTGCCAGTTGTCCCTTGAGTTCACCATTTTCAGGCACTGGCTGAAAAAGAGCCACCCACCTCTTTTAAAGATCTCCTAACCCCAAAGAAGGATTAAGTGCTTCATGGGCCTGGAGTTGAAGATTTTGATGTGTCTCGGTCTCATCCCTCTTTACTCCATTGTACCTCTGCCCCAATCTTCACACAGTCCATTGTTACTCTGCCATTGTTCCTCTAACTCATTCTTGCCTCCCATTGTTCCTCTACAGTATTCCTCTTAGTCTGATTGTATTGGTGACAATTAGAGATTAGGGATGGGCTGCCGGTTCCGAACGGTTCTAAATTCGATTCGTACATCGACTTCGAACTTTTCAGGACATTCGCAGAAAGTTCGAGGGGGGAGGGGTGGGGAGGGATTCAAAAAAAATTCAGAAAAATGCTTAAGATCCTAAAAAAATCTAATATAGACTCTTTACTGCAGAATATAATAATAAACGGTTTATTAGATATTGAAATAAAACGGGAATATTTTTAACATTGAAGCCTAATGTATTCATAAACATTTCCCACTCCTTGTTGCTCAAACATTTCCCTCTCCTTGTTGCTCAAACATTTCCCACTCATTGTTGCTCAAACATTTCCCATGGCTTCAAATCACGTTTAAACATGAGCAAAAGCGGTAAAAATGAGCTCACCGCACAGCGGTGAAATGGCTCAGCAGTGAAAGGGTTAAAAACTTTTTTGGTTTTTTTTTTTTTGTTTCAAGTTCCCCAGGGCAGTACCCGGACCCCCATAGACCTTTTATGGCCAATATCTTGCATATATGCCCTCTTGGAGGGGACCTTAATTTTCAAACTTTCTTGCCCCATTGACTTGCATTGTGTTAGAATTGTGTTCGAGTTCGCGGTCAAACTTTTTCGGGTGTTCGAGTTCGATTGCGAACCGAACAGGGGGGTGTTCGGCCCATCATAGAGATGACATAAGTAACTTTTTTCTACTGGGCCTATTATGGGGCACGGGCCTGGAGCTACAGCTCCCACTAGTCCCTCTGTTAATCTAGTCCTGCAAACCAGCTGACAACGGGTGGTATGTCAAAATATAGTGTAGCGCTCACTCCCGGAGGAGCCGCTGAAAATGAACCACGGGTCAGTCTCCCCGCACTAGGGAATAAATATACTCCAACACAGTTGTGAGTTTTTATCATTTAAATAGTTTACTAAAATATTGAGCAGATGTTAAGACACGGTATTCACAAGTATTATTACAGTATTTTCGTATCACGGTAAAACGCGTAGCGGAAAAGAAACGAAACACGAGGCTTCGTATTTCGGAAAATATAAAATATTCGCAACCGAACATAAAAGAATGCAATTTCCCGATTGTTCAGAAAAAGGGGACGCGTAGAGAAAACCCAAACATACAATCCCTTCGTATTGCGGTAAACGTGCAGCGGAAAAGAGAAAAATATATTTCGGAACGTATCTTTATCTTTAACCCCTGGTTCCGATTCGTAACAGAAAGAGTCCTGCACAGGTTAAGTCCCGGAATGTAAAAGGTGTATATGTATGTGTGTGGTACCCGGGTACTGTTCAACTGGCCAGTGAATTTTACTGAAGGAAGGTCTTCGACTAGTCAGTTGGGGCCCTGTGGACTTTAAAGAGAAAACAGCAGCTTGACCTTTAAACACAAACAGCCTTGGAGGCCTCTCACCCATCCGACGCAGGCTTTAGGCTCCGCTGACCCAGGACGTCTCTCCGCCGGAATTTGACTGGGGATACTAGCGGCCGGATCCGTTGTCTGACTTCATGCAGCTTGTCCAGCTCACCGCCTGCTCTCCGTTCGATTCCTCCGGTCTGCAGCAATGTCTGGGTTCTGGCAAGTCTCCTTCTCCTCAGGTTGTATGATCCAAACAGAACCACCAGGTCTCCCTCGGGCTTTGGCCTAGGTCCTCTCACGATCTCCTCAGTGCGTCTGCTTTCTCTCGTTCCCTGGCGCGCTCTGGCGCGTTCTCCACGAGGTCGAGGATGTAAGTGTCCAGTCCCCACCCACTTCCTGTCTCCTTGCAAAGCATGCCGGGAAATGTAGTTCCAATGTCCAGTATCTCTAATCACGACTGTCTCCATCTTGTGGCCAAAAATAGGTAATACCACAGCAAGATCTTTAACACAGCGCTACACTAGGATTGGCAAAAGTGTGGACAGAGGAGTGCTGGATCACATTTTTATTTTAATGCATATCACGGACTGCAGGTCCGAAGGTCCTTTGCATCCACTACATTGTTGGCGTTCGTGCTCACCATGTTGAAATTACAAACAATAATAAAATTCCAAATGCTGAACAGTTTTCTCAATGCAAAATTGTAAACAATAAGAAAGAATTTTAAAAAATTCCATCACGTGTGGTGTAAATGCATTTTTTACATTTATTTGGCGTAGCTCACGTTGAGTAAATTGCTTAAAGAGGGTCATCTACTACTACTACTAGCACGGTTTCTAAGGAGTTATAACATGCGGTACTTAAGATGAATGTATTCATGGTGTGGACCTGGTCTCTAAGGGTCTGCTTGTGCTTGCATGAATCCGCAGCGTGAGTCAGGCATTAAGCCACGTACAAATTCCTTGGGAGATTGTTCGGAGTATCACGGTTTTGCTGCTTCAGCTGCCAGATAATACGATTTTCTTTTTTGCAGATCTGAGCAGGAAATTACATTTTTATTTGTGAGCAATAAAGGTCTATTATTAATGAGACGAGAGGAAAAAAGAGGTTAAATGTACACGTACGGCTGTTTGATTTCTCATTTTAGAGATCGGCCATTTGTGAACATCATAATGCCAAACAATGTATAAGATACTGTATATGTCTACGCCACCGAGAAATGGCATTCGTCTGTGTCCTAACGTGAGGGGACTTCAAGGGGAAGCAAGGAAGCTATTGGCCAGGGTAAATTATAGTCCATTTGGGAGATGCTTAGAGGGATATTCTTGGGTTAAAAAGGGGTGGAGAAATAGTGGTGCTAAAACACATTAACCCTTCCTGATCCCCGCTGCACCCCTTCCATTTTAACTCTTTAGATATCTTTAAAACCTTTCACCTTGTATCCAGTGCAGTGCTGGTTGGAAGCATGTAACGCGGCTGCCCGGGGGCACTCCAGTAAGTACAGCCAAACCAGTATTTGGGAGGGCGTGGTGAGTAACAAAATGGTTCCCTCTTCCTGGTCTCGTTGCCTAAAGTTCAAGTCAGCGCTCTTTGATCTGAGCTTCAAGGAGGAGCTAAGCCCCTGCTCTTGGAGGGCTGAATTGGTCCTCCACAAGACACTCCCTCATCAGAGGGGAAAGAGTGGTAAGGATGCCCAGGGCCACTGTGACCACACAATTTGTATTAAGTGGTCACAGTGCGTAGAGCCGGGATCTCAATCGCTGACCCGTCATAGGTTTCTGAGCTTCAACACCCATGATTCTTTGGCCATTTATTGCATTCAAAGAATTTGGGGGATTGTGTGCAATAAACATTGGGGGAGGGGCCAGAGTTTGCGATCTATCCTCTTTCTGTAGGACCTTGTAATGCATAGATAAAAAATACATACAGGGTTATCCAAAGAGATCCGAATTGCTTGAGAAAGGTAACCGAATGCTGAAAATCAGCGTTCGGTTACCATTCTTGGCCATTCGGCTATCCAGAGAGCAGACAATTCGCCAAATCCTAGCGAATTGCCTACACATACGGTGCCTGTTCGGTGCCTGTTCGAGGGCAGTGAAACCCCCATAGAGAAGCACTGCTTCGGCTATTCAGAGAACACAAACCAGCAGTGAAAGGTTCCCCTAATGTCCTGTCATTCGGTGGTTTAATTCGGCAAGTTAATTCAGGAGAATCCCATAGGCTTCAATGTTAAAAATATTCCCATTTTAATTCAATATCTAATAAACCGTTCATTATAAAATTCTGCAGCAAAAAGTCTCTTTATTCATAGATTTTTTAGGATACTTTAAGCATTTTTCAGATTTTTTTTTTTTTAAGTTTACTTATTTTTTCTGTAACAGCCCTTTTTATTATCATTTCCTGGACCTCAAGTGCAAATTTCAGACATTTTCGCTCAGTAGTTTCTTTGCAAACAGCGTTTCATTTTCACACAATCATACAAATGGTTTTGCTAATCTATTCACCTCCCTCGTCTGCAGTCTCTGCGGCTTCGCTGCGGGTGATCGGCTCCTGCTCCGGCTTTTTCCGTGGTTTTCGCAGGTTAATCCAGATGTTTTTGAGGGTTTTTGGCGTGCATTCGCTGGGTTTTGCGGTGAGTTTTCGTCGGGTTTGCGGCAGCTTTTCCCTGCAATTCTGGGACCCTGTGGTGCTTGCTGAATACACCGCAGGGTCGCCGAAATGGGATCGGCAAAACAAACCGAATTGAAGAGAACGAAAAGTCACCGAACGTGCGGTGACTTTTCGAATCTCTTTGGATAACCCTGATAATCTTTCATTTGGAATAATCCCTCAACCAAGTGGATGACACAGAATTTTAAGGTCAACAAAACATCTTTTGCTGGAGGACTTATCCCACAGAAAATAATTGGTGTGCGTGAACACCTTTGGGACAAGTGAAATCTTAAGTACTCGAGACAACAATGAGCTCCTTTCGAGTCGAATTGACGGCTTCCTTAAGTAACATATGGTGAGTCTTCAGCGTGAAGGGGCCCATCTTGAGATACTTAAAAATCATGAATGAAGAGAAATCAAAGAAGACAGACTTGTTGTCAAGCATGACTGCTTTACCCCTAAATATTCACGTCATTCCACTTAAGCTTGGCCTCAACCGCGTCATTCCACTTAAGCGTGGCCTCAACAGCGTCATTCCACTTAAGTGAGGCCTCAACCACGTCATTCCACTTTAATCTTGGCCTCAGCCGCATCATTCTACACATGATTGCCCTCAACCACATCGTTGAGCTCAAACCTTGCCTCAATCACGTCATTCCGCTCACGCTAGACTTCAGCATTGTCATTCCGTTGTCGCTGCTCTTACGAATGTGTTTTAGAATTCGATGTTCCACCCAGCCAATGGGAACATTCTCCACCCTATATAGTGCTTCCTGTTCCTCAGGAAGTTGCTCTGGCAAGTTTTCTTTACTCCCCATGCCTTCCCACTGGTACTCTAGTTGGTGATATTAGGTTTTGGCTTTGGCTCGGTTTCCTGGTTGCATTTTGCTCTCTTTGCTCCTAGACCCCAGCCTGTTTGTGGATCTGTCCCAGTGTTACTGACTAATTTCCTGCCCCAGACCCCAGTTCGTTTATTAGACTATTCTAATTGTACCCGGCCTTTTCATGGAATGGTATAGGCAGGGATTAGCTAATTAGGTTTGCGAGCTGGGTATACCATTGCCGTGGCACAAGTCCTATTCAGCGGCTTTATTTTTTAAGATCAGGAAGATGCCTATTAGAGCTTCTACATTTTTAGATTATTCTGTAGAAATAACTTTTCTTGACAGAGAAATATGCAGTCGGCCCCTAATGTTTCTTACTTGCTCCTGGTTTAGAGGCCAAGCCATTCCAAAGTAGGCTATTGGATAAAATATCAAAGAATAGGGATGGAGTGTACCACAAATGTTTGTCTATGTAAATAATTATCAAAAGTAAAATGCGAACATGCATTTTTTTGCATCACTTTTCTTTTGATTATATCCGAGTTGTTACCAACCTTGCCATCTTGGAATCCCTCACCTACTGGTGTATACTCTTTATTAGATTAATTAATTTTGAATAAGAACCATAAAGCACAGAGACCCTAAATCGGGGATATCAAACCTCTCAGGATTTTGAATTTCATAGCTGCCACAGTCACCAGTTATGTAAGGATGCAGGGAGCATGCTGATGTTACCGTCTCTGAGACCACCTGCGTAGCTCTGATCCATTGTTCTGCGGAACCTGTGTATGTAAAGTGCGTAATTCCCATAGCAGTTCACAATTTGTGGCTCCTGCGTTATGTAAGATGCATAGGAGTCACTGGCGTGCGCAGCCCGTTACATTAGGGTGTGCACCCATGGAACATTATTAGTTGAAAACCTAGGTTTAGAAGATTTTGCACAAAATGCCCATTTTTCATTAGAAACAACAAGCCTGTAATCACAGTCAGTTTTTATGGTATCAGATAAAGACAACTAAAATATCAATGCAAGAGTTTAGAGGACCCCTTCACCCAACATTAGGGTGTGCCTGGGCACGGGTTTGGGTCGAAATCCCTACAACCAGGTTCCCTAATGCCAAAATCCCGACGGCCAACTTCCCTACACAGACAACTCTCTGACGGCCATCTTCCCTACACGGCCAACTTCCCTACACAGACAACTCCCTGACGGCCAACTTCCAGACATCCAAAATCCCAGCGGCTATCACTAACCCTACTCCCTAACCCCCTAAACATAGCCCTAACTCTAACCCCCTAACCCCCCTAAACCTAGCCCTAAACCTAACCCCCTAAACCTAGCCCTAACCGCCCTAAACCCAGGCCTAACCCCCTAACCCTAACCCCCCCAAACCTAGCCCTAAACCTAACCCCTAAACCCCCCTAAACCTAGCCCTAAGCCTAACTCCCTAAGGGTTAGGGTGTTAGTATTAGGGTTAGCCACTGGGATATAGATGTCTGGAAGTTGACTGTGTAGGGAACTTGTTATGTCCGGCACTTGTTATGTCTGGAAGTTAGCCGTTGGGATGTTGGCAAACTTGGCATTACGGAACCTGGCTGTAGGGATTTTGCCCGGCACACCCCCTGCTCACGCCTATGATAGGAGCACAGATAAGCTTACAGAACTTCCGGCTTCACCAGTCCCTGAACTAAAGAGAACGAGCTGCTCGGCAGCATCTGTCCAACTATTTAAGCCTTAAATTTAAGCCTCTGCCCACTTATTTAATGGGAGAAAAAAAGTGAAGTCTATTTTTTGAGTATTCCTTTATATTGTTCGAAGGAGCCATTGTACCTAATGGCTGCAGACGTTAACGTCTCAAGCTGCTATTTCAATTTCACCACAAGCTTTACTCACAGCTATAACTCATTACCATGTATACAAGCCACTAATAACAGTTTAGCAAGAAAACGACACGCTATTCCATGAGCGCTTATTGCTCTCATCTCGAACCGGTGTACAGGTGGTTTTTCAGAAAGTCACTCACATGATTTGGAGCCTAAGAAACTCTGCTCCGGTGTGAGCAGGCATTCAGTCAGTAGGGTTAACTGTTACCTTTTCCATGCCGGCAATCTCTCTGATTACATATAGAAAAGACCAATAAATAACTTCAAGCCAGTATGTTCCTATATCTGCACTTGTTTCACTAAAGTCACATTTTTTGAGCTCTAAATCATGTGAGTAATTTTCTTAAAACCAGACTGTATGCAGAGTCCATTACCCTAATGCAATATTGGTGCTTTATTTTGTATGTTTTTTGAGTAAAAGGAGATCTATGATCACGAACATCTCAAATACGCTTATGAATAAAATTATTTGATTTGTGCTGTGAATTCTTAGCACCTTGTAGAGATAATTTATAAATTTCTGGCAAAATTGTTGGCAGTTGCACCATATGGGTGTATTCTGTAAACTTATAGTGCTGCCTGATTATTGTGTCCTTTCTAAAGGCAGACGTTGGTAATGATCTCCTGAAGGATGGTCAGATCGAATATTCATTATATAAATAATTAAATCTTGCATTGGAAAATTAAATGTGAAATATTTTAATTCCACGCCGAGTGCATTACTTTAAATCATGCACACGACAGATAGGATCCTCTGCAAAAAGTAAAAATAAATAGCATAAAACAAAAAGCTCTTGCAGGAGAAAGCTTAAATGAGATGGCTAATTTCTTCTGATGAAGGGTTTCACACCTCGCGGCTGAACAGAGCTGAGAAAATGTTCTTTGAATCTGTGAATGTTACAGAGTAGTGATGGAATATATTATTTAGTCATGGATTTTTCTAGAGGATGTGGCACAGGCTGAAAAACCATTGCACAATAAATTTTTTATTATTGACAAGGGGTAAGGACGTTGTTTCAGTAAATTTCATTAAGCTACTTCTGTTTCCCATCATCATACAAATACTATATAAGCCGCATCAGGGTTCATCATGGCCAGATTCGACTTGAGTTATTAGTTTAATAGGTAAAACAGGGTGTATTAATACCAGGCCTATTCTGGCCGTCTTGGAGTACTGCAACACAAGGCATCTACTGGAGAATAATACGAGGGCTGTACCAACAGTAATGCAAATGAGCGCATAAGTTTCCTATTGATATAGATCTTCAAATTGCAAATGTTGTTGGTGCAACTCTTCCTCTATACAAAAGGTACCACTCAACATAATCTCCATTACAGGCGATGTACTTGTGCCACCGTTGGACCCAACTCTCCAATCCGCTTTGGAAAAAAATTCAGTTGTATTATGTGTGCACACTATAGACATCTTTCCTACCTTCTTTTTGAGACTGGTCATATCCCAACACCCACTGCTAGCATTACAGCGGCCATTGTTCAGTTAATAAGTCCATAAGTCCATAGGCAGAACTCAAACACGAGGTCCCACTTCTAATGCAACAAAATGCAGCTATAAATCCAACAATGTCCAGTAATACCCGACTCTCTTTCTAGATGGAGTTTATTGATGTGCAATGTCAGTATACAGAGTTGTATTTGAATGGAGTGTTGTCTTGTGTGTTTGTAAGCAGGTGTGAATGTGACCGAGCAACTGTACCTTAACTGAGTACCTCCATCCGCGGGCTCTCTTCCATGTAACACAATCTCCACCACCGCTGGAGAATCTTCCCTAAAAGCTCGCCCAAACTTTAACCGCAGTTGAAAGGAGGAGGCACACATTGAAAATCAAACGTAGACAGACTGGTTATTCACACAGACACACACTACCCAGGCAAAGAACAACCCCCTTCATGAATACAACCAAACCGATAACATCACAACTGCACAGGACCTTCAAACAATTGACAATGGGTCCTCCTGGGAGGGAGAAAGGGAGGAGGGGGAGGGAGAAAGCAGGTAAAACAAAGAAATATCTTCTATTAGAGAGAACTACACTATACAGGGAATAACACACAGACATCAGAAATCTTTAGTTTTCTGGCGGATGTTTAAAACTGTGAAAAGCAAAATATTTTTAAAAGGTCCACCAATTCCCCAATAGTCTCTTAAACGATGGAGGGGCTTCCATCACAACCATCTTTCAGGGACCGCATAGTACAAGGAATATGGGGGGTGGACCCCCCCTAAATGGGTTTGACATCACGGTGCATTAGAGCAGTGTGTGTATGCAGAGGTGAAATTCTATTGTCATTGTGTGCCACTGATTGTGTATGAATTCAGAGATTTGCCTATAGGAAATGTGATTATCCTATTCTCCACAGCCGAACTTTGACCGCGTCCCAAAGTCATGGGCTGATTGTAAGTCATGCACTAAGAGCATGTAGAGCTACTAAACTAAGGCAAGCTGGGACCTTGGCAGATGGGTCAAGAGAGGTCCACCGTTTGGCTTTCCCGAGTGAGAATTTATGCAGCTGCCTATTTTGCATAATAGTATTCTTGATGTGACCTCATGTTTTAGTTTCCCACTGTTGTAAGAAGCTATTACTGAACAGAAAACAGAATATGAGTCTTAAGCTAGGGTCAGACGAGCGCATTCTGTGAGGACTGTGCATCAGTGCACAACGGACGTACTTTCTGACTGACGACAAGGAAGTGGCCACACGGTCCGTTTTTGTGACTGACGTTTTCTTTGACTGATGTAGATGGAAAATCAATTAATATGAAAAACATTTTGTCCGTCAAAAATGCTGGACGTCAAAAATGCAGTCCGTCTGACTTCGTTCCATCACTCACACACAAAGCTTTGCGGACGCAGCGCACTCTGTGCGTCCGTACTAGCGGTTTTACGTTCTTGCCTAACCTGCGTCTGTTTGCCGAGTCCGTTATGCGTCCGCAGTTCGGTGCGGACGTACTTTGCGTGTGGGTCTCCATTGGTCATAATTATATGCTATAACGGACGTACAAATGTGCGGCAACACGGACGTGATCAGTGCGCTCATCTGACACGGGCCTTAATGCCTCGCTGAAGTCTTCTACTGCCACACTAAGGGCTCTATTCCAACCCTGGGGTAGACTTAACCAGAGCTGTTGTAAACTTTCCACTTTGATTTGGATATGGTTCAGCTTCCTCTGTAATGGAACCATTGAGCTAAAATGTATGAGACTTGAGCGGTGACCCACCGTAGGACAGGCCAATAGTGCTGTTGCCCATTCTCCGCAATCTCCTACGGCTTTGTTGTGCTCACTGATGTAAACTTACCAGAGTCAGTATACTTTATGGAGTTGCTAAGTTTACAACAGCTCTGCTTAAGTTTACCCCAGGGTTTTGGATAGAGCGCAAGATGTCATTGACTTCTACATTCATAAATATATTTTTTCAATGTTTTGCTTTCGGTGCCTTTCTCAAGCGTGACACACTTGAGAATGGCTCCATAGAGAGCTGAAACACTGAGGTGTGACTGGCTCTTCTTGTGAATTTCTATTGATTTTTCAAAGGTTGGCTTCCTGTGCAGTGTGAAAATCGCAGTTGTTGTGTGGTCCAAGATGGATGTGTGTGCCCTTATACTTAATTTCAGGATTAATTACAGGATTGAGTAAAGTTGAAGGAGTGACTTATCGTTTAGGCAGCAATGTATTTCCCCTTCTTCAATCTTAGTGCCCCCCCATCATGCTTTCTTCTCTGAATGGCAGAGCATTTATTTCCATCCAGAGCCGCATTCATTTGTGGCCAAGATCTTGTATTGGTGAGTCGCAGCGCTGTGTAAAGTCTTCTCCAACACATTATCCCAAATAGTCTCAATGGGGTTAAGGTCTGGACTGTGCGGTGGCCAATCCATGTGTAAAAATGATGTCTCATGCTCCCTGAACCACTCTTGCACAATTTGAGCCCATTGAATCCTGGCATTGCCATCTTGGAATATGCCCGCTGTGCCATCAGGGAAGAGAAAAAAACATTGATGGAAAACCTGCTCATTCAGTATATTCAGAGTGTCACATGACCTCATTTTATGGGCACATAACGTTGCTGAACCTAGACCTGACCAAATGGAGCAACTGCAAATCACAACAGGAGTGTACTGTTGGTGGTGCCTTTCCTTTTGGCCAGGCGTGGTATACTGACTTAATTTCAAGGCCTTATCTTCACTTATATAATGTGGTATAGGGAGGGATACTGACGTGCCTTCCGGCGTCCGTTGTAGCTGTTGCGTGCGCTCAATAGTGGCTGTGCTGCGTCCGTGCAGCAAGTCTCCCTGACAAGGCGCTAGGACACACGTTGACGGGGCTGCAGAACGCTATCCTCCGTAGGAGGATCGAGCCTAACTGCACTCAGCGAGATGGCCAGACGGGTGTCAGAGTGGAAGGAACGTCCACTCTCAAGGACTTATCTTCCGCTCTTACTACCGCTCGCTGACCCCCAGCCTAAGCCAGCAAAGAGTTATTTGGAATATACAGACTGTTTATTGTCTTCCTGCGGTTTTCCTTAATACAGAGAAGTTTACTACATGTGTGCCCTGAATATCAAATCCACGTTACTATCACAGCAGTGTTTTTTTTTATGATGGTTAAATTTGCATCACCCTTTGAGCATTGTATTTCTAATAATTTAAGATTTCATCATTTTAATTCTATTTGTATTAAATGTGAAATAAGTAACAATTTTTAAACACTGATACACTTTGGAATGTGTCGCCTTTCTTATTTCTCTGCTGTAAAACAAATCGATACATTTTGCCATGCATTATATTCGTTCCATTCAAGCATCTACCACCTCCCACGCATTATAATTGGCTGAATAATACATTGGATCAAAAGCAGCACCGTACCAAGGGTCACCCACTGCGCTGTAGTTGTCACGGATTTGTCGTACTTTAATTGATCGAAGCAGAAAAATATCTCATTTGCATTAGGGCTGCCACAGCAAAACAAAACTTTTTATTTTTTTAAAAGGTAAACATTAATGAATTCACATAATCACACTCGGTAATTTAAGTTGAATAGAAACATCCAACTTAAGGCCTTATTCTGACCCTGCCATTCAGAAAACGTCTGGAGATGTTCTACATAATGTTTTGCTTCTGCAAAATCACTTAATATTCAAAAATAGATGAAAAAATTCCTTATTGTCCCTGAACACATGGTACAGAGGGCAGGATGATTCACTGCTTCCTCTGGCTTCGTTCAGGGGCACAAATAACTCCAGACCTCCTGTCTCTCGCAGTTTGCCCATGTGAAACACTACTTTCCCTTAGACCTCCCTAGGCTTTCACCTGGTTTCCAGGAGGCCCATTGAATGAATTCCATGAATGCCTGTTTATCAATTTCAATGCGAATGACGAGCTGAACGTGTCCTCGGCTTTTCCGCTAGGATGCGGAGGTTGCATTCAGTCTGTCAAAGTCCTAAGGTTTGGCGCCAATCGCGGGCTTCTTCCACAGCAGACTGATATCTTGGCAATCATCCTTAGCTGTGGGACTTCCCCCGCTCACTGGTGCCACTCGCATGGGCTCGATGACATCAGAAATTGGACTTCCCCCTGTCAAACAGGGAATTCCCTTTACACTAAGGTATGGATGATAAAATTTGGAAAAATTATTTTACTCGCTTTAGCCCTTTCCCTACGTAAGGTGTACTATGCCGCCTATGCGGCAGGTGGACCTTGAAGCCGCAGGGTGGCATAGTACGTCCCATTGACTTCAATGGGCCTCCTCCGGCCCGCCCAGTAGGTGGCGCCCACCGTGCACCATTCACTGCTGGGGGACGGCCCGGTTTAGGCCATCCCCAGCAGCCAATGACTCATAACGTGCGCCCATTGCATGGGCGGGCTGAAGGAGATCCATTGAAGTCAGAGTGGTGTGCCTGATTTCCTACACAGCAGGCTAAACCACCTGCCCTGCCATGCATGTGCCAACCTGACGCGACTCTCTTGAGGGCATGACCATTATGGCAATGACTCAAATTGCATCACGGTCATGCCCTCTCTGCAGCCACGCCCCCTCTCACCCAGTATTAAGCTGTCTGTAGTTCACAACCTCTGTGCCACATACATGCACTCACTCATAGCTTGCAGGGACGCTCTTGGCTCTATGGACATGGCACCAGTACCGGTAATGATTAGTGACTCCAAATATTCTGACTCGAGCAGCTAATAAAGAGGCTCTGCTTATTTAAACGTAAATAAAGGCATATTATTATTATTATAATAAACTCATAGAAAATAATAAATATAATAAATTGCACGGCATCCAATTGAAATTTCTTCTTGATTTCTTCTTTTTTGTAGGAGGTATTTGAATATATGCCATGGAGAGCAAAGTGATAGACTATCGCACCAGTGGTAAGTATTTTATTAGAGCTCTAGAAAGCCTGTATGAATTCTGATTATCACTATATTTCAATATTTTTTTTTTCCAGCACTTTTCTCGTTTGGTAAAAATCCTGGAGGATCATGTGATACATTCAGCCTAATACAAATTCTAAATATTAAATATGTTCTGTTGCTTTACACAAAAATCAAATGACAACCACTTCATTCCCAGGAGGCATGACTACAAAATGTAACTTTCAAATGGAAGACGTGATATTTACCCGATGTACGTTACTCAGATATTCCGATATCCTTTGGAGTCCAAGTAAAACATCCCTAGTAATATAAACTATGGACTGGACTTGACTTGGGCCTGGATTGGCCATTGAGGAATCCAGACGATTCTCCGGTTGGTTGCATTGGCCATGAGTCTATCAGGTCTATACAGAGAAAGGTGGAAACCAGGAGAACTGGCAGGAGAAGAGAACAATCTAGACCAAATAGCCGATTTGGAAAGTGAGAAAAATGGGAGAATTTTTCTGCTTTGGCTATTTTGACCTAGAATTTTCACTTCTCCAGTCATACTCCTGAGTTTCACCTTTCTTTGAATAGACCTGTATGTCATCTTAGAAACATAGAAACATAGAAACATAGAAAAATGTCGGCAGATAAGAACCTTTCGGCCCATCTAGTCTGCCCAATTACATGGATACTTTACCTGGATTTATCTTTTGTTTAGGATAGCCTTATGCCTATCCCATGCTTGCTTAAATTCAATTACTGTTTTGGCCTCTACCACTTCTACTGGAACTTCTACTACATTCATAGGGTGGGGAGTAACTGTACGTGATAATATGAGGTAGGAACTTGTGAGTTTTGGTTTTAGCTATTGAAATTCAACCAAACCAGGACCAGATCCAGAGTCTTAAATTGTTGAGTAATGAGGAGAGAGGAGAATATTCGACCTTGTGGATTACTAGAAGCAAACACAATCAGCTGAGCTCCCTGGGACTTTTTGGCCATTTTTAATATTTTGGAAGAGTCTGACAATGAGGTAGTGCAGAGTTCAAAGGAGAACATTGGAAGAGTCTGATGGCTTGAAAAAGTCCTGATTGACTAAGTGTGTGGAGGAAGTCATAGCGTGGATGGGCTAAGACAAGAACTTCCCAAAAGAAAACTTGTTAATGACAGGGAGGTGTGAATGATGACGAATTTGGGAATGAAGGAAAAGTCTGGGATGCTGTCTTAGGTAAGGCATTCTGGCTGGGAGATGGTTTAAGCCAGTGTTTCCAAAACCTGTCCTCAAGATCCCCCTAACAGGCCAGGTTTGCAGATATGTGAAGCACAGCACTGGTGATATGATTTGTTGCTCAGTGATTGCAGGATTCAGTCCGCATTTCCCCAAGGTAATTCTTTAAACCTGACCAGTAAGTGGGCCCTGAGGGACAGGTTTGGAAAACACTTGGTAATCTATCAGACCAATGGAGCAAGTCCATGCAAGGAGTCATGGAGTAAGTCTCAAGAAACTGATGGACTGATGGAGTGATGGAGTGATGGAAGCATGGTAGTGTTCTTTATGAAGCAAGAAATTCTGAATTTGGGAAAGATTACAATCCAAGGAGTCGTAAATTAATGACTCGGGTCACAAGGTTGTGGGAGAGGAAAAAAGTCGTCTGGTGACAATATGGGCAGCAATCTGTTTAGCAATATGGGAGCTACATAAAGTTGGCTTTTGGTCAAATTCATTCTGTAGAATTGCTCCATGTTGTGTAATGGGTGTTAATGGGACCTAGATAACTTCTAATGGGGCTTCAAATGTTTGTCTGTGTTTCTGTCTATGTGTGGACATTCTCTACTTTGGGCTGCATGCGTCCGAGCGTTCACCCTCTGAACAGTCTGTCTGGTGACAGTGGATTACATTTTCTAATTAAATTTTGCAGTCCGATGTCAGACTTCGTGTTGCGTCCCGGGATTTTTTTTTGTACATGTTCCCTGTCAATATTCATTAGGTAGGAATCGTAACATTCTCTGAAATCTGACCCACCCCAAAGCATGTGGAACCCAGGCACGTTTTCTAAGTCTGGCGTTTTCTCGCAGAGCCGCTCGTAAATTCTTTTGCTCGTTATAGCTATGCTTTGTACAAGTAATGCTGTTTAATCAGTAATATTGACATATCTTGATCCGATGTTTGAAATAGATTACGTCCAAGACAGCACGAAGCTGCTTGGCTGTCATAGAAACTGTCGTTGATGGCTCATGCACTGCCGCAGATAATAATGGATAAAAATGGATCCTGCCTGAATTATGTCACATAGAACTGACAAAGTTATATAAAACTGGTCTGATTGCTTGATTTTTGTTTTCCAAAATGCTTGGGACCCAGGAGTGTTTTGTATTTTCTTGGATTTTTGGAATATTTGCATGTAGCCAGGAGCAGGGCCGGACTTCTAATTAGGCAGAGTAGGCATGTGCCTTCAGGTTCCTGCCACAAGGGGGCACCTTGCTCCATAAAAATAAAGTAAAAAAATAAGTAAAATGCAGGGGTCTAAATGATTGAAAATTGTATCTCTGGAGCCCTACAGACTAGAGCGACATATAAGGTACCACTGGAAAGGGCAGATTGTGGACTTTCCAATGATCTCAAACATGACCAGATTTATTTAAAAATAGAGTAGCCAATAAAAATATTTTTTTCTCTTTTAATTGATTTCATTAATTAGCATTAGGGTAATATTTGTGCTTGTTTAACCCTAGCCCTAACATTCTGCTCCAATTTTGCTTCATTTTAAGGCCCCTTCTCTTGATATGAGTGCAACGAGAAATAGTCTTTCAGTTTTTTAAAACGTAAACTTTCTTGTTTTTTCGACATTTTCTTTTATGGGGGGTGGGGGGTGTGTAGGGGCTGTTCAGATTTCTGTGCATACAGGCTCCTGATATGTAAATCCATCCATGGCCAGGAGAATTCCGGGTGATAGGACCCAAGTCTAAACACAAAACATGTATACATGTATACATTATACACACACAGCCTGAAGGTAATTCTAAGCAATATCTTCTAAAAACAGGGTTATTCAAAGAGATCCGAATGGCTGCCGAAAGGGGACCGAACGTTCTGGCCATTCGGCTATTCAGAGAGCAGGCAATTTGACAAATCCTGGCGGTGCCTGTTCGGTGCCTGTTCGAGGGCAGTGAATCCCCATAGAGAAGCAATGCTTCAGCTATTCAGAGAACAAAAACCAGCAGTGAAAAGTTGCCGAAATGCCCTGCCATTCGGTGGTTTCATTCGACAGATTTATTCAGGCGAATCCCATAGGCTACAATGTTAAAAATATTCCCGTTTTAATCCAATATCTAATAAACCGTTGATTATAATATACTGCAGTCAAAAGTCTCTTTTATTTATAAAAAAAAATTAAGATATTTTAAGCATTTTTTTTTTTTTTTCTGTAACAGCCCTTTTTTAGACATGTGCATTCGTTTTAGTACTAAAGCGATTTAGTCCGAATTTTGGGATAATTTAGTTTTAGTATGACTCAAGAGAAACGAAACTGCTCAGTACAAAAAACGAAAGAAACTAAAATAAAATGCACTACATTTTAGTTTCAGTCCTCTTTGTGATATTATATTGATGAGTGAAGGAGACCAGCAATGAAGAGCGCAACATCGCAACATCCGAAGTTTTGCACCCTCCACATGCCAATGCAGGAAGATGTTCTATACAGAGAGGGACATTAATTCAGGAGGATGTTCTATATATTATACAGAGAGGGGTATTAATTAATGCAGGTGGATGTTGTATACATTATACAGAGAGGGGTATTAATTAATGCAGGAGGATGTTCTAAACATTATACAGAGAGGAGCCTTTTTTTTTTAGCCCTTTAAATCCAGTGGCTGTGAGCGCGGAGATCGGCTGCTTGTTACATTATCTCTCAGTACAATGTATCAGGCTCAGCTGTTACAGTAACTGACTGCTGCTCATCACAGCGCTCAGAGTTTCAGTAAAACAAGAAAATAATATTGTTCTAACGTCTTATATATAAAAATATTATTTACTAGTTTTACTGAAACTCTGAGCGCTGTGATGAGCAGCAGTCAGTTACTGTAACAGCTTTGCCTGACACGGGGCAGTATTACAATGTTGGTGCTAACTTAACCAGAGCTGTTGTAACTGAAAACCTCCATAGGCTATAATAGCTCTGGGAAGTTTACAACAGCTCTGGTTAAGTTAGCACCAGCTATATAATATGGCCCACATTGTGCTGAGAGTGAGAGATACTGTAACAAGCAGCGATCTCAGCCCTCTGAGGAGCCACTACAATAGTAATTGTATCCACTGGTTTTCGGATGAATGAAATTAGTTTTCATACTAAAGAACTGAAAACGAATTTCTTTAGCAACTAAATAAATTGCATTTTAGTACTAATGCATTAGTTCAAAACGAAATTTTGTGCTGTGCACATGTCTACCCTTTTTATTATCATTCATTGAATCATATGTAAATTTCAGACATTTTCGCTCAGTAGTTTCTTTGCAAACAGCGTTTCACTTTTCAAACATTCAAGCAAACTGTTTTTTTAATTTATTCACTCCATTCGTCTGCTGTGTCGGGTTTTTCCGGTGGCTGCGCTGCGTGTGATCGGCTCCTGCTCGGGTTTTTCTGGCATTTTCGGCGGGTTAATCCAGATGTTTTTGCGGGTTTCGGCGTGCCTTCGCTGGGATTTGCTGTGAGTATTCGGCGGGTTTGCGGCGGCTTTTTTCCTACATTACGACGGCCTTTTGGTGCTTGCCGAATACACCGCTGGGTCGCCGAAATGGGATCGCCAAATCGAACCGAATTGAAGAGAACGAAAAGTCACCGAACGTGCGGTGGCTTTTCGATTCTCTTTGAATAACCCTGATAGGTTTGTGTGTTGTCACATGAGGTCAGCTGTGGGAATTGAAGTTTTTAGTGTTTCGCGCTCAAAAAAGATTTTTGAATGTTTCAGAATTCTGGATCCAGGATAATCAACCTGCAAACTATTTACTATTGTTTCCGATAATCATTTGAGAGTGCTCTTTCTCGGTCAAATAGAAGAAAAGCCTGGGCAAATTCGTTTTCTATTTCCATAGGGTCAAATGTTGTCTTTGCTGACTTCTAAACATGTTGGACAGGGCCGGATTAGCATAGGGGCAGATGGAGCACCAGCTCCAGGCCCATGCCCCAAAATAGGCCCAGAGAAAAGATAAATTTGTCTGCATTGATAGGCATTTGGACCTCTATATCTCCAGCTTCATAGCAGCTACAGGGTCATGTCAGGTATCACCGGAAAGGCCAGAGCATGATCTTTCCAATGATACCAAACATGACCAGGTTTTATGTAACAATAAAAGTAAAATAATAAATATTTCTATATTTTTTCTTTTTCTTTCTAACACAGCAATATTTTTCACTTTCCAATTATAAAGGGAACAATGATGCTGCAGTAACTCAACATAACATTTCTCATGTCACTAACAAGTGTGGCAGTGATGGTACAATCCATTATTACGAATTGTTACATCAAGAACCTAAACCGCCGCTCTGCAGCGAAGTGCACTGGGGGGGCTTTGGAACCCTGCGCCACTAATCTCTACACCTCGCAAGGTCGACTGAGGTGTCATCGGGCAGGACAGAGTCTGGCCTTTCCATTAATACCAAACATGACCATGTAAAATCTAAGAGAAAAGAAAACAAAAAACCTTTTTTTATTTACTTATTTTTGTTCCAAAGCGATGGCATTGTCAATTTGTCACGTATAAAATGAGCAATACCACTGCTATTACTCACCTTCTCATTTCCCACACTGGGAGCAAGTTCAGTGTTTTATACATAGTCATATTATTCATAAAACACCATTATCCAAAGCACATGGGAAATATCACATTTTTTGGTTAAAATTTTATATTTTCTCAGAAACATGCAGTAACAGGTTCCCATTTAATTTTTTTAACAAGAATTACCTATAGAATATATAACCACAAAGGTTTGGATGGTAAAATATGAAAAAATAATTTTACACGCTGTGATGTTTGAAATCTGATTGAAAATTTACTCCCTCAGTATCTGTTTGGTTAGAAATACCGGTATCTGCACTGTTAAATAACCTAAAATAGGTTTTCATTTCACTAAATTCCAAAAAAAAAACACCGAAATATTCAGCTCCAGGCCCATAGAGATCTTAATCCGGCCCTGATGTTGGATATTAGTTTTCTACAGCTGAACTGAGCCACCAGGGACATACGGGCACATCCGACCTGTCACTCATACTTAATAAGTGAATAGATTCATTAAATCTCTTGACAAGGGGCCTCAAATGAGTAAAAGTACATGTCTTGTTATGTTGTTCTGTAAAAACCTCATAAATTATAATATACGCTTTCTGGCCAAAAAAAGTCATACACGCGATTATTTTGTTGGACCTCCTTTCGCTATGATTGCGGCACACATGTGCAGTGGCATCATTTCGATAAGTTCATGCAGTATCCCATCATATATTCCGTCCAGAGTGGCATTAATTCGTGGCCAAGATCTTGTATTGATGATGGGAGAGTCGCAGCGCTGCGTAAAGTCTTCTCCAGCACATTATGCCAAAGATTCTCAATGGGGTTAAGGTCTGGACTGTGCGGTGGCCAATCCATGTGTGAAATGATGTCTCATGCTCCCTGAACCACTCTTGCACAGTTTGATCTCGATGAATCCTGGCATTGCCATCTTGGAATATGCCCGCTGTGCCATCAGGGGAGAAAAAACCCAATTGATGTAAAAACCTTCTCATTCAGTATATTCAGGGAGTCACATGACCTCATTTTTTGCAGCTGAACCAAATTAATCGCTGCTGTACAATGGGTAAGACATAATAACAAATATACATACAAGTTAGACACACATAGAACAGTGGGAGAGAGGACCCTGTTCGAGAGCTTACAATCTAAGAGGAGAGGGGTGACACAGTAATTATCCAATGGAAGGCTCACACTTAGGGCCCTATTACATTCTTCGTGCACAATTGTGCGCGTGCGCAAAAACGTATTAACGCGAGGGGCCAAACCCTTTGCGCTGAACGTCGTATTACGACTTTCACGCACAAAATGCGCGTTAACATCTAACGCGAGTGACCCTGCGCGAACCCTTTGCGAGCGCAATTTGGTGCGCGCATCCTATACTTAACATTGTGAGCGCAAATGCATTTGTGCGCTGGTGCGCGCATGGTAATACAATCTTAGCGCAAAATTTAACCGACAACGTTTGCGCGCGTGATTTTAACGTCTTTGAAAAGCTGGTGGTAACGGCAAATTGTAACAACCTGACCGTACCAAACTGCGGATTCACAACGGAGAACGTCGATGCGCAAGTTTCTTTTACTAGATCCGTCAAAAATGACGGCCACTACCATGTCTTCCGTCAGAACGTACGTCTGTTGTGCGCAGTCCGCACAAAAATTACATTGCGCTCACTGATTTCTGTGCGCATCGGTACATTTTTTGCGCGTCGGTTTTGCGAGCGCAATTTCCCGACGGATGAAAAAATGCACGAGGAATATCATTCCAGCGGTGATTTTCGTGTCGTAACGTTTAATGCTTTGTGCAAAAAAAGCACGCGTTTAGCGTGCGATTTTTGCGTTAACAATGTAATGGGGTCCTTAGTTGCTTAGTTAAACCCAGGTGGTGACTTTTTTGGCCAGGCTGTATATAATATTAACATTGTCTCCTCTTTATGAAATACTGAAGAAATGATAGAATTAACAAAACATTCAGGGTTATTCAAAGAGATTCAAAAAGTCACTGCACGTTCGGTGACTTTTCGTTCTCTTCAATTCGGTTCCTTTTGCCGATCCCATTTCGGTGACCCGGCGGTGTATTCAGCAAACACCACAGGGTCCCCGAATTGCAGGGAAAAGCTGCCGCAAACCCTACGAAAACTAACCGCAACACCCAGCGAATGCACGCCGAAAACCCTCAAAAACATCTGGATTAACCCACCGAAAACCACGGAAAAAGCCCAAGCAGGAGCCATCACACACAGCCGAAGCAGCCGACAAGGCAGTGAATAAATTAGCAAAATAGTTTGTGTGAATGTGTGAAAATGAAACGCTGTTTGCAAAGAAACTACTGAGCGAAAATGTCTGAAATTTATATATAAAATCCAATGAATGATAATAAAAAGGGCGGTTACAGAAAAAATAAGTAAACTTAAAAAACAAATTCTGAAAAATGCTTAAAATATCCTAAAAAATCTATAAATAAAGAGACTCTTTACTGCAGAATTTTATAATGAACGGTTTATTAGATATTGAATTAAAACGGGAATATTTTTAACATTGAAGTCTATGGGATTCTCCTGAATAAACTTGCCGAAATAAACCACCGAATGGCAGGGCATTAGGGGAACCTTTCACTGCTGGTTTTGGTTCTCTGAATAGCCGAAGCATTGCTTTTTCATGGGGATTTCACTGCCCTCGAACAGGCACCGTATGTGCAGGCAATTCGCCAGCATTTGGCGAATTGCCTGCTCTCTGGATAGCCGAATGGCCAGGAAAGGCAACCGAACACTGATTTTCAGCGTTCGGTTACCTTTCTCAAGCAATTCGGAGCTCTTTGAATAACCCTGATACTTCACATTTCCGCTGATGTGTTCCTTTTAATTTGTGACCATGTTGTTCAAACCATCCTCTGATCTTCATGGTTGTTGACTTGTCCATGGACTAGTCCTCAAAGTCTACCAAGAGTCAATTATTTTGGAGATTAGCCACTTCTGCACCAATTGGGTTTTAATCTGGCCTGAACCATTAGCTGGTTTGGCTTAACTTTACCATTTTATGTTTATTCCAGCCATGTTTAAATGTAGCAGTAACACAGACTTTACATTGCAGTCATTAAAAGTCCACCAGAATGGGAAATCGGAATCTATATATCCGGGGCTCTGATGCTTCTCGGAGTAGCTGGGCTCTACCTGTGGAGACTATATAAATCCGGAAACTATCCGTCACCTTCTCCTTTCCCCAACTATGATTATCGATATCTCAAGCAGAAATACGGATCCAATCCTGTCAACGTTAAAAAGAAGGTAAGACGTGACAAAAAGACAACTACAAAGAAGTCACTTTAGTCTGTGATATGTAGATTATTTTTTTATTTGTTAAGCGCCAACATATTCCGCAGCGCTGTACAATGGGTAGAATTATTTCTAACCTGTAAAACAATTATTCTTTTCAACTCATTCTTGACTTGCACTAACCGTGAAAAAAATGGAAATAATATCCGCAAAAATATATATTTTTCCAGTTTATTTTAGTCTAAAATATGAGGTTTTTAAACCCCTTCACTCCCCAAATCACGTTATCTCTATTTTGCATTGTAATACACTGAAAAAAATCCTTAGCATATCAAAACCCTGTCTGCATGCCTTTTTTTAAAGCAAAATTAGCATGCCGCCTGTGGAGAAACTAAATCCACTGTCTTGTCTCTCTCCTTTTCACCCTATCCTACTGTAAACATGCTGCAAGAAGCAGCTCTCACCCATTTTAACAAAAGCGTCACAAACTTTACTCCTGCCTTACAACAGCCAGGGAGAGGGCAGAATACAGGGAGAGCTGTGGGGTCACTGACTGTTGTACAGGGTTAAGATTCAGGGGGTTATAATGAGTGAAAATCCCTGTAAAGCACAGATACAAGGTGTTACTGTAATGTCCATACACAGGCATAATGTCACATACCAATATCGGTATCGTTTGGAAGCTGCAATGCTAATAATCTTATTATGATCACTACAAACCCCCCATAAGCAGGAGATTATTATCTATTTTTATTACATTTACTGTATTTGACACAAAGGCCCATTTCTGCCTGTATGCCGATAATACAGACGCCGTGTGACATTGTACTTGATAAGGGACAGTCTAGAACCTTTTATTCCAACCATATTTCCGTGAGGAATAAACTATTAAATGGGAAATAAAATAAAAAAGAGCAAATATACAATATTTAAATTTTCTCATAACAATTTCTGTGCAAAACGTCTATTATCTGGACAGTTATCCTACAGGCAGGGCTGTCTTTTTTCCTCTTTGATCATGTATATCTCAAGTGTGTGCTCCCCCATTGTAAAAAGCTACAGAATATGCTGGTGCTGTATAAATGCCTCTAACTGTAACTATTTCACCCTATGTTTGTTAACTTTGCAACCAAGTTTCAAAGAAATGTTTTGATTAGGGATGAGCCGAACACCCCCGAGTTCGGTTCGCATTCGAACTCGAACTTAATACAAGTCAATGGGGCTGAAAATTCGGTTTTTAGAGTGCCCTCCAAGAGGGCATATATGCTAGATATTTGCCATAAAAGGTGTATGAGGGTCTGGGTAGTGCCCTGGGGGACAGGAAACAAGGACAAAAAGTAAAAAAAATAAGGTTTTTAAAGGGACAGTGAGTTTTCCATGAAATAAGGGTTAAAAATAAAAAACGAAAAATTCCTTCAAACATCATGCCTAGGAGGTCCCCATAACCTGCCCGTGAAGTGGCGGATTTCTAGGATGTATAGAAACATTTAAAAACAATGTCCGGGTCCGGGTAGCGCCCTGGGGGGGACAGGAAACAAGGACAAAAAGTTTTAAAAAAATACGTTTTTAACCCCTTCACTGCTGACGACGTGTGGGACACATCCTCCGTTACTCCCGCTGTATGCTGAGGAGGACGTGTCCCACACGTCATCAGCTTTGCAGGACCCCCGGCGGAGATACCTACCTCTCTGTCCGGGGTCCCGCGGCGTTCTGACTTCAGCGTCATTTCCAGGCGACCCCCCGGCAATGTCGGGAGATTGCCTGGAAGGGAGGGGGGGATCCGTTCGGATCCCTCTCCCTCGCGATCGGGAGGTCCCACAAAAAAAAGGCAGGCACCACTTAAAAGGGGAGAGTCTCCCCTTTTAAGCGGTGCCTGGCTTTAACCCCTTAGGCACCGGGTCGCACTTCGGCGCCTTGCGGCGTCGAAGTGCGGCCTAGCTCCGGTGGGGGCCGCCATCTTGGATCGCGGCTCCACCCCCGGGTTCCCCCTCACTGCCTGACGTCCTCACGCATAGCGTGATGACGTCAGATAGCCGAGGAACCCCTAGCTGCCCAGAATCCCTTGGTGGAGATGGGGGGTTCATTTGAGGGTTCACAGAGATGCTGTGAGGTTGTGTATAGAGATGCTGGTGAGGTTGTGTATAGAGATGCTGTGAGGTTGTGTATAGAGATGCTGTGAGGCTGTGTATAAAGATGCTGATGGGGCTGTGTATAGAGATGCTGTGAGGTTGTGTATAGAGATGCTGATGGGGTCGTGTATAGAGATGCTGATGGGGTTATGTATAGAGATGCTGTGAGGCTGTGTATAGAGATGCTGATGGGGTTGTGTATAGAGATGCTGTGAGGCTGTGTATAGAGATGCTGTGGGGTTGTGTATAGAGATGCTGTGAGGTTGTGTATAGAGATGCTGATGGGGCTGTGTTTAGAGATGCTGATGGGGTTGTGTATAGAGATACTGTGTATAGAGATGCTGATGGGGTTGTGTATAGAGATGCTGTGAGGCTGTGTATAGAGATGCTGTGGGGTTGTGTATAGAGATGCTGTGAGGTTGTGTATAGAGATGCTGATGGGGTTGTGTATAGAGATACTGTGTATAGAGATGCTGATGGGGTTGTGTATAGAGATGCTGTGAGGCTGTGTATAGAGATGCTGATGGGGCTGTGTATAGAGATGCTGTGAGGCTGTGTATAGAGATGCTGATGGGGCTGTGTATAGAGATGCTGTGAGGTTGTGTATAGAGATGCTGATGGGGTTGTGTATAGAGATGCTGTGAGGTTGTGTATAGAGATGCTGATGGGGTTGTGTATAGAGATGCTGTGAGGCTGTGTATAGAGATGCTGATGGGGCTGTGTATAGAGATGCTGTGAGGCTGTGTATAGAGATGCTGATGGGGTTGTGTATAGAGATTCTGATGGGGTTGTGTATAGAGATGCTGATGGGGCTGTGTATAGAGATGCCTTGTGGTGCCGAAGTGTGGCCTACGCTCCGGTGGGGGCCACCATCTTGGATGGCGGCTCCACCCCCGGGTCCCCCCTCACTGCCTGACGTCCTCACGCATAGCGTGATAACGTCAGATAGCCGGGGAACCCCTAGCTGCCCGGAATCCCCTGGTGGAGATAGGGGTTCATGGAGGGTGTCAATTGAAAGGCCTGAGCATGGCCTTTCGAATGATATCCAACATGACCAGGTATAAAGTAAACAAAAAAACAAAAAAAAACATGTATTTTTTTGTGTGTTCTTTTTATTAATGCAGCAATATTGTTCACATTTCAATTATAATGTGGACAATGATGCTGCAGTAATGATTTTTTTCTATGGGGTGCGTTTGCTAAAAAATAACGTAATTCCCCCACAAAATGTAACAGGTCCCCATTTCTAATTTTTGTACAAGCGCACCCCATAGAAAACATAACAGCAAACGGTCATGTGCTAAAATGTGAAAAAAAACCACTTTATACACTGCAGATGATTAAAAATTAAATTTGTATTGCATTTTTTGTCATAATATACAGGCAGGACATGACGTGTATATATATAGAAATGATATATTATGAATCTGCGGAGTCTGCTGGAAAGAACGATATTTAATATGTCTGGGTCATTTAATAAAATGTGGCTTCAAATCGCGTTTAAACATGATGAGCAAAAGCAGTAAAAATGAGCTGAGCACACAGCGGTGAAATGCAGGGTTAAGGGGTTAAACAGCATATCAGAGGAACATTTAGTAGAGAAATGAACACTTCTCAGAAGCACAGGTGTTGTTTGATACATGTTCAGGAGACACCTCCAGACACCCTCAGTCTACAGACAATGTATCATTCATTAGACCAGACTAATTAATTAAAAGCACATGTTATTTCCAAACACTAATTAACACCTGTTGTTTACGGCGTTTGAGAACACAGGTCATTTAGAGGTGAGAATCTTTGCACGTAGACATTATTTTTTAATTCAATATGTAATAAACCATTACCTATAATATTCTGCAGTTTAGAGATTTATTTCTAGATTTTTTTGTATTTTTTTAAGCATTTTTTATACTTTTTTCAAAAAAAAATTTGAACTCGAACCAAACACGTCAAAAAGTTCGAAGTTCGTGAACTTTCGAACTGCCGATGTTCGAGTCGAAATCCGAACTGATCGAACCGAACAGCTCATCCCGAGTTATGATTAAAAAAAATCTAGGTAAATTCTGACTTTTTCAATTTTGCAAACAGGGCTTCCATCAGCGGGTGTCAGCCCATGACATGTTCAAGGGGGGGGGGCCTTTGCCAAACCCTGCACATCTCATTTAAGCGCTATACATGTAAGGGTCCCTCCATGACACCTAGTACCGGCCCACCTAGGTGCCAACAAATTAACCTGTGGGCTGTGTCATCTGAGGCCGGTAAGAGCACTCTGATTCATCACTTAAAAAGTGATTGTTATAGTCTGCCTGAGGCAGAGGTGCAGACCGAAAGCTTTCCCACCATTTTCCCAACATTTGTATCACCTAGCTGGACCCTCCATTTAGCCCACTCCCTGTAAAATAAGGTAAGCAGAAGAGGCGCAAAATTTTTTGGGGCCTAATACAGACACGGAGCTAAAATGGGAATCATGTTGGATCATAGAACTCCCTCCAGGTCAGAGGTCAGAACAGGAAACAGGAAGTATAAGCATAGTCATTGCATAACAGACGCTAATGGGGAAAACCTGCGCCTGCAGGTTTCACCTTAACATCCTCTGTTTTTAGCACCATATTAAAGGGCAGGCACTAATTCAGCAGCCTGCCCCGTAATGCAGCATTAACGCGCCGCCACGAGTATCACCTCCTGGAGTCCATAGGACTCCATGGAGACTTGTGCTGCCGGTCACGAGCCCTGCGCGATCTTTCCCTCGTGAGATCGTGCAAGGCCACGGAGTGATTCACGGAGGGAGACTGGGGACTATTTGTTCCCAGTCTCACTCCGCTCCCGGTTGCCAGAAGCGGAGGATCAGGCCACAGTTCGCGCCGCAGGATGAGAGGTGAGTATGTGATTTTTTATGATTTTATTTTTGGGGGGGGGGTGTTTCAGCTGGTGCTAAATGATTCTGCAGAAGCGGTATCGGTTAGCATCAGCTTCGAACTGTGGTTAACTTTTTAGTTACCACATCGGTGCTTAATTCGCGTTAGCACTTTGTAATCCTAACGCTAATTACTGATTGCGCTCCTCATGTTAAGCATAGGGAGCGAATAGTACAGTAAGCTCGCGCAAGGGAGCGCAATCACCGATGCGCTAATGGATTTTTTTAATCCGTTAACATTCGGGGTGTAATATGGAGGGGCATGCGTTAAGTTACTTAACCTATTGTTAAAGGGATACTCTAGGCAACATGACCACCTACTGTAAGCTTTTTTAGGTGGCCATGATGTCTAGAGTATGCCCTTTTCCTCCTCTGCCCCCTCCCTCCGCTCAGCCGATCGGCTGAAACAGCTGAGAGACGCGGAGGACTTTACTCCGCCCTCCCAGCTGTCAGTCAGCAGAGCGGGATTCGTATTTCCTTTTTCTGCTGACTATTGCCGATTAGGAGATGTCAACGCGCTTTCAGCGCAATGACGTCTCCAACTCGCCGTGTAGCTGGCGGCAGCGGCTGAGATTAGTGTTGCGCGCATCCTCTTGCGCGTAACACTAATCAAAGAAGAAGATGGAGCCGGGAGGACGCCTGCTGATTGGCTGGTTTACGTGAGAGGCGTGCATGCGCGCTTCTCACTTAAACCATTAGCCAAGTTGAAAATTTACCAGGACGGGAGCGGAAGAGGAGGGAGGTGAGTATAAAAAAAAGACGCCATTGGAAACCAGTGTTTTTTAGGGTAAGTATTACATTTAAAAAAAAATACTGAATAACTAGGTAGGGCAATAGGTATAATATAATTTTAAAAAAGGGGGGTGATTTTTAGCCTAGAGTGTTCCTTTAACGCTCGCATATCTGAGCGCTAACGCTATCGTTACGCTTGTAACGGGGCTCTTTATTTTTAACTGGTTTACTTGAAATGGGCAGCTGAGGTGAAGTGCGGCCTCAATCAACAGTTCAGTAAGGGACCCCAAGCTTTGTGATGGCAGCCCTGTTTGCAAACCACATCGGATGCTGTTCTACGAATTGGACCTTTTAGAAAACCATCTGAAGTGCTGCAAACCTTTCAACCAAAGCAGCCAAACTGGTTTCCAGCGTTGGCTAATTTTACCAAATTTTTGCAATTTTCACATCAATTCTCTACATATTAATAGAACGATTTTAATGAGCGTAAAACGAGCAAGCCCGCTCTGTCTCTTGAAGCCCAAGCTTGTGCAGCACTTAATATTCTGCTGTTTATCCGTCAGGAGCTGGGGGAAATAAATAAATATACGTTTTGAAGTCATTTTCAGTTGTGCTGTACGAAAGGAGAAAATGGTCCTTCTTGATTCCAAAACGGCTTTTGCGATTTGTCCTTGCATGAACAAGCTGCTATCTCGCACGTTCTTTATCTTTGACGTTCTGGCTGTGCGGATCCTTCACTTGCGTTGCAGATAAATCCTCTTTTCTTCAAGTCGCATTTGAATTTCTTGTCCCTTTCTATACGAATGGACTAATAGTTAAGGATAAAACATAATGCACGTTGCCTTAAAATCTATGTCCTTGTATTTTAGTTTAGATTTGGATTCCTCCAGAAATGGGAAACATGGCCGTCTAAGGCTAGGGTCAGACGAACGCATTTTTCACGTGCGTTTAGCCGCACGAAATCACGGCCGTGCTAGCAGCAAATGACGTCCAATGCCGGGGAACATACGACGAACGGCCGCACGAAAGTTCGTCCGTGCAACGCAAGTGGCCAACGAACGCATTTTTTCGAGAACGTCAAACCGCTACTACTGACGTACAGAGTGCGCTGCGTCCGCATAGCGGCGTGTGTGTGTGATTAGGAGACGTCAGATGCTGCTAATGTCCGGCTAACATAACGTCCAGACACAAAAAGTGTTCTATTGATGATCTGTACAAAATCACGGACGAAAAGGCGCATCGTATAACCGCTATCGCGTATTCCGGGAAAAAATACGTACGTTCGTTCGAACGCACTTTTTCACAGACAACGCGAAAAATGCGTTCGTCTGACCCTAGCCTTAAAACAAACACGAAGACGCTGTATACTTTGATTTCAATCTTCTTAAAACTGTTACTATAGGGTTAAAATGAAAGGGGGGAATGGAGGGGTTAAACATTGCTCTTCTGATTCCCTCCCATATTAAACCTTTAGTTCTAAACCTTAAATCCAGCCCTGAGCTGCCTCAGTCACACATAGTATGCCACGGCTTCCTGTAAGCTGCAGCATTTCACATGATCATCGTGCTTGACAGTTGGGCGAGCGCCCAGCCAATCCATTGGTTTTCAATGTCAAAGCGCATCAAGAGCCGTTGGTGCTAACTAGCAGGGTAATTCAAAGAGAATCGAAAAGTCACCGCACGTTCGGTGACTTTTTGTTCTCTTCAATTCGGTTCCTTTTGCCGATCCCATTTCGGCGACCCTGCGGTGTATTCAGCAAGCACCACAGGGTCCCCGAATTGCAGGGAAAGGCTGCCGCAAACCTGACGAAAACTAACCGCAAAACCTGGGGAATGCACGCCGAAAACCCACAAAAACATCTGGATTAACCCGCCGAAAACGCCAGAAAAACCCAAGCAGGAGCCGATCACACGCATCGCAGCCGCCGGAAAAAGTCGTCACCGCAGACGAATGAAGTGAATAAATTAGGAAAACAGTTTGCTTGAATGTTTGAAAAGTGAAACGCTGTTTGCAAAGAAACTACTGAGCGAAAATGTCTGAAATTTACATATGATCCAATGAATGATAATAAAAAGGGCTGTTACCGAAAAAATATTGCAGAATTTTATAATGAATGGTTTATTAGATATTGAATTAGATATTGAATTAAAACGGGAATATTTTTAACATTGAAGCCTATGGGATTCGCCTGAATAAATCTGTCGAATGAAACCACTGAATGGCAGGGCATTTCGGCAACTTTTCACTGCTGGTTTGTGCTTTCTGAATAGCTGAAGCATTGCTTCTTTATGGGGATTTCACTGCCCTCGAACAGGCACCATATGTGCAGGCAATTCGCCAGGACTTGGCGAATTGCCTGCTCTCTGGATAGCCGAATAGCTAAGAAAGGTAACCGAACACTGATTTTCAGCGTTCGGTTACCTTTCTCAAGCAATTCGGATCTCTTTGAATAATCCTGTAGGTCCTGAAGCCCAAGAACCTGAACTTGTCGCTTCAGTCCTGGGCCGAACTAAGCAGCTGTGCTCAGTGGCATCACAAGAGGGGCAGGGGGTGCGGCCCGCACCGGGTGACACCACCCCCTAGGGTGACACCCTAACAAAAAAAATAAAAATATATATATATATATATATTTTATTTTTACACAAAAATATTTTACCAGTAAGGATACATTGAGATTTCTCTCATTTTCAAATATGTCTCGAGTAGGCAAGGCCTAGGCTGGCACTTTCCAGGGGGCGGCAAAAAAACACCACTAAAGGGAATATTCACAGAGCACCGAAATGCACCTGAAGTGCAGGGAATCAGTACCGAATGCCGCCACAAACCCGTCGCCCGCTGTTTTAAAAAAACTACTGAACGAAAATGTCTGGAATTAACATATAAGCTCCTATGAATGATAATATAAAGGTCTGTTACAGAAACAAGAAAATCTGCCATTAGAAAAAAACAAACATTTTTTTTGGAAAAATGACTAAAAGATACTAAAACAGAAATAACCAATAAATAGACTTTTTACAGCACATTAAAAGGAATAAACGGTTTATTAGATAAAAACAGGAATATTTTTAACATTAAAACCTATGGTGTTCGCCTGAATAAACCTGCTGAATGAAACCACCGGACATCAGGACATTTCTTTGCTGTTCGGTGTCTCTGAACAGATTAACCATTACTTCTCTATGGGGACTTTTACTGCCTTCAAACAGGCAACGTACTTACTGGCAGTTCACCAAAATTTGTGTGTGAGCATATCCCAGAGCTCCACAGCAATAAACCTCACAGTAATGTGTGCCGTGTATTATGAACATTCAGTGTTATATGGGAGTACTGACTTATGAGTAAGAGTAGTTTTAAAACATAAACCGTAAAACGGGGGGGGGGTGACACCATAAGTTTCTGCACCGGGTGACACCAACCCTAGTGACGCCACTATCGAGTGCGTCTCGATAGAGAGATGAGGGCACTTCTACCACTCAAATAACGTTGCGTGGCCACAGTGCAGTGTCCCATTTATGACTCCCTTATCAAGCAATATTCTTGAAAGAAATGGTCAATTAACGATATATATTTGCCAGAACTCTAGCATTGCTAAACTGACAAGCCGTGCGCGTATTGTGTGCCAAGAGGCCTCTATATATGGTTCGGTGCTTCATTATACTAATGGTTCCACTGGTTATCAATAAGATTCTTAATCAATAAGAGCTTTTTCCCAGCTTTGCAAAAAACTATGCTAAGTGCCACATCTATTAGTGTTTAAATAACATGCGCATTTCTCATAATGTGGAGGCAGTTGTTTGAAAAAACTTGCATGAACTATTTTGAAATTGCAATTGTCGTTCGTTCCATATTTCCATTTTACGGCAGATTTAATTAGCCAATAGTCAGTGATATGATTTATAGATCAATAGTTTCCTTTATACATTTATACATGTTGCAGGGAATGTTTCCAAATAATGTCCCGTACTACCTAGATCAGGGCTGTCAAACTCAGGTCCCCGCAGATGTCAATGCCTACAATTCCCAGAATTCTTTAAATGCAATAGATGGCCAGGGAATCGTGGGAGTTGTAGTTCAGAAACATCTGGGGGGGCCGAAGGGGATGACTGTCACATCACCACATGAAATCTTAACAAAATACGAATTGTGCAGCCATATTTGGTTGTTTTATTATTACTGTTAGATATATTTATCTGTTTGGGCTGAAATAGCAGATTTGAATAGGAGTATTTACAAATATGGCTGTTTCTCTGTAATGGCTACCTTTTATGTAGTATGGTGTCTCAGTCATGTTGCATCAAGAGTCTTGAGGACCATCTTGACGCATTCCTTTCTTGACCCCAACCACAATGGTGTCATGACCATCTATCATGTCAACCAAAGTATTTGAGTATATCCATATGGTGATTCTTCTCTGACCCCAGACTTGAGCAAGAAAGTGAAAAATGTGGCGAGACCAAAATATTGAAAGTGTACCGAAGAACGGGGATAGTTAGTGCATATTGCCAGCTCTGGTTTTAAGCAAATTCCCAGAGGATCTTCCTGTCCAGCCCAATGTAAAGGAGGCAAAAAAAAAGTCCTGTTAATTAACTCACAATTAAATCTGTGCTTGGAAAAGAGCGAGACACACTCCCAGGCCACCATACGTGTTGGGAAATAAAGGAAGAAGTCCAGTAGAGGATGCTTCAACTTTCTAGCAACAGTGCAATGTTAATTTTGACAGTAATTTTTAATTTAATCTTGGTCGTAGTCTTCAGACTAAAATGTCATTTAGTTTTAGTCATATTTTAGCCGTCTGAATTGTTTTAGTTATAGTCAACTAAATGTCACAAGATTTTAGTCAACTAAACCTAGAGTAGATTAAATCATCTAAAATCTAATGGTTTTAAAGTGTATAATGCATTATTTAAACATTTCTTTAGAATTTCCAAACTTGTTCTATACTCCTGGAGTAACATCAAATCTGGATATAGAAAATTTATCATTTCTCCCTTGACGTTAGTTCTGATTGGATCCCCTTTCCAAATAGTCCCTCCCTAACATTTTAGTCTAGTTTTTACTAGTCGACTAAAATGTCAATGGATTTTTGTCATAGTTTTAGTCATCGTAACTTAGTGATTTTTAGTTTTAGTCTGAACTGCTTTAGTTACAGTCGAAATCAAATGTCACACGATTGTAGTCGACTAAATCTAGAGTAGATTAAATCCTCTAAAATCTAACATATTTAAAGTGTATTAGGAAATATTTAGACATTTCTCTAGAATTTTGAAACTCATTATTACATTCTCCTGGAGTAACATCTTATCTGAATATGGAAAATTCATCCTTTCTCTCTTACTTGAGATTCGTTCTGATTGGATCTCCTCCCAACTAGTCCCTCCCTAACATTTTAGTCTAGTTTTCGACTAAATCGTAAATTGATTTTGTCGTAGTTTGAGTCATCGTAACTCAGTATCAAATTGCAAATAGTGGAGTGTCACAGCCGACAATGCCCCAAGCTGTACTTTTTCTATAGTAACTTAGTATCAACTTAGTTTTAGGATAATTTTAGTCACAAAACAATTTAGTCGACTAAGTCTTTGAGAATTATTAATCAGTGAAATTAACACTGTAACCGTAACAACGTATCGACTAGATGCAAAAGATCGTCTAGGATTGTGCACTCAGACAAATTTAAAGTTGGTTATTGAAAGTGCCACCTCAAACCATGGCCAACCATTCCTTAACGAGTTCACTGAATACATAAGATGGGAAATGCAATGGATTTATTGATGAGCTAGACCAGTGACGTTACGGCTACTTTTGAGCCTTTCTCAGGCCACAGCCTTTAGAAAGACTCCGAGGTAGTTAAAGCGTCACCTGTCTAGCTCATCAATAAATCTGTCTTCAGAGTGATCCTGGATTGCCTTTTCGATCAGAGACTCTGGGCTTGATCACGTCACCTACGTTAAAGCGATTTTGCTGCATACTGATGTCAAACATAATATTTGAACGGTAAATCCACACAACCACGTTAATTGGTAACTGAGAAACGCGGGGCTAGACTTGCGGAAAATGTATGCATGGATTTGGTTCATTGCCAATGTTTTCTTGTATTCACAGAGAACTGCTGCAGTCAGCTCCGGCAACAGCATGACAAATCTCAACGACAATTACGAGAGCATCAGCGAATTCGGCCCCATTGAGCTGATTAACAGAGATCTGGAAATGACACCCTATGGGATGCTGAGGAAATCCATCTCCACCGATTCCCTCAGTTCCATCTCTTCTATTGGCAATAATTTCGGCCAAGATTTTACGGTAGGACAAATCGAAGTGACGATGGAGTACGATATCCGTTCCAACACTCTGCATGTTTCTTTACTCCAAGGGAAAGATCTCCTTGAAAAAAGAGAAGATGGCAACTTTGAATCCTGTTTTGTACACATCATTCTTTTACCCGATGAACAAATTGTTGGAATCTCTAGGGTAAGTTCAGTTTTTATATTTCTTAATGCATGCAATACTGTTGTTTCAAATGTTGCCCAGTCAGCAAACCCACTAGGTTTCTGGCTGATTACCAAAGGAGTGGCAAGAGACGATCGTTAATAAACTTTATTATGTTATTATGATCTTCTCTTGCCACACCTATGGTAATCAGCCAACAACCTAGTGGGTTTGCTGACTGGGCAATATTTGAATTTACTTTCTGGCACAGGTTTAGTCCTGATACAGGGGTGGAATCCCTGGGGATTACCAGGGATTGGTGATTGTACGGCTAAGGGTGTGTTAGTTCGCCCCCTGGCCATCCATCTATATTGTGTTTGTTATGCAATACTGTTGGACAAATAATGGGAAAACTACCCGGGGAACGGCATATTTTATATGTCCTTAGGACTCCTTGGAGGGTTGGGCTTCTGGGTCGTGAGACTCGTGCAATCTCGCTCTTGCGAGATCGCGCAGTGCCGCCGCGGAGTGTTCACAGAGAGAGACTGGAGACTATTTGTTCCCAGTCTCACTCTGCTTCTGGCATCAAGAAACGGCGGATCGGGCCACCGTTCACACTGCGGGAAGAGAGGTGAGTTTGTGATTTACTGGGGGGGGGGTTTAGAGGGTGTTAGATGATTTTATAAATGCAGAATAATTACGCTAGCACTTTCTAATACCTTACTTATCCTAACGTTAATGATTGCGCTTCCCATGTTAAGTATAGGATGCGCAAAGTACATTGATGAGCAACCGGATTTCTTACGGGTTTAGCGTCAAGAAGGTAATATGGGGGGGCATGCGTTAAAGTCACTTATCCGGGTGGTAACACTTACACATCTGAACGTTAGCGTTCACTAGAGCCCCAAGAAGGTTCTTTCTCTAGCAGTGAATTGGTAAAAAATGACACATTGTAGCCCAAATAGTCAACTTAAATTGAAAGTTTTCGACTGGAAACTTCCATTTCTCCATCATTTCATTGCTTCATACCTCTGTATGGCACAATGCAGCTTCAGGTTTGGGTCACAATAAGGAATGATGTGAAATAATAGGAGATCACAAGCTCAGTAGAAGGACTTTCCAAACCTCTTGGTTTTGTCTCTATAAATGCGTTTGCCGTTTTTGTTTTTCTTTACCCGTTTGCGGACAATAATAGGGCCATGAAAAGGAGGGCAAAGTGAAGTTAAACTGATACAGGTCAGGATCGTCAATGCGTTTCGAGACTTCATCAAGTGCAAAAGCAGTAAGAGGTTTGCAGAGGATTTAATTTCCTGGATATTTGTTACATACTTTTCAAATCCATTATGATAACGATAAGGTCATGCATTGCATCTATCGACCGGCCACGATGAAAATGGGAACATTAGATTAACAAGAGTGGACAAATGGAGGTAATCGCACGTTCAGCTTCCTGCTTCTCCTAATAAAAATATGCATTAGTTTCACGTCTTCGTGCATGATATTTTAGAAACAATAACTTACAATATATGTACCGTATATATTACGTGCAGGTTTGTGTGCACGTGTATTGTGCTTGTATATACTAAATACACCGTACATATACTGTATATTTAATACACCAGGAGGGCGGCGCTCAACCTTTACGAAGCATAGAGGGCGGACGCTTCTCAAGACAAAAAAAATACAACAAACCAGAAGGAGAGCACAACAGCTAACACATTTAAAGACTTCGGGCTCTATTACATTCTTCACGCCAAAAACGCACGCAGAACGCGTGAATTTTTACGCGACGCGTTAAATGTTAACGCACGTAAAACAACGCTGGTATTACAATCCTCGCGCATTTTTCATCCATCAAAAAAATAACACTCGTTAGGCTAGGGTCAAACGAAAGCATTTTTACACGCGAACGTAAAAAAGTGCGTCCGAACGCATTGACGTATTTTTTCATGGAATTCGCGAAAACGGTCATACGATGCGCATTTTCGTGCGTGATTTTTTACGGGTCCAAACAAGGAAACTTTGGGTGTCTGGACGTTATGTTGGCCGGACACGAGCAGGGTCTGACGTCTCCAAATCACGCACACACGCCGCTAGCGGATGCAGCGCACTCTGTACGTCCGTAATAGCGGTTCTGCGTTCTCGAAAAAATGCGTTCATTTTCCACTTGCGTTGCGCGGCCGGACTTTCGTGCGACCGTACTTCGTATATTGGCCGTCATTGCCCGTCATTTGCTGCTAGTGCGGCCGTAATTAAGTGCGCCAGAACGCACGTTAAAAGTGCGCTGGTCTGACCCCAGCCTAAAACGGACGCTCAAAAACGTGCGCGCAGGAACGTTGCGCGCAGAAATCAGTGTGCGGACGGTTTTTTCACGCGTTTCAGCCAATCAGAATTAAGAACCACAATTGTCTCACATTAAGTTTTTGCGCCTGTCAAAGTCAATCTGCATATATATGCTGCATCAATAAAAAATGAACACACAACTTCTCAAATTTATTGGTTTGGGTATGAGTAGAATGTGTAACTATACTTTGCTGCATTTTTTTTTGGGCTGGTGTATTTGGTTTCGGCCAGGTTGATAGAATTTGCCATTAACACCAGCTTTTAGGAGTTGCTAAAATTATGCGCGTGAAGGCTGTGCGTTACAAACTGCGCATAGATTGTTATACCATCAGGGTACCAGCGCACAAACGCATTTGCGCTCACAATGTTAAGTATAGGACGTGCGCAGTACAGTAAGCTCGCGCAGCGCTCGTGCAGGTTCACCCGCGGTAGACGTATACGCCTGTCTGTTGCGCTGAAATTGTAATACGACGTTCAGCGCAAAGGGTTTTGCCCCTCGTGTTAATGCGTTTTTGCGTGGGGGCAAACATATGCGCGAAGAATGTAATAGAGCCCTTCAAAGTTAGCTTATACATTTTAAGGGGTTATTCAGAGAGCACTGAAATGTCACCGACATTTCGGTGCTCTTTCGTTCCCCGCACTTCCCTGACCTTGTGGTGAATTCAGCATTCAGTGCAGGGAAAAGCCGCTGCGAAAATTGGAAGAAAAAAAAAAGGAGAAAAAAACGCAGCCAAATATCGGATTCGATAAGCCGCCGAACACGTCCGGGAAAAAAAGCAGACGATCCGCCCAACGCAGCGCCGACCTGCCACTGGAAAAAGCCGACTGGCTGACGAACGGGGGAAAAAAACAAAAAAACTATTGAAACTTTCACAATTTTAAACGCTGTTTCCAAAAAACACTACTGGGTGAAAATGTCTGGAATTAACCTAATAAGGTCCTATGAATAGTAATAAAAAGGTCTGTTACAGAAAAACCCCCGCTATTTAAAAGAAATCGGAAAAAAAAATTGCCTAAAAGATCCTAAAAAATAGACTTTCTGCTGCAAATTAAAAGAATAAATGGTTTAATAGATAATGAATAAAACAAATATTTTTAACATTGAAGCCTATGGGATTCGCCTGATTAAACCTGCCGAATGAAACCACCGAACATCAGGGCATTTTACTGACATTTCTCTGCTGTTCGGTGTTCTCTGAATAGGTTAATAGTGCTGGGGTGGAGACGCGTTTCCTCAGTCCTAGTACTGATGAGACCAAGATAGCCTTTGGCAAAACGCGTCTCCACCCTAGCACTTTTAACCCTTTGTGGAAGCGGCAACAGAGTCACCAGAGAGAGGGGCAGTGCCACCCAGCATAAGTTGGCACGTTGCTACCCTAACGAGCCAACGCATGTGCAGGATCCTGAGCACTTACTGTGGAGTACCCCAGTCGAGAGAAGATCCTGTGGGCATGTGATGATCCATACTGCATCCAGGAGGAAAAGAATTTCTACCAAAATATAAGTACCCTTATAACATTTCCTTATGCATTAATTGCGAGTACCTCTATTAACTATGGGCACCATTACACTCTTCGCGCACAATTTTGCGTGTGTGCAAAAATGCATTAACGCGAGGGGCAAAACCCTTCCGAGCAGAACGTCGTATTACAATGTCCGCGCAAAAAATGTGCGTTAACGTCTACCGTGGGTGAACCTGCGCAAACCCTTTGAGAGCGTAATGTACGTTGCGCGTCCCATACTTAACATTGTGAGCGCAAATGCGTTCGTGCGCTGGTATGTGGATGGTATTACAATCTATGCGCAAATTTTAACGGACAGCGTTTGCGCGCAGAATTTTAACGTCTTTTAAAAGCTGGTGGTAACAGCAAATCTGAACGTTCTGGCTGAATCCAAATACACCAGCACGAAAAAAAATACAACAAAGTATAGTTACACATTCTACACATACCCAAACAATAAAATGGAGAAGTTGTGCGAGTTTTTATTATTGCTGCAGCATATATACTCGGATTGATTTTGGCAGGTGCAAAAACTGAACGGGAGACAATTGTGATTCTTAATTCTGATTGGTTGAATCGCGTGAAAAAACAGTCTGCCCACCGATTTCTGCGCGCAGCGTTAATGCGCGCGCGTTTTTTGCGCGTCTTTTTTACACTCGTTATTTTTTGACAGATGAAAAAATGCGCTCGGATTGTAATACCAGCGTCAATTTACGTGCGTTATCGTTTAATGCTGCGCGCAAAAAAATAGGGCTGCGCGTGCGCTTTTGCGTGAAGCTGTTAATTAAGCCCTATGTCTATAGAAAATTGTTATTTCTTGTATAGGTAATTTGGGTGTATGTTGACACTTTAAATACCAAAGGCAGTTGCACCTGCCATTCACTAAATTGGTTACACCGACAATTTATTACCTGAGGGTGCGCTTGGAATATCATCTTGCTTATACTGTATCGTATATATATATATATATAACAACAATCTTCTATCTAAATAATATATATATTATATGAACAAAAAAACGAACCTATATATTGCATATATTAATTATCGCTTTTTAAAAAAAAAAAGCCGAGTTTGCCCTTTTTGGTTCTATGTTGTTATAAATAAATTGGCATATCATCTAAATAATGTATTATACCGCATTAAATGTATAATACTGCCCCCCCCCCTTCCTCAAGGTTAGGAGACACTGCGGTAGTAAAAGAAATCCAGGGGAACAGCCGGTGAATCATACAGAGGAGATGCAGACAGACTCTCCCGGAGGGTTTAACATGCCAGATCTCCAACATCCCAGAGCGCTCGCTGCGTGGGCGTGTGTGCTACAAGTTTAATATTACAGCTACTCATTAAAAAATGACAGCAGAGATTCCCGTCCGGCTCTTACCCCGCGCAGCAGAGCACGCTTTAATTACTGCACATGCATCACCCTGCTTGGGTCTGGTAGCAAATATATACAAACCTCGCGGTGCCATAGGATGGATATCTGTTTATATTACACACAAAACTCCCAGCATTGCACCTAAATATACATCCAAGGATTTAAAAACTCCAGGCCAAGGTTCTAAATCGGTGAGGTTTTGGTTGCAAGATATGAGCATACCTTGCGCAAGCCTGCCGCAGTGTCAGTGTACCTCGCGGGCGGCGGGTCCTGCTCTATGCTAACTCAATCACTGCTCTTATGAGCTCAACCCTCGGGACACACATCCTCCTGGAGCTCTCTGCAGACCAAGATTTTAAATAGAACCTGCGGTGAGGGTCCTGTAAACCAGGGACGTGCCGTCAGGGAAGGCAGGTGAGGCAGGGCCTCACCTGCCATGAAGTGGTTAAGTGGGCTCAGCTCACTTGCCATTAAAATAAAATAGACTGATAAAAAAATGTTAACAAAGTCACCTGCTCCGCGCTCCCCCGTCGTCCATCTCTGGTGTCCTTTTTTTTCTGCTATACCTGAACCTCCGCAATTTATGCAGCTGAACGCTACGCGAAATGCGTACGCTCAAACTGGCTAATAGATTCATTGAAGTCTGCAATAGTTCCTGGGAAGAACCGAGAGCAGCCAGATCCAGGAGAGCACTGAGACAGAGCAGCCACATGATGGAGAGCACTGAGAAAGAGAAATCAGATCCAGGAGAGCACGGAGACAGAGCAGCCACATCATGGAGAACACTGAGAAAGAACAGCCAGATCCAGGAGAGCACTGAGAGCAGCCGGTTCCTGGGGAGCACTGAACAGCCAGTTCCTGGAGAGCACTGAACAGCCAGATCCTGAGGAGCACTGAGAGCAGCCATTTCCTGGGGAGCACTGAGAGCAGTCAGTTCCTAGATAGCATTGAGCAGCCAGATCCTGGGAGCACTGAGAGCAGCCAGATCCTGGTTAGCTCTGAGAGCAGCCAGATCCTGGGGAGCACTGAGAGCAGCCAGATCCTGGGGAGCACTGAACCTACGTAACCTGTGTATATCTGGCTCTGATACTAGACAGTGCCTCACCAGCCACTGACCTCACTGCACGTCACTGCTGTAAACCAGGTGACAGGGTGGGGTGCATATACACTGCCTGGCCAAAAAAAAAATGTTACCCGCTACCTACAAGTCTGGTATGATCTGGGGTTGCTTCAGTCGGTCAGGTCGCGATACAGCAACGTTATGCGCCCAAAAAATGAGGTCATGTGACTCCCTGAATATACTGAATGAGCAGGTTTGTCCATCAATGGGTTTTTTCTTCCCTCATGGCACAGCGGGCATATTCCAAGATGGCAATGCCAGGATTCATCGGGCTGAAATTGTGCAAGAGTGGTTCAGGGAGCATGAGACATCATTTTCACAAATGGATTGGCCACCGCACAGTTCAGACCTTAACCCCATTGAGAATCTTTGGGATAATGTGCTGGAGAAGACTTTACGCAGCGCCGCGACTCTCCCATCATCAATACAAGATCTTAGCCACAAATTAATGCCACTCTGGACGCAAATAAATGCTGTGACATTGTATGAGCTTATCAAAACGACGCCTCGGCGAATGCGAGCCGCAATCAAAGCGAAAGAAGCTCCAATAAAATATTAGCGTGTATGACTTTTTTGGGCAGGCAGAGTGTGTGTGTGTATATATATATATATATATATATATAAATTGTGGTGGAGGGCAAATAATGAGCTTAAAAGCCTCCACATAGCAAATGATAAAGTTTATAATTGTGGAAGACATTTACACGTCCCAGCAATTCAGAGAACTGCTTTACAGAGCTCATGTGCTACAATCCCCTCATGCAGCAAGGAACTCTGGGTAGGACATGCAAATGAAGTCTCCAACTTGTCACTTTTTTGCACCCCGGGTCTGTTTTAACACAGAACCCTCTTTACCAGTGCAATGCAATGCTAGATGGCTTTTTAGCAAAGGTCAGGTTATGCAACGAGCCGCAGCCTGTCTCCTGCTGATGAGGGCATAATAAGCCTGAAACGGCTGTCCAGGAGTGGCTGTGACTCGTTGCATAACCTTACCTTTGCTAAAAAGCTATCTCGTGTGGCTTGGCACTGGTAAGGAGGGTTCTGTGTTTAAAACAGACCCGGGGTGCAAAAAAGTGAAGTCCGAGACTTCATTTGCATGTCCTACCCAGAGTTCCTTGCTGCATATGGGGAATGTAGCACATGAGCTCTGTGGGTAAAGCAGTTCTCTGAATTTCTGGGATATGTAAATGTCTTCTACAATTCTAAACTTTGTTATATATATTTTGTTTGACATAGATTTGCAACATATCTAAGCAAGCATTCGATTATGTCCTACAAAGCCGACCTGGAGCTATTCTTCAACCAAGCAATGCGCCGATCGTGATTTATAATATTGTGTCACTTTGTTGCTCACATTCTTGAAATTAACAGTTTAGCGAAGAAGCCATCACGTTAGTTCAATACTCAAACACTGTTCTGGCAACGTAAGAGTTAACCCATATAGATAATTGTGCAGGAATGGATTAACTGTTTCCATTAGCTTCGCCCATTAATCAGATTCTCTATTGATCCCGTTATGTTCCATGTATCACTGACTCTGCAGTCTGCTTCGTCCTGTTTCGATGGATCAGTAAGAGTGATGTTGAGATAAGAGTATTTCTAGAAAACGCAGAAGGGCAGCTATTCTTTAATTTATTATCATTTTATAACACGCCAACAGTTTCTGCAGCACTTTATGAAAACAAATGAGAAATTAAACCTGGATACAAATTAACAAGAGCCTCTAGGAGTATAGGGCCCTGATCAGGTGATCTTACCTCTATACGTTACTTGCTGTTACCCTTTGTATTCACTGGATATAGTCACAATATGTTTTGCTCTGTTCTGCGTCTTTGTCTTCATTTAAGGAATTAAATTTAGGGAAGAAGGCCATGAGATCGACGCATAGAAATCTATGGGAATCCAAAGCGCTCCATTCTGACTGATTCGGTAACGAGGAGCCATAAGGCAGGGTTGTCAAACTCCGGCATCTTATATGCTGGTGGGCTACAATTGCCAGAATCCTTTGTATGTTATAGATGGTCAGGAACTATGGGTGTTGTAGTTCAGAAATATCTGGAGCGCTGGAGATTGACAGCCCTGCTTGAAGGTTAAACACTGGTGCGAGCCGATATCCCATAGGGCAGGGGTGGGCAATTGTTTTGGCTCGAGGGCCACTTTGTGGGAGGGGAGGTTAGCAAAGGGCCGCACTTGCCCCCTGAACTAATTATAACCAGACACTTGCCCCCAGAACTAATTATAGCCAGAAACATGCCCCCAAAATTAATTATAGCCAGAAACATGCCCCCAGAATTAATTAAAGCTAGAAACATGCCCCCAAAATTAATTATAGCCAGAAACATGCCCCCTGAACTAATTATAACCAGACACTTGCCTCCAGAACTAATATACTTACCCAGCCTGCATACCTCAGCAACGCGTGTTCCTCTGAGCTCAGGCGTTCTCCTGCACTCAACTGCCTCTTCAGCCGGGCCCTCTGAAGGCTGTGACGCAATCTCGCGAGATCCCGGCTGTAGGCCGTGTCACAGCTTTTCAGAGGGCTGAGGAGGCGGCCGCGTGAGGGATCATTACGCAGGGCTCGGAGGGAACACGCGGTCAGGGGCTGCGTTCCCACAACATTCCCGCTGCGGGAGAAGTGCGGGAACGCCGTTCCCACATGACTCGAGCCCTGCTTGGCGGGCCACAAAAAACTCTGTGGCGGGCCGCATGTGGCCCGTGGGCTGCAATTTGCCCACCCCTGCCATAGGGGGTTATCCACTAAGTGCCGGTGTTTGCCAGCGGTGCAAAAACCATCTGAAATCACCAGTAATGAAGTGCCGAGAAATGCAGGCCTGTATGCTTGACCTTTTCCTGTTTGGATTTCAGCTCTGTGAAGCGCCAGTATTTCTCGGTTCTACATCACAGACGATTTTTTTTTTTTTTTTTTTAAATTCACAATTTGGTTTTATTAAAGAGTATCAAATACAGAATGGAAAATACAGACATTGCAGTACAAAACGATACATAAAAGAGGGAACATACATCAAGAGGTGCAATACAATTCGGAGGTATGTACAAGATCTGGGTAATCTGGTCAGGGCCGTATCCCTTAATATCCGGTAATTAGCACGTCAACCAGGACATTACAATCCTGGTCCGTCAGGAGCTAAACAGCAGCCACCCAAGTTGTGAATTCCGGTAAGTTGCAGTAAAATCATAGCCTCCAAGGAGAGAGGTAAGAGGGAAGAAAAGCATGTGATAAGAAGAGAGAGAAGACAGGACGAGGGGGAGAGAGGGCGAGAGAAACAGAGGACAAAGAGAGAAAAAAAAAAAAAAAAAAAAAAAAAGAGGGGGGGGGGGAGTAGACACGTGCGAGCTCTTACTATCCAAAAACACGCCCGGGGGGGGGGAAGGCCAGGGAGACAAGCCAGGGATCGCGTAAAGGAAAGCGAGCCAGCGTACTCCTCAGACCCCTCCATCTGCCGCTGTCCGGGAGCTGGTAATAGTGTCGGCAACATCTCCAGACCTATATTCGTCCCAATAAATCCAGGCACCGCAGAAGGCCTCCATTTGGTCCCGTTCCACCGCTACTAAGCGATCAACAGCACGTAGCCTTTCTACCTCATTCACCCATATTCTCTTGGAAGGAACCGTTCTAGTCTTCCAATGAACCGGTATCAGCAGTCTAGCCGCCATCACTAGGCGTAAGGCCGCTGATTTGCGCATCGTTTTAATGGATGTCGGGAAGTGCAACAAAAGATAAGTTGAGGCAGAGAAGGTCACTTCTAACGCCGTGATATTGCAGACCCCCTCATGGACCATCCTCCAGAACGGGCCAAGGAGAGGACAAGTCCACCATATATGAAGGAAACTACCCACATCCGAGCCACATCGCCAACATAAAGGATCAGAGGTGGGCTGAATCCGGTGGATTCGTTCCGGAGTCCAGTACCACAATGTGAGTATCTTGTAGGCATTCTCTGCACATTTCAGCCATGGAGATCCTCGGTGCGACAGTTCATAGGTCATAGACCACGTTTCGTCAGAAAATGAATCACCCAAGATGTCTTGCCACGTTGATTGGAACTGGGGAGGGTCAGTAATGGAATCCTGTAATAAACGGTAGAGGGTAGATATGCTCCTAGCTAGCGGAATGCCCATTCTGTAAAAATTCTCGAATGGGAGTAGGGGTCTAGTAAGGCTGAATCCAGCATTGAGCGATTGAAGGAAAGACTTAATCTGGGCACAGTTAAAGTGCTCCAGAAAAGTCGGCGGAGGCGAGCCGTCTGTCGCAATAATGGGGGGCACTATACCATCCTTCAAAAAGGACTGCACGGTGATTCTATCTGGTAAGTCCAGTCTGCGTCTCAAATCAGGGCACACTCCAGGGAGAAAGCCTGGATTATGATGAAGTGGTAAAAGAGGAGAAACAGCCGATGACAGAGACCTAGACATGCGGACCTTTCTCCAGATACGTAGGGTTTCTCGAGGGATGCTCCACAGGGTCTGGCGTTCCATGGAATCCCTAGGTCGGATCCAGGGTAGGGTCCATAATGGAGTCCCCATGAGTTCCTCTTCTAAGTCCAGCCATAACTTTTCTGCCGATGTCAGAGACCAATCCAACACACGAGTCAACTGAGTGGCATAAAAATATAGTTTGGTGTCAGGAAGAGCCAAGCCTCCGCGATTTTTAGCGCGGCAAAGGGTTTCGTATCGCACTCTGGGTTTCCCCTTAGGCCATATAAATTTTAAGATCAGGGAGCGAAGTGTCACAAAGAATTCAGCTGGTACGGGTATAGGGACCGTTTGGAAAACGTATAAAAGGCGAGGCAGTAGATTCATTTTTATTACATTGACTCTGCCGAGCCAAGAGATAAATTTATTATTCCAGCCAGCAAGGTCCGCTCGGAAGGAGTCCAAAAGAGGTTTATAATTAAGCTCAAAGAGTCTGGAGTGCGAGGGAGTCAGCCAGATACCCAGGTATCTCATCTTAGTCGGGCACCAGGCAAACGGAAAACGTTGTTTGAGTCTGCTGGTCACTATCGGGTGAAGGTTAATATCCAGGAATTCCGATTTATCAGCATTTATGCGGAAGCCGGAGTGTTCTCCGAACTCGGCAAGTGTCTTCAGAGCAGCCGGTAAGGAACTTTCCGTATTTGTGAGCATAAAAAGCAAATCATCCGCGTATGCAGACACCACATGTTCACGTGAGCGACCCCGGATACCCGAGATATCAGCGTCTGAGCGCACGGATTCTAACAAAGGTTCTAGGGAGAGAGCGAATAACAGTGGCGATAAAGGACAACCTTGTCTTGTTCCATTGTATATGGTGATTTCGGTGGATAGTGCACCATTAATACGAACCCTAGCGGTAGGTTTATGATACAACGCAGCAATCCAGTGGAAGTAGTTATCAGGGAGACCCATGAGGTGTAAAACCTCAAAAAGATAGTTCCAGCGGACCCGGTCAAAAGCCTTTTCTGCATCGACCGAGAACAACAGTAGGGCTTGTCCCGAGCGTTTCGCCAAAGTTATAGCGTTTAACGCCCTCGAAGTAGCGTCCTTGGCCTCCCTGCCAGGCATGAACCCCACCTGATCCGGTTTAACCAGACCAGAGACATACGGCATTAGCCGTGTTGCCAAGATCTTTGCCAAAATTTTTGTGTCTACATTCAGTAACGAGATAGGTCTGTAGTTCTTGCAGTCAGAGTGGTCTTTTCCGGGTTTAGGAATCACCGTGATAGTGGCAGCCAATGTCCGCGGGTGTAAGTGTGTGGAACCATCAATCGACTGAAAAAGTCGCACAAGTAGAGGTGACAGTGACTCCCCGAAACACTTATAATACTCCAAAGGAAGTCCGTCAGGTCCCGGACATCGCCCGTTTTTCATGGATTTAAGCGCGGCAGAAAGTTCTTCAATCGAAATGGGAGTCGCCAAAGACTCCCGTGCCGAGGAGGAGAGCTTCGACGTGACCCGCGACTGCAAGTACGTTGACAAGGACTCTGGGGGTGACCCCGGTCCCTCAACGGCGTCAATATGGTAAAGGGATTGGTAATAAGAAGCAAATTCCTCCATAATGTCTGCAGGTAGGGAAGAACATAGCCCATTTTTCAATTTAATCTTGGCAATATATGCCAATCTGCGTCGTTGGCGTAATAAGATAGCCAGGAGTCTGCTAGGTCTATTCTCTGACAGAGCGAAGCGGCACTTGGCCTTTATAGCGTCCAGTCGAATCTTTTCGTCCAAAATTTCATTGAGCCGGCGGCGCAGCAAGGTCGCCTCTTGGAAAGAAGCGTCAGTCACGGTGTCGGTTTGCGATTCTAACCGCCTGATATTATGTAAAAGGTCTGCAACTTCCGCGGTCTTAGCCCGTTTGATCGCCGTGGCCGCACCAATGAAATGGCCCCTAATCACAGCTTTGTGGGCTTCCCAAACCGTAGCTACCGGGACGTCTTCGACATCCAGGTTGTCCTGGAAGTACTGTTTAAGGCGGTCGGAGAATTCCATCCTAAGCAAGGGGTCATCTAATAGAGTAGTATTTAGCCGCCAAGTACGTTCCCGAGGTCGAAAGAGAGGAGAGTGTAGGTCCATCCACATAGGAGCGTGATCTGACCACGTGCGCGTACCTATCTCCGCTTTTAGGACTAAATGTAGCAAGTGTTGAGGTAAGAAAATGTAGTCAATAAGTGAAGAAGATGCATGAACATTCGAGTAAAAGGTGTACTCACGCGTTCCGGCATTAAACGCCCGCCACACATCCACCAAACGTAGCGAGTCCAGTGACCTCCGGATATGTCTCAGTGAGCAGGGAGGAATAGATGAAGATTTCCTCGATGTGTCCAGTCGAGGTTCCAGTGGCACATTGAAATCTCCTGCCAATATCAGAATTCCCGAGGAAAATGTGGTAAGGCGTTTAATAATATGAGCCAAGCATCGATGCTGATTCATGTTAGACAAATAAACCGAGGCAAAGGTATATGAGATATCTGAGATCGTACCCTTGATGAAAAGGTAGCGACCCTCAGGATCAACAAGTTGATCGTCCAACTGAAAAGGCACATCTCGGGAAAATAGAATTGCTGTCCCTCTCGATTTGGCGGCGACATAATTACTGAAAAAACCGTCAGGAAATAACCCAGACGTCAGCGTAGGAGGAGCATCGTTACGAAAATGGGTCTCTTGTAAAAACACAACTGAGGACCGGAGAGCGCCTAGTTCACGCAACAATCTGCGTCGTTTTTCAGGGATATTCAATCCCTTGACATTATAAGTGAGAAGACGCAGAGGACGCTCCCCAAAAGCTCCAGCCCCATCTCCCCGACCATCCCCCCCACCACCCACAGCGTGCATACAACAGGCTCAAAATAAAAACAGGACAAGTGAAGTAAATAAATAAGAAGGAGGAGAGAGAGAAGAGAGAGAGTAAAAGAGGGAGGGAAAAAAAAAAAAAAAAAAAAGGAACAAAAAAAAAAGGGGGGGGGTCACAAGAAAGGCCGAGTAGACAAAGGGGGAGCAGATAAGGGTAAGAACAGTCAGGATCTGAAGTGAAGAAGAGAAAGAGAAAGAAGAAAATGAAACGAAAAGATGAGGCGGCAACGTCCGTCAGGTGACCAGTCAGATGGGAATATAAACCCACAGCGACGTCACCCGAGGTAAGTGGACGTGAATACCTCTGGGGGAAGTTCCCGTGTATCAAGAAAGATCGTCAAGTACAAAACGGAACAAATAGCAAACCAACAACAACAAAACTAAATATAAGGTGAGCGATATAAAACAAGTTAGAGAGAGATGGGGAAGTACAATAGCAATATCAGAAATCAATTTCCCCCGCATCCCCAGCCACCCTCAGACAACCCAAAACATCCCTCCCCCGTATACTCAAAACTCAGTACTAGGCAATTGAGACAACGTCGTAAAACACTCCAACCGCTCAAATATTATTAAAGTTACCCTGGAGAGCAGATCCTAATTGGTCCGTTCAATAACAAGAAGCATCCAGGGTCAGGGTTATGTATATTGTTGCTAAAATAAGGTCGGCAGTACCTCCCGCCGGCACAAAGTTTTATGCAAGTAGCTCTCCTCACAAGACACAGCATACCATCATCACTCCCTCTTACAAAGTTGCCATCCCCGCATAGCATCCTATTCTCCCGGCGTCTTTCCCTTTCAAAAATAAACAATTTTTTTTTTTTTTTTTTTTTTAAATTATTTTTGTGTATTTCCCCCCCCACCACCCTCCCCCCTCCCCCCCTGTCCCCGTCTCCCTTTCCCCCCTCCTCCCCTCCCCTCCCCCCGTGTCCCTCCCTTAATTTACAATATTATACAAACATATGGGCCCTGCATCCCCCCCCTTTACCTCCCACCCTGCCAACCACACCCCTCAGTTCCACCCCGTTCCCACCCCCACCCAACCCTAACCCAACCCTGTCCGTCAAAATCCATGTAGAAAAAAGGGAAAAAGGGCAAAAACATACGAGTATGCAGGTAGGTAATCAGAGGATACCATAACGGGGTAATGAAAACTTGGCACTGTAGGTCACAGGTCCAGGACCCGAGCTGCGGCCGACAGGAAATCCAGACAAGACTTAAGAGAGTTAGCTCACGGGAAATAAAAAGTTGAAATAGCATATCATCTGTGCGGTCTGAGGCGAGTGTACTGTGAAGATGGAGTTCGAGGAGTGCAATCAGAGAACTGTCATAGTGGATAAACTGTTATGTGAATAGTAAAATTTAGTTCGGGAGAGCGAAATGAATAGAGTCAATCAGCCTCCTGTGAGAGAGTATAGTAGGTGGGAAATACAAAGTAAATTTCCATCCGCGAGCAGACAGTGCGCACTTCAAACGTAGAGAAACAGTAGGTCGACATTCAAAGCATACAAACTGACAGGCGTAAGTGATCAAGTGGTGGGTAGATCTTCAGTCCCACCAGCAGTAGAGGGTAAAGGTCTGCGTTGATCCCGCGATCCACGACGGCGCCGAGGGCGGGGGTGAGAGGCATTCGACATCCATTCTGCCCCATCCAAGGTAGATTGCTCCCAATCTGGAATCGTCAACTCCGGAAGGTGAACGTCTCGAATAAAATTCGGCACCTCTGCGGGTGATCTGATGGCATAAGTTACTCCATTCCGGGATACATTAAGTGAGAAGGGGTAGCCCCATCGGTACGGGATCGCTGCCTCTCTAAGTGCCGCCGTAAGCGGGCGCAGGGCCCTCCGTGCTGCCAGTGTAAAGCGTGTAAGATCTGCAAACAGTTCCACAGTGTCCCCCTCAAAATCCCAGACCTCGTGTATTCTCGCAGCTCGGAGAATTCTGTCTTTGAGAACAAAGTTTGGCATGTGACAAATAAGATCCCTGGGACCTCGCTGAGACGTGGGGGGGGGCAGCGCGGTAAACACGATGGGCCCTATCAATGTCTGTAGGGGAGACGTTGCCATCTGGCAATATGAAATTAAATAAACGGGCCAGTAAGTCTCTGGGTTCCTCACCCTGCTCACGTACCCCCCTGATCCGGATGTTATGCCGTCTTGATCTGTTCTCCAGATCGTCTACCCGGCGTAATAGAGTAGAGAGTACTTGCGTGTCAGTAATGGAGGCTGAGAAGGGAGCCTGAGGATGGATCTCGGAGGTTTCCAAATGGGCGACTCTGGCTTCTAACGACTTCAGACCGGTCTTCACTTCTGCCACCTCTCCTCTCAGCGACTCTCCGAGCGTGACCGCTAGATGTTGCAGGTCCGCGCGGGTCGGGAGGGTAGCCAGGAGATCCTCTATGCGTCTGAGCCGCGGGTGGTCTTCCGACCATGAGGCCTCCGAGTGCGCGGGAGAGGTCGAAGTTGAGTGACTAGGCCCCAGATGTCTGTCAGCCGGAACCTGAAGAAAGGCTTCCATAGGGCCCGCACGAGTCGTCCGCGGTGTGCTGGGTACGGAGGGGGTCTGACCCTTCGACTTCCCCATCTCGATCGCCTTCTAACCGGTGCGAATTTAAGCTTTTGAGCGGTGTTGGTGTTGGAGCCGAAGCACTATGCGTCCATCTTAGCTCACGGTCAAGCCACGCCCCCATCACAGACGATTTTAGCTGGTTTTGCAATGCTGGCAAACACTGGAGTTTGGGGAATATCCCCGTAGTGTTTCCCTGTTAGCAATTCTATTTCGCCTGATCCAGTGTATTAGCAGCTCGAGCCATAACTAGAAGCCCTGTGCAGATACCGGAAGCGACACGGTGCACCACCACTGGTATCGGCTCCTGGAGCCACTAGGGTTCTATGAAGAAAAAGAAGGACCCTGACATGAGCTCCTGCAGGGATGGTGGAAGAACACTGTGCACTCTTTCAACGCTATTCCGTGCCCTTCGCTAAAACAGGGACGCTAACGGGGAAACCCTGCGCCTGCAGGTTTCCCATTAGCATCCCAGTATTGGCACCAGATCACGGGGCAGGTGCTGATTCAGCAGCCTGCTCTGTAATGCAGCGCTACCTTCCTGGATACTCGCAGCTGTCAGGAATGGAGTGCGACGGTTGGTGAGGTGAGCCCATGGTGCAGTGATTGGAGGAGTTGCGTAGGCCGTAGGTTACCAGGCATAAAAAGGTTTATTTAAAGCATAAACACAACAGGAAATAAACGGACCAGAGTCTATATGAAGCAAGTAATAGACTGTATGCTGGTTCCAGGGTTTGCTGGAAAGCAGGGTTTAACTTGCCAGCGAGGAGTCTTGAGAGTGGGGTGCACTTGCCAGCGAGGATGGTTGGAAGCAGGGGTGCACTTGCCAGCGAGGATGGTTGGAAGCAGGGGTGCACTTGCCAGCGAGGATGGTTGGAAGCAGGGGTGCACTTGCCAGCGTGGATGGTTGGAAGCAGGGGTGCACTTGTCAGTGAGGATGGTTGGAAGCAGGGGTGCACTTGCCAGCGAGGATGGTTGAAAGCAGGGGTGCACTTGCCAAGTTCACAGGAGGAGTTCAGGTTCAATATAGCATAGAGCTTCAGGAACTGGACTGGTTGCTTGTACTTCCAGAACGTTAATGTTGAAGCCCTGATGGGAGGGTGGATCCCTCTTTTAAACAGGCTTCATTAGGAGTCATGGCATACACCTGAAGGCACCACAATAGATGAACGGCCAGAGAGGATCCTGAAACCTGTGTACAAATATAAGCAGGTGAATGACAAGCAAATGCAAATAAATAAAGGTTTGCGAGGGATTAGGTGCAGGTACAGGTTTAGTCTGGGACTGATTCCTGACAGCAGCGACGCTAACGTGTATCACCTCCTGGAGTCCATAGGACACAATGGAGGGTTGTCCTGCTGTGCTGTGTGTCCCCCAGGGTCGCGGAGGGAGACTGGGGATTATTTGTCCCCAGTCTCGCTCTGCTCCCAGCATCCAGAAGCAGCACCACGGGATTAGAGTTAATTTGAGGATTTTTCTAGTAGGTTTAGATTTAAGAGTTTATTTTTGTTTTGGCAAAAACACATAAAACCAGACTCTGAGAGCTGCTATTCATTCCATATTCAATATTACAATGCGCTATCGGCCGCAGCTGGATTCGGCACTCCAGCCCGAAATGGAACATCATGTAATTAGTGTTAGAAGTTAGGGTTGGGGTTAGTGTTGGTTTACCATTTGAGCTTCTTTTAGGGCTAAAGTTACATTTTTGGGTTAGATTTTACCCCTATAATTCTGCTCTCTCTTTTTTTTTTTTGCTTCATTTTAGGCAACATATTTATTATCCTTTGCCGCGAGCGTAGTGAGGGACAGAATCCGTTGCCTAAAACTGACGCAAAAATGGAGCAGAATGTTTTGGTTAAATCTAACCAGAGCTGTAACCCTTACCCAAAATGAAGCTCAAATGGTAACCTTACCCTAATCTCTAACCCTAGCTATGGAAAATTATGCTCTATTTCTGGCAAGAGCATGAAAAAACATCGGCCGCGGCCAAACTCAGTCACCCGGTTGAGCCGCATCCGAATCGGAGTGTCATTTTTAAAGACACCCCTTTTTTAACGGATAACAAAAAAAATACTGTTTCCTGACAGTAAACCCTTGGTACTTGGATGAACAGAGAGTAATAAACAGAAGAATCAGACGTTATTCCTAGCTTATAAAGGGAAAGGAACAGTCATTATTTGTCAAGATTTCTTAAAGCTATAAAGCGCGTCATGATGCATTGTGGTAGAAGAAAGAATATAATTACGGGACCATCGGACGCAGCAAGACTATCCCTTCTTATTGGAGAGTAGATAAAAGGAAATCCTTTCCCACGGACGAGTCTTTCCATCGGCTCTGGCTTCTCACAGATCTGCTCACGCAGCTCATGGAAACATTCAGAGTCGGGATCCAAGAGGTGGCATAATATCTTTTTAAAGACGAGCCCCAACGTGCTCCAAACTCATTCGTGGAATCTTGCGTTTTTCACACAAAGTGTTAAATAAAACTCAGATTGTTAGATACTATATTATTATCCGCCTGGAGAAGAAGAGAATCTCCGGAGCCTGTGCGGATGACGTCTGTTATACCGGTGAGGAATACAGATCATGCTGCGCACGTCTTCCGTATCTCCGTGTCAGACAACAATTGCATCATAGGTGGATCATTTCTTTTCACTTTAACCTCCCTGGCGGTCTAATTTTTTCAAAATTTTGTGTCTAAAAACGTTTCAATTTTTTTGGAAAGGAAATGTGTTGTTTTATATAGTAAGCCTGTATTCTGTAGGAATAACTCACTAAAATCCGTGCAAGCATGAGTCTAGTAAACACACGCAGTCAGAGAAGGTTTAAAACACAAAATAATTTATTATCCCAAAATAGGGAGGGAGCGAAGGATGCGGTGAGTATGCATCCAGCCCGAGTGTGGCTCGGGGTTACCGATCGCGGTAGCGAAATTCGACCCCGAGTCACACTCGCGAATACCGCCAGGCAGGTTAACATACTCTAGGCATCTCATTGTCCTCTGAAGATGTAACCCCAGGTCAGGACTCGGCAACCTTGTTCATACAAATGTTTTGAAACTAAATTTGCCATGAGGCTCAACCAACCTAATGAGTGACTGGGCATCATGGGAGATGTATTTCCCAAACATCTGGAGGGCCACGGTTGCTGATCTCTGCCCTTGGTGGAATATGGGACCCCCCCACTATTCTATAGGCAATTACCAATTATTAACTACAATTACCAGCTTACCTTGGTTCATCTTTAGCCTTCGGGACGGCTCTTCTGCTTTGACCTATCGGTAAATCAATAGAAATCTGATACACGGCAATCTTCCAGACAGACTTTGTGACTGAATCGTCTGTCTGTCTGTCCAGTGGAGATGGTAAGATTTTATTGATCTGCATCTACTATTACTGAACAAATCTATTTAGTTATGGGCTATAAATCCTGTTTTCAGGACTTTTTCCTGTTACTTCTAATGGTTTACTGTTGCCAACTTGTGGCCACCGATGGTAATGACGCTTCAAAAACGCCACAGCAAAGTGGTAATGACCACTTTATCTTATTTTTTTAAAGTGGCCAGGATTGGAGGAGTGCCCCCTCCCTGCTGGCCCATTCTGGTTAAAACGCTCGGTGACCCACCCGGGGTCATCAGCAGCCAGGATTTTGAATTTTACAGCTGCCAATCACCAGATTGGCCACTAGAGACGCTCAGCACACTCCTATAGATACATACATAAACGATTAGGCCTAGGCACCATATGCAAAAGTGGGTAAAAGGATGGGGTCCTTGCTCCACGACCCCAAATTTCACAAGAAAAATAGGACTCGAGAACCCACAGTATTAAATCAAAGTGGATTTATTCCAGCACCACAAAAGGATGACGTTTCGACCAGAACTGTCAACAGGCTTGACAAAGACCAGTTCTGGTCGAAATGTCTTCCTTTTGTGGTGCTGGGATTTATTCCACTTTGATTTAATACTGTGGGTTCTGGAGTCTTTTATTTTTCTCCTATAGGTACATAGGCTGAAAAAAAGCCGTGCGTCGATCGGGTTCAGCCTTTCATGCCTCGGCTATTGCTGTCGATTCAAAAGAAGGCAAAAAACCCAGTCTGACGCGCTCGCCGTATACGCAACATACTGGAGAAAAATTTCCTTCTTGACCCGTTGATGGCGTCAGATTTCTCGCTGGATCAAGCAGCTTAAATATTATAACCCTTAATATTCTGTTTTTGCTGACATCAAACTCTCTCAGCTTGCGATAGTGAGCGTTCTGACAGATTGGTTCTGCGCATGCATGCTTGACGCCGATCCATCCTTCTGCGCAGGCACTACGGATCTTGTGTAAGTAAAGTGCGCAAGTCCAGAGCAAGTCACGTGCAATTTCCAGATCCTACGCTGTGCAATTTGCGTAGCCGTGCATACTGCTGTGACTTCATAGTTTGGAAGCTGAACAGGAGGAGGTACGTCACTGAGGGAGAAAAGGCGAGTAAAATCACATCTGCCCAATTATTGGAGGGCAAATAAGGGGCTTCTATTTTTAATATCCCTTTTAAAAACATACATATTTAGCCTACTTTTGCTCATTTTTAAGCTAGAAAAAAAAAAGCACATTACTTGAGGCCCTATTACATTCTTAACGCAAAAACGCACGCTAAACGTGTGTTTTTTTGCGCGAAGTGTTAAACGTTAACGCACGAAAATCACCACTGGAATTAAATTCCTCGCGCATTTTTTCATCCATCGGGAAATTGCCCTCGTAAAACCGACGGGCAAAAATGCGCGCAAAGTACCGTTACGTGCAGAAATCGGTGAGCGCAATGTAATTTTTAACGCGATTCCATCATTTTGTGCGGACTGCGCACAACAGACGTACAGTTGTGTTCAAAATTATTCAACCCCCACTGAAATTGAGTGTTTTGGCCAGTTTGACATTGATTTTGATCATTCAGTCATCTTGCTTACAATTAAATCAAAGAGGCACGTGTAGGTCAGACAAATATAACATAACATTTATAATGAAATAACCACAAATGTCTTTTCTGTGCTCACATCATTATCAGTTTTATTCAACCCCCAAGTGACATTCAATCTTAGTACTTAGTACAACATCCTTTTACAGTTATAACAGCTTTTAAACGTGAAGCATAGCTTGACACAAGTGTCTTCCAGCGATCTACGGGTATCTTCGTCCATTCGTCATGGGCAAAAGCCTCCAGTTCAGTCACATTCTTAGGCTTGCGCACTGCAACTGCTTTCTTTAAGTCCCACCAGAGGTTCTCAATCAGATTTAAGTCAGGTGACTGCGATGGCCACTCCAAAATGTTCCAGCCTTTAATCTGCAACCATGCTCTAGTGGACTTGGAGGTATGCTTGGGATCATTGTCCTGTTGAAAGGTCCAACGTCTCCCAAGTCTCAGGTTTGTGAAGGACTGCATCACATTGTCATCCAATATCTCCTGGTACTGAAGAGAATTCATGGTACCTTGCACACGCTGAAGCTTCCCTGTACCTGCAGAAGCAAAACAGCCCCAAAGCATGATTGACCCCCCGCCATGCTTCACAGTAGGCAAGGTGTTCTTTTCTTCATAGGCCTTGTTCTTCCTCCTCCAAACATAGCGTTGATCCATGGGCCCAAACAGTTCTAATTTTGTTTCATCAGTCCACAGAACACTATCCCAAAACTTCTGTGGTTTGTCCACATGACTTTTGGCATACTGCAGTCGACTCTTCTTATTCTTTGGAGACAGCAAGGGGGTGCGCCTGGGAGGTCTGGCATGGAGGCCTTCATTACGCAGTGTGCGCCGTATTGTCTGAACTGAAACTTCAGTACCCACATCTGACAAATCTTTTCTCAGTTCCTCAGCAGTCACACGGGGACTTTTCTCCACTCTACGCTTCAGGTAGCGTACAGCAGTCGAAGTCAGCATCTTCTTTCTGCCACGACCAGGTAGCGTTTCAACAGTGCCCTTTGCCTTGAATTTGCGAATGATGCATCCTATGGTCTCTCTTGGTATGTTTAACATCTTTGCAATCTTCTTATAGCCATTGCCCTTCCTGTGAAGAGTAATCACCTCTTCTCTTGTCTTCCTGGAACATTCTCTTGACTTCACCATGTTTGTAACCACACCAGTAAATGTCTAGAAGGAGCTGAGTATCACAGTCATTTTAAAGCTGCCTAATTGGTGCTTATTATGCTTTATTGCTGCTCCGTGACATCCACAGGTGTTTTCAATACCTGATTGAAAACACTTGAATGAACCTCTGTTCATCAGAGTGGTAGTCTTTAAGGGGTTGAATAATTGTGTCAATGAAGAATTCACAAAAGAAACATTTACTACTGTATTACAAAACCAATTGATGTCATTTTAGTTGCATATGGTTCTTTAAAAAGTCCTTGTAGGATTTCATTCTGAATACAATTACAAATGTACACTAAATTCCCTAAAACCCTTTACAGCATTGGGGGTTGAATAATTTTGAACACAACTGTACGTTCAGTGGTGTATTTAGGTTTGTGCTGCCCTAGGCCTGACTAAACTCGTGCACCCCCTAATTTAAATTTGAGGCACCCCTTCCTGTCAAGGGCACACCTCTTCCTGGTTAATCCCCACCCTTCTTCTTTAAGCTCCGCCTTTTCCTCTCTTTATATTAAAAGTGGATACAAAGTGCCTACTTGTATATTTTGTATACCATTTCAAATGTATCTATTGAGATAAATAAAATTATGAAATGTTTAAATTCAAGCATTTTTACAAAGAACAGCCACGCATGTCAAGTATACTGACAGCCGCTCTTATTGGTTGAACAATAAAATCCACAGAAACGTGCACTGCATATGAGCGTATCACAGAGCTGCACAGCACTAAAACCCACAGAAATGGGCACTGTGTATGAGCATATCAGAGCTGCACAGCAATAAAACCCACAGAAATGTGCACTGTGTATGAGCATATCAAAGAACTCCACAGCAATAAAACTCACAGTAATGTGCAGTGTGTATGAGCGTATCCCAGAGCTCCAGGGCAATAAAACTCACAGTAATATGCAGTGTGTATCACAGAATCCACAGCAATAAAACTCCCAGCAATGCAATGTTTGGTGTGTGTCAGCGTATCAGAATCCACAGCAATAAAACTCCCAGCAATGCAATGTGCGGTGTGTATGAGTGCATCAGAATCCACTGCAATAACACTCCCAGCAAACCGAGTGAATATGAGCACACAGCAATTATTTATTCTGTATTTACCGGCCTCTGTCCGCGGTAGGGCTGTGTGCAGAGTCAGCAGGGACTGTGTACGGACTCAGCAGGAGGTCCCTCCAGGCCACGATAGGATCGCAGCTGTACCTGTGCGTGGAGCCATCTTGTCAGCAGTGGGGTGCCACTGCCAGAGGGTACACCATGGCTTTGATTCCCTTCACGGTGGGTGTTAAATCCAGAATAGAGTGAGAGTCCGTGTTAACGAAGGGGCGGCAGCTGCGTGCGTTTGTGTCACATGGTTCAGCCAGTCAGGTGGTACTGAGACTCAGTACCACCTGACTGGCCGGACCCCGTGACCGGCACGCACGCAGCCTCACCAGGAGCCAGGCAGCTCAATGACAAATTTCTATCACTGCAGTGCTGGTTAAGGAAAGGTCCACTTTAAACAGCAGTAAGCAGACAGGGCTTCATATTCTGCTGATACCCCCCCTTTACCTGCTGTTTACTGTCATCTTCTCTCTCTGCACACAAATCACATCCCCCTCCCCTCTCCTAGAGCTGCTGCGGGGCAGGGGAGGAGCTATGGAGGGAGGAGAGGGGGATTTTTATTCTATTCGATTTTATTCCGTATGCAAACGCCCTGCTCCGCTGCTCGTTGTTTGAGAACACAGCTCAAAGCTGACACACAGTGACAGTGGCACCTCCTAGTACCCCCTAATGACACCCAAATAATCACTGGTACCTGGGGCGGCCCACCCCCCGCACTCCCCGAAGTACACCACTGCTCTGTGATATGCTCACACACAAGTTTGGCGAACTGCCAGCAAGTATGGTGCTGTTTGAAGGCAGTGCAAATCCCCATAGAGAAGTAGTGGTTAATCTATTCAGAGAACACCAAACAGCAGAGAAATGGCAGTGAAATGCCCCGATGTTAGGTGGTTTCAATCAGCAGGTTTATTCAGGCAAGCCCCATAGGTTTCAATGTTAAAAATATTCCCGTTTTTATGCAATATTTAATAAACCATTTATTATTTTAATCTGCAGTAAAAAGTCTTTATTGTTTTTTTGGGGTTTTTTTAGTACCTTTTAGTCGTTTTTCAGATTTTTTTTGCAAACTTTCCCCCTCTTTTTTTTTAATAGCGGTTTTTCTTTTTTCTGTAACAGAACTTTTTATTATCAATCATAGGATCTTATATGTAAATTCCAGATATTTTCGTTCAGTAGTTCTTTTGAAAACAGCAGGTCACGGGTTTGCGGTGGCAGCATTCAGCGGCCGACTCCATGCACTTTGGGGACCCTGCGGTGAATGGTGAATTCACTGCAAGGTGGGGAAATTTTATTCCCCGAAGTGCAGGGAACTACAGAACACCAAAATCTTGGCGTCATTTTGGTGCTCTGTGAGTAACCCATTTAGTGGTGAGGTTTTTTGCTGCCCCCTGGAAAGTGAAAGCCTAGACCTTGCCTACCCAGGACATACTTGAAAATTAGTGAAATCTCAATGTATCCTTCCTGGTAAATACTTTTTTAAGGGTGCGGCCACCCGGTGTGGGCCGCCGCCCCCTGGAAAGTGCCGCCTTAGGCCTAGGCCTTGTCGGCCTAGGCCAAAATACACCACTGCGTACGTTCTGACGGAAGACAAGGTAGTGGCCGTCATTTTTGACGAATCTAGTAAAAAAAAATGTGCGCATCGACGTTCTCCGTTGTGAATCCGCAGTTTGGTACGGTCAGGTTGTTACAATTTGCCGTTACCACCAGCTTTTCAAAGACGTTAAAATTATGCGCGCAAACGTTGTCCGTTAAATTTTGCGCTAAACTTGTAATACCATGCGCGCACCAGCGCACAAACGCATTTGCGCTCACAATGTTAAGTATAGGATGCGCGCACTAAATTGCGCTCGCAAAGGGTTCGCGCAGGGTCACTCCCGTTAGATGTTAACGCGCATTTTGTGCGTGAACGTTGTAATACGACGTTCAGCGCAAAGGGTTTGGCTCGATTTGTTTCATGTACTGTATGGGATAGTCTTGTGCTGTTTTATATAAAACACTATGATCTGGGAGGAACATTGTCTTGTTTCATTTTGTGAAAGTTGTATAAGATCGAAATGACTTAAGTCTGACTCTAAAAACCATTTTATGTGTTGGCTTTTTACTGAAGCTTCCTATTTACCATCTTAACAGTTAACCCGTTCAGAGGCCCATGAAGATAGCACAGTTACCAGTAAAATCTGCAAAGCTGGGATTAATACAAATTCGAATGATTAGTGCATTAACTAACTGAGCTATCACTCCAGCTAGTTCCCTTAGCAGATCACGGTCCCAAAAGAAGACCGTCCTCTTCGATCTGGGCAGTTCAGAATATACATCCCCCTGTGCGGCATCCAAGCACCCTGGGGTCTCAGACGTTACATACCGCCACTGCGGTGAGCCGTCGGCTCAAAAACTGCTAATGAGGCTTGAGCTATAAAACCTCCTTTCCACGTAGCCCTGGGCTTACCCACAGGAATCATTATTTTAACATGAACTCATTGCCTGTGTTACTGTGCAATTTACTACCGTGCAGACTCATTTGCTTGCGCCGCTCGTAGACAGGAGAGGAATCCTGCTGCTGCTGTCAAGCCTTCCATTGATTCAAGGATCGGTGAATGATGACATTAGTAAACACAGCTCTGCAAGGTGCAGGACATTCAACGGAAAAGGCACACAAAAAAATGAAAAGGTCTGCCTGCTGCCTACAGCATCAAAAGCCTATAAAGGAAAAAAGAAAACGTCATTGTATTGGCTGTGAAACGCGTAGGGATTTCTGGATTTTTGAAAGAGGAGGTTACAGAGAAACAGATCTATCAGGTCCTTTTGCATTTTCTTGTACTGAAACTGTTAAGTAATTCTCTATCCGAAGGAATACGTTTAACCCCTTGCCGAAGGGGGTCTGGCGGGAGGCAATGGGCTTAAACGATGGGGGGGGGGGAGGCACAGCACTTCCTGCGGCTTTCTGGCAACTCCTACAGTCCACCTCCATTCCCTGTAGCCAACTCCCTAGACTTTAATGGCTCTGGTAAGATGACACCATGCCTTGTATCAATCCCACTGTATATTCGTACCGGCTGGGTGGAGTAGAGGTAACATCACTGCTCTGCGTGGAGAGAGCCTGTGGAGACATGGGTTCGATCCCAGCAAGAGCACCTCTCCAGTAAGTGTCCTTGGGCAAGACACCTAACAGTACATACTTGCCACCCAGGACATACGTGAAAATGAGAGAGATCTCAATGTATCCTTTCTGGTAAAATCCTTTCTAAAAAAAAATATATTGTAGTGGTTGTAGTGCAAGAATGGTAAGGGTGTCATAAGCTGGCCGTAGTCGAGAGGTTTCTTCCCTGACCCTTTAACTTCATAACGTTATATTGGTTGTATGAATATATATAATTTATTTTACAGGTACAGTTTGACATTAAGAAAAGCCCAGAAAACCCAAAAGCGTTGGGTAAAGCTGAAATTCTCGTGCTTTTCCCAAGTAATCTGTGGACTACCCAACCGCCCTTGGGTAAAAGTGATCAAAATGGTTTAGGGTTGGGGTTAGTGTTAGGGTTGGCCATGGATATGGGTAATACTAGGTTTTGGCTCAACTGTAAGCTACTTGAAACTCTTTGAAAACTCATTACCCAGCAGCGTTTGGGAAGATCACATTTACCCGGGTAAATGCCGAAGTACACATACACACTTTTCCAGTCTGTTCAAACTTGACTAACCTTTACAAACCATTTCCTGTTTTGACAGATACAGAGAAACGCATATTCGGTTCTGTTTGACGAGACGTTTTCCATTCCTCTCGACCCATTGGCTCTGGAAGAGAACAGCCTGCGATTCTCTATTTTTGGAATCGATGTAGACGAGCGAAACATCAGCACTGGAATAGCAGAACTGAAGCTATCTGACCTGGATTTGGCACTTCGGCCATTTAATACGTGGATTTACTTACAGGATGTCAACAAGGTCAGTGATCTAGCCTTTAGCATGCAGATACCGTACAGAAAAACAGGCTGTTAAAGGTCCCTCCATTTCCTTGTGCTTATAGCAAAGTTATCACTCAAGGAAGATGGTTGTAATGTAGATATTTTAAGACACTTTGGGGTGGTATATGTAAAGATTTTGTCGATGAGAGCGAAAGGCTGCATAGATCCATCAATCTGAAAATATATCTTGGCACAAAAGGACCAGTCTTTTGTTGTGGAGGTTGTGGGCAATTCATTCTTCTTCATATGTACATCTACTTTTCGATTCTTACTGTATAATTCTGCAGACTTATCCAAGAACTCCCACTAAGTTGAGATCATCCAACTGTATATATTTAAGCATGAAAATGAGAACAAAAAATATCTGATGGTAGAGGGAGATTCCTACAGCACCTCCTCTTATGTTGAGCACATCACATCACAGCAAGTGCTGCACCTAGCCACCGATTTCTGTTCTGCACGTGTACATCCTTGGCCCCACATAAAGAAGTCTGGGCTCATAAGATTGGGAGACTGGGTGGCCACAGATTCTTGGAAACATCATAGTCCTCAAAAAAACCCTCTGGATTGTAGCCATTGACTTACGTGTTGTGCGTCATGTCGTGCCATCTTGCTGCAAGTAACCTGGTGTGTGTCTGTTATAAAGTGTACGCTACTTTGTTCAGTGCTACTTTGACAGTGCTATTCTCAAGGCTGTGCTGTTGTCAGCACTGTGGTGCCACCTACTGGCCATGTCCTGCACGTGCTGTGATGGGTTGTGCTCAACATAAGAGGATGTACATTTTCTGAAACTCTCATTAATTTCCGTTGAAACATTTGCGATCTATATTGAAACTTTGGGTTCGAGTTTATGTGAATCCCCCTGTATATTTGGCTGCAAGTCCATTTGTTGTTTACATGACTTTCAATGTCACAGTCCAGACTGCACACTTGGTTCAACTTTGATCTCATTTGGCAGACAGTGAATTAATCTCACCATAGAAGAACTGTATCTGCTTGGTATTATGAGCTGAGTTCAGCCCAGACAAGACAGACTGACAGCACTACATGAACCAGAATAACTGTGCACCAGTCTTCACTGGCCTCTGACCAAACTGGGCAAATGTCTGGTTATGGGCTTAAGGTTTGTCATGGGATCTCCCCAATTAGACCATTCTCAGTCTCCTAAATTCACCTTAAACGCTAATTCTAAACTTTGTTTACTTTACTTTGGATCTGAAGATGCTAAATACCATTCCTGATGTCTAAGACATAAGAATCCGGTGGCTGATCTTGGAACCTCAGAGATCTCAAACTAAGTGCCCTATGATGATCACCTGGTCTTGAAGTTACACGATGAAAACGTTTTCGTCTCGAATTTTCTTTTCTACTGATTGTTTACTTTGCTTGACCGGCAGATTGTTACATCATGATCATTTGAAAGCCTTGTTGCATAAACTGTTGCTATTACATTTCAGGCCCAGGACTCTGTGGGGGAAATTCTCCTATCTCTGAGTTACCTTCCCACCGCTGAGCGCCTCACTGTTGTGGTCGTTAAATCGAAAAACTTGGTATGGACAGAAGGGAAGCAAACAGCAGGTAATATTAACAGTTGACGACTTCCATTCTCTAAGCATGCACTGAAAGAGGCAAGTTTTAGATGACACGATTCATTGAGGTATGAAGGGTTTTTCCAATTTATCCATATTGGCTTTCCATATGTAAATTAACTTGGAATAAAGGGCCACTACCACCATAAAATTAAATTTATTTTATGTTGCTGATATTTTAGATTCTTAGATGTGTTTTCATTTTCTTTTAAGAAAATATTTTACTCTAGATGTATCACTGGGTGCATCCATTGTGTGATATTTTGTGTTGTAAACTGCCCCCCCCCCAGTATCTTTCCAACATTTGCTCTTCACTGTGTGGCTTTGGTCATAGAATGGAGTGAATGGGTCAGTCACTGACTCAAATAATTGTTTTGTGTGAGATGTATTCAAAGGACATCATCAGGGGGTAGATTAGAAGTCTTTTAAGCTCCCTGTCATATCTCATTCAGCTGCCATCTCTTATCTCGGGAAGCTTGGAGAACACAATAGCCACTTGCAGCTTTATCTAAAAATTCACTCCTCCACTCCATTGACTATTAAATACTGTAGAAGATAAACCACAGCAGTAATGTAAAACGTTTGCACAGATTTTGGTAAATGGTGCATGTGACGAGGCAATTTGATCTTGGGGTACATGAACCTAAAGATGCATTTGGGAGGTGCAGACCTGATGTTTTATATTGTTTCCCTGCCCTCTCCTATGTTGAAGTTACCTGTACCTACAATTCTAGGAGCAGGGTGATTGTGGTGTTTGTGTTATGTACTGTATGAATACTATTATTAATATTGTTTTTGTCTATATTTATCTGTTACTATTGTTTAAATGATTACTGTGTGGGTCACTGTAGCCTTTTCCAGCTCCCCCTATATATAATCTGTTTACATTTGTGACAGATTATTGTACCTGTTATTGTTCTATTGCTCTGCTTTGTTGGAATGTTGCGCAATGCGTCTTGGTGTCCACAGTTAATTCCATTATCTGTCCCCTTCTAATTATATTCCACACACCAAGACACAAGGGAGGGATTTCTGAGGTAGCACAGCAAGATTCCAGAGTGTCATTTTCCATTGGCCGCTAGGCCTTTCCTGGCACTGTATATATTTAGCTCACTAAAGACTCAGTCCTGACTGTTCTAACCCCAAGATCTGCATGCTGTCTCATTTCTGGGGAAGGCTATCCCTGTTCTTTCAGTGTACCCATCCTTAAACTTCGGCTAAGGGCTGGAGAAAGGAAGGCCCTAAGCCCTGCTTTGGGAGGGTTGAAGTCGCCCTCCATGAGGCGTCTCCCTCAGAGGTCAGAGTGCACAGAGTGTCCCTTTAAAATTTTCCAAATAATGACATATTTTTAACACTTTTAAATGAATAACAGTAGCTAAGCTTGTGTGCAATTCCATTTCCTCTAACCCTCTGCAAAACGATCTCAAATATCACCCTCAACACTGAGCATAGTGGCACTGGCTTCCTCAACCTGCTGTGTAGCCGTAAGATATGGAGCAGAAGGTTAATGTCCACTGGCTTCTGTAGGCTGCTGTAGAAAATCTGTTAGAGTGTGAGCTCACTTGAGCAGAGTACTCTTTTCCTATCATTCTCAATGTTACAAACTTGGCAGTAACATGGTTTATTATGTTTGTCCTATCCATTGTACAGTGATGCAGAACATGTAGTTGTAAATCCTTGTAGGCAGAAATTAGTAAAATGGGTTGAGTGCGTTTTGTATTTTGGGGGGGGAGGGGTTTGGAACATTTTGCATATAGTAATGAGAGATCTTGATGATGGGACCCGAGTCTAAACATGACATTAATTTATATTTCATACACAGAGCCTGAGGGTCATTTTATAAAAATTCTTTATAATTTTGTCCCCCGCTGCATTAAGGCAAGTGTGGAATTTTCCATTTGTGGCTTCTGGTCGTTGCGCAATGGAATATTTCACATTTCGGATAAGGATTACTCCTATTGCAGTTTTAAATTGCTTTAATGTTTGCTTTTATCAGTCTGATTTTATTAAAGTGCATCTATCTTGCCCAAACCCTTCTGGCTCATTTGACAGAGAATCACTCCCCTTATATACACTATATTGCCAAAAGTATTTGCTCACCTGCCTTGACTCACATATGAACTTAAGTCACATCCCATTCCTAATCCATAGGGTTCAGTATGACGTCAGTCCACCCTTTGCAGCTATAACAGCTTCAACTCTTCTGGGAAGGCTGTCCACAAGGTTTAGGTGTGTGTTTATGGGAATTTTTGACCATTCTTCCAGAAGTGCATTTGTGAGGTCACACACTGATGTTGGACGAGAAGGCCTGGCTCTCAGTCTCCGCTCTAATTCATCCCAAAGGTGTTCTATCGGGTTGAGGTCAGGACTCTGTGCAGGCCAGTCAAGTTCATCCACACCAGACTCTGTCATCCATATCTTTATGGACCTTGCTTTGTGCACTGGTGCACATTCATGTTCCCACAAAGTTGGGAGCATAGAATTGTCCAAAATGTCTTGGTATGCTGAAGCATTCAGAGTTCCTTTCACTGGAACAAAGGGGCCAAGCCCAGCTCCTGATAAACAACCCCACACCATAATCCCCCCCCCCACCAAACTTTACACTTGGCACAATGCAGTCAGACAAGTACCGTTCTCCTATATAAGAAAAAATGTGGTACAGAGTACTTAGCTTTAGATGTTGGATCCGCTTCTCATGGAGGTATTCCCACTCTTCTCCAGATAAAGGACACAGATGAATAGGTAGAGAAGCTGGAAATCCTTGTTGATTCTGGGTGGGATGAGCCCAAGTAGAAAGTGTGGAGATCGAGAATCTTCAGAAAGCTTTTTCAAAAAGCCCAAGAGAATGATAGGGGGATCTCGCCTTTCCCCCTGGCTGCTGGTTGGCTCTGTGTTTCCACACAGCCCTTCCACGCGGCTGGAAACAGGAAGACTACCGTTCTCCTGGCAACTGCCACACCCAGACTCGTCCATCAGATTGCCAGATGGAGAAGCGTGATTCGTCACTCCAGAGAACGCATCTCCACTGCTCTAGAGTCCAGTGGTCGTCTGCTTTACACCACTGCATCCAGCGCTTTGCATTGCACTTGGTGATGTATGGCTTGGATGCAGCTGCTAGGCCATGGAAACCCATTCCATGAAGCTCTCTGCACACTGTTCTTGAGCTAATCTGAAGGCCACATGAAGTTTGGAGGTCTGTAGCGATTGACTCTGCAGAAAGTCGGCGACCTCTTCGCACTATGCGCCTCAGCATCTGCTGACCCTGCTTCGTCAGTTTACGTGTCCTACCACTTCGTGGCTGAGTTGCTATCGTTCCCAAACACTTCCACGTTCTTATAATAGAGCTGACAGTTGACTGTGGAATATTTAGGAGCGAGGAAATTTCACGACTGGATTTGTTGCACAGGTGGCATCCTATCACAGTTCCACGCTGGAATTCACTGAGCTCCTGAGAGCTACCCATTCTTTCACAAATGTTTGTAAAAACAGTCTGCATGCCTAGGTGCTTGATTTTATACACCTGTGGCCATGGAAGTGCTTGGAACAGCTGATTCTGATTATTTGGATGGGTGAGCGAATACTTTTGTCAATATAGTGTATGTGCTAGCATTTTTTTTTTTTTTTCATTTTGCTAACCTATATATTTTTTTAAAAATGAAGTTCTTTCATTTTAAAGTTGGAATGTCTTCCATGTGACTGTGGCATGCCACAGGAGGTGGGGGCTCTGACCACAGAGCAGTCCTACAGGACAGTCCTCCAACACCAAGGGAGCCTGGCACAGGTTTCATGGTCAGTCTGTTCAAATATAATATATAAAGTAGAATATCTTCGAAAGATACTTATTTAAAAAAAAAAGACACCAGTGAAAACATTGAATAAAAATCCTGAATATATTAACAATTTAAACAAGAAATCTAGATATATTAAACACTTGTGAAAATTTGCTGTATGTGTGTGTATATATATATATTGAACACTCCTTTAATAAGATACTGCATTAAATTGAATAATCAGACGCTGTGTATCGAGCCTGTTTAATAAAGAATAATTCTCTTCGCAGACCCGTTTGTGAAGGTTTATCTCCTACAAGAAGGCAGGAAGATCAGTAAGAAAAAGACGGCGGTGAAGCGGGATGACAGGAATCCTGTTTTTAATGAAGCCATGATATTCTCCGTTCCAGCCATCGTGCTGCAGGTGAGTCATCGCATCCAATTGTGTTTTCGGTCCACGGCCTCTGGATCGGTGGTGTAATTAGGAGATTAAACATGTTTTAATGATTGTGGCACGAGTTAATCCGTTGATTTGAAAATGGCAGCGCAAATAAAAAGTGAAAACGTGCTCTATGATTCGGTTTTTCTGAGAGATGATGGATTTATTCAGTAACCCTTTGAGCGGTAGATAGGTATGCAGCAAATTACCGCACAAGCAATATGCCGCAGCTCAGACATGAATGTTTGCCTTCACGATGAAACCTCTACTCCTGCTGGGAATCTGACTTAACCCTATATTTTTTTATTTTTTTATTAATTATTTAATTTTTAAAACCGGGAGGAAAAAGAAGGGTTAAACTTAAGCCCCTCTGCATTCCCACCTCCTGTTTTAACCCTTTAGACAAAGCACCTGCTCTCAGTGGGCGGAATCAGCCCTCCGAACCCACTTTTGGTGGGAGGAGAGGAAGCGGGGAGCACAGCATTGTGATTACTCAGATAAGAATGGACGCACTGCATGGCGTGTCCCTTTTAATGTGTTTTTTTATTAGGCTGACCCTATTGAATACTTTGCAGTTTACTATATGTTTTTCGCAAACATCATATATTCGTGGGTATTGAGAGAATGTTGCAAAGTATGTGTCCGTCCGTTTACAAAGAAATAAATCTGAGTGCAAACCGCGTACTCTGGAGCAGTTATTGTAACTCTTTACATGAGATTCTTTATCAATAGTGCTGCATCTAAAAACGGTTTCCAAACTTTCCACACACAAAAAGCTCCATGGCATGAAAAGGCACAGCGCCTTGTAAAGTTGAGATATTTCACAGCTGATGTATATAATGCAGCTTGTGCGTAGAATATGGAATATTATGCTTTTAAAGCCTTTCTAGTTAAAACTGTCTGCTCCTGTAATAATCTACAAAATTGTTCTAGTTCTAACGGAATCTAACAAAGTGGGTGATTGTTCCTGCTCCTTTGTGCTCCAGTGCTTTGAGCAGCATCTATTCACCCACCGAGCACTGTATTCAGCAAGCTTTGTAACAGAGCAGCAGTCCACACATTGAGCTGTCGCCACAAAAGCCAACGTAAGCCGTCTAAGAATAAAATTGTAGCTGATCTTCACTTAAAGGGATGCACTACTGAAAAGTAACAGCCCCGCTTATCCCCTTAAATAATTGGGCATCTCCACAATTATTTTTTTGTTTTAGGTTAGTTACCGTTACAGTCATTTCTATAGCACCAGCGGATTCTGTAGCGCTTTACAATGGGGAGCACAAACATGAGACACAATAATGATATACAGTTGTGTTCAAAATTATTCAACCCCAATGCTGTAAAGGGTTTTAGGGAATTTAGTGTACATTTGTAATTGTATTCAGAATGAAATCCTACAAGGACTTTTTAAAGAACCATATGCAACTAAAATGACATCAATTGGTTTTGTAATACAGTAGTAAATGTTTCTTTTGTGAATTCTTCATTGACACAATTATTCAACCCCTTAAAGACTACCACTCTGAAGAACAGAGGTTCATTCAAGTGTTTTCAATCAGGTATTGAAAACACCTGTGGATGTCACGGAGCAGCAATAAAGCATAATAAGCACCAATTAGGCAGCTTTAAAATGACTGTGATACTCAGCTCCTTCTAGACATTTACTGGTGTGGTTACAAACATGGTGAAGTCAAGAGAATGGTCCAGGAAGACAAGAGAAGAGGTGATTACTCTTCACAGGAAGGGCAATGGCTATAAGAAGATTGCAAAGATGTTAAACATACCAAGAGAGACCATAGGAAGCATCATTCGCAAATTCAAGGCAAAGGGCACTGTTGAAACGCTACCTGGTCGTGGCAGAAAGAAGATGCTGACTTCGACTGCTGTGCGCTACCTGAAGCGTAGAGTGGAGAAAAGTCCCCGTGTGACTGCTGAGGAACCGAGAAAAGATTTGTCAGATGTGGGTACTGAAGTTTCAGCTCAGACAATACGGCGCACACTGCGTAATGAAGGCCTCCATGCCAGAACTCCCAGGCGCACCCCCTTGCTGTCTCCAAAGAATAAGAAGAGTCGACTGCAGTATGCCAAAAGTCATGTGGACAAACCACAGAAGTTTTGGGATAGTGTTCTGTGGACTGATGAAACAAAATTAGGACTGTTTGGGCCCATGGATCAACGCTATGTTTGGAGGAGGAAGAACAAGGCCTATGAAGAAAAGAACACCTTGCCTACTGTGAAGCATGGCGGGGGGTCAATCATGCTTTGGGGCTGTTTTGCTTCTGCAGGTACAGGGAAGCTTCAGCGTGTGCAAGGTACCATGAATTCTCTTCAGTACCAGGAGATATTGGATGACAATGTGATGCAGTCCGTCACAAACCTGAGGCTTGGGAGACGTTGGACCTTTCAACAGGACAATGATCCCAAGCATACCTCCAAGTCCACTAGAGCATGGTTGCAGATTAAAGGCTGGAACATTTTGGAGTGGCCATCGCAGTCACCTGACTTAATTCCGATTGAGAACCTCTGGTGGGACTTAAAGAAAGCAGTTGCAGTGCGCAAGCCTAAGAATGTGACTGAACTGGAGGTTTTTGCCCATGATGAATGGGCGAAGATACCCGTAGATCGCTGCAAGACACTTGTGTCAAGCTATGCTTCACGTTTAAAAGCTGTTAGTACAACATCCTTTTACAGTTATAAGTACTAAGAGTGAATGTCACTTGGGGGTTGAATAAAACTGATAATGATGTGAGCACAGAAAAGACATTTGTGGTTATTTCATTATAAATGTTATGTTATATTTGTCTGACCTACACATGCCTCTTTGATTTAATTGTAAGCAAGATGACTGAATGATCAAAATCAATGTCAAACTGGCCAAAACACTCAATTTCAGTGGGGGTTGAATAATTTTGAACACAACTGTATGAGGAAGAGACAGCCCTGCCCCCAGGATATCTGTTCTGCTAATACAGCACTTTATACAAGTGCTCAGCCAGACATCCCGTGAGCTTACAATCTAAGGGACTGAGGCATGAGAAACAAATGGGAGCAGAGGGAAGGTGGAGCTGGTGGCCAGAAATAATATAGCAGGGATTGCATGGGAAGGACCAGAAGCTTGGGCTTAGTAAGGGTAATCAGAGAGAGAAGTGGAAACAACTGGAAAGTTTAGATATTGATACAGAAAGGAGAGGTGAAATATAGGACCAGACCTGGGTGGGAGGGTGAAATGGCACAGTGGAAAAATGGAGTTCAGTCTGTGAGTGTGAGGTAGATGCTGTATGGAAAAAATAAAACAGTGAGATTTAGGAAGAGTGACCTAAAGCATTAAAAAAAGAAATCTAAACTTGCCTCTAATGCAACCCATAGCATCCTCTGACCGAAAGCAGCGGACCAATGGGAGCGATTTGGCAATATTAAAGGGAATCCCTTAGGCCAATCCTGCAATATTCTGTTTGTTCGTGTATACAGAAATGTTTTTTCCCTTTTTTTTACTTTTTTCTATTGTTTAAGGATGCAAATAGGGAAATTTTAAAAGTGTCTACCAGAGAAAATTGCATAGGTGAATATACATAAATCCAAAATATCATTAAAGATATAAACTTGTTCTTCAGGTCCTTCCAATGATTCCTGAAGAGGGGACATAGGCCAAAGAAGCAAACAATTGTGCAGTACTTGGCAGTACTGGCCCCTGCTTGTCCCCTATGGGGTACTTACTAGACTCAGAGCCTCTTCTCCCGGCACTGAGGATAGATGGCCTGTGAGACCCTTAAGGTGGCTTCCAACCTTCTTTCACCGCGTAGAGTCCCTGGATACCAGTACAATTGATCAAGGGGAAGAAAAAGCCTGGATCCGGTACTAGTTAGCAGTGTCAAATTTATTCATAAATAAAACAAATAAAAACAGTTTAAAACAAAATTGAAAGTTACATAAGTCCTGAGACGCGTTTCGTCAGTACAGTCTGGCTTCATCAGTCCGTAAATGTAATGGGAGCAAGTTGTCCTTCCAACACCCTGCGCAGGGTCACGTTCCTCTCCATGGAGTCCTATGAAGCCGTTATCAGCGGCCTATATGAGCGGCTCTCTAATTTTCCGACTTGAGGCTCCAATACGTTGGTTTTGGTCAGACTAGAGAAGTTAATAGCAAGCAGTAAATGGATAACCGCTCGCACACTGTTACCAATTTGTGAGCCACTGTTAATGGTTATGTAGGAATAAAGCCACCACTGCAGAGAACTTAAAGGACATATGAATCGATGATTTCCAAATTAGTTGAGACACTTTTTGGTCTGGAATAGCTTTCTGCAGTTACTGTGAAGGCTCCTTCTTCAAATTGAGCAACTCCTTTTCCAGTTGAGTCAGTGCTGGGGTGCTGCCAGAGTGCAAAAACACATGAGTCGTTAAGTAGTGGTAGACCCCCCCCCATCTCCATTCAGATTTTATTTGCAAAACCCCTTCACCAGCAAACATTCAAAAGCTTCTGCTACAGCCCTGGAAATGGCCTTAAATGAGCACACTATTAAAAATTAGTTTCCCTTTTTTGCCCTTAAATAATTGGGCAGATCCTGCTGACAGCTTCTTTCTCCCCCACCCAGGTAATTTTTGCTCTCCTTTTGTCCCTCGCCACGCGCAGGTCCTCTTCAGCTCAGACTCCCGAACCTGGAAGTCCGAGGCTTTTCTGCACAATTTGCGCTCCTATGCTACTTGCGTAGTGTAAGACCTGCAAATTGTGCAGCGCTACCAGACTTGCGCATCTTACGTACACAAAAAACTCCTGGATGACTTCTTGCAAAAACAAATTATTAAGGGTTATAATGTTTAATATGTGGGTAAAAACTGCTCAATCCAAGGAGAAATCTGACGCCATTCTGGAGTCAAGAAGGAATTTTTTCCCAGTGTTACATATTCGGCGAGAGCTTCAGACTGGGTTTTTTTTTGCCTTCTTTTGGATCAACGGCAGTAGGTGATGTGCAAAAGGCTGAACTTGATGGACGCACGGATTTATTCCAGCCTATGTAACTATGTATCTATTTAACTATGTAAATTCTGTAGCACCTGCTCAGTGTTCCGTGCATGCGCAGATCTGATCCATTGGCTACCGTGATCGGTCTCGGAGAGAAGGATGTTGGCACGCTGTCTGCAGGCTGATGACCGATCTGGTGGCAGCTTGGAAATTCACACAGGGTGGAGAGGAGAAAAGCCCACCACTTCCCCCAGCAACTACACCAGATGAGGACAGCGGGGGGGGGGGGGGTGGCACTCCTCACATCCTGACCGCTTTCCTCATCCAGATCACTCAGTGTCTCCTTTAAAATGCTAGAGTCGGTAGACTAGTCTTGATTGTCATAGTTTACCTGGCCTGTATGTAACGAAATGTCAATGTTGAATTACTACCCTCGATCCTGTGTGTTCCAGGAATTATCTTTGAGGATTACAGTGGCAGAATGCTGCGATGACGGAAGAGCGGAGAACATTGGACACGTTATCATCGGTCCTGCAGCAAGTGGAATGGGCATGACGCACTGGAACCAGATGCTGGCAACGCTGAGGAAACCAGTGTCTATGTGGCACCAGGTTAGAAGGAATTAGGAGCGTCCCTGTCCACATGCGGAGAGTATGGATTCATTCTGCAGTAACGGGATGTAGACACACCATATTGATGCTTAATCCGCGTATATCGACTCAGGAGCAGCACCTCTGCTAGAACGCTGGGATATCATCATTTTCTATAGCTATGTGATCAAGCAATTAATATTGCGATACCTTGGTCGGCTTGATGGAGTACATCACCGTGAATGGCTGGACTATTTATGGCCATGGAGACCTGGAGTGAGAGACTCCTGCCCAAGCCAGGATGGGGTAACAGTGTTACGCACTATTTTGTGTATGAATATGTAAATATGTATTGCATGGTGCCTAAACGTGACGCAAACCAGAACTTTGGGAAGGCCATTTTTTTTTTTAAATATCCATTAAATCATTCTCTATTGAACCCTTTCACTACCAGGTGGTTTTCAATAAAACCGCTGGCAGGATCTGGGGTTTCTAGGATTTTTTTTATCAAATACCTTCATTTACCCCATAAAATCAAACCTACATACTTACACACCTACCTTTACCTCTCTCCCACGTCACTGTCTGCAGTGGATTCAGTCCTGCTGAGCGTCCACCATATTTGACAGACATGGGGGATAATCTGGCTCCCTCTGCTGGTGGCGAATCCTCTTCTAGCGCAGAGGCAGCACATTTTTGACATTCAGCAAAATGAGAAACACACTCCATCTTTTCTTTTACCTGGCTGCGCCGTCCAAGGACTCCTCCAGTTTCCAAAGTATCAACCAAGACGCGATAGACGCGTTACACTAGGATTTTTAAAAGGAGTAATATTTTATTCGACGGAATGTGGCCCTTGGTAACCCTTTGGAGACCCCCGCTTTAGAAATCTATACAATTCCTCGCGTTCATTCGAGTATATACTATGAGAAATGAAATAAAAATCAACCATAGTTCCTATAGATCAGGGCTGGCAAACTCCGGGCCCCAACACGTTGCTGAACTAAAGCTCCCATGATTCTCTGACAATAAAATATTGTAGGCCGTTAACATCTAGGGACGGAGTTTTCACAACCTTGCTATACATGAAGTATGTAAATAATGAGCTCTACGAACACGTCAAGCATAGTGAAAAAAACGACACTGAACCCTAAAATAAGTGGAAAAACCAGCTTAACATACGGTTAGTTATTCTAAAAGCACTACCTTTAATTCAAAAACTGTGTGTAAACTCGTTACCTTGTATGTAGGAGGCTAATCCGTATGACTGGCTTAATTAACTGCTCGATTAATTAGGCCTGCAGACTCTATAAAATATATATATATAATCTGTCTCCAATGAGCTCATACCACCTGTTTTACAAGAAAAAAGAAACCACTTACCACATCCAAACCCAAAACCGACAACACGATAACAACATGTACGGAGCTGAATTCAGGGCGTCATTTCAGACGGGACAACTTTATAAAAAGTTGTTGTTTTAGAAATGTTCGGTACTTACACATGCACCTGTGACAATCACATTCTGAAGTACAAAAAACGGTTGATTGTATTCGCCGGATGAAAAGAAGATCCACCACTTTAAAAAGGTATTGAGCTCACTTTAATGTTTCACTAATATTGAAAAAAATGAATATATTGTGCATGTGCAGATGTAAACGATCAAAGTCGATGTGCCGGCGATAGGAATTCTTCCCTTGACGTAAAACAATAAGGTTTTAGTGCACTTCAGATTGATTTTGTATTGTGGTGTTACTTTACCGGTCGCTAGGTTGTGAGATCACGTTATGTCTGGTTTTGAGACGCGCTCTGCCCGCGAGCTTCAAGAATAACTCCAAAACCTGTGGTCTTTCTACAGTCTAAGGCTGGGGTCAGACGAGCGCACTATGTGTGCCCATACTGACGTGCCTCCCGGCATCTGTCGCATCGTTGTGACGCTTCAACGGGCTGGCCACATGCTGTTGCGTGCGCACGTTCTGAAAGCCTCCTCGTCGAAACACTACGACGCGCGTTCGACGGGGCTGCAAAGCACGATGCTCCATAGGGGGAATTGAGCCTTGCAGCGCTGAGCACACTAACTGCGCTCAGTGAAGTGGCCAGACGGGCGTCAGAGTGGAAGGAACGTCCACTCTCACGGACGTTCCTTCCGCTCGTCTGACCCCAGCCTTCAAGCACACCTGTCATACTTACATCCATGGCAACGCATCAATCTGAGGTTTCGACACGAGCTGCTGCTCTTTACCTGCTGGACGAGCGCAGAAAAGAAGACATACAGGCGATGGCGTCGCCCCAGGTGACTGTCAGGTGCCTTTAATGCTAATACCATAGACCGGTGCTTCCCAACCGCGGTCTCAAGTACCCCCAACAGGTCATGTTTGCAGATATCTGAAGCACAGCACAGATGATATGATTTGCTGCTCAGTGATTGCAGGATTCAGTCTGCATTTCCCCAAGGTAATCCTTAAAACCTGGCCTGTTAGGGGGACTTGAGGACCACGGTTGGGAACCACTGCCATAGGCTGTATTCCAATCGTGGAGTAAATGTAACCAGAGCTGTTGTAAACTTGGCAACCACATAGACTATAATGGCTCTGGTAGGTTTACACCAGGCTTGCAATACAGCCCCATGTTGGTCCATCGTATAGAAAGCAGAAAAAAGAACAACTACAGTTGGCTACGTCTTAAAGTGAACCTGTACCAGCCACATTCACTTTCCCTATGGTGGCCAATAAGGACAGGGGACCGCAAAAGTAGCCCTGCAGAGGTTTTGGAACTAAACTTCTCCCATGATGCTCAGGTACTCATTAGATTGGCAGGGTCATGGCAAATTTAGTGGAAAAAACATCTGGAGGGTCAAGGTTGCCGACCCCTGAATCAGGGGATAGATATTGCTAAAGATCAAGGTTGGCAGGTTTCAGCACCGGCTGCCGCCATTGTCCGGCTTCATGGAGGGCTCTTAGAGAGGGACATTGTGCTGTGGGTTTGGCCTGCAGTGGTGGCATCGACACACTGACTCGTCTCTCAGCGTGCCAAGATGCTGCCACGAGCGAGCAGCGAGCGGAGGGATGTCCTGTAGGACAGCTCGTCCGTTCACAGCTGTCACGCACTCTGCTGGAAGAGAGTGATGGAAAAACTTTGAAACGGAATAACTCAGGAAAATAAAATGCCACACCATATAAAAAATGTTTTTAACACATGTATAGAGAGGGATTCCTTATTGAAGGAGCCTAACGTGCGTTAGACGTGACCAGTGGTGTGTGTATAGAAAGCGGAGATTCAGGGGATAAAGAACCCCCTGCCTCCACTGTTAAAGGGGGCTTTCCAACATCATGAGGTTGGTGGACTAAGACGAGTCGCCCTGCTCAGGCTAGGGTCAGACTAACGCATTTTTCACGTTGTCCGTGAAAATGTGCGTTCGAAGAATGGACGTATTTTTTCACGGAATACGCAATAGCGGTCATACGATGCGCAGTTTCATCCGTGATTTTGTACGGATCTTCAATAAAACACTTTGTGCATCTGGACGTTATGTTGGCCGGACATTAGCAGCGTCTGACGTCTCCTAATCACACACACACGCCTCTAGCGGACGCAGCGCACTCTGTACGTCAGTACTAGTGGTTTAACGTTCTCGAAAAAATGCGTTCATTCCACTTGCGTTGCGCAGCCGGACTTTTGTGCGACCGTACTTCGTATATTGGCCGTCATTGCCCGGCATCTGCTGCTAGCACGGCCGTGATTAAGTGCGCCAGAACGCGCGTTCGCACTGCCTCAGTCTGACCCTAGCCTCAGAGTGACTCAGTGCAGTTCGATAGCCACCAAGTAAAAGAGCAGTCCATCACAGCGACTGAAAGGTGTGTCCTACACGTCATCCGCATCCTAGCGTGGACTATAAAGACGCATGGGACACGTCGTCAGCAGTGGAACGGTTAATTGAATACGGTAACGTGCTTTCGCATCGCTTGAATGTGCAGCTTTTTAAAAACGCGTTACCAGATTGTATGAGAGCCGACCTGAACGCACATTATACGGAGTGAACAAAGTCACAGTTAACCCCTTCACTACAGTGATTGAGGGCACCTTCTGGAGCCCAAAAGCAAAGTTCTAATGCCCAAGGTGCTAAAACTGGTGAAAATCGGGCAAGAAATGTCCTGACGTATCAGGCATTCCCCAGTCGACACAGGATGCAGTTCTAACTGCAGGAACTCAATTTGGCCAGTAGTTGGCGACATCTGCCTGCCAAATAGTTCATTACGGTAAGAAATACACTGGGAATATTAAAAAAAAAAAATTCCTGTAGAATTAAAATACTATTTTCCAAAAATCCACTGGATCCTGGTAGCTCACGTCTACTAGATCGAGGGACGGCATATTCAAATGTTAATCTCATTTCTCTCCCAGTTTGGCGATGTCCAGTCTAGTGGAGGGGATAGGAGGAACCTCTAGAACTGAAAAGAAGCTCATGAGATAATGTTTAAGGGTATATTTACTTCTGTTCTGTTTGTTGGCTTTCCTGTAGTAAAGAACGCGGCCGTTGGCAACAACAGTCACTATAAATCATTTTGCAGTCAGGAATATATAAAATAAAAAAAAATAAAAACTTTTAAAAAAGATTGTAACATCTACACGGGCAACATTTTAAAGAAAACCAGAAATTAAAAAAATATATATATATTTTCCAAGTGATTACTGGAATTGGTTTTGATATCACTTGTAATATAAATAATTGTATACTGAACTTAAGTCAATGATTATTACTATAAATACGAGAATCGATTATTTCCTACTTACTCTTCAATGCAATAATATAAGAAATGTGAAATACGAAGGAATCCTCTACAAAGAGAAAGGAACACTCGCAATCTGCAATTTCCATTTTTCTGCCAAGTTTACCAAATATAAAAAATGTTTCTTTCTTTTGCAATGTCAATAAAATCTATTATACAACACATTTTTATGTCTGTGTGTCCCAGTGTAAGTTGCTCAATAAAACGGAATTCCAGTGGTACGCTTTAATTACAGGTAAGCAGGGTTTTTCTTCTTTTCGTGCATAGGCCAAGCAGGACTGCAACTAGGGCGGCCGCATTTTTAGGTTTTACTCATTTCGGTGCTTTGCTTTTCGCCGATTTACTTTAATTTATTAAGATTCCATTTCACCGAAAATACAGTGAAATCACCATTTAGCAAATGGTCACCCATTTGCCGAAATTGGAGTCACCGAAGCAGGTAGATTTTGTCAAACTGCCAAATTGTGTCAAGAACCGGCGAATTAGCATCGACGAATTCCACCAAACTGAAGGAAAAAAATGAAGTCTCCTTTTCTCCTACTAGTTTAAAATCAATAAAAATGCAGTAAAAATGTGTCCAAATAATTAAAAAAAAAAAAAGGATAAAAAGGTCCTTTAAAAAAAAAAAATAATAATAATAAGCTCCGTTTTTTTAAAGAAAAAAAAAATATTTTGCAAGAAAACTTTAAAAAAAAAAAAAAAAAAAAGGTTTTTTTTGCAAAAAAAAAATAAAAGAATAAACAGGCTTTAATTTTTTTTTCCATATTACATTGAAACCTATGGGATTCACTTGTTTATATCTGACTAGAAATCAAGGCATTTCGGCAAAATTTCGGTGCAGTTCGGCAGTGTGTGAATAGAAGACCCGATAGTCTTCCACGGGACAATTTTGGTGCCGCCGAACTTCATTGAATTGTGACGAATTGCACCATATTTCACTGCCAATTCCCCTCTGTTTGGCGAATTGACAGCTTTGTGAACAGATGAATTGACCCGAAATTGCACGGATCGGTGAAATTCTGAGGTTAGCGAATAACCCCTTTAGTGTTTTCAGTGTCCTTTCTTTTAGAGATCCGATGTGTTTGCGGTGTGCGAGTGTACTACAGAGCTGCAAAGAGATAAAATTCCCAGCGATGAATCACTATACTTGGTACAGGGATACTGTGCTTTACAGCGTTTCACTCATACGAAGCTAAAGGAGCTCCAGACCAACTTCTGGAGCAAAGGTGGGCGTTACATTACAGCAGCACTTTTCTGATGCGTCTTTGCTTTGGTGAACATCTTTCTTAAAACCAGCAAGATTAGATAAACGGGTCACAGATTCTGCCCCCATGAGATGTAGATGGCCTACAACTCCCAGGATTCTTTGAATGAAATAGGTGGCCAGAGAATCATGGGAGTTACAGTTCCGAAACTTCTGGGGTGGCCAGAGTTTAAGTCATTCACATTCCACAGGGTATCTACATATTTACAGGAACAATCTAGGCACTGTGACCATTCCATGTTAAATGAATGGGCACACTGCCACAAATGGCTGATTCAGCCCTCTGAGTGCAGGGGTTTATATCTGGAGAGCTGAGCTGAGCTCAGATGACGCGATTTGGGGACCTTTTGGAACCAGTTCCCGCCAATGGCTGTCAATCTTGTCTGCACTGAAAGCCATTTAATTAGTTTCCAACCAAGTCACATCACATGCTGCAGCCTAAAGGAAGCTTGCTGCATGCCGCGTCTGGACCAGCACTTGTTTCCAGTTTAACTATGAAGGGTTAAAATAAGAGGGGGTTGTTAATGTTTAACCTATGCTTGCCCCTTCCTGTTATAACCCTAGAGCAGGACTGTCGAACTCACAGACCCCAGATGTTGATGCCTACAATTTCCAGAATTCTTTCAAGGCAATTTATGGCCAGGGAATCGTGGGAGTTGTAGTTCAGACACTTCTGGGGAAGCAGAGTTTGACAGTCCTGCCGAAGAACTAATGTCAGCAGCCTTGGCCCTCCAGATGTCTTGAAACTACATCTCGCATGGTGCTCGGTCATTCAGTAAGTTGACTGAGCATCATGGGAAATGTAGTTCCAAAACATCTGGGAGGGTCAAGACCGCAGACCACTGTATTAGACTAGATTTATAATCTTAAATGATTCACGGCTGAGCCTGTTTCTTTATTTTTAGTAAGACATACGGTAACCCCTGGTTTATATCCATGATGGGGGATGTACCTGCGTTTCCTTTTTAGGTTATCACACTTTAGGAGGAAAGCGTGGCCAGAAGCAACAAAAAGGATGAAAACCAGTAAGTCTTCAACAATTAGTGTGTTTAAAAAATAATTTATTGTATGACACGACCAGGCTTAAAGAGGTTGCTGGAGGGAAGGTACGACGACACCACATAATCACATTTCATAGCTTTTAGTGCCAAATCCATACATTCCTTACAATCAATATCAAGGTTATTCAGAGCGCGGTGAAAAGCAGGAGAATGACTGGAGAATGGAAAATTCTAGGTCTCTGAATAACCCTGTATGTGTCTAGGGAGAAAAGCACAAGGGAAGGACCTATGTGTTAACCTCTTAAAGACCACACATCATAAAGTGTTCAGATTGTGGCACCAAGACAATTGTTTTAATATCCAATCTTCAAAAGGTGGATTGTTGTCGCAGAACAATGCTGAACTAAGGTCCTCTAGGGGTTAATTTTATCCCCAGTTAATCATATGTATTGCAACATACTATCTTTTTCAGGTTAATCCATTTGATCATCCTCCGTTGTGTGGATTTGCTCGTCTGTGGGGTTACTCGAGGGATCATGCCAGATAACATTCACGTATGTCATATTTATTATTGCACTTATTTTTCCTTCTTTTTAATCTTCCTCTGATTCGTTAGATCGTTGATCTTCTTGTCCAATTTCCGGTGCAAATGAGCTTTTTTGGTTGGATCCATCGAGTGATCTTTCTGTCCGCTTCCAGCGTAGAGCACTCCTTCTCGGCTGATCCTCATTCGAGCGTTGGTTTTGGCCCTCTCCCCGCATCCATGAACCTGGAAAATCACCAACGGATTAGGGAACATAGATCTAAAAACGTAAGGTCTTGAAGGAGGGTAAGGGCCGTAGCGGTTCTGTAGCGCATTAAGTTTCCTGGGATGGGCAATATGTGGTCTCTATCATTTATTTGTGAAACACTGAGACTCCACAGCTCCATGAATAAACCACAAAATGACACGACCAGCCCGACAGAGACCAGAAGGTTTTGCAAGTCCTAGGAGCTTGCAATCTAAACTCTCTGCAGAGCGCGTCTGGCATTTTTTGCTTAGCTTTTTCCAGAAAAGGAAACTTTAAAAAGTAACATACTTGCAGCGACCAACGTTACTGCATTTGGGAAAATCACGTCTTTGCAGAGATCTCTTGGGTGGAATGTTTGCTTCACTTAGGGGCGTTTAATGTGTAACTATTCAAGGTGTAAATACGAGGGGTTAAGAATACTTCATCAATCCATGAAGAATACAAGACCCCACTACCAAATAGCACATGGATGCCGGATATGATTGCCAAGAAAGGATCCTTCATGACAACTGTTCAAGCGGTAATTTACCAGCAGATTAGCGTAGATACTCGAGTATAGTGCGACCCGAATATAACGCGATGGATAGAGATTTATTATGGAAATGAGAGAATATTCAAGACTCGAATAGAACGCGAGGAGCAAAATTCTAACATTATAAAAGTATACAGTACTGGGAAACCATTAACCCCTTAGTGACCGGGTGGTTTTACACAAATCCGTCCTTTAGTGACCGCTGCTGTTTTTACGTTTCCGCGCTGTTCGTGTTTAGGTCAAATTTTCCTCTTGCTCGTTTATTTCAACCCACACATATTATACACCCTTTTTCCCGCCATTAAATGGACTTTCTAGAAATGCCATTATTTACATCATATCGAATAATTTACTATAAAAAAAAATATGAAATAAAATGGTAAAAACACACTTTTTCGTAATTTAATCCCCAAAATCTACAACCGCAAAAAAAGACCCCGGCCAAATAGGTTCAAAATTTTGTCCCGAGACTAGAAATACCCAATTTTTACATGTGTTTGCTTTTTAACCCCTTCACTGCTGAGCCAGTTCACTTATGTGCGCTGCGCTCATTCTGACCATTTTGTGCTAATTATTTTGAGATGACAGCCTAGGTCCTATTTAATTAAACCCCCCCCCCCCGACAAAAATTTTTTTTTTTATTTTTTTTTTAAACCAAACCTGGTCATGTTTGGCATCATTGGAAAGGCCATGATCAGGCCTTTCAAATGATGTCAAATATGACCATCTAGCTGCCATGGATCGGGGGATCCTTAGGATCCCCTTATCTCTACATGGCAGCTAGATGGTTAACTGGCCCACTGACATCCTCACACATATGGTGAGGTTGTCAGTGGGTGGGGGGGGGGGGGGACCTGGAGGCTTGGCTGACATCCAAGATGTCAGCCCCCCTCCAGGTTCGAATCGCGTTTTGGCGCCAATTAGCGCCGAAACACGATTCGGTGGCAAAATCGTTAATGCTATACACTCCCCTTTTCAGCGGTGCAAAAAGCCTCTCCCTAGCTTCAATGGTTGGGGAGATAGAGGGCTCCGAAGGAGCCCCCCCCTCCCCTCCATTGATTTGCACGGGGACGCCTGTTGATGACGTCACCACGCAGCGTGGCGACGTCATCAACCTCGCCTGCCCATGTAAATCACATGGGCAGGCTTCCTCCCTGCCAGATCGCCGAGGGATCCAGTGAGGGAGGTAAGTATCGGAAGGGAGGGGGGTTAGGCGCCGCTGACGTACCCTGTACGTCCGCCGGTCTAAGGGAGACCCGTGGACAGGATGTACAGGGTACGTCAGCGGTCCTTAAGGGGTTAAAATCCTTCCAGTTTCTCTTAACACAGTCAGGCTTCCCCTCAGGCCAGGGTGCTCTGCTCTAGAATGATTGCAGTGGTTACTAAGTATGAAGCCGTCGGCCACCCTTCTTACTTGCGATAAGATGGCCGGCGGAGCAAGGTGACCAACACTGTGAATCATTCACCAATAGCCAGCACACTGGGAGGTGTTGTTTTCGGACCTCCCGCTCCAGCAGGCAAGCTCCTCCACCGCGTCGTCTGCCGATGCTCATGGATCCCAAGTCTCCCTGACTAAGTCAAGTTTTTTTTTTTTTTTTTTTTACATGCGATGCAGATGTCTCGAATATAAAGCGACCCCTCCAATTTTAAGGTAAATTTTTGTCACCAAAATCAAGTGGTATACTTGAGTGTCTACAAAACTAAATCAGGGTTATTCAGAGAGCGGTGAAAAGCAGCAGAATGACTGGAGAATGGAAAATTCTAGGTCAAAATAGCCGATTTATAAAGTGAGATAAATGGGAGAATTTTTCTGGTTTTGGCTATTTTGACCTAGAATTTTCACTTCTCCAGTCATTCTCCTGGTTTTCACCTCTCTGAATAACCCTGTATATATATATATATAACAAATTAAACACTAATTAGCTAATAAAAGATTACACATTTTCTAAAACTGTCAGGGAGTCCACATATTGTTTGTAAGGATCACTGTCCCATGCCAGCTTAACCCCTTCACTACCGTCTACACAGTGAGCAGTACCAGACACAGCAGTCAGAGATCATGTTAACACGATCTGGAGCCATGCTGTATCACTGCAAATTAAATTCATTTGTTGCAAACTAATTTCACTTTCTTTTTGGCTCCAGAAAACGCCCCTACGTTTTCAGCACTGTGGGCATGATGCCCAGGGTCCTAACACTTTTTAAAACCAGCTGGGAATGTATAATGACATCTCCCCAGCTGATCCTACAGGGAGACCAGCCTTGCAGTAACTCATTTTGGCCAGCAGATGGCTCAAAATGACATCTCCCTGCCAAATAGGAATACACTGAATATTCCCAAATACTTTTTACTGTATAACTTGGAATGACATTCTAGAACAACCACAGGTTCCTGATGTGGTTTTTGGGGAAAAAAATAAATAAATAAATAATCGCTTGGCAGTGAAGGGGTTAATAGCATATCTGCCTTTAATATGCTAATTATTCACGGCTTGTTGGCAACATCCTGTTTACGCGTAGCTAGAATGTGGATTCCCAAACTTGATTCTTGCCCAAGGCCTTAAGACGAGTGTTTGCACGTATTCGTGTTTTAATCTTTCAAATGAAATTACATAACCTCATTAGTGAGCGAGACCAAACCTTACGCTAAAGGCTCTTATCTCTCCCAAAAGGGATTTAAAACGCTCGTAAAATTAAAAGACAGAAATCCTGGCACGTGGGCACGTTGTCGCCACGACTCGCGTCAGCCGACGCTTTTAAAATCAGACCACAGGGACGTATGGAACGCTTTCATACGATTGAACCCATTCACTTCCATGATCGAGCTGAGCTTCTGATGCCCTTTAGTTCTTGTTTGCCAAGTGCCAGGCTTTGCTTGTCATGTTATTATTTTCCCTTTGTTGTTCCGTGAGGTTATTTTGTGATGACAATAAAACAGAAGTTATTCTGAAAACAATGCATATTTTCAAGATTCTGTCCTTCCAAAAATCAATACACAAAAATCTAAAATTAAAATGCCGGTAATTGGAAAGTATCAGGGTTATCCAAAGAGATTCAAAAAGTCACCGCACGTTCGGTGACTTTTCGTTCTCTTCAGTTCAGTTCGTGTTGCCGATCCCATTTCGGTGACCCTGCAGTGTATTCAGCAAGCACCACAGGGTCCCCGAATTGAAGGGAAAAGCTGCCGCAAACCTGACGAAAACTAACCGCAAAACCTGCCGAATGCACGCCAAAAACCCACAAAAACATCTGGATTAACCCGTCGACGACGCCGGAAAAACCCGAGCAGGAGCCGATCACACGCAGCGAAGCCGCCGGAAAAAGCCAAGAAAAAGCCGACACCGCAGACAGAGGGAGGTGAATAAATTAGCAAAACAGTTTGTATGAATGTGTGAAAGTGAAAAGCTGTTTGCAAAGAAACTACTGAGCGAAAATGTCTGAAATTTGCATATGAGGTCCAGGGAATGATAATAAAAAGGGCTGTTACAGAAAAAATAAGTAAACTAAAAAAAAAAAAAAAATGCTTAAAGTATCCTAAAAAATCTATAACTAAAGAGACTCTTTACTGCAGAATTTTATAATGAATGGTTTATTAGATATTGAATTAAAACGGGAATATTTTTAACATTGAAGCCTATGGGATTCGCCTGAATAAATTTGCCGAATTAAACCACGGAATGCAGGGCGTTTCGGGAACCTTTCACTGCTGGTTTGTGTTCTCTGAATAGCCGAAGCAGTGCTTTTTCATGGGGATTTCACTGTCCTCGAACAGGCACCGTATGTGCAGGCAATTCGTCAGGATTTGGCGAATTGCCTGCTCTCTGGATAGCCGAATGGCCAAGAAAGGTAACCGTATGCTGATTTTCAGCGTTCGGTTACCTTTCTCAAGCAATTCGGAGCTCTTTGGATAACCCTGTATGTATCATTGTGCGCAGCAGTGTCCGTGTGTTTGTGTTAGCGGTGGCTTTATTGCGAGGAGAGTTATTACCTCTGGAATATGGTGATTCAAGCAGTAGCGTTTGTTGCAGTGAATGCAGAAATCTCCCATCATCACAACACTCGCCTTGCACTTGGCAAACCCACAGGTGTTGTCAGCTTTCACTGCAGCGGCAATCAGTGCGTCAAAAGAATCTCCGGCGTCGTCAGCCGGGACAGGGTCGAGTTTACCTGTAAATCACAAACAAACCTGGGGTTAGAGAGAAAATAAAACGGGCGTCATGCGCAGCTCCCAGATCACAACAATACAGGACGCGCACCGACTGTATGGTTATTATTGCAAGCTTATATTAAACCACCAAAACATGAAATGTCCTTATTGTGTTTGTTTTATGTTGCTGATATCTTACATGTGCTTTGTTTTTCTCTTGTATGGAATTAAAAGACAGGCAAAGTTGCTGCAAACAATTTTCACCACCGTTGCTCTTCCGTAAAACTGAGGCTATTCTCCATTTATCGTTTGTTCCACTTTCACTTGCAGAACGGGCGAATATTCTTTAGCAATATTTGAGCTAAGACCACTTCAAAAAGATTAAACAGGGTTATTCAAAGAGAATCGAACAGTCACCGCACGTTCGGTGACTTCTCGTTCTCTTCAATTCGGTGCGATTTGGCGATCCCATTTCGGCGACTCTGCGGTGTATTCAGCAAGCACCACAGGGATGTGTAATGCACGGAAAAGCCACTGCAAACCCGCCGAACACTCACCGCAAAACCCAGCGAATGCACACCGAAACCCGCAAAAAAATCTGGATTAACCCCGCCGAACACGCCAGAGAAACCCGAGCAGCCACTGATCACCCGCAGAGCAGCCACCGGAAAAAGCCGACACCGCAGACGAATAGAGTGAAAAAAGAAAAAAAAAAATACACTTGAATGTTTGAAAAGTGAAACGCTGTTTGCAAAGAAATTACTGAGCGAAAATGTCTGAAATTTACATATAAGATCCAGGGAATGATAATAAAAAGGGCTGTTACAGAAAAAATGATTTTAAAAAATAAAACTTAAAACAAGTTTTCGCAAACAAATGCCGAAAAGATCCTAAAAAAAATAAAAAAAAATCTATAAATAAAAATACTTTTTACTGCAGAATAAAATAAACGGTTTATTAGATATTGGATTAAAAAGGGAATATTTTTAACATTGAAACCTATGGGATTCGCCTGAATAAACCTGTCGAATGAAACCACCGAACACCAGGGAACTTCGGCACCTTTTCCCTGCTGGGTTTTGTTCTCTGAATAGACGAAGCATTGCTTCTCTATGGGGGAATTCACTGCCCTCGAACAGGCACCGAACAGGCACCGTATGTGCAGGCAATTCGCCAACATTTGGCAAACTGCCTGCTCTCTGAATAGCCGAATGACCTAGAAAGGTAACCGAACGCTGAATTTCACTGTTCGGTTACCTTTCGGATCTCTTTGAATAACCCTGTAAGTGGTCAGGATGTGCAAAGTACTAACCCCCCTCCCATCTTTTGGAAGGAAACACTGTGTGAAGTGGAGGAGTTTCCTCCGCGTCACACGTGCGTCACCAGACAGCAGGGATTTTGACTTTCTACCTGCTGGTCACCAGATCCACGTGCTGTCATCACCCGCTCTCAGACTCCCGGCAACACTGTGTGTCCTGAGAGAAGACGGCCGATAGATTGGTTCTGCACATGAGCTCCAAACCAGCATTCCGTGCAGACGCTTCGGACCTTGCGAACAAAAAGTACACATGTTCCGAGTAAGGCTGGGGTCAGACGAACGCAGTGTTAACGTCCGTGATGGCGCACAAAAGTACGTCCGTGATAGCATACAATTGTGTTAAATGGAGCCCCACACACGAAGTATGTCCGCACAGAAGTGCGGGGACTGACGGACGCTGCAAACGGACGCAGGTTAGGCAAGAACGTAATACTGCTAGAACGGACGTGCGGAGTGCGCCACGTCTGCAACATCCGCATAGCTTTGTGTGTGAGTGATGGAGCGTAGTCAGACGGACTGCATTTATACGTCCAGCATTTTTGACGGACAGAATTTTTTTCATTTTAATTTATTTTCCCTCCTACATCAGTCAAAAAATACGTCCGTGAAAAAAACGGACTGTGTGACCACTACCTTGTCGTCAGTAAGTACATCCGTACTGCACGGACGCACAGTCCGTAGAAAATGCGCTCATCTGACCCTAGCCTAATACACAATTTTCGTACCATATGCAACGCAATTGACAAAGATACACAAATCGCATAAAAAAGCTGCATGGATTTCTGAATTTCGGAAGCCCCAAGCTGAAGGAAATGAGCAGCGCACACCAAGGGAGAAAAGGGGTGTATTTATAGCTAAAAAAATATTTGGGCAGAGGCAGTCAGCAGCTTCTGCCCAATTATTTAAAAGGGAAGGGTGTACTTTTTTTTTTTAATTAGTGTTTCGGAGTTAAAATGCAGGAACAATCATGAAAGCAACAGTAAAAACCATCGATAGACGATTCTGGCGAAAACTATGCTAAATAACTTAGGCAGAAACTATGGTGAAAACATCAGGACTACTGTGCAAGTTCACTAAATAATGAATTCTCTGTACTTAGACTGAAAAAAGTCATGCATACATCAAGTTCAGCCTCTCGCACATCACCTACTGCTGTTGATCCAAACAAAGGCAAAAAATCTCAGTCTGAAGCGCTCGCCAATTTGCAACATACTGGGAAAAAATTCCTTCTTGCCCCCAGAGTGGCGTCAGATTTCTCCTTGGTTTACCCACATACTAAAGATTATAACCCTTAATATTCTGTTTTTGCAGAAAGTCATCCAGTCATTGTTTAAAAGGTGTGTTCAGACTCTGACCCAACCACCTCAACAGGCGTTTGATCCACCGTATCTCCCTGAAGTAAAACTACTGTTCTTTCATTAAAAAGGAAGCAGGTTGGTGAACAAACCCTCTAGCGGGGTATCAGCATTCATGGCCATCCAGATACCTTGGAGCTACATTCCCCATGAGTATCAGCCAATCGAATGAGTATCTGAGCATCATGGGAGATGTAGTTTCAAAACATCTGGAAGGCCAAGGTTGCCGACCCCCTAACCTATAGTGTCAATAGGATCGATACATAATGATAGTATTGCTAAGGCTGGGGTCAGATGAGCACAATATGTGCGCCCGCACTGATGTGCCTTCTGCGTGCACTACAGCAGACATGCTGCGTCCGTTTAGAAAGCCTCCCCGTCGAAGCGCTAGGATGCACGTTCGACGGGGCTGCAAACTAACTGCGCTCAGCGAGGTGGCCAGACATGTGGCAGAGTGGAAGGAACGTCCACTCTCACGGACATTCCTTCCACTCTTAAAAACGCTCGCCTGACCCCAACCTAATGGTGCAATCATCCCAACTTTGTTTGGTCCATCGAAGACTCGCCCATATTCAAGATACCCAAGTTCCTATTTGGGCAGATAACCAATGGCGTTACTCACTTTTTGACTCGGCTTTCTTCTTTTCTCCCGCTTTCTGGACAGAAGCCTCTTGCTTTCTACAGGTTCTTTCCTCTGCGTTCTTCTGCTCCCTTTGCAGCCTTTCCATGTGTAACGCTTTCATGGCGGCGTTGCTGGAGCCGCCGCTGCACTTCATCTCGTTTCCGCCATCTGCTTTTTCTGTAGTCAGTAATTGAATCTGCCTTTCCCCGTCTGCATCATCCATTTTCGGAGATGCTCTATCTGCTGGAATTGCTTGGGTTTTGGAAACCGAAATACATCTCTGATTAGCATCTCCTGTGCTGACATGCTGTAGACCACATTCTTCAGCGATCTGATGGACCAGCAATCTATCATGCGACGAAAGAGCGCAGGGGAAAGCCAAGTGCGTCTGCTGCGGGTCCTTCGTAAAATCTTCAATTGTTTTTCTTAAACTCTCTCTATTTGATCCATTTTCAACTTTTTGTCCAGAATTCTTGTGTTCCTGCAGGTTGTCAGCAGCATTTCCCTTTTTCGTTCTTTCCATGGGATTGCCTTTAGAAACCTCCGAGTGCTTCTCGTTGCCCCGTTTCTCTGCGGCGTTCTTCTTTGGCTTGGCATGTGTACCTTTATTCGTGCCGGTTTCTAGCTTGCTTACATTTTCTGTCTCTTTGGAGTATTTTTCAGGCACTATATCTTCGAGATATTCAAAAGCCGTCCTGACTTCTCCATGCTGGTGGAAGTAGGCCACCAGGTCCTTCAGAAACTTGTGGTTACCGACAGTATGGGAGTCGCAAATCATGGCAACGTGGCGCCGTGCTCGGGTGACAGCTACGTTTATCCTTCGGTCTTCGGCCAAAAATCCCACTTCACCTGAAAGAAGTGTAAATCACTCAATTAACACACGAGAAATCACAAATAGGAGAATGCTACTATGGGTTTCACACAGCTCGGAGCAGAAAGCTTCACAGACCCATATGAGCAAAGAGTCGGTCACACCGTGAAAGTCAACACTTGGTAATGGCTCACCCTTCATAACACTTCTCTCCGCGCCTCCAGTTTTTTCAAGAAGTCTCTAAAAACACATTACTTTATAGAGGCCCTTCAGCTCACTCCTCAATCCCCCATTGCACCTTTTCTGATCCATCTCCCACACAGCCCCCATGCATCCCCATTACTTCTCACACAGAGGTGAGGGTAAATCGCTGAGTGTGTCACCCCACGCCTCTTAGATTGTAAGCTCCATGGATCAGGGTCCTCTTTTCCTTGTGTTGAGTATCAAAGCTTATTTTGTTAATTTTAGGTTTGCTTTGTCCTACCCAATGTACAGCGCTGTGGAATATGCTGGTGCTTTATACGCAGAAAAAAAAAAAAGGCGCCAGCTTCATGGTGTGACCGGCTCTTTGATTCACTTAAATTCTACAACAATCTTGAGTTGAAAACAAATTAACAGGAAAGTTAAAAACTAGAATCCGCCATATCAAAATAATTTAAACTGGGCACAGTGAGCAGAGTGCCCCCCCCCTCTCAGCTCTCCCAGTGGGTGATGACAGCCTTCCAAAGCGGACCACTTTCATCAACCCAGAAGGCATCACTACTGGACAGCCTCCTGAGCATCAGATCAGCTATGCACAAGTTGTGCAGTGCCGGTCAGAAAAAAGAAAAAAAGAAAAAGAAAAGAGGGGGTGGTTAATTATCAATACTTTGGTGGTTGCAGCCGCCCCATCAGGGAATAGGCGCGACCCACCCCTACTGCACTATGTATGTTTCAATGTACTTCCAGCCAGGTCATCCCTGCAGCAAGATCCCGCTCTGTGTCTTTGTTTTCGATCCCAAAGTGGATTTTGTTTCTGGGGGAGCATAAATAAAGGCCCACCAGTCTACCTCATGTCTGACAAGCAGCATGAGCAGGTATGGTTTGCTATACAGCAGCCTGTGGTTTCATTTTTGGATAGGACTTGTCCTTATAGAGGTGCCTTGACGCTGGCGGGCGAGCTTAGTCTTATAATGGCCATTGATAAGAAACCAAACCTCTAATTGTGTTTAGTTTCACACGGTGTAATGGGAATAAGCGCAGATGACATTTTTTTCTTAATTATCAAAACTAATTACCCCCTCCTCCACATACACCCTTTTACAATTTTTAGCTTATTTTCTCTCCTGTTGACAGAAGACTCTGTTTTTCCTCTTACACGACAGATAAATTAGTTTTTAAAAAAAAAGTTTAAGTCAGTCTGCTATTATTTGCAATTTCTGGTAAGCAATGTCCAAAATGTCCCTATGGATGATACTACACTAACTTAAACGTGTTGATGTTATTAAATGTACAAAACATACAAAGAAATAAAACAAAAAACAGACAGTCTCATTATTACAGGCCTGCAGTCTCTCATTCTTCAAATGGTGACAGTTTGGAGAAGCTATTGAGAACACATAAGCGCGTGATAATATCTTGGGACATTTTGTTAAAGTGTCCCATTGGGGGCCGCTTCAGGCATGCTCAGTCTGCTCAAAGAAAGGATTTGTGTAATCACTCTCATTCACTGAAAAAGGGAAGCATATCACCTTCCCTTCTAGGGCCGCAATGTCTCTCAGGGCCAGAGACAAAGAATGGTGGACAGGGGGGAAAAAAACAAACAAAACAAAAGCTTCCATTGTAGGAGTATGCTGTGCTGTTTGACGGAAATCTTCCTTTTGGACATCAACTTTTCATTATCTTCTTTATTATAGATTTTTTTTTTTTTAATATTTAATGTAGGTCCCTGTGTATCATCCAAAACTAATATAATTGGGGGTAGCAGCCCCGGGAGATTATAACTAAGAAATGATAGGAATTTTACAGCTATGGCATCCGCAAGCCAAATGTATCAGTGTATAAAAAAGGTTTTTAGGGAATAGAGAGGAAAAAAAAAAGAAGAAAAAACACACTAGTAATTCATTATAAATCTTGGCACATTCATTATTAAAATTCTTAAATGCATAAGGGAAGCTCAACATGCTCTAGCTAATAAACGGCTTCTAACTCCGTTACTTGAACGAGAGGCCCGAGAGGATTAGGCAGCTCTGCACACTATAATTTCATCACTAAAAGAGGTTTTATATATTCACTATTCAGAAGGGACCGCGGTTCAAATTGAATGCAATCAGTGTAATTAAAACTTAACAATTCATCCTTTTGCCAGTTACTAGAGAAGAACTGCAAGAGGAAAAAACAAACAAACAATAATCCTGAACACAGCATGGCCGGATTTCACCTTTAAAATCAGGGAAACGGTCTCCAAAAAAGGCAGGTGTGTTTTAACAGTTCTGAAATTTTTAACAATTTAAAAAGCACATTTACCCCCTTTTTTTGTTTTGTTTACCTGATCTTAGCCTTTCAAGTTTTAAAAGTGTTTTTTTGAATTAGTAACCAATTAGCATTACATTTCTTTTTAAATTAAATAAATACAAAACATTTAAAAGCAAAGAAAAAGATTCCGTACTCCACATTCCAATGATTTTTAGAAATAAGGGTAAAAAGGTTTCCCGTAGACCTGTGCACAATGAAAAAATGTGTTTCGGATCGATCTGTTACGTTTTTTAGTTTGTTTCGGTGCATTTGTTATTTTACCGGAATTTGTATTGATTCGGTATTATTTTTTTCCCCCGGAATGTGAAACAGATTTATTAATTACTTAATCCCCTTGTCCTTCGGGCTGAAATATGTTCCAGCAGCTCCGTGGGACTCCGGGGCAAAACATCTCTCTGTCCTTGGGTCTGAAGTACGTTTCAGCACCAAGGACAGCACCCACCGAACACAGCCAGAAAGAAAAAAAACAACAAAACAATGCATTTGGCAAAGAAAAAAAGCCTTGTCGTTTTAAATTAATTAGGAATCCAAACATTTCACCCAAAAAAAATAATTATATATATAATTTATCAATAAATAAAAAAAGGCAATTGCTGCAAATGAAAAGAATAAACGGTTGAATAAACATTTGATAAAAACTGGGATTTTTTTTTACATTGAAACCTATTTGGAGTTCTCTGAATAGATTAACCATTACTTCTCTATGGGGAATTTCCCTGCTGCCGAACGGCACCATGGCGCTGTCCATGGTCTGTGGTGCTGAATGCACCAGAGGAAAATCAGCGCATGTTGGACAGATTTCCTGGGCTTTGGGCACAATGCATATCTCTCTGGATTGGATTGCCTGCACAAGAGAGTGTTCGGCCCGCAGACAGCCTGCTTCGCCGGAAGAAGCAGCATGAGTGTACAAGTCACTCTCAGGACATACCTTTGGAGTTGGACCTTACAAATGACAATACAACGGCTTCTTTTTCCCTTCCTTGGAAACCGTCCACCGATCTTATTTCCAGCTCCGGATACCTCTGCCGGAGACACTCTCTCAGCATTTCCACCTACACAAAAAGAAACTACGTGAGTGGGGAGAAAGAACTACAAAGCTTAACCCCTTCACTGCCAAGTGATTTTTCCATTATACCACTGCCTCAGCAGAGTTGTTTCATGGAAAATGACTTTGCATTAAATCGACACACAGTAAATCTATAAAGAGGCGTCCGGCTGTATAGAAGCTCTTTAGGACAGCTAGAGGGCTACTAGATTTACATTGTGGCTTGGGCTCCATGTTTCCGTGAAGAAAATACAGACAGATTTCAAAGCTTTTCAAAGAAATTCAACCCCTCGTTTGTCACGTCTGACACAAAAAGTGAAATCCAAAGAGCAACAAGAGAAGCTTTACTGTGAAGCTGCTCCTGCAGCCCTTTCAATTCTACGTTTGTGAAATGCCAATGATTGTCGGTGCTGCATAGCGGGACGTTTTGGCAATGTTTGCGAAACCGGCGCTTTATGAATAACCACTAATGCAAATATATCCAAAATAACAATAAAGTAAGTGTGTTAGAATAGATTGGAATCCTGTTTGTAATTCAGCAGCGTCCTATAGCCAATACGTGTGTATGATTCAGCAGCGTCCTATAGCAATACGTGTGTGTATGATTCAGCAGCGTCCTATAGCAATACGTGTGTGTGTGTGATTCAGCAGCGTCCTATAGCAATACGTGTGTGTGTGTGATTCAGCAGCGTCCTATAGCAATACGTGTGTGTGTGTGATTCAGCAGCGTCCTATACCAATACGTGTGTGTGATTCAGCAGCGTCCTATACCAATACGTGTGTGTGACTCAGCAGCGTCCTATACCAATACGTGTGTGACTCAGCAGCGTCCTTATACCAATACGTGTGTGACTCAGCAGCGTCCTATACCAATACGTGTGTGATTCAGCAGCGTCCTATAACAATACGTGTGTGACTCAGCAGCGTCCTATACCAATACGTGTGTGTGACTCAGCAGCGTCCTATAACAATACGTGTGTGTGACTCAGCAGCGTCCTATACCAATACGTGTGTGATTCAGCAGCGTCCTATACCAATACGTGTGTGATTCAGCAGCGTCCTATAACAATACGTGTGTGTGACTCAGCAGCGTCCATATACAATACGTGTGGACTCAGCCAGCGCGTCCTATACCAATACGTGTGTGTGACTCAGCAGCGTCCTATAACAATACGTGTGTGTGACTCAGCAGCGTCCTATACCAATACGTGTGTGTGATTCAGCAGCGTCCTATACCAATACGTGTGTGTGACTCAGCAGCGTCCTATAACAATACGTGTGTGATTCAGCAGCAGCGTCCTATACCAATACGTGTGTGATTCAGCAGCGTCCTATAGCAATACGTGTGTGATTCAGCAGCGTCCTATACCAATACGTGTGTGATTCAGCAGCGTCCTATAGCAATACGTGTGTGATTCAGCAGCGTCCTATAGCAATACGTGTGTGTGTGTGATTCAGCAGCGTCCTATACCAATACGTGTGTGTGACTCAGCAGCGTCCTATACCAATACGTGTGTGACTCAGCAGCGTCCTATACCAATACGTGTGTGATTCAGCAGCGTCCTATAACAATACGTGTGTGACTCAGCAGCGTCCTATACCAATACGTGTGTGTGACTCAGCAGCGTCCTATACCAATACGTGTGTGATTCAGCAGCGTCCTATAACAATACGTGTGTGTGACTCAGCAGCGTCCTATACCAATACGTGTGTGTGACTCAGCAGCGTCCTATACCAATACGTGTGTGTGACTCAGCAGCGTCCTATACCAATACGTGTGTGTGACTCAGCAGCGTCCTATACCAATACGTGTGTGATTCAGCAGCGTCCTATACCAATACGTGTGTGATTCAGCAGCGTCCTATAGCAATACGTGTGTGATTCAGCAGCGTCCTATAGCAATACGTGCGTGTGACTCAGCAGCGTCCTATACCAATACGTGTGTGTGACTCAGCAGCGTCCTATACCAATAAGTGTGTGATTCAGCAGCGTCCTATAGCAATACGTGTGTGATTCAGCAGCGTCCTATACCAATACGTGTGTGATTCAGCAGCGTCCTATAGCAATACGTGTGTGATTCAGCAGCGTCCTATACCAGTACGTGTGTGTGTGACTCAGCAGCGTCCTATAGCAATACGTGTGTGTGTGACTCAGCAGCGTCCTATAGCAATACGTGTGTGTGTGACTCAGCAGCGTCCTATAGCAATACGTGTGTGTGTGACTCAGCAGCGTCCTATACCAGTACGTGTGTGTGACTCAGCAGCGTCCTATACCAATACGTGTGATTCAGCAGCGTCCTATAACAATACGTGTGTGATTCAGCAGCGTCCTATAGCAATACGTGTGTGACTCAGCAGCGTCCTATACCAATACGTGTGTGTGACTCAGCAGCGTCCTATACCAATACGTGTGTGATTCAGCAGCGTCCTATAGCAATACGTGTGTGATTCAGCAGCGTCCTATACCAATACGTGTGTGATTCAGCAGCGTCCTAGAGCAATACGTGTGTGATTCAGCAGCGTCCTATACCAGTACATGTGTGTGTGACTCAGCAGCGTCCTATAGCAATACGTGTGTGTGTGACTCAGCAGCGTCCTATACCAGTACATGTGTGTGACTCAGCAGCGTCCTATAGCAATACGTGTGTGATTCAGCAGCGTCCTATACCAGTACGTGTGTGTGTGACTCAGCAGCGTCCTATAGCAATACGTGTGTGTGTGACTCAGCAGCGTCCTATAGCAATACGTGTGTGTGTGACTCAGCAGCGTCCTATACCAGTACGTGTGTGTGACTCAGCAGCGTCCTATACCAATACGTGTGATTCAGCAGCGTCCTATACCAATACGTGTGTGTGTGACTCAGCAGCGTCCTATAGCAATACGTGTGTGTGATTCAGCAGCGTCCTATACCAATACGTGTGTGTGACTCAGCAGCGTCCTATAACAATACGTGTGTGATTCAGCAGCGTCCTATACCAATACGTGTGTGATTCAGCAGCGTCGTATAGCAATACGTGTGTGTGACTCAGCAGCGTCCTATACCAGTACGTGTGTGTGTGACTCAGCAGCGTCCTATAGCAATACGTGTGTGTGTGACTCAGCAGCGTCCTATACCAGTACGTGTGTGTGACTCAGCAGCGTCCTATACCAATACGTGTGTGTGATTCAGCAGCGTCCTATACCAATACGTGTGTGTTTGTGATTCAGCAGCGTCCTATACCAGTACGTGTGTGTGACACAGCAGCGTCTTATACCAATACGTGTGTGTGATTCAGCAGCGTCCTATACCAATACGTGTGTGTGTGACTCAGCAGCGTCCTATACCAATATGTGTGTGTGTGACTCAGCAGCGTCCTATAGCAATACGCGTGTGATTCAGCAGCGTCCTATACCAGTACGTGTGTGTGTGATTCAGCAGCGTCCTATACCAATACGTGTGTGTGACGCAGCAGCGTCCTATACCAATATGTGTGTGTGACTCAGCAGCGTCCTATAGCAATACGTGTGTGATTCAGCAGCGTCCTATACCAGTACGTGTGTGTGTGATTCAGCAGCGTCCTATACCAATACGTGTGTGTGACGCAGCAGCGTCCTATACCAATACGTGTGTGTGACTCAGCAGCGTCCTATAACAGTACGTGTGTGATTCAGCAGCGTCCTATACCAATACGTGTGTGTGACTCAGCAGCGTCCTATAGCAATACGAACGTGTGATTCAGCAGCGTCCTATAACAATACGTGTGTGTGACTCAGCAGCGTCCTATAACAATACGTGTGTGTGACTCAGCAGCGTCCTATAACAATACGTGTGTGTGACTCAGCAGCGTCCTATAACAATACGTGTGTGTGACTCAGCAGCATCCTATAACAATACGTGTGTGACTCAGCAGCGTCCTATACCAATACGTGTGTGACTCAGCAGCGTCCTATAGCAATACGAAGTGTGATTCAGCAGCGTCCTATAACAATACGTGTGTGACTCAGCAGCGTCCTATACCAATACGTGTGTGTGACTCAGCAGCGTCCTATAACAATACGTGTGTGTGACTCAGCAGCGTCCTATACCAATACGTGTGTGTGACTCAGCAGCGTCCTATAACAATACGTGTGTGATTCAGCAGCGTCCTATACCAATACGTGTGTGTGATTCAGCAGCGTCCTATACCAATACGTGTGTGATTCAGCAGCGTCCTATAGCAATACGTGCGTGTGACTCAGCAGCGTCCTATAACAATACGTGTGTGATTCAGCAGCGTCCTATACCAATACGTGTGTGATTCAGCAGCGTCCTATACCAATACGTGTGTGTGACTCAGCAGCGTCCTATAACAATACGTGTGTGATTCAGCAGCGTCCTATACCAATACGTGTGTGATTCAGCAGCGTCCTATACCAATACGTGTGTGTGATTCAGCAGTGTCCTATACCAATACGTGTGATTCAGCAGCGTCCTATAACAATACGTGTGTGATTCAGCAGCGTCCTATGCCAATATAAACTGGGCTCTATTCACTAAATCCTGTCTATACTGTGCCCATTGTACAGCGCTGCGGAATATGCCGGCGCGTTCTAAATAAAGAATAATAAATACAGATTTCTTACTGATTAGTGGAAATCTGTTACAATAAAAGAGTGGCACGTCTGCATCAATTTTGGCAAATCATGTGAATCAGTAGATTCGGCAGCGATGGCGAGAGACCAGCTTTTGTGTACGGTAATGAGCGGATATACAAAATGTAAGCTTGAAGCAAGACGCCTTTCTGATTTACGAACACCAACGGTGCACCTATGGTCATGCACCCGTGGTGTACAGTTACAACTAATCAGGAGGCATCCCGTGCAGCAGGTGGCTCTAGAAGTGAAGCAAAAGTAACACGTGTAATTTGTGCCAATGTATATACATAAATGCTGCTATAAAGCAGCGGAAATGTTGCAAAGTCAAAAAGAATAAACAAAAACACATCATGGAACAATTAGCCTCACCTGAAGGTTGTATGGCGCTATGACTGCAATATCACCGGGTTTCACGCCAGCTTTAGTGAGCGCTTGTATATGTAAATCTACCAAACGAACTTCACCTGAAAAGAAAAATATGGAGGCGATCATCGTGAAACGAATCCTTCCAGCAGAATTATACGAAGAGAAAAAAAATAATTAACAAATCAAACTAAACTCTAAATTTTACAATACACCACACATCTGGTGCCGAAACCAAGAACCGGGATAAATAACCCTCCTGCCGCATCCAACAATCGCCACTTCTTACCCATCAGCCGTCACCCCGGATTCTACACAGTGAAACTGAGGGCACACATTTCTAAAAGGAAACTAGAATATGTATAGTGTTTTGGCCCGTGTCAGACGAGCGTCTGTGTTGCTGCACAGTTTAACGTCCGTCGTAGCATAGAATCATGAGCAATAGCACTGAACTGCGCAAGCACAATGCACGTGGCAAACGGACGCAAGAACGTGAAACCGCTAGAAGGGACGCGCAGAGTGCGCTACGTCAGCGTAGCGTTGTGTGTATGATGGAACAAAGTCAGACGGAGCGCATTTGGGACGTCCAGCACCTTGACGCACAAAATGGCTTTTCATATCATGTACCAACTTTTAGAATTTTTCATATCAATTTTATTTCCCATAGTTCCCTTTTTTCCAACGTCAAGAGAAACGGACCGTATGGTGTCTGTAATATCTTCCGTCAGTCCGTCCGTCCGTTGTGCACGGATGCACAGTGCGCTCGCCTGACAGTCTAAATCCCGCAGATTCTGTCCCAAACAAACAGATAAGATGATTGCTCGTTTATCGACGATGCTTGAAGTTATCATTAGCTTCGATATTAAGATAATGAGTCTGAAACACACATTAAATTATTGATAGATCTGATGAATCTGCATTAATATTCATGAAGCTTAGTCACCGAGGTGGCTATATCAAATGGAGCTAGTTAAAACATAACCTTTATTGGTATCATAAAATAAATAACGAAACAATTAAATCTGATACAATGTAATAACTGGCTGTCCCCTTGGAACTCGAATTTTGTCCAGTTAAATCAGAATTTTGGATTATCTTAATGATTTGCTTAATTAGCATAGTAAAATAGCTTCCTTTTAAACAGACCCTTGTAAACGAGTGTGTTTTAAGAAGGTGTCATTTTACCTACTCTAGAGGGCAGGAATATTGCTACTCAATAGCATACGCCTTCAATATAGTAAAGGTGCAATTTCAAAATTGTTAAATTGCCATTCTTATAATCGAACTATTTGCGAAAAAACATTTATTTCGATTTACTTTTGGGATTTAATTGTCCCCTAGAGATCAGTGATTGTACTTAATGAACATGTACTTGGTTTGCCACTGATTTGTATAAAGTATTGGTTTTTAAATGACATAAGACATTGGTTTTAAACATAGAAAAATGTCGGCAGATAAGAACCTTTCGGCCCATCTAGTCTGCCCAATTACATGGATACTTTACTTGGATTTATCTTTTGTTTAGGATAGCCTTATGCCTATCCCATGCTTGCTTAAATTCAATTACTGTTTTGGCCTCTACCACTTCAACTGGAAGACTGTTCCATGTATCCACCACCCTCTCAGTAAAATAATGCTTCCTGATGTTACTTTTAAACCTTTGCCCCTCTAATCTAAGACTATATCCTCTTGTTTTGCTACTTTGTTTCCTTTTAAATATACTCCCTTCCTCTACCTTGTGGATTCCCTTTACGTATTTAAATGTTTCTATCATATCTCCTCTGTCTCGTCTTTTTTCCAAGCTGTACATGTTAAGATCATTAACCCTTTCCTGGTAACGTTTCTCCTTCAAGCCGTACACCATTTTAGTAGCCCTTCTCTGAACTCTCTCTAAGATGTCTATATCCTTCTGGAGATACGGTCTCCAGTACTGCACACAGTACTCCAAGTGAGGTCTCACCAGTGTTCTGTACAGTGGCATGAGCACTTCCCTTTTCCTACTGCTAATACCTCTCCCTACACAACCAAGCATTCTGCCAGCATTTCCTGCTGCTCTATTACATTGACTACTTACCCTTAGATCCTCTGAAATAATATCCCCTAAATCCCAACCCTCAGATGTTGAGGTTAGGACTGTATCAAATATTCTATATTCAGCCCTTGGGTTTTTACGTCCCAGGTGCATTATCTTGCACTTATCCACATTAAAACTCAATTGCCACAGCTCCCACCATTTTTTTAGTTTACCTAAATCATTTGTCATTTGGCTGATCCCTCCAGGAACGTCAACCCTGTTGCAAATCTTTGTGTCATCAGCAAAAAGACATACTTTTCCATTAATACCTTCTGCAATATCACTAATAAAAATATTAAATAGAATGGGTCCAAGTACTGACCCCTGAGGTACCCCACTGGTAACAAGACCTTGCGCCGAATAAACTCCATTTACCACAACCCTCTGTTGCCTGTCACTCAGCCACTGCCTAATCCATTCAACAATATTGGAATCCAAGCTCAAAGATTGCTATATTTTACCACCGATATGTTTGTTCAAAACAGGGTTCTCGTTATTATGAATTGTTAAGACACTCTTGTGTTCCCCTCAGTAGTATATTGGAGTGTTCGTGAATACTACCAATAATGATCACAGGTGCTAATGAATGCTACCAACAATTATTGCCATGTATTCTTTCTATTGGGCTTTCTAATGGTATAGCATCTTGCTTATAACCTAATTTCAAAATTCATTGAGGTTAACAAAAAATTCCAAGGCACTCTTGGAGGCATTAGCATTCACCTGTCAGAACGCCCATTATTATTATTCTTTATTATTATTATTCTTTATTTATAAAGCGCCAGCATATTTCCCATTGATGTTTATTCAAGTTATTCAACGATTATCATCATGAGTCCCCTCGGGACAGATTTATTAAATCACACAGTGTCTAACCTGAATCGTATCGTTGTGATAAACCTTGGCGTTTAATATACATTTAGAACACTCTTAACAGCGTTGGCGTTCGAACTGTGGATCACAATGGTCTTGCTTAATTAGCATTGCATTTGCAAGAGTTGATTTGAGACAATCTCCTCTTTTAACGGCAGTATATTAAGATGCTGGTAAATGCCTATATCAGCAAATATTGCCTTGCATGCCTTGTTGGACAGATCTTTTAATCCTGCAACGTCTTGCCTGTAACATATCAATTCAGAAGGCATAAGCGTTTTAACATGCGTTTTTCAAGACACTCCTAAATACATTTACGTTCATATAGATTTTCAAACCGCTCATTGGCGTTTGCTAAGGTTTGTATTTTACTGGAATTTTTTAATAGACACACTCTTGCAATCTCGAGCTTTAATTTAATTTTCGTAGTTCAATGGCAATTTTTAGCAATTGTTTATCCCACATGTTAATCCTGCATTAATATTCACTTCTGAAAACCATCCGGAGCCGAGAAAAATTACCTACCTGGATTCCCTTTAGACTGTTCATCCTCCATTTCTATTTCAAACAGGCCGCAATGGGCAGTGTCAATCAGCAGCAATGGGACGGCCGTCTCTTCTGTTGGCGACACTCCAGGCAGGTCCCTGGAGTTCATTAGAGACCCTGGTCAGTTTATTCAACTTCAACGCAGATACTCACTCAGGGTTTGGTCAACTCTACAGGTTTGCAAACTGACAGAGTCTTCTACCAAGCGCTTCCAAACCAGCAAAGTATGGCAACCGAGGAGTAAACAAATGCAAATAATCCAATATAGCAATGATAGAAAAGATGGAAAACAAGGGGCTGTTCAGACCTTGATGTAGACCACCCGGAGCGATTAAAGTCTATGGAGTAGTTACGTTTACAACAGCTCTGGTTAGGTTTACACCAGGGTTGGAATAGGGCCCAAGAAAGAAGGACCATAAAAATACTAGGCCACCAAAAAGAACATTAAATATGACAGGTCCTAGAGCAGTGCTTCTCAACCCTGGTCCTCAAGTCCCCCTAACAGGGCAGGTTTTAAGGATAACCTTGGGGAAATGCAGACTGAATCCTGCAATCACTGAGCAGCCAATCAGATCACCTGTGCTTCACATATCTGCAAACCTGGCCTGTTAGGGGGACCTGAGGATAGGATTGGGAACCACTGTCCCAGAGGAGGGATTTCGAACTGTGGCCCTGGATGTTCATGTTCTACAATTCCCATAGATCATAGAATGCTATAGCCAGGGATTCATGGGAGTGGTAGTCTAGTAACATCATGGAGAGTGGGGATTGACATTCTGTTTCAAAGTGATACATTTTAATTGCTGAATTTTCCTAGTTTTACAAAAGGAAAGTTCGAATTGTAATAGAGACTCGGATGCGAGTATTAGCAAATATGAGCCGCCGAGTCGTTGCATTAAAATTCAGAAATTGGTGAAAACATAATAGTGACTTCATCGAAAGTGTCATGAAGGGGATTGTGCTAGGATCTGCCAGCAGAGAACATACAATAACCACAGGTTACCGGGGCCATCACCACCATAGCATTGCTCCATGATTACGGCTTTACAGGGGATGGGGGGGGGCGTGAAGGCTGCAAAGAGCAGAAGAGTCACATGCAGTGTGGCTTTCCTGCTCTCATCGTTTACATCTCTACTGGCATAGACCTCTGGGTCAACAGAAAAGAGTGATCTGTGTATTGTGGGGGGGGGGGTTGCAATTTAATAGGGAATTATTACAAATCTATACAACTCCTAGCCATTCGGCTAACATAATGTATGTGTAGATTTGAAATTATGTAAAATTGGACGTTCAATGACCAGTTCACTTTAGGTACAGCGTGTACCATATAATTAATATATATATATATGTGCATAAACCTACTTCAGCAGATGCTGCGCTACAGAAGAATGAGCAAAAAGTTTTCCTCCATACAGTTCCTGCGATGCCCACTGCATTATTGAACGGTGCATACGGTATTGAACCGTCAGCATCTTGACCACCGAGTCCCCAAGCCGCTCGATTACCCTTTCCATCAAACTGAGAGACAGGCCATTTTCAGCAGCTCTGTGTAAAAACAACAAAAATAAAACATTTTTAAACCAAGCACGAGCAGCTCTGCCTGGGGGTTCAGTTTACAATGTGTTTCCCCGTTTCAATGTTACACACGTTACATAAAGCACCAGACACCAACCATCCAGGAGAGTATTCTTTAATAGGCCAACGAGACCTGGGCCTTTGGATCGGGCAGCATTTCATAAATACTGGCAGAATGAGAGAATCATCAGTTACAGACAGAGTTGAAAATCAATATAACCCCCCCCCCCCCGCCTGCTTTGAGTCACAAAAACTGCAATAGATCATGAATATTTGTTTTAATTTCATGATGACTAATTTACACGAATGCAGCAATTGGAAGCAGACATTTGAGTGCATTGGGCAGCACCAATCCTATATACGCCCCTGACCTCTATGCTATACTCGATGGCGGGAAGCTCTATATTCTTCCCTAGGATATGCACTAGCGGCCATAAACCATTGGACTAAATTTCAAAGTCTAGATATGCAGCATTAATCCGGCAGGGTGCACAGATGTATGCAATCATCAAGTTGGTTTGAGAAGAGAAACATTCCAGCCGGTGCCCTCCCGGTCCAACATTCCAGGCGGTTCCCTCCCGGTCCAACATTCCAGGCGGTTCCCTCCCGGTCCAACATTCCAGCCGGTTCCCTCCCGGTCCAACATTCCAGCCGGTTCCCTCCCGGTCCAACATTCCAGCCTGTTCCCTCCCGGTCCAACATTCCAGCCTGTTCCCTCCCGGTCCAACATTCCAGCCTGTTCCCTCCCGGTCCAACATTCCAGCCTGTTCCCTCCCGGTCCAACATTCCAGTCTGTTCCCTCCCGGTCCAACATTCCAGCCTGTTCCCTCCCGGTCCAACATTCCAACCTGCTCCCTCCAGGTCCAACATTCCAGCCTGCGCCCTCCCGGTCCAACATTCCAACCTGCTCCCTCCAGGTCCAACATTCCAGCCTGCGCCCTCCAGGTCCAACATTCCAGCCTGTTCCCTCCCGGTCCAACATTCCAGCCTGTTCCCTCCCGGTCCAACATTCCAGCCTGTTCCCTCCCGGTCCAACATTCCAACCTGCTCCCTCCAGGTCCAACATTCCAGCCTGCGCCCTCCCGGTCCAACATTCCAACCTGCTCCCTCCAGGTCCAACATTCCAGCCAGTGCTCGCCAGTTCCAACATATCAGCCTGTGCCCGCCAGTCCCAACATGCCAGCCTGTGCCCGCCAGTCCCAACATGCCAGCCTGTGCCCTCCCGGTCCAACATTCCAGCCTGTTCCCTCCCGGTTCAACATTCCAACCTGCTCCCTCCAGGTCCAACATTCCAGCCTGCGCCCTCCCGGTCCAACATTCCAACCTGCTCCCTCCAGGTCCAACATTCCAGCCTGCGCCCTCCAGGTCCAACATTCCAGCCTGTTCCCTCCCGGTCCAACATTCCAGCCTGTTCCCTCCCGGTCCAACATTCCAGCCTGTTCCCTCCCGGTCCAACATTCCAACCTGCTCCCTCCAGGTCCAACATTCCAGCCTGCGCCCTCCCGGTCCAACATTCCAACCTGCTCCCTCCAGGTCCAACATTCCAGCCAGTGCTCGCCAGTTCCAACATATCAGCCTGTGCCCGCCAGTCCCAACATGCCAGCCTGTGCCCGCCAGTCCCAACATGCCAGCCTGTGCCCTCCAGGTCCAACATTCCAGCCTGGGCCCACCAGGTCCAGTGTTTCCTGCCTTCCTGGGAATCACCCTGCTCCATGTCTTGACCCTACTGTGCGCATCTTATTTCCTACCTTGTCCCGCATCCCTGCTTGTACCGTAAGATGCTGCACCTGTGTCCTATTGTGTATGCTAATCCTGTAGGTCTTCGCGGTCCTGCCTTGCCCATCTCTCCTGCCCTATGTCCTGGATATTGTATTACCGCCATTGCCTCGTGACTTGCCCAAATGAACCTCCTGTTGGAGCTCAGTAACTATCTTTGTATCACTGTATTCCCAGGCTCTGGCCCAGATAAATCCAGGGGAAGTGTCCATATAATTTGGCAGACTAGATGGGCCGAAAGGTTCTTATCGGCCGACATATTCTATGATTCTATGTAACAGCTCTGGGTAAGTTTACACCAAGGGCCCTAAGTGTTCATTACTGGAGAGGAGATAGAGAAAAATCTGTCAATAATCCCATATATGAAAGTAAATAAACATTGATACTTTGAAGTCACTTTCTTACTTGTGCGATAGGATTGTGGGAGGTAGTTGTTTATGATCGCCGGCTAGAACACATTTTTTAGCCTGCAGCAAGGAGATCCAGCAGCTCGCTTCCAGTGCTTGAGCACATTCATCAATCACCACCACATCAAAATAATTATCAGGGAGCAATTTCAGAGGACCGGCTAACGAAGAACCTGGAAACCAGAAACAGATCGATGAGCTTAACGTTCGTGTAATGCAAACACCTCACTGCAATTAGCATGGAAATCTACCTTTCAAGCCAGCTGGCTGCATCGAAAATCATGAGATCATTAAACAATTTGTGCTGATCGCGTTAAGAGACCGAGAGCCGCGGCTTATAAGTCACCCAGAGAACGTCCCATTCTGTAATGTTCATAGATAAAGTGGGAACAATTAACCCTGAATATTAAGTTATGTTTAGTGAAAGGAGAATTTCCAGAATGATGGATGGAACTGTTCATCTGCAACAATAAATATTACAAAAATATATATATATAATATGAAAAATTCAAGTTTTAAAGGTGCAGTCTATTAAAAAAACGAGTGCCCTTTCTTCCCCTTAAATAACTGGGCAGATGCTGACTGCTTCTGTTCAACCGTTTTGTTTAATAGATTTCTTTAATTTCAGTTCAAAATACTCACTTTTTCTCCCTCGTCACAAGGCTTCCGAAATGCTGATACTAGCAGGGTTATTCAAAGAGATCCGAATGGCTCCCGAAAAGGGAACCGAATGCAGAAATTCAGGGTACGGTTACCTTTCTTGGCCATTCGGCTATCCAGAGTGCAGGCAATTCGCCAAATCCTGGCGAATTGCCTACAAATACGGTGCCTGTTTGAGGGCAGTGAAATCCCCATAAAAAGCACGGCTTCGTCTATTCAGAGAACACAAACCAGCAGTGAAAAGTTGCCTAATTGCCCTGCCATTCGGTGGTTTCATTTGGCAGGTTTATTCAGGCGAATCCCATAGGCTTCAATGTTAAAAATATTCCCGTTTTAATTCAATATCTAATAAACCGTTCATTATAATATTCTGCAGTAAAGAGTCTCTTTATTTATAGATTTTTTTAGGATATTTTAAGCATTTTTTTTTTACTTTCTTTTTTCTGTAACAGCCCTTTTTATGATCATTCCCTGGATCATATGTAAATTTCAGATATTTTAGCTCAGTAGTTTCTTTGCAAACAGCGTTTCACTTTTCAATCATTCAAGCGTACTGTTTTTCTAATTTATTCACTGCATTCGTCTGCGGTTGCGGCTTTTTCTGGCGGTTGCGCTGCGTGTGATCAGCTCCTGCTCGGGTTTCTCTGGCGTGTTCGGCGGGGTTAATCCAGATGTTTTTGCGGGTTTCGGTGTGCGTTCACCCTCGTTTTGGGGTGAGTTTTCGGCAGGTTTGCGGCGACTTTTCCCTGCATTACGGCAGCCCTATGGTGCTTGCAGAATATAACGCAGGGTCGCCGAAATGGGATCGCCAAATCGCACTGAATTGAAGAGCACGAAAAGTCACCGAATGTGCGGTGGCTTTTCGATTCTCTTTGAATAACCCTGAATGTCTCTGCAGCTTCTAAACCGGTTTGCGTAGAACACACAAATTCTGGAAATTTACGTGCAGAGGAAAACAGGGAACAAATAGCTCCCAGTGTTGCTCCTGTGCCCCGGTTGGATCGCACTTGCGTGAGATCGTGTCACGTCTTCATGGAGTTCTATGGACTCCTGGAGTGGATAACTGTGCAGCACTTCGCACCGCTGGTGTTGCCATGTTGTGACTTGGAAGTATTACATTGCGACACAGTTGTAATACAAACGTTGAAGACGACCCGCAGATGGAAAACGGCCGATGCAAACATTTTCCATTTGAGTCTTACCTTTAGCCCATGGTTTTATTCTGGATGCAAACGAATTTCGTTTATTACGAACAGGCTTCAGAATATTTCCCTAATGTTACAGTACATCGGACATGACAAGTGATGTACTGGAACTCTGTGATGTGTTTGGATGTGCCGGAGTCTCCTATGGAAACATCAATGCACGGACTCCTCCATAACGGGTTTATTAACTCAGTAGTGAAAGACAAGGTTTCAACCTTTGTAAGAGACTTGACAAAGACCTGAAAGGGTCGAAACTTTGTCTTTCACTACTGAGGAAATAAACCCATTTCACTGAATTTAATATGGAAGAGTCAGTGCATTGATTTTGTTATACGGAGGATTTGGGAAGTGGATCCTTGCTGGCTGGTTGTGAGAATCCTGGTTGCAGCCATTGTCTTCTATATTTGCGTCTACTATGGAGGCTTGTGGCAACTTGAGCTGCATTGCCATGATTGACTCAACCGGAAGAAGGAGCCGGACTGTCAAATAACCCATCCCATCTAAAAGATATTACGGTGCATTTAGATGTGGAGGCGACAGTGTTAACCCTTTCACTGCTGAGGATGTGTGGGGGGAACGTCCTCATTGACTCCTAAGGAAAGATAGGGGTTCCTTTAAACCCCGATATCTCCCGACTGTTTTCAGCTAGCAGTGTCATGATTGATATCATTAGAAAGGCCAGAGCCATGGCCTTTCCAATGATACCACAAATGACCATGCTTAAAGTAAAGAAAAAAAGTTATAATTATAATAAAAAAAAAAACACATTTTTCTTTTTTTTATTAAGACGTGAAATGGCTCAGCAGTGAAGGGGTTAAGGAGTAGCATAAAGTGATTTTAAATGAAACCATTGGCTCCTGGCATTGCTTTTACGGTTTACCACTTGGTACTGAAGGGATTTAGGCAGCCAGCCAAAAAAATATTTATTCATTTACTTGCAAAGTATTTTACCAGGAAGGATACATTGAGATTTCTCTGGTTTTCAAGTATGTCCCGGATAAATAAAGCGCTTACTGAATGTGAAGAGATTTCAAGTTTACATGATGTTTCTACACAAACAAACAATGTTGTGGTCCCACCACAGGACCACAGGGTGGTGCTAGACACCAGATCCCAAAGGGCCGAACCCACCTAATAACAAAACAATGCACCTGGACAACCAAGGATTATTATTTATTAGGCGCCAACACATTCCACAGCGCTGTATACACCAGTATCTATGACGGTCAAAAAAAAACCTCTTGAAAAAGCCTGCGAGACAGGCGATACACGTTGAGTTGCTTATGGTTTTAACAGGTTGTCCAGGATTAAGGCATCTGTACCATAATTGTATTTTGGTGAGCCATGAAGCATCAGAGTAGCAATACACCATGATATGCAATCAGAATGTGCTATAGAGTGACTATAGAGGCTGTAGAGGCTGATCGGTGGGGTTATATCTCTGGGACCAGATTTCTGTATCCTTAAAAGAGCTACCTTCTAGCAAGAGGTAGCAGAAGCTCTCACTGTATTAAACACCAGAAGAAACAGACGCATCAGCGAATTCTCACCTGCGTCTCCATCAGAGGCAGCACTTTAATAATCAACGAGTGAGAAGGGCACGACGCAGACAACTCAGAATCCATTAGTAAGCTAAATTAGGAGATGAGCATGTTTCCCCTGCCCATCATAACCCACACAGAGAGGGAGGAGGACACGCCACTGCTCATTCATGCAAACTCCGCATGATGATCCAGTGGTCGCTTCTCATATATACGCACTGCAAACTGATACTAAACCAGAACCATGGGGATTTAAACATTCCGACGGTTCTAAGAACACACAGACCTGTAATCGTGGCCAGTATCACATTGGCTCGTTTCAAGGTCTCGGTCATGGCCATTTCTTCTCTCGTCTTTAGTTCTTTTCGGAGAGACTTGATTTCATTTCTAAGGCCGTGTCGCTCCTCCTTGCGATTTATTTTCTTCATTTTTGCCTGCGAGATTTTTCAAAATAAATTTGGAGATTAATATTGAGGTCATCGCCAAATACAAATATATCATTCGACAGCGCTCGCGATTTATGTCCCTCTCGGTGGACATATTAAAAACGGAAAGATTTCATACAGCAGAAATTTCCCCAAAAATCTGACTTCTTTACAGAACCGAAGCCATAAAAGGTTAAAAGCAAAAACAATGTTTATGAGGACTGCGAGAACGGGCAACAGCACTAGTGTCCTGCTCTACACTGAGTCCCTGCTCAGGTCTCACAAGGTTTCAGCTCGATGGTGCCAATACAGAGGAGACGTCACCATATGCAAATCAAACCATCACCCAGAAAGGATGGCTAGAGCCGAAATGCCAAGGACGTACGTCCTCTCTGCACAAGAGATGCAGCGCCCCCCCAACGATTGTTTCGGCCTTCTAAGGGCACATCAGGAGGGCACAGCAGATACCCCTCTAGGCACCTTAAGTGAGGAGTTCATATTTGGATTACCGGTACACTTAAAACAAGCAAAAACAAGGTTTAGGAGAGCACGGAAAATAGAAAGAGGCACTAGTGTCCTGCCCTATGGTGGATCCCCCGATCAGGTCTCAACTCGAAGGTATCGTTAAAGAGAAAACTATACCATACGCAAATCAGAAAAACAAAAACAACAACAACAACAACACAAGGAAATCCAAAACGCTTTTGGTCCCAAGAATTTCAACTCAACCTGTACAAATTAGAAGATGGTTTACTGAAAAGATAAAAATGGGACTGTGTCCTGACACAGGGTGGCGCCACTATGCGAAAGAAACAGAGGGGCTAGCGCTCCTTGAGACTGCACGACACATGAACATTGACTATTTTGTGCAACGTATTCTGTATTTTCACTGAGCTTTTACAATATGCAGATTACATTCTTGTTCTCACAATACCTTAAATTGCAGGTATTCGCTCACCTGTGTGAATATATTGCCGCATAATGGAAGCGATGTCCAGATTGTACAACAAATGCTTCAACTGGCTATTGAACATGGAGATGTAGTGTATGCAGCCGCCCCGCAAACACACCTTCATAAACTTACTACATTGTATAACTCATTCTGCCGCTTTCTGCTACAATGTCACTACATGACCCACCATTGTGACATGTTAAAAGAGCTAAACTGGCCGTCGCTGGAATCTAGACGCACCCTTCCCCTTTCCAACCTGTGCCAGGATTACAAAGTTGGTGTTAACTTAACCAGAGCTGTTGTTAACTTAACAGCTCCATAGGCTATAATGGCTACAAATCTTTTCTCAGTTCCTCAGCAGTCACACGGGGACTTTTCTCCACTCTACGCTTCAGGTAGCGCACAGCAGTCGAAGTCAGCAGCTTCGTTCTGCCACGACCAGGTAGCGTTTCAACAGTGCCCTTTGCCTTGAATTTGCGAATGATGCTTCCTATGGTCTCTCTTGGTATGTTTAACATCTTTGCAATCTTCTTATAGCCATTGCCCTTCCTGTGAAGAGTAATCACCTCTTCTCTTGTCTTCCTGGACCATTCTCTTGACTTCACCATGTTTGTAACCACACCAGTAAATGTCTAGAAGGAGCTGAGTATCACAGTCATTTTAAAGCTGCCTAATTGGTGCTTATTATGCTTTATTGCTGCTCCGGGACATCCACAGGTGTTTTCAATACCTGATTGAATGCACCTCTGTTCTTCAGAGTGGTAGTCTTTAAGGGGTTGAATAATTGTGTCAATGAAGAATTCACAAAAGAAACATTTACTACTGTATTACAAAACCAATTGATGTCATTTTAGTTGCATATGGTTCTTAAAAAGTCCTTGTAGGATTTCATTCTGAATACAATTACAAATGTACACTAAATTCCCTAAAACCCTTTACAGCATTGGGGGTTGAATAATTTTGAACACAACTGTATGTGTCTTAGCGCGACACCACCATTTGTTGTTTTTTATGTAACATAGTGACTATATACAGAATGCACCTGTAAACATGTAACATAGTGACTATATACAGAATGCGCCTGTAAACATGTAACATAGGGACTATATTACTTACATATTTATTTTCTGTGTTAATCTGTATATTTGTGTTTTTAATATCTTGCATTTTATTACTTTGTTTTTCTATAACGACTGTAACAATTCAATGTTCTTGAGCCCAGGACATACTTGAAAAGGAGAGAAATCTCAATGTATCCTTCCAGGTAAAATACTCTATAAAATGTCATGCTGTACATGTACTGATCAAGTGTTTTAATTATTTATACAGTGGGGTTATATTGCCGCGTACAGTTATTCGATCTTTTTAGGCATTTTTTCATTCTGTAACAGACCGTTTCGTTATTATTCATAGGACCTTATTTATTATTTCCATGCATTTATTTTGTTTTAAAAATTTGCTTTTTTTTTGTTTAACCACCCCTGTTCTGCGGCCGATCGGATTTTTCGGCAGCTGATCAGAGGCGTTCAACTGTCTGGCGGCAGATTGTCGGCTGCGTTCAGCAGGTTTCATCGGCGGCTCCCGTTCAGTGCACTACGGGCACCCTGCTATGAATGCTGAATTGGCCACAGGGTTGGCGAATTGAACTCTTGGAATCGCACCGAAATTTCGGTGCTCTTTGAATAACCCATGATGTTGTGCTGCATTTAATGGAGCGGAGGGAGAAAAGAGATGGTATATATATGGTATATATATATTTATATATATATATATATATATATATATACCAACAACTAAACATTTAGGCAAGCCTGAAGACAATTTAAAAAAGCTGCATGGGGTGACATTTTTAACATTATGCCCAATGTATTGTGTGGAGGGGGAGGGACACCTACCATTCAGTCACTCTTGTTTCTGTCACAGGCAGCCAGCTATAGGACAGGTAATGTTGCTCATAGGGAACAGTGAGGATAATCAGCACATGAACGGCCATTGCTAAAAAAGCGACACAATACGCCTCACAACATTCATGTAGACTGCAAAGACTTACAAAGGTCTGGTCAATGTCTTTTCGGATATCAGCCACAATTTGTGCGTTGTCACTACGCGCCAAAACAGCATCAAGAGAGTAACCCTGCAATGATTCCATTAGGCGCGCAGGGTGACCCAGACGTAGTATCTTCTCCTTCGATGCAGACAGGCGCTCCACCAGATTGTCTACGGCAACGTTTGAAGGAGCACAGCAAAGAATCTTGAGGGGGAAAACAAATAGGTGGTTTGTTTGTTGGTTTGTTTGGAAAATCATCATAGAAAACAGTACAACAAATCAGTGGTCCCCAATCCTGGTCCTCAGGTCCCCCTAGCAGGCCAGGTTTGCAGATATCCAAAGCAAGCACAGGTGATATGATTTGCTGCTCAGTGATTGCCGGATTCAGTCTGCATTTCCCCAACGTAATCCTTAAAACCTGGCCTGTTAGGGGGACAATAAAAGGAGCAACTCATAAAATGACTAGAAGAAATGTAAGGGAAAAGTACGGGCTTAACCCAAATAAAGACCAAAAACATGTCTGGTTCAACTTGAGCAAACGTCACAAAAGGGGATAATGCGTTAATCAGTATTAATCTTTATGGACGATTGGAGTGAGCCGGGAATGTCATGTATTTTGTATTTCTCCCCCCCCCCCTCTTGACCTCTTATGGGTGTTTTTGGTTTTGTCCCTTTGACCAATTCTTTTCGTATTCAGTCCATTTACCGGTCATTGCTGTCAGAATTTTTGATTAACCCCCCTCACCCTTTACTCTAGAATGTAGATTAATCGCTCCTCCGTGGCCCTCTTGCATTTTGTGCTACTCTGCATATGTTTGAAACCTCAAAATAAAGAATTAAAAGAAAACAATCTTTATTAGAATGTGTTCCATCTACAAAGTTATAATAAAGATTGATTTTTACTAGCGATTAAACCCAGTATCCTCTTTTGGGGGACGTGCTCAGGTTAAGCAAGTTATGCAAGGGAAAAAAGGGAGAGAAGATACCTGATTAGAATAGATTACTGTTATTATATGTGTATTTACACACACGAAGCTAAGCGGAAATTACTGGAAGGAGAAGAAAATAGAAATAAATATTCCCAAACATGTCTCAAGTAGACAAACTTTTCTTAAAACTGGCATAGTATTGTATTGGAATAGATGCCTCATCCATTACAGAATTTTCTGTCTAATTTACCACAAGATATTTTTATTTCACTTTGTGTCCTCCACCACAACCCTTGTAGATACTGATTTGCCCTGTGGGTCCCAAGCATCCACTGCAACTGGTCATCATGCCTAGCTCCTGCTGATGAGGGTCCAACAAACCCGAAACAGCACTGTCCTAGGAGCGGCTTTGACCAGTTGCATAACCTTATCTCTGCTAGAAAGTCACAGTGTGGCATAGCATTGATTTTAGGGTTCTGTGTAATAACAGACCCAGGATGCATAAAAGTGAGACAGATGTCACTTGCATATCCTACCCAGAATTCCTTGCTGCATATGGGGAATGTGGCACAGGAGATGCAGTTCAATGAATTGCTGTGATGTGCAAGTGGCTTCTGCAATAGTAAACACATATATATATATATATATATATATATTAAAAAAATGAAAGATGGTGGGTGGCACTCCGGGACTGAATAAAAATAATTAATTTATTGTAGACATGAAAATCCGACATTTCGGCCCAAAAATAGCGGGCCTTTTTCAAGGTATGTATTACAAAGTAAAATGACAACTTATATAGACAATACAGATGGAGATACTCACCCCGCCTCATCCCAGCGTGGAGTGCCCTGCGCGCTCCGGGAACCCGGAAGACGCCGGCACATACGCGTCATCAGGCTGCGACTACTGGCCGCGTTGCCCTGCGCAACCAACGTTTGGAGGGGAGGGGTGAGCTGCTCCCAAGGCAGCGTTAAAAACAATTATAAAGAAACATGGGGCTCAAAGAGAACTAGAGATTAAACTCTAAAAAACGAAAACACCAGTTGTAGACATAATAAAGGCTTTGCTGTGATGTAGGGAACAACGCGGTGTGGTGACACCAATAGAATATATGACTTGAGTGAAATGTGTGTATGGATAAAAAGATATGATGATATGTATATAAGTGGTGTGTGAAGTGTATGAACCCCTATACAAGTGAGGGCTGAATAATTCTGTGTAGTTATGAATGTGGGTGTGTGATAGACTATGTAAGGGGATGGATCTCCCATAAGTGAGAACTGACTGGAAATGTATGTGTATATGAAAAAAAAAAAAAGGGAAGATGATCAATGTGGCGAGAATTGAAATAACATGAAAAGTAAACAAAGTGAAGGGATAAAAAGTGAAGCAAAAGTGAAAACGCACTGTGGGTGCAAAACATGAACTAGAATCTAGTGTATCTAAAGACTACATGAATGAGAGAGGTGTGTGTAAGGTGTGTGTGCGGTGAGAAAAAATGTGGATCCATATAAAGGAAGAATGAATAAATGAAAAATGATAAATGAATGATGCCAAAAAAGAGGAAAAGTAAATAAAAGAAAAATAGTAGTAATAAAAATAAATAATACAAATAAAAATGAAAATAATAAAAATGAAAATAAAAATAAAGATAAATAATAAAAAATAATAAATAAAAATAAGAATGAAGAACAAAATAGAGATGGAAATGAGAATGAAAATAAAAATACTAAAATAGAATAAAATTTAAAAAAAAACGGAGAAACCTGTGGCTAAGCACTTCTTGGCAACCAACCACCGATTACCCACTCTACGTTTTATGGCCATTGACCATGTGCCCCCACTCTCCAGAGGAGGAAACCGATCCCAAATCCTCCTACAGAGGGAAACCTACTGGACTCGCAGGCTAGATACAGTAACCCCCAAAGGACACAATGAATAGATTTCTTTCACCCCGTTTCGATCTTCACGCTAATATCACATTCTTTTTGTTCTCAGCTACTTTACACTTTTCTCTTGTTTCCTTTCATCACCACTATCATTTTTATATCCATCTTCATGTTTAGGTTTATGTCTGCACAGTCATTTTTACTTTATTTTATTTTTAACTTTTATTTTATTCTTATTTTCATTTATTATTTTTTTATTTTATTCCATTTTAGTATTTTTATTTTCATTTTCATTCTCATTTCCATCTCTATTTTGTTCTTCATTCTTATTTATTTATTATTTATCTTTATTTTTATTTTTATTATTTTCATTTGTATTTGTATTATTTATTATTTATTTTTATTACTACTATTTTTCTTTTATTTACTTTTCCTCTTTTTTGGCATCATTCATTTATCATTTTTCATTTATTCATTCTTCCTTTATATGGATCCACATTTTTTCTCACCGCACACACACCTTACACACACCTCTCTCATTCATGTAGTCTTTAGATACACTAGATTCTAGTTCATGTTTTGCACCCACAGTGCGTTTTCACTTTTGCTTCACTTTTTATCCCTTCACTTTGTTTACTTTTCATGTTATTTCGATTCTCGCCACATTGATCATCTTCCCTTTTTTTTTTTTCATATACACATACATTTCCAGTCAGTTCTCACTTATGGGAGATCCATCCCCTTACATAGTCTATCACACACCCACATTCATAACTACACAGAATTATTCAGCCCTCACTTGTATAGGGGTTCATACACTTCACACACCACTTATATACATATCATCATATCTTTATATCCATACACACATTTCATTCAAGTCATATATTCTATTGGTGTCACCACACCGCGTTGTTCCCTACATCACAGCAAAGCCTTATTATGTCTACAACTGGCGTTTTCGTTTTTTAGAGTTTAATCTCTAGTTCTCTTTGAGCCCCATGTTTCTTTATAATTGTTTTTAACGCTGCCTTGGGAGCAGCTCACCCCTCCCCTCCAAACGTTGGTTGCGCAGGGCAACGCGGCCAGTAGTCGCAGCCTGATGACATGTAACCTAGTGACTATATTTCCTACATATTTTTCTGTTAATCTGTATATTTGTGTTGTTTTTTTTTTTAATATCTTGCATTGTATTACTTTGTATTTCTGTAACTGTAACACTTCAATGTTCTTGAACCCAGGACATACTTGAAAACGAGAGAAATCTCAATGTATCCTTCCTGGTAAAATCCTTTATAAATAAATAAATAAATGTGCCGGCGTCTTCCGGGTTCCCGGAGCGCGCAGGGCACTCCACGTTGGGATGAGGCGGGGTGAGTATCTCCATCTGTATTGTCTATATAAGTTGTCATTTTACTTTGTAATACATACCTTGAAAAAGGCCCGCTATTTTTGGGCCGACATGTCGGATTTTCATGTCTACAATAAATTAATTATTTTTATTCAGTCCCGGAGTGCCACCCACCATCTTTCATTTTTCTATATTAGCTCTATCAGGGAGTTCAGCACCCGGGCTTCCAGCACTTGCTGTGGGCTTTTCCCACCCACGCCACAGAACATAGGAATTGAGTGCCTGGACCCCTTCTTTTTCATAGAATAATAATTAGAATTATATATATATATATATATTTTATTTTTTTCACACACACGCGTAAAGACTGTAAGACGGGGGGGGGGGACAACCCGACACTAACAAGGAATTCGCTTGTCATACCTTCAATCCTTGTTTCACAGCTTGGAGAATGATTTCCACCACGGTTGTGGTTTTACCGGTGCCAGGAGGGCCATGAACAATGGCAACTTCTCTCTGACCAAGAGCAAATTCAACAGCTGCTTTCTGAGAATCATCCAGGGATGCGTCAAAAAAGTCTAGTGAGCCTGATGAGACAAAACATACTGTAAGTGACATTCGTGCTTCTACCACCGGAAAAACACATTCCCACTGCAGAAAGGCTTGAAAGAAGAAATGGTATGGACTAGTCAGTCAGTGGTGAATTAACAGGATCCTCCCATGATCACACGTGTGCACTGGAAGCTTGTCCATGTGGAAAGATGAAGAGCCCCAACAGTAAACGTGCACGTAATCCTAAATCCTAGAAATTTTCATTCCTCGCTGATGGGGATCTGGAGAAGATTTTGAGGGAGACCGAGCATGTCAAATATTGGATGTTTCATGACAACTGCCCCAGTCAAAGCCATTTTAGACATGCTCAGTCTAATCCCAGAGGGATTTATGAGGTCACTCATTTAGTTTGCATTTGGACGGGTGAGGAGCAATGCCCCAAAAAAGAAAGCCTTCTTACAGAAATGTCATTGGCGCAAGGGGCAGTCTTACAGACACAGCTTGGAAGTTAAGGGGAACAATTTGTAACACACTGGATAAGATCATTCTTACAGCTTAACACGTTTTATTTGGGTTTATTAAGCACTTTCTATAAAAGGCATTATATGCTGGTTCAGGGCAAAAGACTGGATGCACAGTGGTTGCCATGGAGCTTAATCCCAACGACACGTTATCTTAAAATTTTACCAACAAACGGATTATTACTGCACTAAAATAAGTTACCTACTGACCGGCTTCCTAGAATGAAAATAGTCAATGGGTTTAGACAGCACTCATTTAGCGAAAAGATCCTCCACAATGCACTTAATACTCAGGATTTTGCCACATCCAGAATGAAGTCCAAGAAACCATAAAGTTCCAGCACTCATGGGATCTGTTGCAGTCTCTTTAACACCGGGATACCAGCAACGTGGCAGCCTACACGCTTTTATCCAGTAGGCTGAAATGTTGCTGGTACCCCAGTGTGAAGAGCATCGAATGAAAAGACCCTTCAACAGAGGCCATGAGGGCTGGAACTTTTAGGTTTCTCCAAAATCAATTCATGACATGTTAAATTAACGTCACTTTAAAAGCCCAGAAGTTGTCCTAATGAAACAGTAGCAGGGGAATTCAAAGAGCATCGAAAAGTCACCGCACGTTCGGTGACAGGTCGTTCTCTTCAATTCGGTTCGTTTTGCCGATCCCATTTCGGCGACCCTTGCCGTGTATTCAGCAAGCACCACAGGGCCAAAGTGCAGGAAAAAGCCACCGTAAACCTGCCGAAAACTCACTGCAAAAACCCAGCGAATGCATGCCAAAACCAGCAAAAACATCTGGATTAACACCGCTGAAAATGCCGGAAAAACCCGAGCAGGAGCCGATCACACGCAGCACAGCCGCCGGAAAAACCCGACACAGCAGATGAAGGCAGTGAGTAAATTAGCAAACCAGTTCGCTTGAATGTTTGAAAAGTGAAGCGCTGTTTGCAAAGCAACTACTGAGCGAAAATGTTTGAAATTTACATATAAGATCCAATGAATGATAATAAAAAGGCCTGTTACAGAAAAAATAACTAAAAAAGGAACTTTTTAACCTCCCTGACGGTATTCCCGAGTGTGACTCGGGGTTAAATTTCGCTACCGCGAACGGTAACCCCGAGCCACACTTGGACTGGATGTTTACTCACCTCCTCGCTGTCCCCCGCAGTGTGATCGCGGCGAGCTGCTTCCTGGAAGGCTCCCTGCGAGTCACACGATGCGGGGGGGGGGCGGGACCAGCATAAAATAAATCTTTTTTTACATTTTACATTTTATACAGTGTAATGTTTATGAACGGCCACTAGGTGGCAGTACAGGATAAGAAATAGACCATACATCCTCTTACCCTTGTTTGCAGACAGATTTCAGTGTTTTTTGTTGTATTATATTGAATATCATTTATTTGCATTATTTTGGATAATTGTTTTTGGGATAATAAATTATTATGTCGTGTTTCAAACTTTATCGGACTCCGTGTGTTTACTATTTATTTATAAAAGGATTTTACCAGTAAGGACTCTTGATTGCACGGATTTCAGTGCGTGATTCTTAATTATTACAGGCTCACTATGTACAAAAACACGTTTCCTTTGAAAAAAAATTGAGACGCTTTTAGACACGAAATTTTGAAAAAATTAGACCGTCAGGGAGGTTTGAAAAAAAAAATCCAGAAAAATGCTTAAAATTTATCCTAAAAAAAAAAAAAAATCTACAAATAGACTTTTTACTGCAGAATATTAAAATAAACGGTTTATTAGATATTGAATTAAAACGGGAATATTTTTAACATTGAAGCCTATGGGATTTACCTGAATAAATCTGCCGCATGAAATCACCGAATGGCAGGGCAATTCGGCAACTTTTCACTGCTGTTTTTTGTTCTCTGAATAGCCGAAGCATTGCTTCTCTATGGGGATTTCACTGCCCTCAAACAGGCACCGAACAGGCACCGTATGTGCAGGCAATTCGCCAGGATTTGGCGAATTGGCTGCTCTCTGAATAGCCGAATGGCCAAGAAAGGTAACCGAACGCTGATTTTCAGCATTCGGTTACCTTTCTCCAGCCATTCGGATCTCTTTGAATAACCCTGTAAGCGATGATCAAACTCTACAGAGTTTCCTTTGGTACGGCTTGTAATATGTGGAGAGTGACATGTGGTATTAGTAGCAAATGCACCGTTTGTTTAGCGCAAGGTCTTACCGGATTGTACAGCACTTCCAGGTGAAGAAGAACAGAAAAGGACATCGATCAAGTTGGATGCAGGCCCACCATGGTACTGACCTAACGTAATCAAAGCCCTGTGGAAAGAAAGGAAAGAAAGTTAAAAAGGAACACTCTACACATCCTGACCGCCTCATATTTATAAAATTGTCAGGATGTGAGGAGTCACCCCCCCCCCTTTGCTAAAAAAAAACCTGGGTGAAGTGGAGGGAGTTTTGTCCACCCCACCCAGCGTCAACAAATTTAAATTTCTTGGCTGCCTGTTACTAGTGACGTCAGCATGCAGCCGTCACTATCCATCTCCGACACCAGTCTCGCTAGCGATCGGTCTCAGAGACGCCACGATGGATCGGAGCTGATCTACGAGACCTGCACACGTAAAGTTCACACGTCCCGTTGCATTGTGCAATCCACGCTTCCTATGCTACGGAAGTAGCGCAAATTGGGCAGAAAAGTCTCAGGGACCTCCAGGTTCAAGAGTCTCTGAGCCAAAGAGCAGGAGCTCAGCAAGGGACGAAGGCTTTCAGTAGCCTCTAAGCAATTATTTCAGGGCAAAAGAAAGGGACACTCTACTTTTCAGGACGGTGTTCCTTTAACCCCTTTACTGCTGAGCCATTTCACGTCCTAAAAAAAAAAAAAAAAAAAAAATTTTCATTATTATTATTTTTATTAATTTTGTTCTTTACTTTGAACATGATAATATTTGGTATCATTGGAAAGGCCCTGCTAGCTGCCAAAAGTCGGGAGATATTGGGGTTCAAAGGAACCCTCCATCTCGACCCCATCTTTCCTTAGAAGTCAATGAGGATGTTCCCCACACATCCTCAGCAGTGAAAGGGTTAATGTATTTCTTTCCTATCAGAAGCTTCATTATTCTATAAAAAACAACTCTCCACCAAAAAAGACCCTCTTTCACATGGGTCAGCTAAGGTAAACTTGAAGTGGCCCTACAGCAGCAGGAGCTAAAAAACAGCAGAACAGGTGAGGCTTGTGTAAAATCCTACGGGGCTCATCAACTGCCGGAGTTACCGTGCCGTGAAAGATATAGAAAAGATAAAATGACGTACTTTTTTATTCTTTTGTAGGTTACATCATTGGCCAGTTTGAGGAGCCGGTAAGAACATTCAGCGCCCAGGGTAAGGGACTCATTCTGGGAGTCGTCGAATGCCACATTAATCGTTTTCTGAGAAATCCCAGCAACAATCCCTGTGGCCAGCGGCTCACTTGGACTGTTAGAGTCATACAGTCCCACAATATCACCTGCAAGAAAGGAACCGAAGGGATACCAGATATGAAAAAACAGTGGATCAGGGGTTACAGTTACAAGTATTTATAAAGCGCCAACAAGTTCCGCAGCGCTGTATAATGGGTGAGAGAACAACAAATATACATACACGTTACACACACAGAACAGCAGGAGAGAGGACCCTGCTCAAGAGCTTACAATCTAACAGGGTTATTCAGAGAGAGGTGAAAAGCAGGAGAATGACTGGAGAGTGGAAAATTCTAGGTCAAAATAGCCGATTTGGAAAGTGAGATGAATGGGAGAATTTTTCTGGTGTGGCTATTTTGACCTAGAATTTTCCATTCTCCAGTCATTCTCCTGCTTTTCACCGCTCTCTGAATAACCCTGTATGAGGAGAGGGGTGACACACTAGGTGAGGGTAAGTAGCTGAGTATGTGAAGTAGTGGGGTGCATGGGGGGCTGTGCAGGAAGACCTACACAGGGAGGGGTTACGGAGTGAGATGATAGGCTTCGCTAAAGTAATGTGTTTTCAGAAACTTCTTGATGGACTGGAGAGACGGGGGGAGTCTAATGTTACGAGGGAGAGAGTTCCATAAAAAGGGGGCAGCTCGGGAAGGACAAACTTGGCCCTCCAGATGTTTTGGATCTACATCTTCCATGGTGCTACACACCAGGTTGGCATAGCCTCATGAGAAATGTAGTTCCAAAATATTTGGAGGGTCAAGGTTGCTGTTCCCTTCTCAGGTGCTAGTGTATTCTTAAAATATGTAAGCAATGCATCCTTTGTTTCCATGACGTAAAAGCAGCAATAACAAAACAAAGGGGTAGGGGAGGAAAAAAAGTAAGAAAACCTGATAAACCGGGTACATTTTAAAGGAGTGATACGAAAAGGTTTCTGGAAAGATTTAGGCCCCTATTATACGCTTCGCGCAGCGCAATTTTTTTTGCGCACGCAAAAAAACGTTAGCGCGCGCAAATTAACGCAGTAGTACGCTCCGAGAGCAGCTTTTCAGCCTTCAACTTTTTACGTGCGCAAATCCGACGCGCAAATGACCGTTGCGTGCAGGAATCGGTGGACAGACTGTTTTTTCACAGGATTCAGCCAATCAGAATTAAAGAATCACCATTTGCTAAAGTTAGGTTGTTGCGCCTGTCAAAATCAATCTGCGTATATGTGCTGCAGCAAAATAAATTGACAAATTATGAATTTTTGATGTCTGGGTATGTGTAGAATGTGTAACTGTACTGTGCTGTATTTTTTTTTTTATTGCTGAGTTATTTTGTTTTGGCCACAACGATCATATTTGCAGTTAACACCAAGTTTTCAAAGACGTTACGAAAATTCGCGCAAACGTCGCTCGTACGACTAAGGCTAGGGTCAGAGTGGGGCAGTCGGAACGCGCGTGCAGACGCACTAAATCACGGCGGCAGTAGCAGCACATAACGGCCAATGACGGCCAATATACGCAGTACGTGCGTACGAAAGTGCGCCGACACCACGCAACCAGCAAATGAACGCATTTTTCTCAGAACGTGAAACCGCTGCTACTGACGTACAGAGTGCGCTGCGGCCGCATGGCAGCGTGTGTGCGTGATTAGGAGACGTCAGACGCTGCTAGTGTGCGGCCTACATAACGTTCAAACAGCCGGATTTCCCTAGACTTCTTTTTACCCCACCGTCATGAAATACGTCCAGAATTGCGCATCGTCTGACCACTTAAGCGTATTCCGTGAAAAAATGCGTGCGCACGCATCGACGTACATTTTGACGGTGGCCGCAGAAAATGCGCTCATCTGTCCCTAGCCTTAGTGCGGATGGTATTACAATCTTCGCGCAAACGCATTTGCGCTCACAATGTTGTTAAGTATAGGATGCGCGCAGGAACTTGCACTCGCGCTGGGTTCGCGCAGGGTCAATCGCGGTAGACGATTGCGCGATCGTCGTACTACGACGTTCCGCGCAAATGGTTTTGTCCTCGCGCAAAAGTGCGCACGCAAATGCGCTGCGCGAAGCGTGTAATAGGGCCCTTAGTGAAAAATAAAAGGAGCCAGGGAGTAGCCGACACATGGGTTTGACAAGCCTTGTAATAACATGAATTTTGTTCACAACAATCTATTCCATACCTGACCCAAAGCTGTTACTAGGCAGCACGCCATCGTGAGTGTGCTTCCTGGCGGCAAAGGTCACAAGCAGACGGCCGTAAAGTCCAGTCCTTTGGCTGGATACCTGAAGCTTTAGCAGGCAGACTCCTTTACGCTGAAGTTCATTTAGAGACACATTTTCCTGCCAGGCCCTACAAGAGCAAAAGCACATATTTACAATTTAAGAACAAAACAAATAATAATAATAAAAAAAAAAATACATTATGGATATAAACATAAATGTATAATTTTAGGAGGTGTACAGAATGGCCAGATTTACTGTTGAAGAACCATCAGGTCAATTCACAAAAGGGTGAAGTCAGGACAATTTGCAGAAGTGAAAAAAATCTAGGTCAAAATAGCCAAACCAGAAAAAATCTCTTCTTCTGCCAATTCTCCGGAGTTTCACCTTTTAGTGAATAGACCTGATAGTCTTCTAATCACATCACTCTAAGCCTGACAGGGGTGGTTAGACGTGTTATTCAGCACCTGTCAGAATTAATTTGACGTCACTCAAACAACCAATGTCCGCATTTAGACTTTAGAGAATATATATCATAGTATTTTTAGGAATAAACAGGGAATGATAAGTAATAAATTAACAATAATAACAGCAATTTTCTTTGAATACATCGGATCTGGTGGTTACATTACAATAACAATGTGAATGAAAATAATATTAGATCATTAGAACAACAACAGGAACAATAATAACAAGTAAAGCATGTGGTCTAGTGTTAAAACATAATAATATGAATCAGAAACAGGCTCTGCTAATAGAAAGGGACTCAATATCAGCGCACCCAGTCTGCGGGTAATATAATAAATAATAATAAGAACACCATCCAGTGGCTGCTTTCACTTTGACGATAAAAATATTAGTAACAGGTATCGGATGGTAAAATAATAAAAATTCCTTCTGACAGTACCTCGTAAAAAGTTTTAAAAAAAAGTATTCATAGCAATAATTCCCCGTGAGAGTACTTGTTGTGCTGTAAAATAAATAATAATTCCCTGTGACAGCATCTGGTCTGCTGGTAAAATAAAATAATAAAAAAAAAATACCGATAAATCCATGTGACAGCACTTGGTTTGCTGGTAAAATACTTCCTAAATCCATCTGTCAATATCTGGTCTGCTCCAGAATAAAATAATAATAATAAAAGTAAATTCATGTGACAGCAAATGGACTGCTGGTAAAATAATAAATCCCAGAGTACCTGGTCTGCTGGTAAAATAATAAATCCCAGAGTACCTGGTCTGCTGGTAAAATAAAATAATAAACTACTAAATCCCAGTGACAGCACCTGGATTGCTGGTAATACACTGTAAATATTAATAAATCCCAGTGACAACACCTAGTCCTCCTCTCCTACTGTTCTGTGTGCTTAACTTGTATGTATATTTGTTATTCTGTCTCATCCATTGTACAGCTCTACGGAACTTGTTAGCGCTTTATAAATACTTGTAACTGATCTGCTGGCAAAATAAAGAACAATACTTCCCTGTGACAATACCTGGTCTGATGTTAAAATAAATAATAAATCCCTGTGACAGTCTTCTGGTAAAATATTAATAAATACAGATGACAGCAACTGGTCTTCTGGTAACATACATAATAAATAATAATAATAATAAAAAAATAAACCCCTGTAGTTTGCTGGTAAAACATACTAATAAAGCGCAGTGACAGTACCTAGTCTGCTTATAAAGCAATATAATAAAGCGCTGTGACAGCACCTGGTCTGCTTATAAACTATTATAATAACGATAAAGCTCTGTGACAGCAGCACCTGGTCTGCTTATAAACCATTATAATAATAATAAAGCGCTGTGACAGCACCTGGTCTGCTCATAAACCATTATAATAATAAAGCGCTGTGAGAGTACCTGGTCTGCTTATAAACCATTATAATAATAATAATAAAGCGCTGTGAGAGTACCTGGTCTGCTTATAAACCATTATAATAATAATAATAAAGCGCTGTGAGAGTACCTGGTCTGCTTATAAACCATTATAATAATAATTAAGCGCTGTGACAGCACCTGGTCTGCTTATAAACCATAATAATAATAATAATAAAGCGCTGTGACAGTACCTGGTCTGCTTATAAACCATAATAATAATAAAGCGCTGTGACAGCACCTGGCCCGCTTATAAACCATCTATACTATAAAACAGTAAGGGCTGGCGTGTCCGTGGCCAAGAAAAAAAAAAACTTCTGCGCATGCGCGCGCAACCTGCGGCGGTTGGCTGCGCGCACATCCAACGGCCGCGGCACGCGCACAGCCAGCGTGCGCGAGGGACAAAACAAATCCGATCCATTGGAGAGGTGCACAGCGCCTCTCCAATGGATCGGATTTTTTTGTGCATCTCCTCTGTGCCCGGCCTGCATCTCCTCCGTGCCCGGTCTGCCAGCCATATTACCAGTCTGATAGGCACAATACCAGTCTGCCTGCCTTAATACCAGTGTGCCATGCATATTACCAGTCTGCCAGCCTTATTACCAGTCTGCCATGCACAATACCAGTCTGCCAGCCATATTACCAGTTTGCCAGTCATATTACCAGTCTCCCATACACAAAACCAGTCTGCCATGCACAATACCAGTCTGCCAGCCATATTACCAGTCTCCCATACACAAAACCAGTCTGCCATGCACAATACCAGTCTGCCAGCCATATTACCAGTTCGCCAGCCATATTACCTGTCTGCCATGCACAATACCAGTATGCCAGCCATATTACCAGTTCGCCATGCACAATACCAGTTCGCAATCCATATTACCAGTCCGCCATGCACAATACCAGTCTGGCAGCCATATTACCAGTCTGCCATGCACAATACCAGTTTGCCAGCCATATTGCCAGCCATATTACCAGTCTGCCATGCACAATGACAGTCTGCCAGCCATATTACCAGTCTGCCATGCATAATACCAGTCTGCCAGCCATATTACCAGTTCGCCAGCCATATTACCTGTCTGCCATGCACAATACCAGTATGCCAGCCATATTACCAGTCTGCCATGCACAATACCAGTCTGGCAGCCATATTACCAGTCTGCCATGCACAATACCAGTCTGGCAGCCATATTACCAGTCTGCCATGCACAATACCAGTTTGCCAGCCATATTGCCAGCCATATTACCAGTCTGCCATGCACAATGCCAGTCTGCCAGCCATATTACCAGTCTGGCATGCATAATACCAGTGTCTCATAATACCAGTGTGCCCAAATACCAGCCTGACATGCCATGCATACCACGTGCCATTAAATATACGCATAATATATATGCTACAAAAAAATGTCCGCCCAAGCCCAACACAATCTAAGGGGCCCCACGAGCTTACAATCAAAGGGGCCCCACGAGCTTACAATCAAAGGGGCCCCACGAGCTTACAATCAAAGGGGCCCCACGAGCTTACAATCAAAGGGGCCCCACGAGCTTACAATCAAAGGGGCCCCACGAGCTTACAATCAAAGGGGCCCACGAGCTTACAATCAAAGGGGCCCACGAGCTTACAATCAAAGGGGGCCCCACGAGCTTACAATCAAAGGGGCCCCACGAGCTTACAATCAAAGGGGCCCCACGAGTTTACAATCAAAGGGGGCCCCACGAGCTTACAATCAAAGGGGCCCCACGAGCTTACAATCACAAGGGGCCCCACGAGGCTTACAATCAAAGGGGCCCCACGAGCTTACAATCAAAGGGGCCCCACGAGCTTACAATCAAGGGGCCCCACGAGCTCTACAATCAAAGGGGCCCCACGAGCTTACAATCAAAGGGGCCCACGAGCTTACAATCAAGGGGGCCCCACGAGCTTACAATCAATGGGGCCCCACGAGCTTACAATCAAAGGGCCCCACGAGCTTACAATCAAAGGGCCCCACGAAGCTTACAATCAAAGGGGCCCCACGAGCTTACAATCAAAGGGCCCCACGAGCTTACAATCAAAGGGCCCCACGAGCTTACAATCAAAGGGGCCCCACGAGCTTTACAATCAAAGGGGCCCCACGAGCTTACAATCAAAGGGGCCCACGAGCTTACAATCAAAGGGGCCCCACGAGCTTACAATCAAGGGGCCCCACGAGCTTACAATCAAAGGGGCCCCACGAGCTTACAATCAAAGGGGCCCCACGAGCTTACAATCAAAGGGGCCCCACGAGCTTACAATCAAAGGGGCCCCACGAGCTTACAATCAAAGGGGCCCCACGAGGCTTACAATCAAAGGGGCCCCACGAGTTTTACAATCAAAGGGGCCCCACGAGCTTACAATCTAAGGGTCCCACGAGTTTACAATCTAAGGGGTCCCACGAGTTTATAATCTAAGGGGTCCCACGAGTTACAATCTAAGGGGTTCCACGAGATTACAAATCTAAGGGTCCACGAGTTTTACAATCTGAGGGTCCGGTTCCCGTGAGTTTACAATCTAAGAGGGAAGAGGAACCTGCTCTAATATATAAATGCCTTTGTAATGCGCGGTCAGCTGTGTGCGCACCCATCACAGCTGCTCAGTCGGCCCTCCTGTTGCGGACGGGATGGCGATGGACGCGTTACAAATGTATTTATATAGAGAGATACTCTTGGATAGGACATTGAAAAAACTATGTGGACGTGAATTCTGAGCTGGCGACAACAACAATAGACTGCCCTCTGGGCAGGCTTTCCACCTAGTTATAATAATAAAGCGCTGTGACAGCACCTGGTCTGCTTATAAACCATTATAATAAAAGCGCTGTGACAGCACCTGGCCTGCTTATAAACCATTATAATAATAAAGCGCTGTGACAGCACCTGGCCTGCTTATAAACCATTATAATAATAAAGCGCTGTGACAGCACCTGGCCTGCTTATAAACCATTATATAATAAAGCACTGTGACAGCACCTGGTCTGCTTATAAACCATTATAATAATAAAGCGCTGTGACAGCACCTGGCCTGCTTATAAACCATTATAATAATAAAGCACTGTGACAGCACCTGGTCTGCTTATAAACCATTATAATAATAAAGCGCTGTGACAGCACCTGGTCTGCTTATAAACCATTATAATAATAAAGCGCTGTGACAGCACCTGGCCTGCTTATAAACCATTATAATAATAAAGCGCTGTGACAGCACCTGGTCTGCTTATAAACCATTATAATAAAAGCGCTGTGACAGCACCTGGCCTGCTTATAAACCATTATAATAATAAAGCACTGTGACAGCAGCACCTGGTCTGCTTATAAACCATTATAATAATAAATTACTGTGACAGCACCTGGTCTGCTGGTGAAACATTATAAATTACTGTGACAGCACCTGGTCTGCTGGTGAAACATTATAAATTACAGTGACAGCACCTGGTCTGCTGGTGAAACATTATAAATTACAGTGACAGCACCTGGTCTGCTGGTGAAACATTATAAATTACTGTGACAGCACCTGGTCCGCTGGTGAAACATTATAAATTACAGTGACAGCACCTGGTCTGCTGGTGAAACATTATAAATTACAGTGACAGCATCTGGTCTGCTGGTGAAACATTATAAATTACAGTGACAGCATCTGGTCTGCTGGTGAAACATTATAAATTACAGTGACAGCATCTGGTCTGCTGGTGAAACATTATAAATTACAGTGACAGCATCTGGTCTGCTGGTGAAACATTATAAATTACAGTGACAGCACCTGGTCTGCTGGTGAAACATTATAAATTACAGTAGAAAGGGTAGCCAAATGATTGACTACTGTAGAGCTTCTTAGATACCAAATCCAGAGCCACTAAGGGGATAACCCAATATAACAAGAAAAGGGACCTCTAACTGAGGTAACCGGCTAGGACATATAATTAAAATAGAAAACTTTATTAAACATTTAACATAAATCTTACAGAAAAAAAGTAAATTCAACTCAATACAGCATAAACTCAATACAACGTAACTAATGAAAGAAAAATGTGTGTGAAATAAAAATATTCACTAAAATTCCATAAGTAAATTACCTCTTAAAAGTGAATATTGCAAATAATTGATAACATGAACCTGTGAAATAACCATAAACGTTGCTCCAATTTTTAAAGGCATTCGTTTCTCAGTGGAGCATATGGGTTCACAGTTTAATATAAGGATAATGATGATCCCTATTTGCATACTCTCTAAAGTGAACTTAGGAGATGCAATGGTTGAAGATCCTATGAGATTTAATCCGTTTTTGGATTAGATAGGTTTATTCCCCACCATTAAATACACATGTGATAAAGTACCATTAATGGAGCGTAGTAAACTGATTTTCGACCTAGATCGTGAATCTTTATAAGCAAACTTTGTACAGGCATACAGCCTCAGGTTGAAAATTTAACTATGATCAATTACTGTGTAATTATAGATTGTTCAGACGTATCGTCCATGAAGAGCCAGCATTCTGCCGCTTAGTCTGAATCAAAAAGTAACCGGCTCACAGTTTCCAACGGGATCAAATGAGCAGTAGGTGTCGTGGGGTTAAAGCTGTTAAACCTTTCTAATTGCACTGCTCTGAATACCAGTTTGAAATCATCATCAACAGCATTGCCTGTCATACACTTGAAAGCCAGTCACAGTTATTTGAAATTTTTGCGTGATGCTAACTGTAATTAAGGTTGTATGTAAACCAGTAATATAAAATAATTTAGGCAGTTGTCAAAGTATATACTCAATTATATTGTGAGTCAGTGCTGCAGATTACCAGTTAGATCGGCAGAAATATTTGCTATACAGATGTATTTAAGTGATTGTATCAAAACCAACCGATGTGGGTCTAAGCAGTTACTACCATTGCTTATTCCGACAGGCACACATATTGCCTATAGTTCGGGATATCCCTTAATGACCATCAAAATTAAATAAATGATCTTTATAAACCGTATACTTCTAGTTGAGATTATTTAGGTATACGTAAGGTACTTATGTAATGCTCATGTTTCATAAACCACAATGAAATTATTGGTGAAGTTACACCCTCAGCGGCGTTGAGATTACGTTTTTTCAAGTAGCAATTGTTTCAATGCTTATTCAGATGGTTGCAGACAGCGGTGCATATAATTCGAGCAATAGATAATATTTCTTAATGGCTGTCACAATTAAATACATGATCTAATAATGCAAATTAACCGCATGCCTATGATTTAAATTATTGTAGTTGTACGTAGAGTACTTTAGAATTGCTTATATCTCAAAACATCACAATAATTTTCGTTGGTGAAATTACGCCCATAGCGGCGTTTAGATTTACGTTTATTCAAATAGCAGTTATTTCAATGCTTATTCAAACAATTACAAACAGTATTGCATATAGTTCAAGCAGTAGATGATGTTTCTTAATAGCCGTTACAATTTAATAAATGATCTAGTGGTACATGTTAACCGCATGCCTACGAACAGCGTCTCAAAATAGAACCACAATGATTTTCGTTGGTGAAAATTACGCCCACAGCGGCGTCTAAATTTTACGTTTGTTCGATAGCAATTGTTTTAATGCTTATTCTGATGGTTGTGAACAGCGTCTCAAATAGTTCAAGCAGTAGGTAATGCTTTTAGTAATTATCACAAGTAGGTGTGTACTTTGATGGTACAAATCAAACGTATGCTTCTAAGCTTAAAGTTATTATTTATCGGTTTGGGCTATTGTACTCACATACAAAGAACGATTATCTCACAAAACTGCAGTTTTAAATTTGTTTCAACCATTCATAAATGCCTTTTTTTTAAGGAAGATTGCTTCTATTTCAAAAACCACATGTATACAAGAAGGAGTACTAACGCCCAAAGCAGCGTTTAATTTAAGCTTTGTTCAAAAGGAAACTTCTTATTCCTTATGGAAATTTCGATCATTCATTATCTCACCAAAAATTCAATCTCGTTCATTTATCATTTCATTTGTATGAAGTCTTTGGAAAGAAAAGTATATTATTCTTAGGGTATCTTAAATTAAGATCAAGATCATTGCTAGAGGCATCCGACGCGCGTTTCACATGCGTGCTCCTCAGGAATGCTAACTAGGTCCGTGTATCGAGGTGGTTTTTAAAGACCTCCTTTTGTCTTTCAATCAAACACGTGATTAAGTTCTCCAATCAGATGGTTCTCTGGATCGACAGGGTTTCTTGGAGAGCGTTTTGCTTATTTGAATGCGTGTTTAAATGCTATCTGTCACCTGTTTATTTATGAGCAATATGGTTTCTTGTTAATTCATATTAAGGATCATTTACGAGGGAGTAAAGATACTATTATATTAATAGGTAAGAATTAAATTAGTTCCTTGATAAACAGTAAATGAAATTCATAAGTCCAACCATATTGCCCATAAGCATATTAATGATTTTTGAAGTTTAATTAGATACTTTTGTCAGATTATAATATTCAACTAAATTCAAGAATATATAGTGTAACCATTTCAATGTTGTAGTTCATCTAGATTGTGTACAGTAAGTTAAATTCAATCATAAAAAAGGAGTATAATTGAATTCTTCGTTTAGGCCATGGGGAAACTGTGTTTTAAGTACAAAGATCCATCTTATTTCACACACATTTTTCTTTCATTAGTTACGTTGTATTGAGTTTATTCTGTATTGAGTTGAATTTACTTTTTTTCTGTAAGATTTATGTTAAATGTTTAATAAAGTTTTCTATTTGGATTATAAATTACAGTGACAGCATCTGGTCTGCTGGTGAAACATTATAAATTACTGTGACAGCACCTGGTCTGCTGTGAAACATTATAAATTACAGTGACAGCACCTGGTCTGCTGGTGAAACATTATAAATTACTGTGACAGCATCTGGTCTGCTGGTGAAACATTATAAATTACTGTGACAGCATCTGGTCTGCTGGTGAAACATTATAAATTACTGTGACAGCACCTGGTCTGCTGGTGAAACATTATAAATTACTGTGACAGCACCTGGTCTGCTGGTGAAACATTATAAATTACTGTGACAGCACCTGGTCTGCTGGTGAAACATTATAAATTACAGTGACAGCACCTGGTCTGCTGTGAAACATTATAAATTACTGTGACAGCACCTGGTCTGCTGGTGAAACATTATAAATTACTGTGACAGCACCTGGTCTGCTGGTGAAACATTATAAATTACAGTGACAGCATCTGGTCTGCTGGTGAAACATTATAAATTACAGTGACAGCACCTGGTCTGCTGTGAAACATTATAAATTACAGTGACAGCATCTGGTCTGCTGGTGAAACATTATAAATTACTGTGACAGCACCTGGTCTGCTGGTGAAACATTATAAATTACAGTGACAGCACCTGGTCTGCTGTGAAACATTATAAATTACTGTGACAGCACCTGGTCTGCTGGTGAAACATTATAAATTACTGTGACAGCACCTGGTCTGCTGGTGAAACATTATAAATTACAGTGACAGCATCTGGTCTGCTGGTGAAACATTATAAATTACAGTGACAGCACCTGGTCTGCTGTGAAACATTATAAATTACTGTGACAGCACCTGGTCTGCTGGTGAAACATTATAAATTACTGTGACAGCACCTGGTCTGCTGGTGAAACATTATAAATTACTGTGACAGCACCTGGTCTGCTGGTGAAACATTATAAATTACTGTGACAGCACCTGGTCTGCTGGTGAAACATTATAAATTACAGTGACAGCACCTGGTCTGCTGGTGAAACATTATAAATTACTGTGACAGCACCTGGTATGCTGGTGAAATAGTAATAAATCCCTGTGAAGTACCTGGTCTGCTGGATCTCGGCTTCTCTTTCCTCCTCCAGGAGCTCCAGCTGGGTTTTTACAAAGTCCTCCATCTATAGCCGGGCCCTGAACAGGGAATTCTCCCCTTTTTCTGTACCGTGTGAGTGTTTGTAAAGTTCCTACCTACACTCGGCAAAACCCCTTATACCAGCCGCATTTCCTTTAAGCCCCGGAACCAAACGTGAGCGGCCCTTGTCTCCGCGCGGAAGAGAAAAAGCCAAGGACCGCTTCTTCAGGCATACGCTACTACGGATCGAGGGTTGTGCCAAACCTGTGTGTGTAGCAATCGCGTTCAATGCGCATTGCTCTTCCCTGCAGAGTGTAAACGAGCAATTAAGTAATAAAGACGCTAAAATAAGAGATCACCAGATACATTATTATAGTTCCTGTTGATACTGATAAAACCAACCACTGATCTTTGTCAGGCATGAACATTATTATTATATTGAGTGCCCATATGTGAGAGTATGTTTGTGTGGGTCACTGGCCCCTCTCGCTGACACGGTGCAACCTCTATCACCCTCCCCGCACTTCCTGCAGCCGCCGGAACCTAGTGTGAGGGGCTTTTGTTTCCGCGCGGTGTGACCTATCCATGGACCGCTGCTAAGGACATCACCGGAGCTTTCTTCCCTGTCTCTCGACCGCGTAAAGATGTCGCTGGGAGCTTTTGGGCGGATAGCGGCGGCCTGTTTAGCCGGGAGGAGTGCCTGGCCACCCAGGGCAGGTAAGAGTATAACGGGGAACCTCTTAATGGTGACACTCACGTGGTGCAGGCTGACAGCATAACAATCTTCACTACACTCCTTCCGTCTAGCATGGCCACAGCTACCGGCACTGTGCATGTGTGTGTGTATATATATATATATGTGTGTGTGCATGTGTTTTGGTTAAACAAATATTTGCAGCTTTCGGCGAGTTTTTTTTTCTCTCTGTTCGGCTGCGTTCGCCAGTGCTCTCCTTGGTGCTGAAACCCATTTTCAGCACCAAGGAGAGGTTCTTTTTTTTTTTTCCTGCCCTGGGATTTTTTTTATTTTTTTCTTCAGCTTTTCTTTGTTTGGCAGCCTGTCTGTCGGCAGACTTGGGTCGTCCAGATGCTTCCAGTGGGCAACCCTGTTCGTGCAACGGCATTGTCTGTATTCGCCGGAAGACCAAAAAGGTCGTCTGACAACGGACCCAGTGGACGGCCAGCAACTGCAGAGCAGTAACAAATGTGTTGGAGCAGTAAATGGTTAATTTGGGAGATTGTGAATATCTTAAAAACACCCAGGCACCAGCCAAGCTCTTGATCCCTGAATCCGCAGTAAACCATTGTGCGATACTGATGGCGTTTCTCTTTCCCATCTTTTATTTTCTCAGTAATTGCACAATTCCTATTTGAATTCCAATATGGGTTACACGCTCAAACCCCAGTGCAAACAAAGCAACATAATCCACGTGCAAACCGCTCAATCTGAAGAGTGCAGGTAAAGGGATACTGTATTGAAGTGTCTCTCTATCTTTTTTTGCCGTGATGTAACTGGGCAGAGGCTGCAGACAGTCGCAGCCCAATTATTTATTATTACTTTTATTTTTGGGTGATTTCAATCCCTTTTTTTGTCTCTCGCCGCAGGTAGATCCTCTTCAGCTCAGGGACTCCTGACTGAAGATTTTCTGCGTAGTACTTTATACTCAACTTGCGAACCATGGGAACCGCAAATTGCTAAGCGAAACAGGTGCGCTCCATCAGCTGCCTCTCTGAGAATGCTTGCTACAGCGATTGGTCTCAGTGAGGGTGACGATGACATGCTCTCTGCATAATGGCGTCAGTAGTGACCGATCTGGTGACTGGTTGCCGGGCAGTTCAAAAATCCTAGCTCCTAGTGACGCTGGGTGGGGTGGAGGAAACTCCTCCACTTTACCCAGCAACAACACCAAATCAGGGTGTGGGGGGGAGAAACGGGGGCACTCCTTACATCCAGACCACTTTAAAATAATAACTCAACCCCTTTTACATGTCTTCGTTATCCACAAGCACGTCCCGTCTAGACCCCTCCTGTTGGCAGGCGATCTCCGCCTGTCCTGTCTACACCCACGCTGCCAACTCTTGCCTCCAAGACCTCTCGAGCCGCTCCGGTCCTGTGGAATGACTTGCCTCGTCCTATCAAACTCTCCCCCGAACTTCAGGTCTTCAAGAAATCCCTCAAAACCCATCTCTTCAGATTAGTGTACCACATCACTGATGCTACTCCTCGTCCTGCTCACCTACTCGCACATGATTGAAGCTGCTTCTATGGCCCCACCATTCCCAAACCACTGGCACCAATGATATCCTGATATCCAGTAAAACTCCCCTTGTCTTCTTCAACCTCAATCCCGCTAGACTGTAAGCTCCTATGAGCAGGGCCCTCTACACCTCTTGTTTCCATCCTATGTCTGTTTATTTGTATCTTGTTTCCTTTTGGTTATTGTAAAGCGCTGCGGAAACTGTTGGTGCTATATAAATTATGATAATAATAAAACAATAAAGTAGTCTGGATGAGTAGAGTGTCCCTTTATGTATATTAGGTATATTATCACACTGCACATTCAAGGCTTTTCCTCCTGGAAACAAATGGACTTTACACATTACTCTATACATTCGATACTTTGACATTGCGCCAAACCACAAATGGTTTTCGAATCGCCTGTTCATTTACACAGGAGATCAGCGACCGGCTGAATTAGCCCTGCCACTTCCTGGCCTTATGTGTTGTTCATCTGTTCCTTTTTATATATCATTTTTGTTGTTGTTTCTTTGCCGCTGACTGGATTTTGCATATTGATATATGCTTGATATGTGCTCCATTCTACTTACAAGGAGGATTTCATCTCCCTTTAATTTCTATATAGTTATTATACAATCCGTTTTCTCTTTTTTTTTTTTTATTATAGTTTCTACTCCTCATCTTTATTTTGTTTTGCAACAATGTATTCTGGAATGCTGGTCTGCTTTACATCTGAAACACCAGTACTGGTGCCTCAGATAAGATGTGCTGCCGCATTCCACATGTCACAGAGTTGATGCTATTTTAATTCAATGTTGTAATGTCCTGTGTGGTCGTTACAGCTTTGACATTCTACCGCACCTGAAAGCTTTTCAGTCTGCATGCAAGAACAGAGATCTGTTAAATTGGTGTAAAAACATATTTAATGCCTTTTGGAAGTGTGTTTGTGTGTGTCCACTGCCTCTTTATGACTCTTGTGTCCTCACTAATAATATGGGATAATACACTTGGGATCTCTCCTTGGGCTGAAACATGGGTTAGCAACCTTGGCTTTACAAATGTTTTGGAACTACATTGCCCATGATGCACGGACACCCGCTCATTTGTCTTTTGGAAACTCATGGGAGATGTAGTTCCAAAACAATTATTTCCTTCTGCCAGAAATTGGAATCCTGCAATATTGGATTCCTATGACGTACCGGTATCGCTTTATGAACTGGACCAATTGCCATCCCGGTGGCTGTCAAGTCGAGACCAAACTGGTTCATATGCTTCAAATAATCAGCATTTCATACTGGCCCAAGACAGATTTAAAGTATGAAAATTAATGTACTGTAACGTATTGGAAAAACACAGTTGAGGTAGATTTTTTCCTTCTTAAAGCAGGATGGGGTCAGCAATCGTGACCCACCAGATATATTGGAAGTACACCTACCTTCCATGACGCTCAAGTAACATTATGCGTTGCCGAGCATCATGGGAGATATAGTTGAAAAACAATTGGAGGGCAAAGGTTGCTGATCCGAGGTGTAGGCAATATTCAAGATATACTTGTTTTACTGAACATGTAACAAATATTGTTATATGTATTGTCAGTCGTTGAAAATCCATGCATCCTTTTTGATTTAATTTTTTTTTATTTCCTGTTTATTTAAAAAAAAAAAAAAACAGCAGTCTTCCTGTCTCGACCTGCTCTCCAGTGCATGTGTTTGCATAACTCATCTCAGCAACAAGGGTAAGTGACATACTTTATATATCTTTTATATTTTTTACTGAAACGTTACTGGGACTGAAAACGGGACTGAAACGTTGAAACTGATGCCTTAATAAAATCGTATTTTTATTCATCTTTAACAAGAAGTCTCCGTGTGCATCCGGATTTTGGTTTTCCTATCTATTCGCAGCTGGATTGAATTCACCGGAGCCTTCTGGATTAGGCTAGGGTCAGACGAAAGTATTTTTACACGCGAACGTAAAAAAGTGCGTCCGAACGCATTGATGTATTTTGTTCACGGAATATACGAAAACGGTCATACGATGCGCATTCTCATGCGTATGTTTTACGAATCCAAACCAGGAAACTTTTTGCGTCTGGACGTTTTGTTGGCCGGACACGAGCAGGGTCTGACGTCTCCAAATCACACACACACACCGCTAGCGGGCGCAGCGCACTCTGTACGTCCATACTAGGGGTTCTGCGTTCTCGAAAAAATGCGTTCATTTTCCACTTGCGTTGCGCGGCCGGACTTTCGTGCGACCGTACTTCGTATATTGGCTGTCATTGCCCGTCATTTGCTGCTAGTGCGGCCGTAATTATGTGCGCCAGAACGCACGTTAAAAATGCGCTCGTCTGACCCCAGCCTTTGGGGCGCCCCAGACGGATGTTTGTGAACCTGGCTCTTGAGCGCTGCAGCAGTCCGCAGCAGACATGCTGCTCAGAGTCTCACTGACACTATGCATCATGTCTGTGGAGTAACCCCACAGCAATCCCATAATATGCACAAGCTGGGGGCTGCAGCAGGAAGGGGATTGCAGCTCTCCCAACACAATTGTCCTTCCTTCAAACACTGGATTCTCTGTTTGCGATCCAAAATGTGGAATGCTCAAGTCAGATCTTAAGCATTCCAGATAAGGGGTCCTCAATCTACTACAGATTTAAGATGAATTTTACAAATATCATGATGTACGCTCTTGTCTAGTCATTCTATATTCATTTTTTTTAATTCTGTTTAATGTTACCGCTTTCTGCAGATCTCTTCCAAAGACCTCTTTATCGCAACCTCCCTGGCCAGAAACCATACTTCCAGATCCCGTTGATGAAAGTGAACACCACAAAGGTTTGTTTGGATGACACCTTTTATATGATGCACTTGCACGTGCAAACCTGTTGATTGCCTTATGATTTGTGCAAGTCAAGGGCCCACCTACATCAGAGCTTCATTACCTTCAACGATTATATTACGATTATTCACCTACTACAGTGTATCCCAAACCTGTCCTCAGGACCCGCTGACACGCCAGGTTTGCCAGATAACTGAAGCACAGCACAGGTGATAGGATTTGCTGTTCAGTGATTGCAGGATTGCAGTCTGCATTTCCCCAAGGTGATATGCAAAACCTGACCTGGTTGAGGATCCTGAGGAGAGGTTTGGGAAACACTGACCTAGAAGCTTTGGAAATTGAAGTTGGTTTTCAGAGCGAAAACCATTCGTACACTCTCATCAAGAAACCGCAAAGTACCTGTAAACCAGGGATGTCAATACTCCATTTCCACCGATGTTGATGGTCTACGATTCTCCAGAAACCTTTGCAGTGGATGGCCTGAGAATCATGGGAGTTGTAGTCTAACATCTGGAGGGTGCCAGATTATCACTTCCCTGCTGTAAACCTGCTAAAGCATGTAGATTGCCACACACACTGTTCATATAAAGCAGTGTTTTCCAAACCTGTCCTCAGGTACCTCCTAACATTCCAGAATTTACAGATTACCTTGGGGAATTGCAGACTGAATCCTGCAATCCCTGAGCAGCAAATCATATCACCTGTGCTTCAGATGTCTGCAAACCTGGCATGTCAGCAGGTCCTGAGGACAGGTTTGGGAAACACTGACATAAGGGAAAGTACACATGGACACCCCATGTATTTCTAGTGTGTACTCATACTGATCAGCCTCTCCCTGATACACCCACCTTATTGTGTTTAAAATAAATATAATTGTGCAGATTAGTGTCACACTTTAATAGGCCCTTTAGCTAGTGAGATTGCACTGAGATTAGATTTGTTGGTCTTGTGTAAAATAATGATGATTTGTGATGGGAAAAGGTCTTACAGTCTTGGTAAGTTCGTTCAACTTTGCTTCAATGGGTGTAAAGCATCTCACAATGAAGCCTTTCCAAACCGCAAAGGATTTGCACAGACTTATAGTGATGGTTTTCATCAAATATATTACATAAAAGATATATAATAATTCCGTGAGACTTGAGTGTGACTAGATTTGATTTACTCCTGAGAGTTCACCACATTGGTCGCTTAATATTCAAGGTTTCCTGCCTTTATAATATTGTTTGCGTGTTCAGCAGGTTCTGTAACAATGTTCATTTTGTAACAGAACTCGTAAAGAAAGTAAATGATCTCATTGCCAAGGGACAGTTCGGGAGACTGTTTGCTGTGGTCTATTTTTCAAGCCGTCAATGGAAAGTGACCAACGAGGACCTGGTAGCCCTTGATTGCTCCGTTGAGGCCAAATGTGGTGACCGGATTCGGTTAGAAAAGGTAAGACTTTGTCAGGAACCAGTTTTTTTTTCTTTTAATTAATTATACAGTAAGAAATATTTGGGAATATTTCCAGTGTATTTCTTACTGTAATAACCTATTTGTCAGGCAGATGGCGCCATCTACTGGCCAAACGAAGTTACAGAAGTTTCAGCAGCAGCTCATGGTTCCTGCATCGCCTACTGAAAGCCCACTATGTCAAGACATTCTTCAGTCAATTTTTAAACCGTTTTAGCACCTTGGGCATTATACTCACAGGGCTAACACTTTGGGGGCACCTTCTGAAGCCTAAAAGCAACCGAAAGTCGTTTGCAGCAAACAAATTTAATTAGCTTTTGTCCTTCTGAGTAGCAGATAGCGATAACTCTATCGGGACCTGATGGTGCCTTTTGAAGTCCCAAGCATTCTCGGTAGTGAAGGGTTTAATGTCATCGTAGGTTTCTTATGAAGCGGTGCTTTCCCTGACCTAGTCTGCAGGCTTAACCATGGCCGTGCAACACATTTTCAGCCCGATCAATTTGTCAGAGCGTGTTTTGCGTAAAACATCGGTTGAAACCTCAGAGGACTGGACACCAGCTTTATTTTAAAAGTATCAATCACACTGTATTGACATGTGGGAGTAATTACCTTCAGATGCTCTTAAAACTCGCTGAAATGTTTGTACACGAAGAGACCTCTGTGTATGTTTCGTGGCAGGTCAGTTTTCTTGTTTCTATCGAATGATTACCCTCTCTTTAAAGCTGACGTAAAATGGAACAGATTTGTTTTTCTTTTTCCATCTTTGTTTCCTTTTTAGTCTATAAATAACATTTTTTTTTTTTTTCTCTTTTCCTCTCTTTCAGGTCCTGCTTGTTGGCGGTGAAAATTTTACACTCGTCGGGAAACCTCTACTTGGGTAAGCTATGGAATGCTCCCCCCCCCCCACCCCCCAGATCTAAGCACACGTATTAATTGTGATAATGGGACGTTTGTGCTGCTCGACTTTAAGAATGCAACTAAATTCAGGAGCACCCCTATTGTGAGCTTTTAAATAGACCATATAATTGGGGGATTATTTTGAGCCATGCACAGAATTGGCTGGCTGCCAGCTCTCGTCAAGCACGTCTCAGGAGAGCGAAGATCTACAAATGACTGTGTTCACGCTGTAATTTTCCGAGGATGGCAGAGATTCTTTGGGTGGGAACAGCTTTAAAAGGAAGTGTGTGCCATTAAACCCTTTAAACGTTTGATCTGCAGTAAATGAGATGCAATAAAGGCCTCCAAGACGTTGAAGTAAAATCACATTTTCAGCAGAACTCATCAAATGTGGTTAAAAACGTTTTTCATGCCGTTTTTAATATGAACGAGGCCTTAATTTGAATGTGGAAAATTACACCAAATAGAAGGACCAGAACCTATATTTGACATTATTATTTTATGCGTTCTTAATGTGCATTTAAACCTGCAACACGCGCGAGTCAGGCCGGGTGCACACGGGATGTTTTCTTTAACGCACATTACATCACTGTCGATGCGCTAGGATGTGCGTCGACGGGGCTCCGCTATCCTCCTATGGAAGATCACGCAAGGGGGGGTGGCGGGCATCGAGTGCGACGCTGGTTTTCTTTAACGCACGTAATGTGCGTTAAAGAAAACATCCTGTGTGCACCCGGCCTGAACAAATGCAAACTATCGTTTTAGAAAGAGAAAGGTGGGCGTAAGTTAGGTTGCTCTTTGACATCAATGGCCTTTTCTAACAGGGTCCTTAATAGTGTTTGGCAAATGGAAAAATCTCATGCAAGCCTTTTTTTTTTCCTTTGCAGCTCGATTATTAAATGCTCTTCTCTGTCCGAGACACAAGAGTCGGAACATTAGTAAGCCGCTGATTGATATTGCAGCAGCACCGCCACTGCTACTATTGACTCCTGTAGTCCATAGGACTCTGTAGAACCAGGCGCGGCCCTGCTCCTAGGGGCAAAATCCCTTAACAGGGCTAAAGGTTATTAATTCCTGAATAACAGCTCCAGCCTTGAAGAATGAACAAGGTTGTACTTCATTGGCTAGCCGCAAATTAACAGCTGCTCTACAGAGTTAATTTACAGAAAACGTCACCTGCACCTTACTTATAATACCACAATACAAAAAGAAAGTGGCTCGATCCTCATTTTCCTACAGAGCACCGCAAATATGGAATAACCTCCCAGACATCGTCAAATCTTCCCCAGTCTAAAGTCACATAAGAGATCTCTATTAATATACCTCAATACGGAATGCACCTGTAACACAGTGACTATATACAGAATGCACCTGTAAACATGTAGCATAGTGACTATATTTCCTACATATTTATTTTCTCTGTTAATCTGTAGGGATGAGCCGAACACTCCCCGAGTTCGGTTCGGAGCCAAACCCGACCTTTCCAAATGTTCGGATCCGAACTCGAACTCAAGTCAATGGGGCTGAAAATTCGGTTTTTAGAGTGCCCTCCAAGAGGGCATATATGCTAGATATTTGCCATAAAGGTGTATGGGGGTCTGGGTAGTGCCCTGGGGGACAGGAAACAAGGGCAAAAAGTAAAAAAAAAAGTTTTTAAAGGGACAGTGAGTTTTCCATGAAATAAGGGTTAAAAATAAAAACAAAAAATTCCTTCAAATATCGTGCCTAGGAGGTCCCCATAACCTGCCTGTGAAGTGGCGGATTTCTAGGATGTATAGAAATATGTAAAAACCAAAAAATGATGTTTCAAATGATGGTAAATGCTTTTCCTTTAATCTATCCATAAACAACTGCTTGGGGCGGCAGTCTGTATGAAAAGAGGAGACATTTTCGGACACGCAGAAAAAGTTTACTGATTTTTTTTTTTTTGGCGGTGAAAAGCAGGAGAATGACTGGAGAATGGAAAATTCTAGACCAAATAGCCTATTTGGAAAGTGAGATAAATGGGAGAATTTTTCTGGTTTGGCTATTTTGACCTAGAATTTTCTCTTCAGTCATTCTCCTGAGTTTCACCTTTCTCTGAATAACCCTGTCAGGGTTATTCAGAGAGCGGTGAAGAGCAGGAGAATGACTGGAGAATGGAAAATTCTAGGTCAAAATAGCCAAACCAGAAAAATTCTCCCATTTAGGCTAGGGTCAGACTAGCGAATTTTTAACGTGCGTTTAGGCGCACTTAATCACGGCCGCACTAGCAGCAGCAATGACGGGCAATGACGGCCAATATACGAAGTACGGACATACGAAAGTCCGGCTGCTCAACGCAAGTGGAAAATGAACGCATTTTTTCGAGAACGCAGAACCGCTAGTACGGACGTACAGAGTGCGCTGCGTCCACTAGCGGCGTGTGTGCGTGATTTGGAGACGTCAGACCCTGCTCATGTCCGGCCAACATAACGTCCAGACACCCAAAGTTTCCTGGTTTGGATCCGTTATAAATCACGCACAAAAATGCGCATTGTATGACCGTTTTCGCACATTCCGTGAAAAAAATACGGCAATGCGTTCGGACGCACTTTTTGACGGTCGCTGCGAAAAATGCGTTAGTCTGACCCTAGCCTTATCTCACTTTCCAAATCGGCTATTTGGTCCAGATTGTTCTCTTTTCCTGCCATTCTCCTGGTTTTCACCTTTCTCTGAACAACCCTGAGAGAGAGGTGAAAGCCAGGAGAACTGGCAAGAGAAGAGAACAATCTAGATCAAATAGCCAATTTGGAAAGTGAGTTAAATGGGAGAATTTTTCTGGTTTGGCTATTTTGACCTAGAATTTTCACTTCTCCAGTTATTCTCCGCTCTCTGAATAACCCTGTGAATATTTAATCCCGAGGTGAAAAAATAACATTGCTTTAGATGTTATTTTGAATTTTTTTCAAACACCAGTTAAATGCAGCATATTAGGAAGTTTTAGGAGAGAAATTAATTCTCAAATCTCAATCAGAAGCAGACCCCACCCCCTCAGTACCTCAATATAGTGTACAATGTATCAAATTGATTACCAGACTAAAAACACCTGGTGTTATGCCCGTTTGTGAACAGAGGTCATTTAGAGTTGAGAATCTTTCCACGTACACATTAGTTTTTAATTCAGTATCTAATAAACCGTTGCTTATAATATTCTGCAGTAAAGAGTCCCTTTATTTCTAGATTTTTTTAGTATTTTGTTAAGCATTTTCTATACTTTTTTCAAAATTTCCTTTTTTTTTTCGAACTCGAACCGAACACACCCAAAAAGTTCGAAGTTCGCGAACTTTCGAACTGCCAAATTCGGGCTGAACTCCGAACCGTCCGAACTCAAACAGCTCATCCCTATTAACCTGTATATTTTGTGTTTTTGTTTTTAATATCTTACATTTATTACTTGCATTTCTGTACCTCTTGTAACAATTCAATGTTCTTGAACCCAGGAACTGTGGACACTAGAAATTCTAAAGTACATAACATATATATATATATTATCAGGGTTATTCAGAGAGCGTGAAAAGCAGGAGAATGACTGGAGAATGAAAAATTCAAGGTCAAAACAGCCGATTTGGAAAGTGAGATGAAAGGGAGAATTTTTCTGGTTTGGCTATTTTGACCTAGAATTTTTCATTCTCCTATCATTCTCCTGCTTTTCACGCTCTCTGAATAACCCTGTATATGTTACGAATGTCAGGCCATCTATAGCTATAACAGTATAGCTTTTTGCACTGTGCTTTTATTAGACCCACGCTTGCATGGACATCTTTTTTGGATATATATAATCGTTTGTAAACTGATGAAATAATTTCCATCTTCACCTTGATAGTGACAGTGCAAAGAAAGAATGTTCTATGTAATAGGATCACGATCCACTGACTTCATTCAGGGTTATTCAGAGAAAGAACAACCAAAACCCAAACCATGGAGACAACCTCTCCTTGGTAATACAATCACCTGTCCCTGATATTGACCAGGGATAACACCCCCAACCAGGATTAAACCTGCAATTCTTAACGATAAACAAAAAACCCAGTAGACAAACAAGTAGTTTGTCAGCTGATAATCAAGGAGTGGCAGAAAGTGAAAACCTTTATTGTTGCAAAAGACACTCCCAGATACAAATTGTTAAAAACGACTCAAAAGAAAAAACGGGCACAGTGAGGTATGAATAAGCCAATACAGAGCGACTAGTGGTGTGTATATAGGTGCCGTCAGCTCCTGTATTATAGTCCCCCCCAATTGTTGAATTGATCACATAAACTAATAGCAAATAAACACGACCGCTCTCTGGTCAGGGTTGCCCACATGAAAGACAGGAGAACCCCACAGCTTACGTCTCCAGTAATTAGCCGCTAGCCCTCATAAATTCTATGCTTGCCCTCAAATGTGCAATCAAAAAAAACATTGTTTAAAAAAGGATGATACATTAGCTCGACATACGTTTCGCCGATCTGAAGTAAGCTTCATCTGGAGCAAAATTCGAATAGATGATCCATAAGTGTATCACCGGACTAGTACTATGCACTGAGCACCTTTTTGTGACACATGGGTGTATTTGAGCATATACTGAGAGATTTTTGTTGTATACTTGTATTATAATATCTAAATCTTGGTTATATATTTGCGCCACGAAGACCCCTTTTCTTTTTTGTGTATATGTTATCAGACACAATTTTGGTTGAGTTTTGTTGTGTTATATCCTTTATAGGCTGCACAGCAAATTACATCACATAGATACCTCCTTTAGCCCTGGCGCCTCCACATATAAACATAATATATTGAACACAGGACATACTTGAAAATGAGAGAAATGTCAATGTACCCATCCTGGTAAAATACTTTATAAATGAATCAATGTGCCGCAAGCTTGCAGCTTGTTTGGATTAGCGACTGGAGCGGTTAGCTTAGGCTGGGGTCAGACGAACGCAGTGTTAACGTCCGTGTTGCCGCACATAAGTACGTCCGTGATAGCATACAATTGTGTTAAATGGAGCCCCACACACGAAGTACGTCCGCACAGAAGTGCGGGGGCTGACGGACGCTGCAAACGGACGCAGGTTAGGCAAGAACGTAATACTGCTAGAACGGACGTGCGGAGTGCGCCACGTCTGCAACATCCGCATAGCTTTGTGTGTGAGTGATGAAACGTGGTCAGACAGACTGCATTTATACGACCAGCATTTTTGACGGACAGAATGTTTTTTCATTGTAATTTATTTTCCCTGCTACATCAGTCAAAAAATACGTCAGTGAAAAAAACGGACTGTGTGGCCACTACCTTGTCGTCAGTCAGTAAGTACGTCCGTACTGGACGGACGCAGAGTCCTACAAAATGCGCTCATCTGACCCTAGCCTTAATGGCTGGGTTGGAATAGGGCCCCTGCTCTTTCCGTTTTGTAAACATTACTGTTTTTGGTCGCCTTTTATTTCACAGAGTAAAGTTTTAATGTTTTTCACATTGTGATACCTGATTTATCCATTGCATGAATTGATGCCTGCAGGAAAGACTTGGTGCGAGTTGAAGCTACGGTAATAGAGCAGACTGAATCGCGGCCCAAGATCGTCCAAAAGTTTTGGAAAAGACACGGATATCAGAGGAGAAAATGTAAGCAGGTTTACAACATTATTTGACATGATTCTGTGAACTTGCGTAGGTAAAGTTCGTATGTCCCTTTGCGGGTACCACACTACACAAGCAGCGCAGGGCGCGCAAATTGCGCAGAAAAGACTCCGGGACTTCCAGGTTCGGGAGTCCCAGAGCAGAAGAGGAGGAGCAGCAATGAGTAATAGCACTAAAAATAAGTAAAAAAATAATTGGGCACAGGTTGTCTGCAGCCTCTGCCCAATTATTTAAAGGAAAATAAAAGGACACACTATTTTTCAGTAGAGCGTTCCTTTAATGCTTTCAAGCTAGCTGTCCCGGGATACAGTATGGGTGAGTAATCCTCTAGAACGGGTCAGCAACCTTGGCAATCCAGATGATTTGGAACTACATCTCCCATGGTGCTCAGTCACTCATTAGATTGGCACACCTTCATGGGAAATGTAGTTCAAAAACATCTGGAGGACCAGGGTTGTTGACCCCTGATACAGAACATCAAAGTCTGAATTCTTTTGCACATAAATGTACAACCGTTGTCACAGGTTTGCATGCGTTGGTCCTCATTCATTTTCACCTGATATCAAAGCATGTTTGTCATTTTTGTTTTGCAGGGAGTGTGTCCGCACAAACCATTCTGAGGATTAACACCATCGAACTTGCCCCTGCTTTATCATGAATATTTGTATGCTGGACCTCCCCCAAAACAAGCCTATTAAAATTACATTTACTTTGCATTTTCTATGCAGTTTGCCACTGGCTGTGCATTTATTTTCACTCCCTATACATGCATTTTGCATCCATCGTTTCGACCCACAAGCAGTGGTCCAGAAAGTTACCTAGCTTTTTCCTGCTTGAAGTATATCATGTGCTTTGTTACGGGATACTTTAGATCAGTCTTTTCCAAAAGGGTACCCCCCCCCCCCCTGTATCCAGTCTTAGGAGTGCCAAAGGTGGTGGTAGAATAAAGGTAATAAGCCTGAGTTCTTTCCCACCCTGTGTAATTCGGGTGAAAATACCTTTTTTTTCCCTTGGTGTGAACGTCCTTGTCAGTTCGGAGCTTCCAAAATGCAGAAGTCCCTGCAGCTTTTTTTTCTTTTACTGCAGCTTACATAACTGCGCACTGCGTAGGATATAAAACCCGTGCAATGTCTCAGAGCCTGAATACCTTTTGTACGTAACTACTGTGGGGCCAGCACTGAATGAGGGGGCTGCACGCGTAGCAGCAATCGAAATTGTGGCAGAAAATTATGGCAGCGTGCAGAATGTGCTGACATGGTCAGTGACTGGCAAATGGAAAAGTCAAGATCCTGTGTGTGGGTGAAGGAAACTCCTCTGCTTCACAAAGTGTTTCCAGTCAAACGGCACCGGGGGGGGGGGGTCACTCTACACAGCCTCACTCTTTAGCTTTTTTAGAGGCTCCTTTTTAAGGCGAACAAGTCTGTAATTGTGTGCCATTCGTAGGTCCCCGCAACACAATTGAGTTTAAGAGAGCATTTTCTTCAATCAGGGGTTAAATGAGAGTTGCTCATGTGAAGTGTCCGCCGGCCGTAATCTGCTTCCTGAACACATGAAGAAACGAGAACGTCTTATTGTATAAAAGGACAATAGAAATCGATTATAAAGGCGCTTGTGTGTGTCAGGATTGTTTAAAGGTTGTGCTTAAAGTCGCTGAACATGTATTGGAAAAATGTGTAAAGGAATGCAAACCTCAAAGAAAGGCACGCACAGAATGCGGAGGTTCCGTAGATACGAGAGGTTACTGAACACAAGATATTTTCTCGTTATGAAATTGAAAGACATCAATACCGAGTGTAATTTTGTGTATTTGGTTGTAAAAGAGATTTGTTTGTTTTGCTGCTCGTGTAGGCCGCATTCATAACTGAGGTCACTACGATTTATACGATAAGGGGCCCTATTACAATCTTCACGCAAACGTTTGCGCCGGCGCAAAAACGCATTAACGCGAGGGGTAAAACCCTCTGCGCTGATCGTCGTATTACAATGTCAGCACAACAAACGCACGTAATCGTCTACCGCGGGTGAACCTGCGCGAGCTTACTTTACTGTGCGCATCCTATACTTAACATTTTAAACGCAAATGCGTTTGTGCGCTGGTACGCTGATGGTATAACAATCTATGCGCAGTTTCTAACGCACAGCCTTTGCGCGCATAATTCTAGCAACTCCTAAAAGCTGGTGTTAATGGCAAATTCTATCAACCTGGCCAAAACCAAATACACCAGCCCAAAAAAAAATACGCAGCAAAGTATAGTTACACATACCCAAACCAATAAAATGGAGAAGTTGTGCGTGCATTTATTATTGCTGCAGCATATATGCGCAGATTGACTTTGGCAGATGCAAAAACTTAACGTGAGATAATTGTGGTTCTTAATTCTGATTGGCTGAATCGCGTGAAAAAAACAGTCCGCACACTGATTTATGCGCGCAATGTTGCTGCGCGTCCGTCTTACGCATGTTTTTTTTGACGGATGAAAAATGCGCGAGGATTGTAATACCAGCGTTGTTTTACACACGGTAACGTTTAACGCTTTGCGCAAATAATTCACGCGCTGCGCAAGCGTTTTTTTCACGAAGAATGTAATAGGGCCCAATATATTTAGAAATGGACAGCACAGCAGGTTCTCTTTTGAGAGTCAAGACCTTTCCCTGAGCCAAAGCACATCTTTGCGAGTGGTGGACACAACCATCCACAGACAATATATCAATTACAATTATTTATAAAGTGCCAACACATTCTGCAGCGCTAGAATAAAAATCAACAAAGTTGACAGACAGAAAATGAGGAGTTTACAATCCAAGTGGAGAGGGGTGACACACATGGGACGGTAAATAGCCGTGTAGAGCAGGGGTCAGCGACCATAGCCCTCTAGATCAGTGTTTCTTAAACCTGTCCTCTGGACCCCCAACCAGGCCACATTTTGCAGATCACCTTGGTGAAATGCAGACTGAATCCTGCAATCACTAAGCAGCAAATCATATCACCTGTGCTGTGCTTCAGATATCCTGCAAACCTGACCTGTTTGGGGTCCCGAGGACAGTTTTAAGACACACACGCCCAGAAAGCCTCTCCGTTGACACGCTAGATGCGCGTCAACAGGGCTACAAAGCCTATGGAGGATCGCGCTGAGTGCGATCAGCGGCTGCGTCGAGTGGAAGGAACGTCCACTCTCACGGACGTTCCTTCCACGCTCTTGTGCCCCCAGCCTAAGTAGGGCGCAAGGACTCAGGTAAAGTCTTGAAGGCGAGAGGTAAAGGAACAAAGCGAAGATAATAACAGATCACTGGTAAAGTGTAGTGACTGGGTTGGAATATACCTGATAATAATGGAGGAGAGGTAGTCAGGCGTGCGGTTATGAAGAGCTTTGTATGCGCAGACCAGTATTTTGAATTATTATAAAACAAACGGAGCCAGTGCACAGACTGACGTGAGGGATGAAAGGTATAGGATGTGAAGAGGTACAGGATGTGAAATACCAGAGGTGTTCATTGTAGCTTGCAGAGGAATAATCTGGATTTGTTTAAGGCCACTTAGAAGAGGGTTACAGTAGCTGAGGTGGGAGATACTAAGACCATAGATGACCATTTTAGTATGGAGTTCGACTTTAGAGAGGGTGAACTTTACAAAACAAGCAGTCATCCAGTTAAGGCCAGCTTCAAACGAGCGCGCTATGTGCACCCGTACTGACGTGCTTACTGGCGTCCCTCGCAGTGTTTTGACGTTGCAACGGGGCTGGTCACACACTTGTGCGTGTGTACGAAATGTGCGCGTAACAAGCGTCCGCTATCCAAGCCTCTCCGGCAAAGCGCTAGGGCGGACATTGACGGAGCTGCAAAGCGCGATTCTCCATAGGAGGATCGAGCCTTGCAGCGCTGAGCGCACTTAGTGCACTCAGCGAGGTGGCCAGACGGGCGTCGAGTGGAAGGAATGTCCACTCTCATTGACGTTCCTTCTGCTCTGCAAAGACGCTCGTCTGACCCCGGCCTAAGACGAAAGACAGGCAAGTAGTGACACAATCTGCCACAGGAGTGGAGGGTAGATCCATGTCGTTTGTGAGTGTTTTCACATTTTGTGTTATGCCTTAGAATGCAAACTCCCTAGTGACAGTACAGGTTGAGCACCCATTATCCAGATCGCAAGGGATCTCCAGCATTTCAGATTCTTATGTATTTCAGAATCCGGGAGAATTCATTGTTTTAGAAGAAGCCGAATGCGCCGAGAGAGCCTCGATTCCCCTTTCTGCTGCAGCAGGTCTCAGCGCCTGCACACACTGGGAGTTAGTGGCAGTGTTCCTTCACGGACATGATGCCTGGAGTCAGAGTGAGTCACAGCAGCATGTCACGCTGCGTCTGCCTAGAGGCTGCCTGCGTGTGCCGCTGTCTGCTGCAGCACCTGGGAGCCTTGTTCCTAAGTAGCCACATCCATCCACAGTGTCCTGGGTCTGGAATGCGTAAAATCCGAATGTCTCTAAATATTCCAGTTTAGGGTATCTTCTGGGTTTTGGAATTCCGGGTAAGGGTGCTCTATCTGTGCATTTTTATAGTAGGATGTGGTTTTATTCTCTGCGATCCAATCAAATTGAATGGAATTTATTTTGAGGAATTGTCTTGCTCCCAGCATTGGTTTATATGTTAAGCAATTGTTTATTATCATACTATCCCATGTATACATGCAATCTCCTCCTGTTCTAAAAAGGAAAACCTCTTTATGAACTTCATTCTACACGCATCACCAGACTCCAGTTTTAGCCTGTAAAGATATTGCCTGTTCCGGCAGATGGTAATCCTCCCCAGCCTGCTCCACTCGCTTAGCCAAACGCACAACGACATCTTCATTTCTCCCCAGATCTCTCTAATTAACTCCTGTTAATTGCAATCATTACACAAATGTTCACATCCCGAACAGTGATCCTTGTGTAGTCCTCCGTTCATACACCTTTATTTGTACCTTTGACTTCGTTTGTGCTACCTGTCATCATCTTTGGTTTTCAGGGTTCAGGGAACAACCTTCACTTGTCCTTAACTGTTAACCAAAATCAGTGCTTCCCAATCCTGGTCCTCAAGTACTCCCTAACAGGACAGGTTTTAGGCCCCGTTCACACTGTACGATTTATCACGCAGATTTTGCTGTGAAAGCGCGGCAAAATCCGCGCTATGTAGCATCTCCAATGCATTTCAATGGAGCTGTTCACATCTTGCCACGCCATGTCTCGCGTCGCGGTAGCATGTCTTTGGTACATGACCCTTATTTTGCGATTACCATCATTGGTGGTGGTTTGCAAAATCGCGACGTCGAGCGACAGGGACGTGCAATGTCGCGAATATGAAAATCGCACGGAAAAACGCGCAATTTTCAAATCGCACACTGTGAACGGGGCCTAAAGGATTACGTTGGGGAAATGCAGACTGAATCCTGCAATCACTGAGCGGCAAATCATATCACCTGTGCTGTGCTTCAGATACCTGCAAACCTGGCCTGTTAGGGGGACCTGAGGACCAGGGTTGGGAAACACTGACCTAAATGATCAAAGGTCATACAAAAAAATTAATAATGCAAATAACAAGCTTTTACTAAGAGGACTCGGGCAGTCTGTTCTCTTTCAGAATCAATTTAACCCTTTCAATATCAAGTGGCTTTTGTTGTGGGGGAAAAAATATCATCTGTTTGACGCACAGGATGCGTAGTTATCCTGTTACTGCTGCGGGGCGTATTAAGCCGTCCCTGCAGCGGGTGCGACTGAACGCCACGGAGTGGCATAGCATGCCCCGCTGGCGTCTATGAGCCGCGACAGGCGCCCACCAGTTTTCACTCGCGCAACGGCCTGAACTCAGGCCATTCCCCCTGCAGCCAAAGTCGTTCGACGGAGGAGGGGCTCGCCGCAGCAGCCGGGAAGAGGAGCGTACTAGTACACTCCGCCGGCATTATCGCCCCCCGCGCCGGGCACAACCCACCCGGTGGTAAGGGGATAACACTTAAATGTTGGGTAATATAGCAACTTTACATGAAGATTGTTATTCTGAGATCGTTAATAAGATAATGTTAATTTGCAGATTTTTATATCTCAGGCATTTGTTTATTCATCACAGATATATTGCTGGGATAAAAGGCTCTAAACTCTAGATCAAGTCACGGGCCCCCCACATATTGATGCTTACACCTCTTAAACACCAGGTTGGACAGGAGAAGGTGTGTCTGTTTTCCAGCGATGGACAGTTTAGCTCTTTTAACATGTCTCAATGGTGGGTCATGTAGCTACATTGTAGCACAAAGTGGCACTGAGGTTGAGGGCTGCACCTTTAAAGTACAGAACACTCCTGTATTAAAACGGTTCAGTCTTATTATGACACTTTCAATTACATCACAAAAATTATTAAGAGGGTTATTCACAAATCGCCAGCAGTGTTTTCTGACAACGGAGTAAATCAATATTGTTGCAACCACAACTCACTTTTTCCAAAAACAGAAGTTAATCTGAAGGCAGGAGAAACTACTACAATGATTTTTTTTTTGTGTGAAGCGCTGTAGTTTGTTGCGTTCGCAACTACGGAAAAGACCTGTGCTTTCACAACAACCCCACTATACTCGTGTGCTTTACACTCTGATGCAGGGTTGTCAACTCCGGCCCCACAGATGTTTCTAAACAACTCTCATGCTTCCTTGGGCATCTATTGCATTGAAAGAATTCTGAGAATTGTAGGCATCAACATCTGAGAGAGGCCATGCGTTTGACAGCCCTGATCTAAAGGGCCAAGGTGTTCACAAAGTCCGAGCGTTTGCCGGTTTTGCAATTTCCAGCAAAAATCTCCAGTATTGCAGCGCCGATCAACACCGGCATTTCAAAAACTAAAATCCGAAGACTGATTAGGAAAAGCTGCTCTGCGAAGCTTCCCCTGTCGCTGTTTGGTGAAATGTCGGCGTCTGCAACACCGTCAATTTGAGGAAACCTCGTTAAAGAACGTTCAATGAGTTTAGAGAATTCTACAGAACTGAAATTTTCATTTTATTAAAAAGAAAATAGCGTTGTTTCTTTGCCATCCTCACGACATGATGCTGGCATTCATTCTGGATGACTGCTGGGAAAAGATACCTTTGTCACATCACGTGTTGCGCTGACAGAGTCAAACCCAATTTAATGGAGTAAGATAACAATGTTCCTGGCCACGCACCAAGGTAAGCCCATCGCTGGATCTGTTGCTTTGCAGGAGGAAGACAGATGGCAGCTAAGAAACAACCAACCATGTTTTTGTATTATTTTTTTTAAGATAAAATATCTAATTAACAATTGGGCTTCCGAGTGCTAATAGATAAAGATAAATAAAAATGATGGGGCTATTCACAGAGCACCAAAATTTCAGCGACCTCAATTCGCCGACTCTGTGGTGAATGCAACATTGACCGTAGGGTCCGCGAAGTGCACCCAATTGATCCACCGCATGCCACTGATGAACCCAATGAACGCAGCCGCAAACCGACGAAAAGCCACCGAACTAATCAAGCAAAAAACGCCCAAAAAAAATCACCGAACGTATCTGATAAACAGATGAAAAATCACTGAACGCACTGAACAGCCGACAAAAAAAAATCACCAAACGCATCTGATAAACTGGCGAACGAAGCCGCAAACCTGCTGAGCGCAGCCGCAACCCTGCTGAACGCAGCCGACGACCCACTGGACGCCGCTGGAAAAAGCCGACCAGCCGCCGAACAGGGGTAAAAAAACACCCCAAAAAACACAACTTTTTAAATAATGCATTGAAATAATATATAAGGTCTGTTACAGAATTAAAAAAAAGTCTTTAAAAAAAACAGAATCATAAATTTTTGCAGAAAAAAATCCCGAAAAATGCCTAAAAAATTCTAAAAAAAAAATTAATAAAGAGACTTTTTACTGTGAATGAAAATAATAAACGTTGAATAAAAAAATTATAAAAACTGATTTATTTTTTTACTTGGGAACCTATGGTATTCGCCTGTTTAAACCTGTCATATGAAAGCACCGAAAATCTGGGAACTTCACCAACTTTTCTCAGCTGTTCGTCGTTCTCTGAATAGCATAACCATTACTTCTCTATGGAAATCCACTGCCGCCGAATTGCACCGTATTTCGCAGGCAATTCACCAATATTTAGTGAATTGCTAGTTTTCTGAATTGCCACGAAATTGCACCGTACGGGGAAATTTACCATTCGGTGGCAAGTTCGGCTGTTATTGAATAACCCCTTTCGTTTTCATATTGCTGCTTACTGCAGCCGAGCTCACAAAACGGCACCTTCAATCTGACGGCCAGGGTGCCGGGTGGCCCAAAAACTGCTTCAGCGTGCTATTGCGTTCCAATGCAGTATCAGGAGGAGTCAGTTAATGGTTAACACCAGTGTTTTGTTGTTTTGGGTATTTTTAGCCTAAGGTGTTGTTTTTTTTATTAAATGTCACTAAAATGGCCTTTTAATTAAGTTACCTGATGTAGAACTGTGGCTTTTACTTACTAAATAATTAATCGTGATGAATTAGCAACGTGGAAACCACTCGCACGTAGGGTTAAAAGGAGGCGTTAGAGATTAGTCAGATTTGTGCACTTTCACTTGATTTCGCAAATTCGCTGTATTTAATAAATAACCGCCTACGTGTGAATTATTAATTCCTTCACGATCAGCGAAGTTATATCTGGTTATGTTTCTGTTGGCTCACACACAATATAGTCTACGATGCCTAAATGTTTAAGATCATTCCTGTTAACCCTTTCATTGCCAAGAAGGTGTATTCACGATTTTGCATCGAAACGCAATTTAAAACAAAAATTGTCATGTAAAGCCAAATTTGTATACAGGGTTATTCAAAGAGATCCGAATTGTGTCCGAAATGTAACCGAACAGTAAAATTCAGCGTACGTTACCTTTCCTTGCCATTCGGCTATCCAGAGAGCAGGCAGTTTGCCAAATCCTGGCGAATTGCCTGCACATACGGTGCCTGTTCGGTGCCTGTTCAAGGGCAGTGAAATCCCCATAGAGAAGCAATGCTTCGTCTATTCAGAGAACACAAAACAGCTGAGAAAAGTTGCCGAAATGCCCTGCCATTCGGTGGTTTCATTCGACAGATTTATTCAGGAGAATCCCATAGGCTTCAATGTTAAAAATATTCCCGTTTTAATTCAATATCTAATAAACCGTTGACAATAATAATGTGCAGTAAAAGTCTCTTTATTTTTAGATTTTTTAGGATCTTAGGCATTTTTCGGGATTTTTTTGCGAAAAAAAATTCCGTTTGTTTTTTAAATGTTTTTTCTTTTTCCTGTAACAGCCCTTTTTATTATCATTCATTGGATCTTATATGTAAATTTCAGACATTTTCGTTCAGTAGTTTCTTTGCAAACAGCGTTTCACTTTTCAAACATTCAAGTGTACTGTTTTGTTTTTTGTTCACTCCATTCGTCTGCAGTGTTGGGTTTTTCCGGAAGCTGCTCTGCGCTGTGATCAACGGCTGCTCGGGTATCTCCGGCTTGTTCGGCGGGGTTAATCCAGATGTTTTTGTGGGTTTAGGTGTGCCTTCGCCGGGTTTTGCGGTGAGTGTTCGGCGGGTTTGCGGCGGCTTTTCCCTGCACTACGACGGCCCTGTGGTGCTTGCTGAATACACCGCAGGGTGGCCGAAATGGGATCGGCAAATCGCACCGAATAAGTCAGCGAACGTGCGGTGACTTTTCGAATCTCTTTGAATAACCCTGATAGCTTTTAATGCAAGATCAGCGTGTCCCCTGGGGAGAAATCAAAATGATATGAGATCTCCTGTCGCCCCGTTTTACTGCAAAGAAACTACAAGGAACAGCCCTCACCCTCACTGTAACAAAAAGCTCAGCATTCTAGCAAACAAAAACCTCTAATTGTGTTGTGTTGCACACTGGAATTTTATAGAAACAAGCTCAGATGACAACTTTTTTTCTTGCTATATTTTATACATGAACTGGGTTGTTACTCTTGGTTGTTGCAGCCGCTCTGGTGAGTACAGACGCGACACCATTTTTTCTGTATGTATGTATATTAGGTTGTAACACCAGTTAAGTCATTTTTGCTGCTGTTCCTTTTCCATGTTTTTGTTTTCAACCCCAAATGGGAAGTGCTTGGCACGTGTATAAATAAAACCCACCATTTTTCTGCCTCTTAGCTGAAAAGCAGCGAGAGAGCGTGCAACTGCTCAGAGGAGTGGCTTTTGGTTACATTGGTTAGGTACTCACTCTACCAAGAGGTGCCGTGATGGGGCGAGTGAGCTTACGCTTCAATGGCCATTCAAGCAAACAAAAACCTCTACCATAGATACTCGAGTATAGCACGACCCGAATATAACGCGATTGATATAGATTTATTATGGAAATGAGAGAATACTCAAGACTCAAATATAACGCGAGCAACAAAATTTTACCTTACTGGTAAATAATTAAAATCCTTCCAGGTTCTCTCAATACAGTCAGGCTAACCCTCAGGCCAGGGTGTTCTGCTCTAGAATGATTGCAGTTGTTACCAAGTATGGAGCTGCCGGCCATCCGTCTTCTTTACTAGCGATTTAGATGGCTGGCGGAGGCGTGTGAGGTGAATGATTGGCCTAAACCGAGAGTGCCCTCTGGCCATGATGGATCCCACCTCTCCTGAATCCGGGAGTTCCTGAAGTGTTTGCAAGCATCAGGGAGACTGCATTCACTTCCGGGAGACTTGGGATCCAGAGCAAGGCAAATCGTTTTTTTTTCACGCAATGCAGATGTCTCGAATATAACGCGACCCCTTCAATTTTAAGGTAAATTTTTGTCACCAAAATCTAGCGGTGTACTTGAGTATCTACAGTAATTGTGTTTTGTTGCACATGGAATTTTATAGAAACGAGCGCAGATATAGCTTTTTTTTTTGCTATATCTCAACAAACTTTACTGCTGCATTACAGCAGCCAGGCAGAGTGCAGAATGCAGGGAGAGCTCTGGGGTACTTCACTGTTTTACAGGGATAAGATTCAGGGGTCATTTTTTGGAAGCTGCTTTGCTAATAATCTCATTATAATCACTACAAATCCCCATAAGCAGGAGATCTGACCATTTTATTTATTATTTATTTTTATCGCATTTGCTGTATTTGACACAAAAGCCATTTCTGCCTGTATGCTGATAATGCAGACCCCGTGTGACATTGAGCAAGATGAGGGATACCATCTAGTGTTTAGAACTTTTCATCCCAGCAGTATTTTTCCTGTGACATATTAATGAATACTTTTTAAAAAAATTGAGCAAATGTACATTATTTTAATATTTCGATTATCTCATAATAACCATCTTTGCTCAAAATTGTCATTTTACCCTAAACGTATTTGTTAACTATCCATCAGATGTTTTAGATGTGATGTGATGCCGTCAGTCGGCAGCCTCACAGCAAGGGGAGAATGCAGAGATCGGACGAAATTTCAGAGCGGACAGGACGCGCTGAGCATGACAGCCACACACGTGATGAGAACCTGACGACGTGCTCAGCGCGTCCGCCACACGTAACGGGTTAAAATAATAATAAGTGCTTAGTAGTGGAAGGGTTACACTGTTTTTCCATTTAACGTATTGGAATTTTTTGGTGCGTGGGCACAAGCCGACACATGCCGCAGGACATTATCTCTCACTACATCCAAACACACTGCCTGGTCCCAGAAATGAGGTGTATTTTGACGCAGATTTTAATTGGCGTCATGTCACAAAAACATCAGATTCCATTATGTTACAATAGCGTGTTTGGACATATGTTGTCTGAGCAGAATTGCGTGACTCACTATGTTCCAGCACTAGAAAGTTTAAAAAACACATATCTATTACGTTCTTCCGGGGATTTTAGCAGAACTGCCCTTTCTCTCGTTCTGTTATGCAGAAAATCGCCGTTTATTGGGGTGAGTTGCGCTCAAATTGTTGCGCGTGATGATATTTATGTTGAGGGGTTATTCAAAGAGCCTTCCGCTGACAGTGGTGTATGGAACACATACATTTAATATATACATGTAGATACTCGAGTATACTGCTAGATTTTAGTGCTAAAAATTTACCTTTTAAATTAGAGGGGTCGCGGTATATTCGAGACATATGCATCACAGAATCTTGACTTGCTCAGGGATCTCAAGTCTCCTGAAAGTTCCGGTATCTCCCTGAAGTGAATGTGGGCTCCTTGACACCCCCAAACACTTCAGGAACCCCTGGATTTGGGAGCGGTGGGATCCATCATGCTCTGTTTGAACAAATCATTCAAGATGGGCTTACAACCGAGCATGCACCCTCACTCTGCACAGCACACCGGGGGCTGGGGGGTGTAGTTCTCTGACCTCTGGCTAAACAGTCAGGCTCATCCACTGCGTCATCCGCCAAGAGCAAGCCCAACCCCGTTGTTGCCCCTCCTGACGTGCTGCGCGATTCTCCTCCCATCCTGAATGCGAGGAGAAGCGAGCGGCGCCTCTGCAGTGACGTCAGGAGCTCGTTTGGGTGGGCTGGCTATTGGCGGACGACACGGTGGTTGAGCCTGCCTGCTGGAGTTGGAGGTCAGAAAACGACAGCTCCCGGCGTGCTGGCTATAGGTGAATGATTCTATGCGTTGGTCACCTTGCTCTGCTGCCAGCTTATCGCAAGTAAAAAAGTCGGGTGGCCGGCGGCTTCATACTTAGTAACAACTGCAATCATTCTAGAGCAGAACAGCCTGGCCTGAGGGGGAGCCTGACTGTGTTAAGAGAACCTCGGAGGATTTTAATTGTTTACCGGTACAGTATACTTTTAGAATTTTGCTCCTCGCGTTATATTTGAGTCTTGAGTATTCTCTCATTTCCATACTAAATCTCTATCCATCGCGTTATATTCGGGTCGTGCTATACTCGAGTATCTACGGTAAGTTTGACACGTGGAGAATTATAGTAAATGAGACCCCGCTCCAAAGAGCTTACAATCTAAGATGAGAGGGGTGACACAGAGAGCTGAGGATAAATAACTGAGTATAAGAAGTGATGGAGTGCATGGGGGCTGTGTAGGAGATTATTATTACTATTATGCTTTATATAGCGCCACATATTCCGCAGCGCTTTACAGGATCAGTGTACAAGGAGTTGATACAGAATACCACACATGGATGATACGGCCTGATTCGGGGGTCCCTGTTCCCAAGGGAACTTACAATCTATGAGATGTACAAGTATTTTGTGAGGTAGGCACATCCATATCGTTAGGTGTCTTGCCCAAGGACACTTGCTTCTTGTCTTCTGAGTGGGATCGAGTCGTCTTTCCATGATTGTAGAGCAGTGACCTGGTGATTAGGCTGAACCTGCTTCTCGTAAAGTTGAGACTTCTCCACAGTTGTATTGGAAGGATGTGCTGAATGGTATAGATCAGGAATGGTACTGTGGGGGGGGGGTTATGGAGTGAGCTGATAGGCCTCTATAAAGTAATGCGTTTTTAGAGACCTCTTGAAAGACTGGAGGCATGGGGTGAGTAGAATGTTGCAAGGGAGGCCGTGTCGACTGTTTGGGTGCATGTAAAGTTCTAGGCACTGAAGGGTAAGTATAAAACATTGTTACCTTTGAGTCTATTGCTCTTCACAATCAATGTTGGACCTCTTTACGTGTGTGTGTGTGTGTGTGTGTCGGGTGGGGTATATGGTAGCAGTGCCTCGAGGGAATCATTATGTTATAGTTACAAGTCATGCATCATTAACGTCGGCTGTAATGTTACTGATCGAGGCAATGATTCGGTTTGCAGGTTTCCTGCGTGTTCCCATTGGAAGGATACACGGTTTTATTTCAATGCACACAATTCTGTTATGTGGCAGTAGGTGTTTTCAGAGGTGGGGGGGTTAGGTACATTTGGATGCTCTTGGAACGCCTTTTCCCCGCGTTCTCAATACTTTTATAGCAGCTCTATCACTTTCACCCGCAAGCACGAGGTGAAACAAAGTAAGAGAACGTCCGCACGGTGGAAGGGATGTGTGGGGAGATAATATTAGCAGGGCTATTCAGAGAGAGGTGAAAACCTTGAGAATTGGCAGGAGAATGATCAATCTAGACCAAATAGCCAATTTGGAAAGTGAGATAAATGGGAGAATTTTTCTGGTTTGACTATTTTGACCTAGAATTTTCAATTCTCCAGTCATTCTCCTCGTTTTCACCTCTCTCTGCATAGCCCTGTAGGTCTCCAAGGTTCAGATTGTCAAAAGTTTCAAAAACGCAACAAAAAATTGGAAATATCACTGAAAAAGTGTTACCCGGAAGCTGTTCCACGGCAAATTCTCCTTAAATTCAAATCATGTCTCAAATGTATTGCTCTATACGCTTTCACGGATTATACGTTTTATCATTAGGACACTAAAGTCTCCGACATCTCATAACAGCTTCGGGCGTCGGTTATAAAGGTCTATTCACAAATTGAACGCGTTTTCCATGCTTTGTATTTCGGCTCACTTCGGCAATTTGGCAAAAAATTAATTGAATTCACTACTTACCAAATGGTCATCGTATTTTTCCAAAATTGGAGCCCCCAAAGCAGTTATCCCACGTTGGCGAAAATTCCCGAATTGCCCCAATAACTGCTGAATTCCATCAAATAGGCATCGGTGAATTCCACCGAACTGAAAAAAAAAGGCAGTCTCCTATTCTCCTAAAAGGAGCTTACATCAACAAAAATTTATAAAAATGTGTTCAAATAATAAAAAGGTTTGTTGCAAAATAAAAAGAAATCTTTTAAAAAATAAAAACACAAAATTGACTTTTAAAAAATATATATAAAAATATAATAAAAAGGTCTGTTACGGAATAAAAAGAAATCTTTTAAAAAATAAAAAACAAAATTGTCTTTTAAAAAAATATATATAAAAATATAATAAAAAGGTCTGTTACGGAATAAAAAGAAATCTTTTAAAAAATAAAAAAGCAAAATTGTCTTTTTAAAAATATATATAAAAATATTATAAAAAGGTCTGTTACGGAATAAAAAGAAATCTTTTAAAAAATAAAAAAAATAGTGTTTTAAAAAAAATATATAAAATTATAAAAAGGTCTGTTACGGAATAAAAAGAAATCTTTTAAAAAATAAAAAAACAAAATTGTCTTTTAAAAAAAAATATATAAAAATATAAAAAGGTCTGTTACGGAATAAAAAGAAATCTTTTAAAAAATAAAAAACAAAATTGTCTTTTAAAAAAATATATATAAAAATATAATAAAAAGGTCTGTTACGGAATAAAAAGAAATCTTTTAAAAAATAAAAAAGCAAAATTGTCTTTTAAAAAAAATATATATAAAAATATAATAAAAAGGTCTGTTACGGAATAAAAAGAAATCTTTTAAAAAATAAAAAAGCAAAATTGTCTTTTTAAAAATATATATAAAAATATTATAAAAAGGTCTGTTACGGAATAAAAAGAAATCTCTTAAAAAATAAAAAAAATAAATTGTCTTTTAAAAAAATATATAAAAAATTATAAAAAGGTCTGTTATGGAATAAAAAGAAATCTTTTAAAAAATAAAAAACAAAATTGTCTTTTAAAAAAAATATATATAAAAATATAATAAAAAGGTCTGTTACGGAATAAAAAGAAATCTTTTAAAAAAAAAAAAAGCAAAATTGTCTTTTAAAAAAAATATATATAAAAATATTATAAAAAGGTCTGTTACGGAATAAAAAGAAATCTTTTAAAAAATAAAAAAAATAAATTGTATTTTAAAAAAAATATATAAAATTATAAAAAGGTCTGTTACGGAATAAAAAGAAATCTTTTAAAAAATAAAAAAACAAAATTGTCTTTTAAAAAAATATATATAAAAATATTATAAAAAGGTCTGTTACGGAATAAAAAGAAATCTTTTAAAAAATAAAAAACAAAATTGTCTTTTAAAAAAAATATATAAAAATATAAAAAGGTCTGTTACGGAATAAAAAGAAATCTTTTAAAAAATAAAAAAAACATTTGTCTTTTAAAAAATATATAAAAAATAATAAAGTCTGTTACAGAGTAAAAAAAAATCTTTTAAAAAAATAAAATGAACAATATTGTCTTTTAAAAAATTTAAAAAATACAAAAAGGTTTTTAAAAAATAAAGAATTTTTGTACAAAACAATTCAAAAGAATATGTTTTTTTAAACAAATAAAAAAAGATATTCCAATTATTAAATTGAATACTATTGGAGTCACCTTTTTAAACATGTTGAATTGAAACACCGAAAATCTGGTCATTTCACTGATATTGCGGTGCAATTCAGCCTTCAGGAATATGGGGCAATTCGGTGGCACTGAAATTGTCTTGTTAGAAACTATTGATTTGTCTATTCACAGAACGACGATTTGCGATGAAATTTCAGTGAAATTACCGGATTTTCGGTGTTTCAATTCAACATCAACATGTTTAAAAAAGGAGACTCCCATAGGATTCAATTTAATAAAATTTAAATTTTATTTTAAAAAACACATATATTCTTTTTATTTTTTACAAAATCTCTTTATTATTTAAAAACCTTTTTGTATTTTTTGAATCGAAACACCGAAAATCAGGTCATTTCACTGAAATTTCAGTGCAATTCGGCGTTCTGTGAATACACGAATCGATAGTTTCCAATGGGACCATTTCACTGCCACGAAATTGCAACAAGTTGCACCGTATCTTGCTGTCAATTTGCCTGCATTTGGCGAATTGACAGCTTAGTGAATACACGAATTGCCCTTGAAATTGCACCTGCGGGGGAAATTCATCATTCGGTGCAATTCAGCGGCAAATTCGGAGGTTAGTGAATAACCCCTAAAGAAACATTGTATCACAACTCCTCCAGAAGCCACATGTGATCAGTGTAAGTCAGGGATCGGCAACCTTGGCCCTCCGGACGTTTGGAACTATAGGGGTTATTCAGAGAGAGCCGATCTGGCCCTGGAATGTCAGCAAACAGGGAATTTCCCCGTACGGTGCCATTTCGGGGCCATTCGGCTATTCAGAGAGCAGGCAGTTCGCCAAATTTTAGTGAATTGCCTGCACGTACGGTGCCTGTTCGATGGCAGTGAAATCCCCCATAGAGAAGCAATGGTTAATCTATTCAGAGACACGGAACAACAGAGAAAAGTTGCTGAAGTGCCCTGCTGTTCGGTGTTTTAATTCGGCAGGTTTATTCAGGCGAATCCCATAGGCTTCAATGTTAAAAATATTCCCGTTTTTATGCAATATCTAATAAACCGTTTATTATTTTACTCTGCAGCAAAAAGTCTCTTTATTTATACATTTTTTAGGATCTTTTAGGCTAGGGTCAGACGAGCGTGATTTCTACGGACTGTACGTTCGTGCACAGGGACGTACGTCAGTACGGAAGACGCAGTAGTGGCCACACAGTCCGTTTATTCACTGATGTATATTTTGACGGATGTAGGAGGGAAAATAAATTAAAAAGCAAAACCATTTTGTCCGTGAAAAATGTTGGACGTATAAATGCAGTCCGTCTGACCACGTTCCATCACTCACACACAAAGCTATGCAGACGTTGCGGACGCAGCGCACTTTGTGCGGCCGTTCTAGGGGTTGTACGTTCTTGCCTGCCTTGCGTCCGTGGGCCGCGGCCGTTGTGCGTCCGCAGTTCAGTGCGGACGTACTTCATGTGTCAGGCTCCAATGGACTTTCTTTCATGCTATCACGGACGTACTTTTAGGCGCAATCACGGACGTGAACACTACGCTCGTCTGACAGCAGCCTTAGGCATTTTTCTGGATTTTTTCGGCAAACATTATTTTCACTTTTTTTTAAAGGCGTTTTTTTCTATAACAGACCTTTTTATTATCATTCATTGGATCTTATATGTAAAGTCAGCTTGTCGGCTTTTTCCAGTGCCTGGCCTGCATTGTGTTCGGCAGCTCGTCAGCTTTTTCCGACGTGTTTGGTGTGTTTTTTTGCCGGTGGGTTTTCGGCAGGTTTGTGGGGTTTTCTCTGCGCTCTGTGGACCCTGCGGTGAATGCCAAATTCACCGCAGGGTGGGGAACTTTGTTTCCCCGGAGTGCAGGGAAGTGCAGGGAACGAGAGAGCACCGAAATGCTCTCTGAATAACCCCTATATCTCCCATGATGCCCAGACTCTCATTAGCATCATTAGCCTCATGGGAAATGTAGTTCGAAAACATCTGGAGGCCAAGGCGGCTGATTCCCGATGTAAGTCATACACAGAAACACAGAATACATTGTATCAATACGCTTCAGGGCAGTATAAAATGTGACTTTACTCTTTCTTTAAACACAAGCTCCGCTTTCATTGAATGAAGAGTAGCCCCTCGGAACGTCAGAGATCGAGGACCACATTCTGACACGGAGGACGTTATACACAAAGACCGTTCTTGTTCGCTTCTTCTCCTGTGCGACCAAGTGACACTACGTAACGATTTCTGATTCCAAACCCTCGTGGGCTTTGCCAGAGCCTCCAAGAAGTTCACTGCATGACTGCATGTCATTTTCTGCTACAACAGCCAGAAGAATAGGAGGCGGGTGCAAACTATGAAGTAGGCAGGAAACGTTCGATTTGGAGAGAAGAGGTTGGCCGGGCGACAGAAATGTATTTGCTCCTTTGCCAAACCAAAAAGCACAGCGAAAGAGATTGAGTCGCATGGCACGTCGTCTCCGTTTAGAATGCGTTTTGCGCTTGCGATTTAGCTGCTTGTGTCACTGAACGGCCGTACCGTTGAGTGTGCGAGCGCGCGGAGATATATGATGACCTCTAACTTTCCACTGCCACGACCTCTGAGAAGATCCCTCAGCCTGGCTTCGGCGCGGACCATGCGTATCGTGGTGCTGGGTCAAAGCGCCGTAGGCAAAACCGGTAACTATTAAGCTGATTTGTGTAGATATAATGGCTGCACGAGTTCTGTAAGAATATATATTGTGATTTCAGTACTTTTTAACCTATGCAGAGCTTTATTGGGTATATATTTAATTATTGAGGCTGGCTGAGAACTTTGATGGAAGGTTTGTTGTGACCCGGGTGACAAAAAAATGTGCTTTAACTTTTATTCTTTGTTTTGTTTTGATTTTGCTTAACGCATCCGTGATCCGTTCAAAGCGGGGGTCAGCGACCGTGGCCCTCGAGTGGTTTTTGAACTACATTTCCCATGAGTCTCCACTTGCCTAATGAGTGGCCGAGCATCATGGGAGATGTAGTTCCAAAAGCTCTGGAGGGCCAAGGCATTTTTGACGTGGTCAGACTTGTTTCTAGCAGGTTTTAATTTAAACTTATCATTTATTTGTGCTCATAACTATTACGAACTGTGCAAATCAATTGCAGTTTTTTCCATATTGTATTCTTTTATTTAATTTTAATTTTTTTTATTTGTTCCAAAAACTATAAAATCATATATACTACCGGCATGTTCTCTCTGGTATATGCGTCACCTTTGCTAATGAATTGACGTTAATAGGTGAATGGGCTTATACTTATTTGCAATGAGCTTGAAGATTAACTTACACCCGCCTTCATCCTGCAAGTAAAGCCCATTCGTCGTATAACAGAAGGTGATATGTCATATCTGTCTAAAAATGTGGTCATACAAAGCCAGTCCTGTTTATTCAGCATCCTGCAGACTCAGCTTCCTGCTCCTTTTCATCCTTGCTCCCAGTGTGGAGGATAGGAGTCTCTGCGTTTCTGTTCTGTAGGTAAAGCATCGATATCAGATTACAGAGTGGTGAGAAATCTCAGCTGTAACATATGAGATGTTTGCAAATACTGGCGAATTGACAGGGAAATACAGTGCAGAGCGCCAGTCTTCGGCGGCAGTTAAATTGTCCCATAGAGAAGTAATGGTTAATCTATTCACAGAATGACGAACTGCACCAAAATGTCAGTGAAATGCCCTGATTTTCAGTGTTTCAGTTCAACAGGTTTAAACAGGCGAATCCCATAGGATTCAATGTAAACCAATATTATCATTCTTAATTTTTTTAAAAAAAAACTTTATTCTTTTACAGGGTTATTCAAAGAGATCTGAATTGCTGGTGAAAGGTAACCGAACGCTGAAATTCAGTGTACGTTTACCTTTCCTGGCCATTCGGCTATTCAGAGAGCAGGCAGTTCGCCAAATCCTGGCGAATTGCCTGCACATACGGTGCCTGTTCGGTGCCTGTTCGAGGGCAGTGAATCCCCATAGAGAAGCAATGCTTCGTCTATTCAGAGAACACAAACCAGCAGTGAAAAGTTGCCGAAATACCCTGCCATTCTGTGGTTTAATTCGACAGGTTTATTCAGGCGAATTCCATAGGCTTCAATGCTAAAAATATTCCCGTTTTAATTCAATATTGAATAAACCGTTCGTTATATTCTGTATTATATTCTGCAGTAAAAAGTGTCTCTTTATTTATAGATTTTTTAGGATCTTTTAGGCATTTTTGGGGATTTTTTTGCAATTTTTTTTCCCGTTTTTTATTTTAAATCCCTTTTTCTTTTTTCTGTAACAGCCCTTTTTATTATCATTCATTGGACCTCATATGTAAATTTCAGACATTTTCGCTCAGTAGTTTCTTTGCAAACGGCGTTTCACTTTTCAAACATTCAAGCGTACTGTTTTTTTTTTTTACTCCATTCGTCTGCAGTGTCGGGTTTTTCCGGCGGCTTTTCCCTGCACTACGACGGCCCTTTGGTGTTTGCTGAATACACCGCAGGGTCGCCTAAATGGGATCGCCAAATCTTACCGAATTGAAGAGAACGAAAAGTCACCGAACGTGTTTTGACTTTTCGATTCTCTTTGAATAACCCTGATAATTTTCAGCACAAAGTCTTTTTATGTATTTTTTAGAAATCCTTTTTGTATTTTTAAGACGAGATATTTGCTTACCAATTTTTTTAAAAGGCGTTTTTTGTTTTATCCTGTACAGACCTTTTTATTATTTTTTTAAAGAACTTCTTTAATTATTTAGACACTTTTTAAGGAATTTTTATTGGTTTAAACGTCTATTAGAGAATAAGAGAGTTCCGAGTTTTTTTGCGTGGTTTTCTGCAGTTCGGCAGTGTTCGGCGGCTCCATCTTCGGCGCACTAAGGTGGCCCTGCTGTGAATAATGACCTGACTGATGGGTCGGCAAAATGGAATTGCTGAAGAACCGAGATTTCAACAAAATTTTGTGAATAACCCCTTGTGACTTTGCAACAATGGGGAACATCAACGCTATTTTGAATAATTCTGAAAATGTAAAACTGTGACGTTGTTCACTCTGTGGGGTGTAAACCAATGTTTTTAGAGTGTTCTTTTTAGATTCTTCGATGGAGTCATGCAAGGGTCAGCAGCCTTGGCACTCCAGATGTTTTAGAACTACATTTCCCATAAGACTTAGCCAAACATCTCTTGGGAGATGCAGTTCCAAACATCTGGAGGGCCAAGGTTGCTGAACCCTGGAGTATTGGATACAAAGTGAAAAGGAAAAAGATTTCCTAACAGATAAGCAACACTAGACACAAGTAAACTCATCTCCTGGCTTTCATAGCTAAGATGTATGGTTTCATTTGTCATATCTGAAGGATGTCAAAACATTCAGGGTTAAGGCTGGGGTCAGACCAGCGCACTTTTAACGTGCGTTCTGGCGCACATAATCACGGCCGCACTAGCAGCAGATGACGGGCAATGACGGCCAATATACGATGTACGGCCGCACAAAAGTCCGGCCGTGCAACGCAAGTGGAATTTGAACGCATTTTTCTGGGAACGCTGAACCGCTAGTACTGACGTACTGAGTGCGCAGCTGCGGCATAGCGGTGTGTTTGCGTGATTAGGAGACGTCAGACACTGCTAATGTCCAGCCTACATAACGTCCAGACGCAAAAAGAGTTTTATTGACGATCCGTACTAAATCACGCCCGAAAATGCGCGTCGTATGACCGTTTTTGCGCATTCCGTGAAAAAATACGTCAATGCGTTCAGACGCACTTCTTCACGTTCACGGGGGAAAATGCTTTCGTCTGACCCTAGCCTTATTCAAAGAGTTCTCTTCAATTCGTTGCGATTTGGCGTCCCATTTCAGCGACCCTGCGGTGTATTCAGCAAGCATCACAGGGCCGTCGTAGTGCAGGGAAAAGCCGCCACAAACCTGCCGAACACTCACCGAAAAACCCAGGCGAATGCACACCGCAACCCGCAAAACCATCTGGATTAACCCCGCCGAACACGCCGGAGAAATCCGAGCAGCCGCCGATCACAGCGCAGAGCAGCCGCCGGAAAAAACAGACACGCAGACAAATGGAGTGAAAAAAAAAAACCAGGACACTCGAATGTTTGAAAAGTAAAACGCTGTTTGCAAAGAAACCACATACAGAAAATGTCTGAAATTTACATACGATTTAAAAAAACAGAATTTTTTTTTGCAAAAAATGCCTAAAACATCCTAAAAATAACCCGAAAAATAAAGATACTTTTTACTGCAGAATATTATAATAAACGGTTTATTAGATATTGAATTAAAAAGGGAATATTTTTAACATTGGAGCCTATGGGATTCGCCTGAATAAACCTGTCGAATGAAAGCACCGAACAGCAGGGCATTTTGGCAATTTTTCACTGCTGTTTTGTGTTCTCTGAATAGACGAAGCATTGCTTCTCTATGGGGATTTCACTGCCCTCGAACAGGCACCGTATGTGCAGGCAATTCGCCAACATTTGGCAAACTGCCTGCTCTCTGAATAGCCAGATGGCCAGGAAAGGTAACCAACCGTACACTGAATTTCAGCATTCGGTTACCTTTCGCCAGCAATTCGGTTCTCTTTGAATAACCCTGAGAGTTTTACCAGCACAGGTTCCGTTTATGCCGGATGATGCTATGGTGGAGCAGATTTTCCCATTGTACAGATTCTACGAGATATTATTTTTTTTTTGGCACTTGCTACAATAATTAATTGAAGGAATCCGCTGGCCTTTTAAGTTATGCTCTATCGTTTTGTTGAAAGTTTATTTTTCTCTTCTTTTGTCAACAAGGTTGTTAACCCCTTAACACCTTCACTACCAAACTATTTTTGTTGAAAAAGTTTTTAATCAACACTCATTTGAAACATGGGATGTGAAATTAACAATTAAATATAGATGTTTTGCACAGAAATTGTTATTCTGAGATAGTTAAAAAATTTAAATAATGTTAATTTGCTCATTTTAAATTTTTCATGTATTCGTTTATTCTTTACAGAAATTTTGTTGAAAAGTAAAATTCTGAGCTCTAGATGGTGTCCCCTATATTACACAATGTCACACAGGGTCTGCATTATTATCATACAGGCAGAAAAGACCTTTGTGTTAGATACAGTATTTGTGATAACGATAAATAATAAAATGTTCAGATCTCCTGCTTATGGGGGTTTTTATTGATCATAATGAGATTATTAGCAATGCAGCTTCCAAATAATACCAATAGGATATAAAAATAATATCTGTATGTGGCATAATGTATGTATATGGAAATTACAGTAACACCTTGTATCTGTGCTGTACAGGGATTTTCACTCCTTATTATAACCCTCTGAATCATATCCCTATACAGCAGTGAGTGACCCCAGAGCTCTCCCTGTATTCTGCCCTCTTCCTGGCAGCTATAATGAAGCAGTAATCTATTTGAACTTTTTGTTACAGTGAGGTTCAGGACTGCTATTTGCAGCTGGTTTTATGCCTCTCCAGGGTGCTTGGAGAGACATAAAACAAAGGATTTTGTTTCTCCACAGGACGCACACTAATCTTGCTTTAAAAATGTGTGAAAATGGTCTTTTGGTATTCTAATGCAAAATCAAGATAAGATAACCCATTCACACCCAAAATCGAGCTAACTACCTTGGTCACGTATACACAATCTTCTAAAGCACCAGCAGCTGCACTGTGGTCGAGTGAACTCGATCTGGTCTTATTCTGAAATTTTATTCACTGCAAATGAAATTTGTTTGCATATGCAGGCCTCAAAATTTCCACTCGCCTACTCTCATTTGGCGAGTGGAAATTACATGAGGGCGAGTGGAAATGCAGATGCAGGCAGGGCAGGATAAAGGTTAGGTGGGGCAACAAGTGGCACTGGCGAGTAACTCTTAAGGCCTGGCTAGTAGCTTGGGACTTGAAATTTTGAGCCCTGGCATATGGTCTCCAGAACACGTTCCCAAAGTTGCAGCATATCAGACATTAGATGCGATGTGCTACTGGTCACCGAACGGCACTCTCGCTCTGTAATGAACACCGAGCCTATGTGCAGGTGTCTCTTGGACAGATGCTGCAGTAGTAATTGTTTACCAGCAGGGGGATCCCTGTGCCTGTCAAATGAGTTTACTGTAGTGTACAGTATTGGAACGTATCATTGTATATATAGATGTTACATATATTAGTGCAGTTTGAGCAGTTTTCCATTAAAGCACTGGTTTCTATCAGTGGTAGGAAAACCATTTGGTAATGAAGGGGTTAAAACATTTGCACAATTATTTGATATTCACAAAGGTAAAACAGTCAGAATGGCTTAACAGTTTGAGTTCCTATGGTTAACCCCTTCCCTATTAAGATTGACTATATTCGATCAGCAGGCCACTCTTGGTGCCCCAATATCAAGTATAGTTGATAAAGGAATTTAATTTATTCCAAACAAAATTCATTTGCATTTGGGCTTCAGAACATGCCCCTAAAGTTTTAGTGCCGCAGACATGATGCCTGAAGTGCTATTAATTTTTAAAACCAGCTTGGAATGTGCCTGAATGACATCTCCCTGGCTGATCCTGCATGAAGACCAGAACTGCAATAACTCCCTTTGGCCAGCAGATGGTGATATCTGCCTGCAAAATTATTATTATTATTTGTTAAACACCAACACATTCCGCAGCGCTGTACAAAGGTGCAATGGATAAAGACAGGACAATTCTACAATACATACAGGAGTCAGGTCAGTATTCCTGCCAGCAGATACAGGAGGATATGAGGAGTGGACCCTATTCCCGTGGGAATTTACAATCTATATGGGTGAGGGGGTGAGAAACAGGAGGGGAGGACTGCAACATGAGATGTTAATGCAAGGAGAGGTGAGGACAGTTATTGGGTCAGTCGGATGTCTTGTTACGGAGTCAGGTGGTCGGCTTCCCTAAACAGAAGGGTCTTTAGGGAGCGTTTATATGAAGCCAGATTGGGGGACACTCTGATATTTTGAGAAAGCGCATTCTATAGGGTCGGCGCCGCATGAGAAAAGTCCTGCAGTCTGGCATGTGTAGAGATAATGATGGTGGATGCCAGGTGCAGGTCAATGTTGGTTCTTAGGCGGTGGGCTGGGATGTATCTGGTGACTAGTGAGGACAGTTAGTGAGGAGCGGTGTTAATGAGGACAGGTAGTGAGGGGCGGCATTAGTGAGGACAGTTAGTAAGGGGTGGTGTTAGTGAGGACAGGTAGTGAGGAGCGGCGTTAGTGAGGACAGTTAGTGAGGGGCGGCGTTAGTGAGGACAGGTAGTGAGGAGCAGCGTTAGTGAGGGCAGGTAGTGAGGAGCAGCGTTAGTGAGGGCAGGTAGTGAGGAGCAGCGTTAGTGAGGGCAGGTAGTGAGGAGCAGCGTTAGTGAGGGCAGGTAGTGAGGAGCGGCGTTAGTGAGGACAGGTAGTGAGGAGCGGCGTTAGTGAGGACAGGTAGTGAGGAGCGGCGTTAGTGAGGACAGGTAGTGAGGAGCGGCGTTAGTGAGGGCAGGTAGTGAGGAGCAGCGTTAGTGAGGGCAAGTAGTGAGGAGCGGTGTTAGTGAGGACAGGTAGTGAGGGGCAGCGTTAGTGAGGACAGGTAGTGTGGGGCGGCGTTAGTGAGGACAGGTAGTGAGGAGCGGCGTTAGTGAGGACAGGTAGTGAGGAGCGGCGTTAGTGAGGACAGGTAGTGAGGAGCGGCGTTAGTGAGGACAGGTAGTGAGGAGCGGCGTTAGTGAGGACAGGTAGTGAGGGGCGGCGTTAGTGAGGACAGGTAGTGAGGGGCGGCGTTAGTGAGGAGCAGTGTTAGTGAGGACAGGTAGAGAGGGGTAGCGTTAGTGAGGGGCGGCATTAGTGAGGACAGGTAGTGAGGGGCGGCGTTAATGAGGACAGGTAGTAAGGGGCGGCGTTAATGAGGACAGGTAGTAAGGGGCGGCGTTAATGAGGACAGGTAGTAAGGGGCGGCGTTAGTGAGGACAGGTAGTGAGGGCCGCGTTAGTGAGGAGCGGCGTTACTGAGGACAGATAGTGAGGAGCGGCGTTAGTGAGGAGCGGCGTTAGTGAGGGGCAGCGTTAGTGAGGACAGATAGTGAGGGGCGGTGTTAGTGAGGACAGGTAGTGAGGGCGCTAGTGAGGACAGGTAGTGAGGAGAGGCGTTAGTGAGGGGTGGCGTTAGTGAGGACAGGTAGAGAGTGGCGGTGTTATTGAGGACAGGTAGTGAGTGGCGGTGTTAGTGAGGACAGGTAGTGAGGGGCGGCGTTAGTGAGGACACGTAGTGAGGAGAAGCGTTAGTGAGGGGCAGCGTTAGTGAGGACAGGTAGTGAGGAGACGCGTTAGTGAGGACAGGTAGTGAGGGGCGGCGTTAGTGAGGACAGGTAGTGAGGGGCGGCGTTAGTGAGGACAGGTAGTGAGGGGCGGCGTTAGTGAGGACAGGTAGTGAGGAGCGGCGTTAGTGAGGACAGGTAGTGAGGGGCAGCGTTAGTGAGGACAGATAGTGAGGGGCGGTGTTAGTGAGGACAGGTAGTGAGGGGCAGCGTTAGTGAGGACAGATAGTGAGGGCGGTTAGTGAGGACAGGTAGTGCGGGCGTTAGTGAGGACATGTAGTGAGGAGAGGCGTTAGTGAGGACAGGTAGTGAGGAGAGGTAGTGAGGAGCGGTGTTAGTGAGGAGCGGCGTTAGTGAGGACAGGTAGTGAGGGGCGGCGTTAGTGAGGACAGGTAGTGAGGAGAGGCATTAGTGAGGAGCGGTGTTAGTGAGGAGCGGCGTTAGTGAGGACAGGTAGTGAGGAGAGGCGTTAGTGAGGACAGGTAGTGAGGAGAGGCATTAGTGAGGAGCGGTGTTAGTGAGGAGTGGCGTTAGTGAGGACAGGTAGTGAGGGGCGGCGTTAGTGAGGACAGGTAGTGAGGAGAGGCGTTAGTGAGGAGCGGTGTTAGTGAGGACAGGTAGTGAGGGGCAGCGTTAGTGAGGAGCAGCGTTAGTGAGGACAGATAGTGAGGGGCAGCGTTAGTGAGGAGAGGCGTTAGTGAGGAGCGGTGTTAGTGAGGAGCGGCGTTAGTGAGGACAGGTAGTGAGGGGCAGCGTTAGTGAGGAGCAGCGTTAGTGAGGACAGATAGTGAGGGGCGGTGTTAGTGAGGACAGGTAGTGAGGAGCGGCGTTAGTGAGGACAGGTAGTGAGGAGAGGCGTTAGTGAGGGGCAGCGTTAGTGAGGACAGGTAGTTAGGAGCGGCGTTAGTGAGGACAAGTAGTGAGTGGCGGTGTTAGTGAGGACAGGTAGTGAGGGGCGGCATTAGTGAGGACAGGTAGTGAGGAGAGGTGTTAGTGAGGGGCAGCGTTAGTGAGGACAGGTAGTGAGGGGCGGCGTTAGTGAGGACAGGTAGTGAGGAGAGGCGTTAGTGAGGACAGGTAGTGAGGGGCGGTGTTAGTGAGGACAGGTAGTGAGGAGAGGCGTTAGTGAGGACAGGTAGTGAGGGGCGGTGTTAGTGAGGAGCGCTGTTAGTGAGGACAGGTAGTGAGGGCGGTGTTAGTGAGGACAGGTAGTGAGGAGAGGCGTTAGTGAGGACAGGTAGTGAGGAGAGGCGTTAGTGAGGACAGGTAGTGAGGGGCGGTGTTAGTGAGGACAGGTAGTGAGGAGAGGCGTTAGTGAGGACAGGTAGTGAGGGGCGGTGTTAGTGAGGAGCGCTGTTAGTGAGGACAGGTAGTGAGGGGCGGCGTTAGTGAGAACAGGTAGTGAGGAGAGGCGTTAGTGAGGACAAGTAGTGAGTGGCGGTGTTAGTGAGGACAGGTAGTGAGGGGCGGCATTAGTGAGGACAGGTAGTGAGGAGAGGTGTTAGTTAGGGGCAGCGTTAGTGAGGACAGGTAGTGAGGGGCGGCGTTAGTGAGGACAGGTAGTGAGTGGCGGTGTTAGTGAGGACAGGTAGTGAGGGGCGGCATTAGTGAGGACAGGTAGTGAGGAGAGGTGTTAGTGAGGGGCAGCGTTAGTGAGGACAGGTAGTGAGGGGCGGCGTTAGTGAGGACAGGTAGTGAGGAGAGGCGTTAGTGAGGACAGGTAGTGAGGGGCGGTGTTAGTGAGGACAGGTAGTGAGGAGAGGCGTTAGTGAGGACAGGTAGTGAGGGGCGGTGTTAGTGAGGAGCGCTGTTAGTGAGGACAGGTAGTGAGGGCGGTGTTAGTGAGGACAGGTAGTGAGGGGCGGCGTTAGTGAGAACAGGTAGTGAGGAGAGGCGTTAGTGAGGAGCGGCGTTAGTGAGGACAGGTAGTGAGGAGAGGCGTTAGTGAGAACAGGTAGTGAGGAGAGGCGTTAGTGAGGAGCGGCGTTAGTGAGGACAGGTAGTGAAGGGCGGCGTTAGTGAGGACAGGTAGTGAGGAGAGGCGTTAGTGAGGGGCAGCGTTAGTGAGGAGCAGCGTTAGTGAGGAGCGGCGTTAGTGAGGGTTTGTAGGCCAGGGTGAGTAGTTTGAATTTGATTCTGCTGTGGATGGGGAGCCAGTGTAGGGATTCACAGAGAGGAGCAGCAGAGACAGAGCGACGGGTGAGATGGATAAGCTGGGCTGATGTGTTTAAGATGGACTGCAAGGGGGAGAGGCGGGAGATGGGAAGGCCAATCAGGAGAGTGTTGCAGTAGTCCATACGGGAGATAACAAACGAGTGGATAAATTGCTTGGTGGTGTTGGCAGTCAGAAATGGATGAATTTTGACGATATTACGGAGGTGATTGCGGCAAGATGAGGAGAGTGATTGGATGTATGGGCTGAAGGACAGACTGGAGTCGAGAGTTACTCCGAGGCAGCCGGACTTGGGCTGAAGAAAGGATGGCGATACCGTCAACACTTATAAAAAAGTCTGAAATCGGAGTAGAGTTAGAGGAGGGAATTAGAAGGAGCTCGGTCTTGGACATATTGATCTTCAGGCAGTGAGAGGTCATCCAGGCAGAGATCCCAGACAGACAATCACTGACCTGAGAGAGAACAGAGGGAGAGAGACTGGGAGGTTATTACAAACAGGTTATTACAGTAAGGGATACATTGGGAATATTCCCATATATTTCTTACTGTATAATTCAGGATAACTGATTTTCAAAGAACAACAAAAAAAAAATAACTGGTTCCTGACAATGGTTTTCTGAAAACTCCCTTGGAAGTGAAGGGGTTAAGAGTTAAACATCCTGCATGAGTATACTGTAAGGGTGAGAAATAAAAGGAATTGAGTTGACCAGAGCTACTTACTCCTAGCAGCCTAATATAGGACCCGCTATTACAAAGAAACGGTTATTTTATGCTGAGGGATGCTGTGATTGTATCCATTAAAAATACACATATTATAAATTAATATTAATAATGAATTAGTTGAAACAAGGTTTCAGGCATCAAGACTCGCTCATAAATGAAGAGAGATGGCTGCGGATACATGATTTGTTTCCTTTTGCTACTAGCCTGCTTTTGATCAAGTATAATTCTTAGCCCAAACAAATTTATTTAATTACATCGTAGGCTGTGTTATAATGTCTGCAACAGCACCACATTCATCTTCATTGTCCCTCCTATATTTATATTTCTCGAACCAAGAAGCAATTTGAATGCTCAGCGTATGGGAGAACATTCATTTTATTTACTATATTTATAACCAGGATAAATATATATACTTTTATTAAAGACTATTAAATTATACAATCTGAGTGTATACATGCACCATTCCATGGGTGATCCCCACCACACAATGCTGTCCTGCAGCATTCAGGTGGAGGGGTCTTTAGTTTTCTCCCCTGCCCGCCCAGTGATGGTAAACCAGTTAGGCTCACGTGGGGAGAAAAGTTGAAGAGGGGTCTCCTTTGGGTCTCAAGGTGCTGAAAACTGTTTTCAGCAGCATTTTGCCCCTCAGGATCAAGAAGCATCTCACCCACCCGTCCTTTCCTATGGGTTTGTCCCTTTTGTCACATTAAAATGTATCCAAATCATGAAGGTGTCCTGTGGTGTATGCAAGGGTTTAAATGGAAAGGTGTTTTCGTTGGGCCATCGTTGGGTGGACAAGCCAGGGGTGGACAACTCATTACACAGTGAAAGCATCAGCCAAATAAGAGGGTGACTTCCTCAACACCCCAGTTAGGCCTTCTTCAAGGAGGTTTTGAAGAAGCCACCCCTTATGTTTACACAATGATCGTGTCAGCCACATGAGTTGTCCACCCCTGACATGCCCACCCAATCAGACAGAGGAGCCTTGAGTTTTCTCCACTGTCCGCCAGGTGAGGTTGAGCCGATTGGACTGGCATATATACGGAAATATTGGGGGGTAACTTTGACCTTCAGTAGTGCTTCAAAGAGAGGAAGCTGCACTCAAAGAGGTCCACACAAAATCAATAGTAACATTCAGGCACTCCAAGACCCAGTGGGGTCAACCACAACAATTCCATGTAGTGGAGAATGAGGGTACAGGGCACACCAGTAGATGAAAGTGGCTACTGTACAAGAGGAGTGCCGCAACGTCTTGGTCAGCAAAGCGGCCTTTTTCAAGCAATACACTTGAAAAAGGTTGCTTTACCAACCGAAACATTGCAGCGTTCCTCTTGAATAAAAGCAACATCACAACGAATCGGCCGGTACAGCAACCTTTTTCACGCATAGGGCCCTATTACATTCTTCACGCAATGTTGCTTGCACAGCGCTTTTTTTTTTGCGCACAGCAAAATGCGTTATCAGGCGAAAATTAACGGTGGTATTACAATCCTCGCGCATTTTGTCATCCGTCAAAAAATAACATTCGGAAAACCGACGCGCAAAAATGCAGAAATCAGTGAGTGGAATGTAATTTGTAACGCGAGTCCGTCATTTTTTGACGCGAGTCCATCAAACGAAAGCATTTTGTGCGGACTGAGGTGTATGTGTGCGGTGAGAGGTGTAAACACACTTTGGAAAAGGAAGGGGTCAAGGACAAGCACGCGCATATTTTTTTTACCTTCTAGGCTTTTACCAGTTTTTTCAACTGGGGCAGGAGGAGAACGGGGAGGGGGTGACATAACAAGTCACCTGCCTGGGGCCCCTTGGTGTTTTAATCCTGCTCTGCAGGTGAGTCTATGTATCTGCCTCCTTCATCTGTCTCATTAATGGAACTATAACGCATAATTGTTTGGGTATGTGTAGAATGTGTAACTATAATTTGCTGTATTTTTTTTTTCGTGCTGGTGTATTTCGTTTCGGCCAGGACGTTCAGATTTGCCGTTACCACCAGCTTTTCAAAGACGTTAAAATTATGCGCAAACGTCGTCCGTAAAAAGTTGCGCATCGATTGTAATACCAGCGCAGGAACGAATTTGCGCTCACAATGTTAAGTATGGGATGTACGCACAAACTTTCGTTCGCGCAGTGTCACTCGCGTTAGACGTTAACGCGCATCGTATGCGCGAACGTCGTAATACGACATTCAGCACGAAGGGTTTTGCCCCTCACGTTAATGCATTTTTGCGCACGCGCACTTTTTTGCGTGAAGAATGTAATAGGGCCCATAGTGCTTGAAAAAGGCAGCTTCGCCGACCAAGACGTTGCGGCACTCCTCCTGGATAAAAGCTTCTTACATCTACCAGTGTACATTGTAAAATATTCTCCATTACATAGTATTATTTTTGACCTTCAGTAGTCCCATTGTTGCACAACAGGAGAAGATAACACTTTTCTAAACAATCTGATTGATGGTTTTCGCTTTTTTATTATATTCTCCACCTGTGCTGTTTATATGAAATTATAAATTGGCTCAGGTGTCTCTATTCTGGCTGATACTATCACGGTATACTGTGTGCTGGACAACGGTATCAATGAAATAGTACAAACGTATGCTCAGATTGTACGTTTCCAGGCCTCACTAACGAGGCTTATTTGGTGATGTACAGAAAAGTCCGAGCTGGAACACAAGAGAGAGATACATCGTGTTCCACTGGAATGCAGCAAGATGTCTGTTTGCATTGGACCTGGCCATACCAATGTCTGAACAAGCAGATCTGTGGGAACTGAAGGGTGTCCAAGATTTTCCATTATTATCTGACCTGCTTTGTGCTCTACAGCCCTGGCCAAAAATGTCCCTGAACCCAAGTTGGAACTTTATGTAAACCTTCTGCTTCTAATTGAAGAACATTCCTGTTTGATAATTATTGATGAAAAACGCTGTTTTATTTTCTGTGTAATTTCTTTTTGGGACAGAAGCCATCTTTCATGTCTCATTTTAGTTTCCATCTGTGTCTCCGCATTTTTCTCCTAGAAGCTGTGATAGAAGAGCGTGCAATTTGTTCCTTTTTATTGAGATAACAATGAAGAAATAAAAATTCAAAGAGCATCACGAAGCGAGATATTTTGGGATAATTCCAAATTTATATATCACACTTTTAGACGAGTAATCATACACGTGTAGACATAACAATTAGGGCTGTATACTGACTTGACCTATAATGGCAAACTGCAAAGGCAGAAATCCAACGTGAGCTGCTACGTTTTTGCTGGTCCCTAATACCGGCTGAGTTTTCAAGCCACATATTTCAATCTCATTCACAATGGTTTATCTAGATGTTCTTTTGCACCCACAAACATATCAATAAAATTCGTCTTAAATTAAGCTTTCTGCTTGGATTCTATGCTCTATGGACCAACCAGTATTCACATTTGCGATTCCATAAAACTCAAATGAAGCAGAAACAACGACCAATAGAGCAGCCAGTAGTCAATATTTAAAAAAATACCATTTATTGCATTCATCTCGAAAGAAATCATAAAAGTATTTAGTCAATCTATAATGCACCGCTCTCTTCCGACGCGTTTCATCATCATCATCTGACTTCCTCAGGGTGTTCTGGTTAAGTACAGCATATGTGAGACAGCATAGCCAAAATGTCATACATCCTACATGTCGACAAAAAAGTGGTAGACACCAACTACCCAATATCAAATTTTATTTAGGTGTACATCAAGACCACATACAACACGACCGCATAAAACACATAAAATTAGATGAATGGTTGAACAGAATAACCCCACCCAAAAGAGGGATGGGGTTATTCTATTCAACCATTCATCTCATTATATGTGTTTTATGCGGTCGTGTTGCATGTGGTCTTCATGTACACCTAAATAAAATTTGATATTGGATGGTTGGTGTCTGCCACTTTTTTGTCGACATTATATGGAATGCCCATTTGTAGACACTGGTTTCTACTCCTTGATCCCCAGTGTTTTCGTTGTTAGCTATATTGAGCATTCATCCTACTTGGACTGCGAGCAAGCCGGGAGAAGATACACCAGGGGTCAGCAATCTTGGCCCTCTACATGTTTTCAAACTGCATTTCATATGAGACACAGGCAGCCTAGTGAAAAACACTTGGAAGTGTGTTTTTCTCTGCCTTAGATTTCGAGGTCCACCAGAAAATGTGTTGACATCTTGGTGGGCCAGTCCTGGATGGCAAGGACACTTAGAAAAGTTGCTCATGGTTTGGCAAAGGCAAGGGCCCGCTGGAGCCATGAAGCCCTTGAACATATCATGGACTGTTACTCCCCATCACTTTCCGATGATAGCCCTATCCAAGGCCTTTCCACCTACAAGACCACGACCAATCTTAACCCACCAGGTCCTGAACTACCCCAGGCCAAAATAACATTTTCTAAGTGTGAACTCCTGAGAGATTACAGTCTCCTGCCCTGCCCTCATTGGCAAAGCACAGATTCACAGCAATCCTCTTGAACGTCAAAGGTTATCAGATGGCCTGTCAGGAGATTACAGGTTGGTGTCCAGTATGCAGTTTCTGCGGAGCAGGGTATCCAAGGGGTAATCCAAAATCAGGATCAGAGAAGATCCAAAGGTTGAGGGCAGGTGGCAATAATCAGAATCCAGGTAAACAAATCAAGAATCAAGGGGTTTAAATACTGTGCCCAGGTGTTCTCATATACCCACCCGGTCCCAGCCTCTGCTCTCCACCAATCACAGAGCTCAGACTCAGCCCCCGGCCTCCCTGGACACTGAGACTCTGCCTCCCCACACGGTGTATAAAAATCAAAAAGTTAGTAAAGTTCCTCCTTCGCTGCTGCCAATCCACAGAGATCACCACAAGTCTCTTCCAATAGAAAAACGAAAAACGATATACGTAATGGATGGCGCGTCTTATTGTATCAGATTTTTTAACGTTGTCGACCACTTTGAATCGTATTCTCCTTCTTCCTTTAATCCACCACAGACCTGAAATAATGATGGGCGGTATATGGTGTAGTATTTTTAAAACACAAATAAATTTATTTAAAATCAAAGAAAAAACTCACATTCTGTAGGGCACATACAAAATGTGCATATAAACCTTGGTCTCAAAGACCCAGACCTCCCGATGTCAATCCTCCAATTGGTCCACGAACCGTCCACCGGTTTTACTGACCGCCTAGATGGATCTTGGGTAACAGTCTGATAATCCTTCTGACCCAATGCAATTGCTCAACGAGTTTCGTGATATCTCACTTCATCAGGAGCATAACTGTAACGTCTTCTTTAAGAGGCTCCTCTGTCCTCCACCAAGGAGGGTGTCCTCTTAAAGAAGACGTTACAGTTATGCTCCTGATGAAACGCGTTGAGAAATTGCATTGGGTCAGAAGGATTATCAGACTGTTACCCAAGATCCATCTAGGCGGCCAGTAAAACCGGTGGACGGTTCGTGGACCAATTGGAGGATTGACATCGGGAGGTCTGGGTCTTTGAGACCAAGGTTTATATGCACATTTTGTATGTGCCCTACAGAATGTGAGTTTGTTCTTTGATTTTAAATAAATTTATTTGTGTTTTAAAAATACTACACCATATACCGCCCATCATTATTTCAGGTCTGTGGTGGATTAAAGGAAGAAGGAGAATGCGATTCAAAGTGGTCGACAACGTTAAAAAATATGATACACTAAGACGCGCCATCCATTACGTATATCGTTTTTCGTTTTTCCCCACACGGTGTACCTTCCTCAAGGTGATACCCAGCAGGAAGGAAGTTGACGGCTGCTGAGCTCGGACCCCACCGGAGGAAGCAGAACATTACCTTGGGAACCTGATGCCCGCGGTCTACCTCCCAGCCCCGCGAGCGTCCGCCAGACGTGCCGGGGGACTGGAGCCACATGCCGCTGGAGAGGCAGGAGCAGGACGAGCATCTGCGGCAGAAGGGTAAGTGAATGCCGGGGAGCTGCCACACTGTACTCCTGAAATGGCCTTGTAAAATTTGACTATATATCTGTCAAGTAGCTGTTCAGCCAGAGTCAATGGGAACAGAGTCGGCCTCCAGATGCAAGAGTCCGGAGGAGCTCTGACAACAGTTATGGCTGTCAACCCATCATAGCAGCTCTGAGTAAACTAAATCAAAAAGCGAGGCCAAGAGTCAAGACACTGGAGGACTAGAAAGCCAAGCAAGCCAACATCGAACCCAGGAAAGTCCTTTCAAGAGTTAGGAGACCAAGTAACCAAACAAAGCAACCGGCAGTGTAAATGGAAGACATGATGATAATGGAGCCACTGATATGTCCATCTGCCTTGTTTCTACAAGATGTACACTGGCTTGCAACATCCAGTTTGGGTCTTGTGATTCCAGAAAACCTTGGGGCTTCCATAATCCACAAGATGGAGAACTCTGCATGTCTATGACAGAATCAAACAAGACGCAAAATCACTCAGACATCTTGCTACTCACTATTTTTGGCCATAAAAGACCAAACAATCATGCCAACAAAACAAACTTCAATAATGTATAGGATCTTCTTTTCTCTGTCTGTACAAACCTTTCCTTCTCTTGATCGCAGATTGGCATCATATCAATTAATCCTTCTTATGTGGTGAGATGTTAGGTCTGCGTGAGGAAGGAATATCTGCAACACTTGCATTATTTCCTAGGAGAACAAATTTGTCCGGGCCTGGTACATGGACGGCGTCTTTGTTAGCAGCGTTTATTTAAAACAGATTCAAACTTGAAGCAAAGGTTGACAGACGCCCTTGTAATCCTTCACCCCGAACCTTTCGGTAAATAAACAAATAAAACTGATACAAACATTATTGTGACGTACGAGCCGAATCATGTGCTATAAATAAACCGGCTGGTTTCATAACCTCACAGTAATTTAAAACCACAAATTGTTCCTGAAAATCATCAGATAAATGTCAAATGTATGATTCTGAGCCGCATCCTCTACACATGGAAAACTGGAGAAGAACACACATTGGCAGCTGTCCATTGTCACTTAAACCTTTTTTCTTTCAGAAATTCATAGATACATTTTTTATAACAGAGAATGTTGTCATGCTTCTTAAAATGTGGAGATCTACAGGGTTATTTAAAGAAAGGTGAAAACCAGGAGAACTGGCAGACGAGAACAATCTAGAGCAGTGGTTCCCAACCGCGGTCCTCAAGTACCCCCAACAGGTCAGGTTTTCCAGATATGTGAAGCACAGCACAGGTGATAGGATTTGCTGCTCAGTGATTGCAGGATTCAGTCTGCATTTCTCCAAGGTGATCCTTAAAACCTGGCCTGTTAGGGGGACTTGAGGACTGCGGTTGGGAACCACTGATCTAGACTAACAGGGTTATTCAGAGAGAGGTGAAAACCAGGAGAATGACTGGAGAAGTGAAAATTCTAGGTCAAAATAGCCGATTTGGAAGGTGAGGTAAATGGGAGAATTTTTTCTGGTTTGGATATTTTGACCTAGATTTTTCACTTCTCCAGTCACTCTCTTGAGTTTCACCTTTCTTTGAATAGACCTGTTAATTCCTTTTAGCGTAGTCTAGGTAGCAAAGTTTAGTAGAGTGCTGAGGAGTCTTTTTTCCTGTTTAATTGTCCCAAATAAACAGGTTCCTGCCCAAATGGCTATTACCCTCAGGTTCCTGTCAAAAAAATAAATAATTCAAGCTTGTGACAGAGCTAAAATGCTTAGGAGAAGACGTGGAAATCCCAGATCTGGTTGGAATTGAACCACGCCTATTGGTTTGAGCTTTGTGCATTGCACCGAGTACCTGCACCCCTGGAGGCTCTGGATGCTCCACAGGACTCTAAGTGATGGTACGGCTCTGATGTTGGCTTGTTGAGATACTGTTGGTTTTGGAGGTGTTCTCATCTGATGCTTGTGTAGTCAGGAGACCAACCAATTAGAATGAATTCCCCTTCCTAAACAGCAGCCCAATATTGGACTTTTTATCTAAACGGTATACATGTTCTATTTTGTATTTGTATCGTCCTAATAATCATGCCGTCACTGGTCCCAGGGAGTTAAAGGGACACTATGTTCATCCTGAGTTCCTGACCACTTTAGGGCAATATTACATTCATAACGTTAACGTTAGGTTAAGTGGCCCTAGCGTTTTCAGCTGATATTACAATCCAAACGCTAACGGGTTAAAAAACCCGTTAGCGATTCGGATCATGTGCTTTTCAGCGCGAGCTTTCTGTACTTTTGCGCTCCCTATGCTTAACACGGGAAGCGCAAAGTGTTAATTAGCGATAGGATTAAAAAGTCCTAACGCTAATTGTGTCGCTAAGTCCTAACGCTAATTATACGCTTAATATTACTGAAAAGTTACTCACAGCTAGGACCTGGTGCTAACGGATACGGCTTCTGCAGAATCATACAGCACCAGCTGAAAAAGAACCCAAAAAATCACATACTCTCCTCTCATCCTGCGGCGAGAACCGCGGCTTAATCTGCCTCTTCTGGCCACCGAGAGCAGAGGGAGACCGGGAGAAAAAAGTCCCCCGGTCTCCCTCCGCAATCACTCTGCCGACCTGCCGGATCTCGCGAGAGTCGAGATGCTTCCGGTCATGTGACCAGCAGTGGAAGCCTCAATGGACTCCTCTGGATGATGAGTGTCATGCAGGAGCTTCCTACACCCCACCCAGCTTTACCAGCAGCTGGGATTTAGAATTCCTGGCTGACAGTCACCAGATTGGTCGCTAGTGACGCCACCATGCACAGAGCTTGCCAACGTCACTCTCTCATAGACGTCATCTCGTACCTCACAGGCTCTATGGAACTTGCGTACGAAAGTGCACAAGTCCCGTCGCTATGCCAGTTTGTGGTTCCTACGCTACGCAATTTGCGAAGTAAAGCTTCAGGGAATTCTGGAGGAGGCGCCGCACGCAGCAAGGGAAAAACAGGTGAGTAAAATCATCCCCTAAGTAACAACATTTAAAAAAATAATTGGGCAGAGGCTGTCGGCAGCAAAAAAAGGGGGGCCCTATTTTTAATAGAATATCACTTTAATAAACGTTAAAAACATGGTTTGGGGGAGAACACTGGATACAAAACAAAGATAAATAGAATCTACGAATCCAACACACCCTGCAAACGTTACATGAGATTATTTGTTTGTGATCTTGTAATAAACTGAGCGGCAGATGATTCACTGCTTGATAAACAGCAGATTGTGCTGGAGCTCTGTGGGCAGGAAGAGCCACCGACAGCCGAGGCAAGAACGTGTGACCAGGCGCAAGATTTCTCGTAGAGCTTATAGTGGATCCATGTGCTGTTTGTTTTTTGGTTTTGTTGTGTTTTTTTTTTGAGAAAGTATTCTACCAGGAAGGATACATTGAGATTTCTCGTTTTCAGTACGTCCTGGGTTCAAGAACATTGAATTGTTACAGTCGTTACAGAAATACAATGTAATAAATGCAAGATATTAAAAACAAAACACAAATATACAGATTAACACAGAAAATAAATATGTAGGAAATATAGTCACTATGTTACATGTTTACAGGTGCATTCTGTATAGTCACTGTGTTACATGTTTACAGGTGCATTCTGTATATAGTCACTGTGTTACATGTTTACAGGTGCATTCTGTATATAGTCACTGTGTTACATGTTTACAGGTGCATTCTGTGTATAGTCACTATGTTACATGTTTACAGGTGCATTCTGTATATAGTCACTGTGTTACATGTTTACAGGTGCATTCTGTGTATAGTCACTATGTTACATGTTTACAGGTGCATTCTGTATATAGTCACTATGTTACATGTTTACAGGTGCATTCTGTATATAGTCACTGTGTTACATGTTTACAGGTGCATTCTGTATATAGTCACTATGTTACATGTTTACAGGTGCATTCTGTATATAGTCACTGTGTTACATGTTTACAGGTGCATTCCTTATATAGTCACTATGTTACATGTTTACATGTGCATTCTGTATATAGTCACTATGTTACATGTTTACAGATACATTCTGTATATAGTCACTGTGTTACATGTTTACAGGTGCATTCTGTATATAGTCACTATGTTACATGTTTACAGGCGCATTCTGTATATAGTCACTGTGTTACATGTTTACAGGTGCATTCTGTATATAGTCACTGTGTTACATGTTTATAGGTGCATACATGTTTACAGGTGCATTCTGTATATAGTCACTATGTTACATGTTTACAGGTGCATTCTGTATATAGTCACTGTGTTACATGTTTATAGGTGCATTCTGTATATAGTCACTGAGTTACATGTTTACAGGTGCATTCCATATATAGTCACTATGTTACATGTTTACAGGTGCATTGTGTATATAGTCACTATGTTTCATGTTTACAGGTGCATTCTGTATATAGTCACTGTGTTACATGTTTACAGGTGCATTCTGTATATAGTCACTGTGTTACATGTTTACAGGTGCATTCTGTATATAGTCACTATGTTACATGTTTACAGGTGCATTCCGTATATAGTCACTATGTTACATGTTTACAGGTGCATTCTGTATATAGTCACTGTTACATGTTTACAAGTGCATTCCGTATCGAGGTATGTTAATTGGATGCTCTTAAGGGACTTTAGACTGGGGGAAGACTTGATGGCGTCTGGGAGGTTATTCCATATTTGCGGTGGCGAGTATCTACAGTTAGGTGTCTTGCCCAAGAATACTTACTGGAGAGGTGCTCTGGCTGGGATTCAAACCTGTGTCTCACAAATAGTATTATATAAATTTTTATTTCATACGTTTCATCCCTTAAGGAGATACTGGTGTGTTCTATTATAAACATTCGAAAGCACCCAAATTACGTGCAATTTCATTGTTTTGATTTTCGCTGCACTTCGGCGATTCCATTTTGAGGAAAATACGGTGTACTCACTATATAGTGAATGGTCACCATATTTTGATGAAATCGAAGCCCCCAAAACAGTTATAGGACCTTATAGGACGTTGGTGAAAACCCCCGAATTGCGCCAAATTAGCATCTCCCTCATCTATGGTTCCTGCTGTTTCATAGACCCACCTCACCTTACGGACCCTCCTTGTATCACGGACCCTCTTGGATTTACAAACCCTCGTGTTTCTCAAGACCCTCTGAGTTACCAAGACTTCTCTGTACAATTCAGGTTGTTTTTTTGTGTTTCATCTTGAAGAAAGCTCCCTTGAGAGGAGCTGAAACGTTGATTCATATGCAATAAAGAATTTTTGAAAAGAAAAAATCCTGTGAGTGCTGCCCATCAATTGAGATATACATATATATGTTATATTATTTTGAAATATTTGGAATATTTCCCATCCATAGCATTCCTGAGAATGTTCGAATTCCTAACCTATTTTTCTATATAAACTTTATTTTAATAATTAAACCTTTCAAAATGATTGTGCAATGTTCCTTATTGTTTAAAATGTTCCATAATTGCTGATGTAATTTGACTTTCTCCCTTAAACGTTCCTCCATTTAAGTCTTGGCAGGGATCCACATGGAACTTATTGCTAAATTTCATACATTTTCCCTTCTTACATACTTTCTAGAGTGAACATGAGCTTGTTCTTACATGTGGCTTTGGATGATCTAGTGGAGGAAGGAAAACCATGTCTTGTGCAGTATAGATCACTATTCCCTGCTCCATCCTTTGCATACAGGTCTAGGGTGCTGTCCTGTTATCAGGGCAGTCATTGGAAATCTTGGGTACCCCTTACTGAACCTCAGGTTGGGCCCCCCAATGCAATCTCTCCACCTTTAACAGCTTGGTTTTCTCCCCGCTCCAAAACCTAAAATAGTGTATCACAGAGCTCCACAGCAATAAAACTCACAGTAATGTGCGGTGTGTATGAGCGTATCACAGAGCTTTACAGCAATAAAACTCGCAGTAATGTGCAGTGTGTATGAGCGTATCACAGAGCTCCACAGCAGTAAAACTCACAGTAATGTGCTCTGTGTATGAGCGTATCTCAGAGCTCCACAGCAATAAAACTTGCAGTAATGTGCAATGTGTATGAGCGTATCACAGAGCTCCACAGCAGTTAAACTCCCAGTAATGTGCTCTGTGTATGAGCGTATCACAGAGCTCCACAGCAATAAAACTTGCAGTAATGGGAGATGTGTATAAGTGTATCACAGAGCTCAACAGCAGGAAAACTCCCAGTAATGTGCGCTGTATATGAGCGTATCACAGAGCTCCACAGCAATTAATCTCACAGTAATTTGCGGTGTGTATGAGTGTATCACTGAGCACCACAGCAATAAAACTCTCAGTACTGTTCGTTGTGTAAGAGCATATCACAGAGCTCCACAGCAATGAAACTCAGCATAATATGGGGTGTGGGTGAATGTATCACAGAGTTCCACAGCAATAAAACTCACTGTAGTGAGTCAGTGTGGCTCCTTGCAGCATGTCAAATGCTGTGGCTGCCCAGCATGAGCTCCACTCTGCTGCAGCTTTCAGAGCTGAGTTTCCAAGCGGCTGCATCTGTTTGGAGATATTGGAAATATTGGAAATATTAAAATCCGGATGGCTCCAAAAATTCTGCTGTAGTAGCATGATAAGCATCATTTCAGCTGCCTAGACCACTGGCACCTAATACAATAAGGCATAGGTGTTTGCAAGGTGGATCGGTGACACTTCTTCCCCCGTAAATTGCACCAATGTTGCCCCAGAATAAGACTAGATTGAGTATACTCGTTTTCGAGACACCTACAGGTGTTTCTGAAAATTGAGTATACTCGATCATGGTAGTGAAGAAGTTAACAGGAATGTAGCCAATATCTGCCACCCGAGGTAAGGCACTCTTTAACCCCCTCAAGCCCAGTGGTTTCAATCTGAAACCACCTTTTAATTCTGCTTGCTCGCGCAGCCGACTGGTTTTCCTTGAAACCAGCATTGAAAACAGCTCATTGGAGGTTTCCATTTCATGGACCTGAATAGGGATGAGCTGTTCGGTTCGATCAGTTCGGAGTTCAATTCGAACTTTGGCTGTTCGCAAGTTCGCGAACTCCGAACTTTTTGGCGTGTTCGGTTCGAGTTGGCAAATTTTTTTTTTAAAAAAAAGTATAAAAAATGCTTAAAAAATCCAAAAAATCTAGAAATAAAGAGACTCTTTACTGCAGAATATTATAAGCAACAGTTTATTAGATATTGTATTAAAAACTAATGTGTACGTGCAAAGATTCTCATCTCTAAGGCTGGGGTCAGACCAGCACACTTTTAACGTGCGTTCTGGCGCACATAATTACGGCCGCACTAGCAGCAGATGACGGGCAATGACGGCCAATATACGTTGTACGGCGGCACAAAAGTCCGGCCGTGCAACGCAAGTGGAATTTGAACGCATTTTTTTGAGAATGCTGAACCGCTAGTACTGACGTACTGAGTGCGCAGCTGCGGCATAGCGGCGTGTTTGCGTGATTAGGAGATGTCAGACACTGCTAATGTCCAGCCTACATAACGTCCAGACGCAAAAAGAGTTTTATTGACGATCCGTACAAAATCACGCCCGAAAATGCGCGTCGTCTGACTGTTTTTGCGCATTCCGTGATAAAATACGTCTATGCGTTCGGACGCACTTTTTCACGTTCGCGGGGAAAAATGCTTTCGTCTGACCCTAGCCTAAATGACCTGTGTTTTCAAACGGCATAAACAACATGTGTTTTTAGTCTGGTCTAATCAATTTGATACATTGTATGTATGTAGACTATACTGAGGATGTGGTGTCTGCTTCTGAGAAGTGTTAATTTCTCTACTTAATCTTCTTCTAATATGCTGCATTTCACTGCTGTGTGCTCAGCTCATTTTTACCGCTTTCGCTCATCATGTTTAAACGCGATTTTAAGCCACATTTTATTAAATAACCCAGACATATTAGATATCGTTCTTTCCGGCAGACTCCACAGATTCATAATATATCATTTTTATATGTACAGGTCATGTCCTGCCTGTATATTATGACAAAAAAATGCAATAAAGATTGAATTTTTAATCATCTGCAGTGTGTAAAGTGTTTTTTTGTTTTCACATTTTAGCACATGAGCGTTTGCGGTTATGTTTTCTATGGGGTGCGCTTGTACAAAAATTAGAAATGGGGACTTGTTACATTTTGTGGGGGGAATTACGTGATTTATAGCAAACGCACCCCATAGAAAAAAATCATTAGTGCAGCATCGTTCACATTATAATTGAAATGTGAACAATATTGCTGCATTAATAAAAATAACACACAAAAAAAATACATGTTTTTATTTTCTTTTTTCTTTTTTTTTAATTATACCCGGTCATGTTGGGTATCAATCGAAAGGCCATGCTCAGGCCTTTCGATTGACACCCTCCATGACCCCCTAGCTGCCTGGAGATATCGGGGTTCAAATGAACCCCCTATCTCCACCAGGGGATTGGCCTGGGCAATATATATATGCATGATGTGAGCTGGCCTGGGCCTGGGCAATATATATATATGCATGATGTGAGCTGGCATAGACAATATATATATACGCATGATGTGAGCTGGCCTGGGCAATATATATATATATGCATGATGTGAGCTGGCCTGGGCCTGGGCAATATATATATATATGATGTGAGCTGGCCTGGGCCTGGGCAATATATATCCGCATGATGTGAGCTGGCCTGGGCAATATATATATATATACGCATGATGTGAGCTGGCCTGGGCAATATAGATATACGCATGATGTGAGCTGGCCTGGGCCTGGGCAATATATAGACGCATGATGTGAGCTGGCCTGGGCAATATATATACGCATGATGGCGCATCTGTGACTGTCTGTGAGCATGATGTGGGCTGGCCTGGGCAATATATATATACGCATGATGTGAGCTAGCCTGGGCAATATATATATACTCATGATGTGAGCTGGCCTGGGCAATATATATAAACGCATGATGAAAATTTGCAAACGATAAGGCACGCAAAGTGAAATTTTGATGTGTCTGAAATTGAAACTTACGTGACAACTCTTATTTTTTTTTTCGATAATTTATATTTGTTCAATACAGTTAATTTTAATTTGTTTAATAGAGTTAATTAAAAATGGTTTAATACAGTTTATTTATATTTATTTTACCTTTACTATTGGTGCTTTTCAAACTTTATTCTTAAATAAAAAGAAATTTAGCAGTTTCATGTTGTGTCGTTTTATTTTTTGTTTTTTGTTTGGGGGGGTGCAAGTAGCTGGTCTTGCCTAGGGCGCAAAATAGTCTAGCACCGGCCCTGACCGCATGGTCCACCCCTGCACTCTTCCACAATACCACAGAGGGGTTACTGTATGAATGCACTTGCTGACTTGGCAGTCTGGCACCAAAAGCACAATATCTGGGTGCACAATACTAGATTCATATCTTTTTAATATAGGACCGCATGGTCCACCCCTGCATTTTTCCACAATACCACAGAGGGGTTACTGTATGATGGCACTTACTGGCCTGGCACCAAAGGCACAATATCTGGGTGCACTGACGCCTTGACCAAAATAATATAGGACCACATGGTCCACCCCTGCATTCTTCCACAATACCACAGAGGGGTTACTGTATGATGATACTTGCTGGCCTGGCACCAAAGGCACAATATTTGGGTGCACTGCCACTGACACCTGTATCAGATTCATATCCTCAGAGGGGTTACGGTGTGACGGCACTGTTGCCGACGCTAAAAGCCCAATTTTAAAGCCCCTATTGTTACTTTCATCCAAAGCCTGCATACGTTTCACCATAATTTAGCCAAAAAATCACTAAACTTTTTCTGCACGTCCTAAAATGTCTTTTCATACAGGCTGCCGTCCCAAGCAGTTGTTTATGAATAGATTAAAGCAAAAGCATTACAGTCATTTGAAACGTAATTTTTTGGTTTTTACATATTTCTATACATCCTAGAAATCCGCCACTTCACAGGCAGGTTATGGGGACCTCCTAGGCACGATATTTGAAGGAATTTTTCGTTTTTATTTTTAACCCTTATTTCATGGAATACTCACTGTCCCTTTAAAAACGTTTTTTTTAAAACTTTTTGTCCTTGTTTCCTGTCCCCCAGGGCACTACCCGGACCCCCATACACCTTTTATGGCAAATATGTAGCATATATGCCCTCTTGGAGGGCACTCTAAAAAACCGAATTTTCAGCCCCATTGACTTGCATGGGGGCTCGGGTTCGGTCCAGAACAAATGGGAAGTTCGGGTTCGAGTGTGAACCGAACTCGGGGGTGTTCGGCTCATCACTAGACCTGAAAGGGTTACAAATGAAAAAAGAGAAACTTATAAACAAGCTTGGAAAGGAGTGGAATGGGGAAAATACATTGTAGCGGGGCGTAACTTATTGCAGGAGCTGCAGGGGGACAATAGGTAGTGAACCCAGCTCTATGTCCTACCTCCCACAAAGTATTCATTCTTTAGTAACCATCACAAGGTCAGTTTTCATGTTTCTCACTGAACCTCTGGCATCGGATCCCTTTATGTCACTGAACTTTCAGATTAACTGATTTAATGAACAGCATTGTTAGCGGTTTCAGCAAACTCCTTATTAAACTCTCCTATCACCGATGGGCACGTCGGATCTCCTTGTCCTTTCCTTTGATCTCCACAGTGATGGGATTCCCTTGATGTCAGGATGGAAGTGTTTAACGCCCCTAAATGTTCCTTCAGCCTTTCAGTCCTCTTTACGTGCTTGGCATTTGCTTGATGTGGCATAAAAATTATAATTTCTATCTTAATTCCCTTAAAACGTAACCTTTCGGTGCGTGGCTGCAATAATTGGTCAGAGAGCCCCTCCAATTTCCTTTTATATTTTGAGCAGGAAAAGGAAAATTACTGGAAATATTGTAGGTTTTTCGGTTCTGTGTATCTCTCCTCTCATCGACCTCGGCTATGTTTACCGACTGTCTTTTTGATTCTTATATTAGGCTTGAAAAATTAAGGCAGCCAGAGGGTTTAAAACACAAGATATTAATGCGTTTCATCCGATAAGGACTTCTTCCAAGGGCACAAATCAAAAATCAATACATACAGTCAGGTCCAGAAATATTGGGACATCGACACAATTCTAACATCTTTGGCTCTATACACCACCACAATGGAGTTGGAATGAAACAAACACAATGTGCTTTAACTGCAGACTGTCAGCTTTAATTTGAGGGTATGTACATCCAACTCAGGTGAACGGTGTAGGACTTACAGCAGTTTGCAGATGTGCCTCCCACTTATTAATGGACCAAATGTAATGGGAGAATTGGCTTCTCAGCTGTTCCATGGCCAGGTGTGTGATATTCCCTCATTACCCCAATTACAATGTGCAGATAAAAGGCCCAGAGCTCATTTCAAGTGTGCTATTTGCATTTGGAATCTGTTGCTGTCAACTCTCAAGATGAAATCCAAAGAGCTATCACTATCAGTGAAGCAAGCCATCATTAGGCTGAAGAAACAAAACAAACCCATCAGAGAGATAGCAAGAACATTAGGCGTGGCCAAAACAACTGTTTGGACCATTCTCAAAAAGAAGGAACGCACCGGTGAGCTCAGCAACACCAAAAGACCCGGGAGACCACGGAAAACAACTGGGGTGGATGACCGAATAATTCTTTCCCTGGTGAAGAAAACACCCTTCACAACAGTTGGCCAGATCAAGAACACTCTCCAGGAGGTAGGTGTATGTGTGTCAAAGTCAACAATCAAGAGAAGACTTCACCAGAGTAAATACAGAGGGTTCACCACAAGATGTAAACCATTGGTGAGCCTCAAAAACAGGAAGGCCAGATTAGAGTTTGTCAAACAACACCTAACAAAGCCTTCACAGTTCTGGAACAAGATCCTATGGACAGATGAGACCAAGATCAACTTGTACCAGAGTGATGGGAAGAGAAGAGTATGGAGAAGGAAAGGAACTGCTCATGATCCTAAGCATACCACCTCATCAGTGAAGCATGGTGATGGTAGTGTCCTGGCGTGGTCATGTATGGCTGCCAATGGAACTGGTTCTCTTGTATTTATTGATGATGTGACTGCTGACAAAAGCAGCAGGATGAATTCTGAAGTGTTTCGGGCAATATTATCTACTCACATTCAGCCAAATGCTGCAGAACTCATTGGACGGCGCTTCACAGTGCAGATGGACAATGACCCAAAGGATACTGCAAAAGCAACCAAAGAGTTTTTGAAGGGACAGAAGTGGAATGTTATGCAATGGCCAAGTCAATCACCTGACCTGAATCCCATTGAGCATGCATTTCACTTGCTGAAGACAAAACTGAAGGGAAAATGCCCCAAGAACAAGCAGGAACTGAGGACCGTTGCAGTAGAGGCCTGGCAGAGCATCACCAGGGATGAAACCCAGCGTCTGGTGATGTCTATGCGTTCCAGACTTCAAGCTGTGATTGACTGCAAAGGATTTGTAACCAAGTATTAAGAAGGGAAAGTTTGATTTATGATTATTATTCTGTCCCATTACTTTTGGTCCCTTAACAAGTGGGAGGCACATCTGCAAACTGCTGTAAGTCCTACACTGTTCACCTGAGTTGGATGTACATACCCTCAATTTAAAGCTGACAGTCTGCAGTTAAAGCACATTGTGTTTGTTTCATTCCAACTCCATTGTGGTGGTGTATAGAGCCAAAGATGTTAGAATTGTGTCCATGTCCCAATATTTCTGGACCTGACTGTAATAAACACCAGATCCCATAATCCATAAATAGTCCCTGTGTTTTTCCTATTGGGTACTTCTTATTTGATCCGCGTCTTCCAAATACGGGCATCTCGTTGCTCCGGCGAATTTCAATGGTGCCTCCCCGATGACGTACAACAAAGGCATTCTCCCTAACTCCATATCCGGTTTTACTTCCCGTAAAGTCACATCCGGTCCTTCAAAACGAAACTGTTATGGAAGAGTAGCAGCAGCTACTTCCTGGAGACTATCTGCATCGATATATTTAGGTATCTAAAGGTATATATTAAGTATATTAAGTATATATTAAGTATTTTTTGCCTATTTCTCTCCGTGTGTGTATATCTTTAACCTCTATTGTACAAAGGAACCTCCACCATTACATTCATCGATACATCTATGCTTTTGCCTGAACACCATCTGGTCCCTGTGACTTCTGGCTTTAGCCACCCATCCTCACTGCTCGTCTTTTGTGCCGATATAGGGGTGCAGAGAATGACCAAGATTTAGGTTATCATCTCTTTGTGCGCTGCCTTAAAGCTGGTGCATATCTTTATTAGACTCTGAGAAGGAGAGAGAGGGAGGGGTCATTACCCAAGAAGACCCCAGGAATGTCATGCGTCAATCTGTAACTTTGCCACGAGTTACATTGTTGTGGAAATCTGACTATCCTGTATGGTGGGTTTTTTGGGCATTATCTCCTGAACATGTTTATCATGGAACATCTTGACACAATCATATTAAAAAAACACTTTAATTGTAAGGCAAAGATTTTAACTCTTAGCTACGTCTCCATCAAACCCGGCCTTTGCAAGGACCGGTATTAGCTTAGGGTTGTTAGGTTTGTGTTTTTTGTGTTGGAGGGGGGGCAGCCCCAGTCCTGACAGCTAGATTATCTTTTTTTTTCCATTTTGGAATGTTTAGTTTGTATGTTTGTATCAGAAAATTCCATTGCAAGTCACCAGAACATTCTCCTGCTCACGATCACACACCAACGTCTGTGACAACTGTCTCCATTTGCCTATTTGAAAAAAAAATGGAATAATTTGGAAGCATTTCAGACCACACAACTCGAAGGAGTCCTGGTTCCGATCTTCTTAAAAGAAAACAAATTGTCAGTTGTGAGGAAATGAGGGAATGATGTTCCTGCTAGCTTAGAGAGTGGAGGGGGGTTATCCCTGGCACTGAATTCAGTGTTGTGGGTAATATATTACTTTAGATCTCCTACATGTTACTTTGTATGATTACTTGTTACACACAGCCCGGCCAAAACAAGTCACACACATTAATATTTCATTGTATGGTACAAAACCCTCACTAACTCAGCGCCCCACTACCTGTCCTCACTAATCACCAAATACACCCCAGCCCGCTCCCTAAGGTCAAACAGTGACCTGCGCCTAGCTTCTCCCCGCATCACCTCTTCCCATGATAGACTGCAGGATTTCTCACGCGCAGCCCCCACTCTCTGGAACGCTCTCCCTCGTACTGTCAGACTTTCCCCTAACTTCTCTTCCTTCAAACGCTCCCTTAAAACGTTCCTATTTAGGGAAGCCTACCACCCAACTCACTGACGCAACCATCAATCACTCTCACCTTACAGTCCTCTCCTCCTGTTTCCAACCCCAACCCTCCCAGATTGTGAGTTCCTACGGGAATAGGGCCTCATCTCCTCCTGTACTGTTTGTCAAATGTTGTTCAATGTATTGTAACCCTGTCTATACTGTGCTTATTGTACAGCGCTGTGGAATATGCTGGCGCTTTATAAATAAAGAATAATAATAATAATAATAATAATTGAAGCTTCTTTTGCTGTGATTCCGTAACGCAATCGCCGTGGCGTCGTGTCGATAAGTTCATACAATGTCACAACATTTATTTTCATCCAGAGTGGCATTAATTTGGGGCCAAGATCTTGTATTGATGATGGGAGAGTCGTGGCGCTGCGTATAGTCTTCTCCAGCACATTATGCCAAAGATTCTCAATTGGGTTAAAGTGGGTGGCCAATCCATGTGTGAAAATGATTAGGAATGAGCTGTTAGGAGTTTGCATTGAACATCGGCCGTTCGACAGTTCGCGAACTTCGAACTTTTTGGGACGTTCGCCAAAAGTTCAAAAAAAGAAAATTGAAAAAAAGTATAAAAAATGCTTAAAAAATCTAGAAATAAATAGACTCTTTACTGCAGAATATTATAAGCAATGGTTTATTAGATATTGAATTAAAACGGGAATATTTTTAACATTGAAGCCTATGGGATAAAACATTCTTGTTACTAAAACATCAGGCATACACGGCCCTCTAATCAGGCGCTGTAGAGGGCAGCCTGCAGGAGCCTCACAAGGATCCCCTTGAGGAGCATTGAGGAGCATGCGGCCGCCAGATGACAGAGCTACGACTGTGCGGGCTAGCCGCCATTGGTGCATGTGGCAGAGACATGCAGCGCAGGTAGTGAGCCACTGCACCTGCTGCCACGGCAGACCCCCCCCCACAACCAGGATCCAGGGAGTCCCCACTGACCACCAGGCTAAGGTAAGGTGACACATTTCTAAAAAAAATAAAATCCGAGGACATTTTTAAATGTCCCCGGGAACATAAAATAAAACTTTTTTCTTTCTTTCTCTACCTGAGAATAATAAATATTATATATATTAGATACATTCAGCCAGGTAGAGGGGGGTGGCATGTGGGCTGCGTGGGGTCTCAGGCAGTGGTTTGGTTTTTTTGTATGTATATTTTTAGCAAATTTATAGGGGAAGGTATGGGCAGGTATGATATATATATATAGATAAGATATATATCTATATTCTTATAAATATATATATCCAGACTTGTATTACACACACATTTTGGCAACTAATTGCCCCCCCCCCATTTTGCTGATCCCTCCAGAAGAAATGTTGAACCCGATAGAGCAGAGAATAATATATATAGTCTCTGCTCTGTCGGGTTCAACATTTCTTCTGCAGGGATCAGCCAAATTGGGGGGGGGGGCGTATTTAGTTGAGATTCTCCACATGCCACCTACCCTGTGCATATGTGTATATATGGTCTGAGGTCTGTGGGTGGGTGTATATATATCTGCGTGTTGATATATATGTAAATATAGGTCTGCGTGTTGATATATACGTATATGTCTGTGTGTGGTATCAATGCATCCCTACTCTATACACGGCGCTCCGTGTCCCTATAATATATATGATCAGGGGTTACCTTTTTTTTATATTTTTATACTATTCCTATTAAATTAACAGTAATTTTTTATGTATTTTATTCAGTAGAAACTTTTTTTTGCCTACATAACATGTGCTTTGTGAAAATAAAACGGTTTTGTGTGTACATTTTAATTTAGTTAGTGGATTCCTGTCCAGTGCGGTGAGAAGCAAACGTAATGTAGTGAAGACACGCTTTGAGGAGGAGCAGAGTGAAGTCAAGCCTGCAAAATGTTTGCTTCTCTTCGCTTCGCTACGCTGTGTATCGCTACACGCTCAGTGTGTCTCAGCCTTTATTCCCGCATCGCTAGCTTACCGAATCAGTTTGTATACTTGCTACTGACCCTGCTTGTTCTGAGGACCCGATCTGTTGCCGACTTTGCCTGCCATTTGACTATTCTCTCTGTGTATTCCCTGCCTGTTCTGTTTGCTTCCTGTTGCTTCTGGTGTGCGACGATTCTCACCATATACAGTAGCGCAGTACAAGTGCCTAAACATTGCTGACCCGGTTTTGTTATAGCTGCTGATGTAACTGAATAGATCGGGGATCTCTTCTGCATTACCAAAACCTCCACCACTGCACTCTTCCACAATACCACAGAGGGGTTACTTACGGTGTGAAGGCACTTGCTGTCACCAAAGGCACAATATTTGGGTGCACTGCCACTGACGCCTATACCAGATTCATATCATTTTAATATTTGACCGCAGGGTCCAACCCTGCACTCTTCCACAATACCACAGAGGGGTTACGGTGTGACGGCACTGTTGCCGACACTAAAGGCCCAATTTTAAAGCACCTATTGTTACTTTCATCCAAAGCCTGCATAAGTTTCACAATAATTTAGCCAAAAAATCACTAAACTTGTTCTGCGTGTCCTAAAATGTCTCCTCTTTTCATACAGGCTGCCGCCCCAAGCAGTTGTTTATGAATAGATTAAAGGAAAAACCATTTACCGTCATTTGAAATGTCATTTTTTTATTTTTAAATGTTTCTATACATCCTACAAATCCGCCACTTCACAGGCAGGTTATGGGGACCTCCTAGGCACGATATTTGAAGGAATTTTTTGTTTTTTTTTTGTTTAAAGAGTTTTTATTATTTTCAAAACAAAAATACCAAAAGTGCAACAGTGTCATAAGTACGCGCTAGGCACAGCGCTCCATATTGTGGCACAACATACCGTAAACACATATAAATATGAGAATCATATAAGTCATATACACTAAGCAGATCAACTCAGGTCTGAAGACAATCAAAATAGAAAGAAAAAGAAAGTAGGGGGGAAGAAAAAAAAAAAACAGGGAAGACGCTTCATAAAGTATACTAAACTGAATCACATTAATTCCAGGTGAGGTGCGAATGTAACAGCAGTCAGTACTAGATTTTCGAGTGGGAGATCCGTCGATCTCAAGTGGAGGGAGGGGGTGGCGTATGTATCGGGTCTGGGATGGGTGCCACCAGCTGCATCGCGGGAGTGAAAGCTGAACGTTTATGAAGAAAATCTGACCACCAGAACCACGTCTTAAAATATTTTAGATACTGGTTCTCTAAAGAGTAGTGGAGCTCTTCCAAAGTACGAGTGCGTTCCACCGCTTCAATCCATTCCTTAACAGTGGGGGCGGTAGTCTGTTTCCATTTCCGTGGAATGAGGGATTTGGCTGCATTTAAAAGGTGTAACAATAAAGAGGCTTTATACGTGTTGACTGGGAATGGGACTAAATGAAAAAGAATCAACTGAGGTGAGTCATCTGATTTAAAGCCAGTAATGTCCTCAATATGCGCTAAAATCTCAGACCAGTAAGCAGTGAGGACCGGACAGCTCCACCATAAATGCACATATGTACCAGTCGCACCAAGGCATCGCCAGCATTGAGAGGAAGTTTGCGAGAACATGCGATTTAAGCGGACCGGAGTAAGGTACCAGCGTGCTAGGAGTTTAAAATTAGCGAGCTGCACTGAAAGGCTCATAGAGGAGTATTTATTGATAGAAATTTTTTTTGCCCAGTCCTCCTCTGAAATGGGTTCTGGGAGTTCATCATGCCATTTGGATACATATGAGGGTACCTTGGGTTGGGATGAGGAAAGGAGTAATGCGTAGAGTGCCGAGAGAACATGTATTGGTGGGGGGTCCATCGTACACAAAGTCTCGAACACAGTCATAGTGGTGCGGAGAGGCATAGACGACGTTAGTTTAGTTACAAAATGAGTTAATTGGCCGTATTTAAAACATTCAAGGGGGGTATGAGTGGTTCTCGGTGCTAATAGTATTAGTGGGGACAGTACCTGAGCTGTACAACAGCGCGCAATGGGTAGATACGGTCCGTCCGGGTCTATGTCTAAAAAAGGTGTTTGCCTGCCCGGAGGGAAATCTGGATTATGTGACACTGGGTACAGGGGGGAAATATCTGGGGAAAGGTCGGGTCTGGAACGGACTTCTCTCCACAGCCGGAGAAGCTGCGGAGCAGTGGGGTGATCTGGGGATATCACCAGGGAGCTAATGGTCGCTAGCTGCCATGGCACAGATGCAATCGGTACTTGGAAAGCACATTGCTCCAATGCCACCCACAACTTGATCGGGGGAGACATTGACCAATCACATATCCGCGTCAGCAGGGCTGCTTGGTAGTAAGATTCCAAATGGGGTAGCCCCAAACCTCCCTTATCCCTGGGGCGAATCATATCCTTATACGATATACGGGGGCAGGTAGCGCCCCATATAAATTTCAGGAAGCCAGATCTCAACGCCTGGAAATAAGCCCGAGGTATTTTAACCGGAACCGCCTGAAATACATACAGAAACTTTGGGAGGACAGTCATTTTCAGATAATTAACCCGGCCAAGCCATGAGATATGCAGTTTACGCCATTTGCGCAGCTCAAGTAAAGTATTGTTCAGGAGTGGTGTATAATTTGCTGTGAACAGGTCCCTGGGACACCGCGTGAGAGTAGTACCCAAATAACGTAGGGAATCCTTAGTCCACTGGAATGGGCATATATCCGTCAGTGCCTGGTAAAGGTCTGGTGACACCTCCACCCCCATCGCCTCGCACTTTGAGTCATTAATTAAAAAATTGGACAAGGTCTGGAAAGTTCGTAATTCCTTTAGTACGTGTGGGAGGGATCGGAGAGGATTGGTGAGAGTAAAAAGGACATCATCCGCGTATGCTGATATTTTATAGTGGTGGAATGGGAGATGAAAACCTCGAATTTCGTCATTATCCCGAACCCGTTGCATAAAAGGTTCCAAAGCGAGGACAAATAACAGGGGGGACAAGGGGCACCCCTGTCTCGTCCCGTTTCTAATGCAGAAAGGTGTCGAGTGTGTACCATTAATTCTAATCCGTGCCGTCGGGGAGGAATACAGTGCGAGAATCCATGACATCCACTTGGAGCCAAAGCCCATATGTCTAAGGACTCCAAATAGATAATGCCAGTCCACCCAGTCAAAGGCCTTTTCGGCGTCAACCGAGAGGAATATGGTAGGGTGTCCCTGATCTTGAGCCCGATGAATGAGATTAATAGTGCGAATGGTATTGTCCCGTGCTTCGCGCTGAATCACAAAGCCCGACTGGTCAGGGTGAATTAGGGCAGGTAATAAGGGGCTAAGGCGGAGAGCTAGCAATTTCGCAAACAATTTAACGTCCGTATTGATAAGGGAGATTGGGCGGTAGTTAGGGACTAAAGTGTGGTCTTTATCAGGTTTAGGAAGGAGAGTAATCGTGGCGAGGAGAGCCGATTGGGGAATAGTAACCTGGTCATCCAGGGAGTTAAAGGCCTGCAAAAAATGAGGGCCTAAAGATGGGAGAAATGTCTTATAATACCCCATTGTAAACCCGTCCGGGCCCGGGCTCTTACCCGATTTCATAGCTTTAACTGCTAAGGCAAGTTCTTCCATGGTGAAGGGAGCGTCCAGCGCTTCCCGTGCCTCCTTAGAAATAATAGTGTCATATGAATCTCGCAAGTACTTGTCAATTGCTTCCGAGGGAGGGGGGGTGTCTCTCAAATTGTATAAAGCTTTATAATAGGATAGGAAGGCCGCAGAAATATCTTGAGACGTGTGAGCCATCGACCCACCCACCTGACGTACTTTCGGGATATACGTGGCCATATGTCGTTGTCGGACCGCGTTAGCCAAAAGACGGCCACAACGGTCTCCCTGGGTATAATATTTAAGCTTAGTTATTTGTAGGGAATGAAGAGTATTACTTGTGAGCAAGTCGTTAAGAGCTGCTCGCTGTAGTGTCAGTTCTTTAAACGTATCTAACGACCCATGTGTTTTATGAGATGTCTCGAGAGTATGTATGACACCCAGGAGGTCCGTGATCCGTCCTGCCCGAAGTCTCTTTAGCCTTGCCCCGATTTGAATAAGTTTGCCCCTTATAACACACTTATGGGCTTCCCATACCATAGGCAGGGATACGTCTGGAGTCAAATTATCCCCAAAATAGTCAGTAATGGCCGTTTCAATGTCAGTCCTGTTTACGTCATCTTTGAGAAGGGCCTCATTAAGTCGCCAAGTCCTGTCACGTTCTGGGACTGTGGGAAGGGTGATTACTAAATGTACTGGGGCATGGTCTGACCAAGTGATGGGCTTAATAGTGGCGGATTTCAAGAAATGGAGGCCCTGATGAGAGACCAGAAAAGTATCCAGTCGGGAATAAGAACCCGCAGCAGAAGAGAAAAATGTAAAATCTCTCCCTTCCGGGTGAAGTACCCTCCAGCTGTCTACCAACTGCTGGCCATGTAACAATTGGAGAAACCGCCGCCTTAAAGAAGGGTCGGGTCGGCCTGAAGCGGGATTGCCCTCCCCAGGGGCGTCCAGATGGACATTAAAGTCACCGCCACAGATTATTATGCCTTCACTGTAGCGGGACAATTTGGTGAGGATAGCACGAAGTGCCTGGCATTGATTACGATTGGGGAGATAAATGTTAACCAGGGTGCAGCGAGTGAGGCCCAGGGTCCCTTTTAAAAACAAAAATCTACCCCCGGGGTCCGAGACATGAGAATCGTATACAAAGGGGACATGACGAGCTAACAGTATGGCCACCCCTCGAGATTTTGAGGTTACGAAGTTACTCACATAACTAGTGGAATAATGCGGTGATGATAAGGTCGGTGCGGAGTCTGCTCGAAAGTGCGTCTCTTGTACAAAGACGATGTCCCCGCCCTGCGCGCGGGCATCAGCCAGGGCCAGCCGACGTTTCATGGGGGTGTTCAGCCCCCTTGCGTTAAGCGTGATCAATCGGACCGTCGCCATAGTGGGAGTAATGGTAGGACTAGCCACAAGTACCAGCCTGGAGAGAAAAACCTGAGAGCGTCTGGGGGGAGAGGGAAAAAAGGTATTGCAAAAAGAGAAAAAAAGTAATCAATCAATAATAAAGTAATAAACATATATACATAGAGGCAGTGAGAATTCCTCCTCGGGGTGTATCCGGGCCCCGTGAGAAATTGCAAATCCGAAATACATTGACCTCTCAGTCGGTCCCCAGTCACGGGACTGGGGGCCGTGAAAGGGCACATATCAAACATTACAACTGTCACCGCTACTGGCGGGGGTGCGGTCGGCAGCGACAAGCTCGGTGAAAGCAAAATAGCTCAGTGTTCGAAGGTCGAACCGGGCAAACGATCAATTTCAATAAATTTCTCATACAGAGAGAGAGAAACAATGTGGGTGATGAGTTGAGGGTAGGTAGAGTATGCGTCAGGGAGAGTCCTTCTGTTTACTCAGCCACAAGAGGACGGAGTAGCGGGTAGCTGGTCGCGCGGAGAGTCCGAGGGCCTCTGAGGCGGTTTCTTGCGTTTCACCGGGGTCTGCCATCTGGAGCGTTGGGGCCTGACCTGACCGGTGGTGTGAGTTACACTGGGGATAGCAAACCAGTCTGGGATAGACAAAGGCGGGACACCCAGAGCCGAGGTTAATGGCAGCATATCCTCCGGGGAAGACACAAAAAAGGATTCCCCTTCAATTGTGGTAGTAAGTGAAAAGGGGTATCCCCAGCGATATCGAATCTGTCGTTCCTGAAGAATTTGGGTGAGCGGTCTCAGGGCCCTCCTCGCTTGCAATGTAGACCAGGAAAGATCCGGAAAAACCTGAATTGAATGTCCCATCCGGTCACGGAGATCTGTGTTCCGGCTTGCCATCAGGATGCGTTCTTTGTCCACGTAATAATGTAGCCGGCAAATTATGTCTCTCGGGGCCGATGATGTGGTCCCCTTTGCCCTCAATGCCCTATGGGCTCGATCAAATGGAAGCGGGGCATCAAGCGGGCGTTGTAGGAGTGGATTAAACAAATTGCGTAGCAAGGCTGGGATATCTTCCGAGGGGCCCTGCGGTTCAGGGATACCCCGAATTCTTAAATTATTTTGTCGTCCCCTGTTGTCCACATCATCCAGGTCTCTGCGTATCAGGGTAAAATATTTAGAGTGTGCACTGACCTGCTGCTCAAGAGCTAGCAATCTGTCCTCATTCTGGTCTTTAATATCTTCTAGGCCTTGTACTCTTGATCCAAGATGGAGGATATCCTGTGTCACGTGTTCCCAGCGTGCTTCCCAAGCCGCTTCCATCCTCTGCAGCATGGAGTCCAAATCAGTCCTGGTCGGTAGGGACCTCAAAATGTCTCTAATGGACATTTCTTCCTCCTCTGGTTGAAGTGGGCTGCGGGGAGGAGAGGACGCCGGAGTGCCGTCCGACGCCGGCGCCATCTTGGAATGGCGCCGGTCACACTGCACCGCCGGGTGCTCGGCAAAGAAGGTGGAGATATCCTCCGATCGGGATGGTTTGGGGGTGCCCAGAGGCTTACCTCCCCCCTGTCCCTTCTTTTTGTGAGCCATCCTGACTCCCCAAGCGAGATTTCCACCCCTTAATGATGATCGCCGCCGGAGCTCCGCTCTCAAGCAGCCGTCTCCATCGGCTGTCCAGCCACGCCTCCGAATTTTTCATTTTTATTCTTAACCTTTATGTCATGGAAAACTCACTGTTCCTTTAAAAACGTTTTTTTTCTTACTTTTTGTCCTTGTTTCCTGTCCCGAGGGCACTACCCGGACCCCCATACACCTTTGATGGCAAATATCTTGCATATATGCCCTCTTGGAGGGCACTCTAAAATTCGAACTTTCGCGTTCCATTGACTTGCATTGAGTTTGGTTCGAGTTTGAACTCGAACTTTTGAAATTGTTCGAATTCGAATGCGAACCGAACATGGGGGTGTTCGGCTCATCACTAAAAATGATGTCTCATGCTCCCTGAACCACTCTTGCACAATTTGTTCCCGATGAATCCTGGCATTGCCATCTTGGAATATGCCCGCTGTGCCATCAGGGCCGAAAAATCCTATTGATAGAAAAACAACACAATGCATCCTTGTTAAAACATTCACTCCTCCACCCCATTGACTGTTAAATACAGTATAAGCTAAACCAGAACTGTAAAGTAAAACTTTTGCTTTGATTTTGGTAAAAGTTGTATCATGAGAAAAGTCCACAAAATGTAAAGAGGGTATAAAAAATTACTTTATATTTCCTTTTTTATAGCCAATTACTTCAAACAGAGAAAATAAACCAGTAGCATGTGTTTTAGAAGGTGTTTTTTGTAACTCACAGGTAATCTAGTTACAGTTTAAGCTTGTGGTAGTGTCTTTACTGAAAGAATAGACACTATCAGGGTTATTCAGAGAGAGGTGAAATGCAGGAGAATGACTGGAGAATGGAAAATTCTAGGTCAAAATAGCCAAACCAGAAAAATTCTCCCATTCATCTCACTTTCCAAATCGGCTATTTTGACCTAGAATTTTCCATTCTCCAGTCATTCTCCTGCTTTTCACCGCTCTCTGAATAACCCTGTTATAATTCATATTTCAAAAATACTTAATTTTCTAGTAAAATAAAATGTAATTTTTTTGTGATCTAATACTAAAAGCAATTTTAAAAAATAATTCTCTTTTCCTTTTTTTTGTTGTTGCAGCACTTACTGTACGCTTCATTACTAAGCGATTCATCGGAGATTATGATCCCACCCTTGGTGAGTGAGCACATACATGTCTCAAAACTTTTCTGGAGGCTTCAACTTTTATAAAGTAATTAACAGCTTTTTAAATGGTAATTAACCCCTTCACTAGCAAGTGATTTTCCAAAAACCATTGTCAGGAACCAGTGTTTTTTTGAAAAATAATCTTTAATTAATTATACGGTAAGAAATATTTGGAAATATTCCCAGTGTTTTCCTTACTATTTGGAAGACACATGGCGCCATCTACTGACCAAGTGGAGGTACAGCAGTTAAAACTGCAGCTTGTGGTTCCCTGCATCGGCTGCTGAAAGCCTGATATGTCAGGGCATTCTTCAACCAATTTTAAACAGTTTTAGCACCTCGGGCATTAAGCCCAGGGGGCTTAAACTTTGAGGGCAACTTTTGTAGCACAAAAGCAAACATGTGTTTTTTATAAGGCAATAGCAGTGATTTACTCACGTGGGTCTGAGCCTGTAACGTCACTGGCTCAGTATAAATATCTGATGTTTATAGTCCAGTCTGGACTTTGTCTTTTTACCCAGTTGTGATGTACTCTGGTTTCCAGCGTTTACTCTCCTGCATGCTCCGGTGCCGCTAGAAAAATGGAGTTTCTCACGAGAAAGGTATGAATAAAATTGGCGACTGATGAAGCTTTTTTGAAAGCGAAACGCGCCTCAGATGTAATATTGTTTTAATAAATCCAGCATTTTATTCATACCTTTCTTGTGAGATACTCTGTTTTTCTAGCGACACCTTACAGGCTCTGACCCACGTGAGTAAATCACCGCTACTGCCTTATAAAAACATATGATTATACAATGAGCACTAGATGCATTCTCTCTCTCTTTTCGAGATCACCATATTCGGGAGAGATGGGGAAGAGTTGAGCCCATTTGTTCAGCTCTCTGCGTATAAAATGAGCCTATTTGTTAAGGCTCCTCAAAATGTGAGTTCTTTCTCTTTCGGAAGCTGCAATATAAGGCTAGGGTCAGACGAGCGCGTTTTCTACGGACTGTGCGCCCGTGCAGTATGGTCGCACTTTTTGACCGAAGACACAGTCCGTTTTTGTCACTGATGTTTTTTTGACGGATGTAGCAGGGAAAATAAATTAAAATGAAAAAACATTTTGTCCGTGAAAAATGCTGGACGTATAAATGCAGTCCGTCTGACCATGTTCCATCACACACACACAAAGCTATGCACTCCGCACGTCCGTTCTAGCAGTATTACGTTCTTGCCTAACCTGCGTCCGTTTGCCGCATCCATCATGCGTCCGCACTTCTGTGCGGACGTACTTCATGTGTGGGGCTCCATTTAACACAATTGTATGCTACCACGGTCGTACTTATGTGCGGTAACACGGAAGTGAAAACTGCGCTCGTCTGACACGAGCCTAATTCTTCCCTTTTTTGGACGCGTTTCGCTATTAGCGATTTGTAGAGTTTTTTTCTCTCTTGCATATATTGGGGAATACGACGGACATTCAGAAAAGTATATTTAACCCTGAAGGTGATTATACATCTGCACCAGGTGGTTCACTAAAATAGGATGATTTTGGATATATACAAACCATTGTATTAAATTGTATGAAAAAATGGTTGACTGTTAAGAATATTGCAACGGGTGGTTTTTAGACCATACGATGTCTTGCTTCTCGTGATAAACCACGTCCAGCTTACGCCATGGTAGTGATTTGTGCATGATTTCATCCACAAACAAGTGTCAAAAAACCATATGGGAACTGCATGTTGTTCATAGACCAGAGCATCTTCTGCATAAAACTAAAAGGTTCTGGACAGGTTTAGTGACGAAATATAACTCTATTGTTCATAAGGAAATGGAATTCATTATTTATCAAAAAGTGACTGGCTTCCCGGCACGTTTTACTCGCTCCGTACTCACAGTAATTTTCCACTTCAGCAGTACTTGTTACTTCTCGCCAGTTTTAAATTATGGTACAATCAGTCCTTTTTCTCTCCGAGAAGCTTCTGTACCATAGCGTCCCCCCTCCGTACACCTCCCCTGCCCGCTCATCCTGTGAGTCACGTGTCGGTAAGGTGTTCGATCAGCTTCATAGCTATATAACAGAACCGGATTTCTGTGAATCTAGAATTTAATCATTTCATTAATTAAAACTCTTTTCCCTTTGCCTGAGTATTTTAATAAGAGGCTAATCGCAATCATCGATTCGTTATTAATTGTACTCTATCCTTTTGCTTCTGCGAGACTATTGCCTCGTTTTCTAGCTGCACTACTCCACCGTCCCTTATTAGGCCGGGTACACACTAGGCGTTTTTTTTGTGCGCACTAATGTGCGTTAAAAAACGACGCACCCGTGTGTTAGAAATGACGGAAGAGATGGTAGACGCCAGACGATGCGTTAATTTTGCCGCACGTCGTAAAAACTGTATTTGAGTTGAATGAAAAAAAAAAAGCTGGGCTGGAACGACATTTGATGTTCAGCACGCGGCCAAAGTTGCGTCAATCCTAGCGCACAAGACTTGGTATTTCCATGACGGACATCTTCAGCGCGCGTTATGCGTAGCGCGCGTTATGCGTGTTCTTCTCTATCCGCGTAATTATATGGTGCGACGCACGCCGGTAAGTGCGTTTTAACGCGCGTTAGTGCACACAAAAAACGTCTAGTGTGCACCTGGCCTTAGAGAAAGCATGCGGAAGTAAATGGTAACGTTTGACCTCTTGAACTGCCCCCCCCACAGCTCCCAAGCACCCACACCCATTCCCTGACCTCCACCATAATAAGAGAGCACGCACCAAATAATACTTTTACATGGGCTTGAACTGGCCACAGCTTTATCTATATAAACATCTATAACCCTTTGCCGCTGGCAGAGCTGTGCCCGGCAGGTGGGTCTAAACGCCGGCGAGGCGTACTGGTATGCCTAAGCTCTCCTGCTGCTGCTGCGTCCTCTCCTCTGGCTCGCTGCAGTCGTCATCGGCCGCAGTGGGACGGCTTGAGTTCAGGCCGTCCTGTGGCAGTGAATGACGCATGCGCTCGTTGGTAGGTGGGCCGGAGGCAGCCCATAGAAGCCAGTGGGGTGTGCTATGCCGTCCCATACCATTCAGACCTACCAGCTGCAGGGACGGCCGTGTTCGGGAGTCCCTGAGCCGAAGAGGAGGAGAAGAGCGCGGCAAGGGACAAATGGTGAGTACAATCACCCAAAAAGAAAAAAATAATAATAAATGGACAGACTGTCAACAGCCTCTGCCCAATTATTTAGGGGCAAAAAAGGGCACTGCACTTTCAATGGAGTATCCCTTTAATGTTCTAATCGTGCGCCCCATGTTTCAAATTTAGGCCATTTTCTTTCTTTTCTTAACAGCAAAACTTGCCTATTTAGGGGTCAAGGTATGCCAGAAAAAAATCAAGTCGAAGTGGTGAGAAAGTTCCAAGACTGCCCAATTACTGCTGTTTTTTGGATAAATCCAATCAGAAGACCCTCTGTTCCATTCAGGCATAAAGCTATTATTTCTGCTTCATACAGTATGTGAGTTAGAAAGCCTTATGATAGGAATTTAAATCCAGGGATTAGTGTCCCTCACTTTTCAAAGCACAGCGACAGGTTTGGAACTTTTCCATCGCAGAGTAGCCTAATATACAACATTATTGCATGGGAACAGGGCAACATTGTTCCATTTTGTATCAGTTTATCACCTTAGAATAACAGAATAGCAGTGCTATATAAACTTAAAGGGTTAGTGTAATGTGAGGGTCAGCTCCGGATTGGTATGCTCGTACAGAAAGGCTCCCTCTCGCCATCAGTACTGATTCTAGGCCCAATCCAACCAAGGCAATAGCCAGAGCTTCTTGTAGGCTGAACACAGAATTTATACTGACTTTATTTTGCCGTTTCAATGGGACAACACACCCAGAGGAAGAACAGACCAACAAAGTTAAAACACGCCCCGGCATTACCATACTGAATAGTCCTCCCTATCACACATGCCCTGGTGTAATAGACAAAGGATGGGGAAGGTGACAGCGTGATCTGGTTTAAGCCAGTTCCTGTGGGATAGATTGGAGAAATATTTCAGGACAACAAAGGAATCATTAAGTACACATTACAATTCAGGGAAACAGACAGCATATACAACACATAACTCTACAATAAATACAATACAGGCACCAGGGGACAGGGCACAGACAACAAGAACACCTTATACCTAGAATTGTAAGTAGGGATGAGCCGAACACCCCCCGAGTTCGGTTCGGATCCGAACCCGAACTTTCCAAATGTTCGAATCTGAATCCGAACCTGAACTCGAACTCAACACAAGTCAATGGGGCTGAAAATTCGGTTTTTAGAGTGCCCTCCAAGAGGGCATATATGCTAGATATTTGCCATAAAAGGTATATGGGGGTCCGGGTAGTGCCCTGGGGGACAGGAAACAAGGACAGAAAGTTAAAAAAAAAACGTTTTTAAAGGGAGAGTGAGTTTTCCATGAAATAAGGGTTAAAAATAAAAAAGAAAAATTCCTTCAAATATCGTGCCTAGGAGGTCCCCATAACCTGCCTGTGAAGTGGCGGATTTCTAGGATGTATAGAAATATGTAAAAAACAAAAAATGACATTTCAAATGACGGTAAATGCTTTTCCTTTAATCTATCCATAAACAACTGCTTGGGGCGGCAGTCTGTATGAAAAGAGGAGACCTTTTAGGAGTCGGACACGCAGAACAGGTTTAGTGATTTTTTTGGCTAAACTATTGTGAAACTTATGCAGGCTTTGGATGAAAGTAACAATAGGTGCTTTAAGGCTGGGGTCAGACTAGCGCACTTTTAACGTGTGTTCTGGCGCACTTAATTACGGCCGCACTAGCAGAAAATGACGGGCAATGATGGCCAATATACGAAGTACGGCCGCACGAAAGTCCGGCCGCGCAACGCAAGTGGAAAATGAACGCATTTTTTTGAGAACGCTGAACCGCTAGTACTGACGTACAGAGTGCGCTGCGTCCACTAGCGGCGTCTGTACATGATTAGGAGATGTCAGACGCTGCACATGTCTGGCCAACATAACGTCCAGACACCCAAAGTTTCCTGGTTTGGATCCGAAAAAATCACGCACAAAAATGCGCATCGTATGACCGTTTAAGCGCTTTCCATGAAAAAACACTTCAATGCGTTCGGACGCACTGTTTGACGTTCGCTGCGAAAAATGCGTTCGTTTGACCCTAGCCTAAAATTGGGCCTTTAGCGTCGGCAACAGTGCCGTCACACAGTCTCACCCCTCTGAGGATATGAATCTGATACAGACGTCAGTGGCAGTGCAGCCAAATATTGTGCCTTTGGTGCCAGGCCAGCAAGTGCCATCATACAGTAACCCCTCTGTGGTATTGTGGAAGAGTGCAGGGGTGGACCATGCGGTCAGGGCCGGTGCTAGACTATTTTGCGCCCTAGGCAAGACCAGCTACTTGCACCCCCCCAAAAAAAAACGACACAACATGAAACTGCTAAATTTCTTTTTACTTAAGAATAAAGTTTGAAAAGCACCAATAGTAAAGGTAAAATAAATATAAATAAACTGTATTAAACCATTTTACATTAACTGTATTGAACAAACTTAAATTAACGGAAAAAATAAATAAAAGTTGTCACGTACGTTTCAATTTCAGACACATCAAAGTTTCACTTTGTGTGCCTTATCCTTTGCAAATTTTCATCATGCGTTTATATATATATTGCCCAGGCCAGCTCACATCATGCGTGTATATATTGCCCAGGCCAATCCCCTGGTGGAGATAGGGGGTTCATTTGAACCCCGATATCTCCAGGCATCTAGTCGGTCATGGAGGGTGTCAATCAAAAGGCCTGAGCATGGCCTTTCGAATGATACCCAACATGACCAGGTATAAAGTTAAAAAAAAGAAAAAAGAAAATAAAAACATGTCTTTTTTTCTGTGTGATATTTTTATTAATGTAGCAATATTGTTCACATTGCAATTATAATGTGAACGATGATGCACTAATGATTTTTTTGCTATGGGGTGCGTTTGCTATAAATCACGTAATTCCCCCCACAAAATGTAACAAGTCCCCATTTCTAAATTTTGTACAAGCGCACCCCATAGAAAATTTTATGTAATAATATTTTATTGAGCAGAAGAAAACAAAATAGTACACGAAGACAAATCTATGACAATGTAGGATCAGGACATGTGCCTCAGATTGTCCCCATTACTAACATTGTGTCATTAACATGCTTAGTGAAGAACATTACATTTGAAAATGACTTAAGAGCGCAAGATATATACAATTACCTTGACCCAAATACCCATATCAAACCGTTTTTAACCACGAAATAAAATATAGAGCCATCATCTTCAGTATATTTAAGTCTTGATACACATTGCTCCCTGTTAGTAACGTCAGTGAACAAGCAAGGAATATATAATGTAGAAGGAGGAGCGCGGCACAGTAAAATTAGAGTGTAGGGAAAGAAAATAGAGACAGAAACAGAGAGAAGAAAAGAAAGTGAAGAAGACGAACAAAAGGGTGAGGGATAGGGGGGGGATGGGATTAAGGTGGGAAGGAAGTCCGACACGACATGGCACCCCGAACCGAAGACCGTCCCAGAGCACCGACCAGGTCCACCCTCGCTCAATCCTCTAGGAATCGATCTCTTCAGGATCAAGTCTGCAGAGAATCCTACTCAGTAGTAGGTGGGGCAATGACCCGCAGGCCATTGGATACGTAGTCGTCCCAGTAGAACCACAGGTTCGTGAATTCTGCAATTTGATCTCTGTCCAGCGCTACCAAGCGGTCCACGGCCCTCAAGGTCTCAATTTTGTCAATCCAGGTTTTCCTAGACGGAATTGTCTTTGATCCCCAGTATAGTGGGATCGCGAGTTTAGCTGCCATTACAAGTCTTATCGCCACCGATTTGCGCATAGCCGAGATCGGGGCTTGGAATTGCAATAGAAGGTATGTGGCTGGGGTAAATTGGACCGTCAGACCAGAGATTTGACCCACAGCATCATGTACCATCTTCCAAAAGGGAACGAGTAAACTACATTCCCACCAGATGTGTAGGTATGTACCCTTCATCAGTGAACACCGCCAGCAAACTGGGTCTGTCTGAGGTGACATACGGTGTATCCGATCCGGGGTCCAGTACCAAAAAGAAAGGATCTTATAGGCATTCTCTGCACATCTCAGTGCAGGCGAACTTCTGTGCGTCAAAGTGTAGGTCATGTTCCACGTGTCCTCCGTGTCCGGAAGGTCCAAAAGTGCCTGCCATCTACCCTGAAAACTAGGTGTGTCATTGGAAGAGTTCGTTAACAAATGGTAGATAGTTGAAATGCCCTTGGACAGAGGAAGTCCCAGTCTAAAAAACTTTTCGAAAGGTGTAAGGGGGCGCATGAGACTGTATCCTGCTTTCAGAGATGTAAGAAAGGAATTGATTTGCAAGTAGTTAAAACGTTCGGCGAAAGTGATGGGCTGCGTCTCCTCCGTCCTCGTGAGCGGCGGGGGGTTCCCGTCTCGCAAGTAATCAGAGACCGTAAGTCGAACAGGTAGTTCAAATCTGTTCGTTAGGGCCTGGCATACTCCCGGGATGAAGCCCGGGTTATGTCGGAGTGGTAGAAGAGGTGAGATAGAGGAAGTCAATGAGTGAGAAAAGCGAACCCTTCTCCAGATCCTCAAGGATTCAAGGGGAAGACTCCAGGGAAGGATATGTTCCGGTAGGTCCCTCGGACGAATCCATGGTGCTGCCCATAACGGGAGATTCAGCATCGCCTCTTCCAGGTCTAACCACAGCTTGTGTGGGGACTCCGAGGACCAGTCTAACAGGCGGGTCAGATGTACAGCATAAGCGTATAGTTTAGCATTAGGTAGCGCCACCCCCCATGTGTCTTAGGACGGCATAACGTCTCGAAGTTAAGGCGAGGCCTACCTTTAGGCCAAATAAATTTCAGTACCGATGAGCGAAAAAGAGAAAAGAACGTTTGTGGTAGCTGAATGGGTACGGTCTGCATGATATAGAGTAATCGAGGCATAATATTCATTTTGATCACGTTGACCCGGCCGATCCAAGATATGAATTTACTTGTCCAGCCCGCCATGTCCTTCTCAAAGGAACTTAGAATAGGTTTGTAATTGCAATCATATAGCCTCAAATGGGAAGATGGTATCCATATCCCTAGATACTTCAACTTGTCAGTACACCATATAAAAGGGTAGTGAGTTTGCATGTATCTAAGCAACGGGGTAGGTAAATTAATGGGGAGTAGATCCGATTTTTCCTGATTGATCTTGAATCCGGAGAACCGGCCATTCTCCTCCATCAAGCGAAGAACCTCCGGCAGCGAAGAGCCAGCATCAGATAACATAAACATGAGGTCATCCGCGTACGCCGATACAACATGTGTAAGTCTATGACCCCGGATTCCCCGAATACGTTGGTCTCCGCGTACAGCCTCAAGCAGGGGCTCCAGGTAAAGTGCGAATAGTAGCGGGGAGAGCGGACAGCCCTGTCTCGTCCCATTACAAATTCGAATGGGACGAGACAGAGCGCCATTAATCCGAACCCGAGCCGACGGAGACGAATACAAAGCAGAAATCAAGCCCAAGAATCCCTCAGGGAGACCCATTTGTCGCAAGACCTCAAATAAATAGGACCATCGGACCCTATCAAATGCCTTTTCGGCATCGGCCGAAAAGAGCAGTAACTCCTTCTTGGAGCTATGAGCCAAAGTGAGTGCATTCAGGACTCTAGTTGTGGCATCCTTGGCTTCCCTACCAGGAACAAAACCGACCTGGTCCGGTCTTATCAGGGTAGGTAGGAAGATCTTCAGTCGTTCAGCCAGGAGCTTGGCCAGGATCTTTGTATCTACATTCAGTAATGATATTGGTCTGTAATTCTTGCAGTCCACACGGTCTCTGTCCGGCTTAGGTATAACTGTTATCGTTGCCGCTAGGGTGGCCGGGTGAAATCTACCTGTGGGTCCTAACGTATGCAATGCTCGTAACAGGTTCGGTAGTAGTATAGTCGAAAAATGTTTATAGTATTCTGAAGGGAGCCCATCCGGTCCCGGGCTTTTCCCATTCTTCATCATTTTCAGGGTTGCAGCCAATTCCTCTCCTGTAATGGGACCCTCTAAGGCCTCCCTATCCCCCGTAGTTAAAGTGGTATGTATCTTATCTTTAAGATATTCTATTAATGCCTCTGCGGAGGGACCCTGACCCTCCGACAAGTCCAAGTCATACAAGTTTTGATAGTAAGATGCAAACGCGTTTGTGATCTCATCCGGGTGTGGAGTGCAGTGACCAGATGGTAGCCTAATCTTGGGGATGTAGTCCACCTGTCGGCGCTTTTTCAGTAAGGTAGCCAGTATCTTGCCCGGTCTATTTTCCCGTAATGCGAATGTACATTTAGCTCTCGCAGCGTCTAGGCGCAAGCTACTATCCAAAATGTCATTAAGTCGACGTCTTAACTGCATGGCTTCCGCCAGTTGAAGATCAGTCGGGGAGCTGGTAGAAAAGGATTCCAATGTGCGAATTTGTGTCACCAAGTCAATTATCTCCATTGAATTGGTTTTTTTCACCGCTGTAGCTCTACTAATTAGAAGCCCACGTACCACCGCCTTGTGTGCTTCCCATACAGTCCCGACCGGGACTCCCTCTACGTCAAGGTTATCTTGAAAATAGTTTGTCAGGTGTTCAGAGATCCTGGCCGTAAAGGCCGGATCATCAAGTAAAGTAACGTTCAATCGCCATGTCCGCTCTCTTGGGCGAACCAGAGGGGAAGTCATCGACATCCAGACCGGCGAATGGTCGGACCAAGAACGTACCCCTACGTTAGTATCCGAAACTAAGGGAAGTTGGTGCTGTTGTACGAACAGATAATCCAACCTTGAAAACGAATCATGTACCGGTGAATAGAAGGAAAAATCCCTGGCACTCGCGTTAAAGGTACGCCAGACATCCACTAATCTCATGGTGTCTAAGGATCGTCTAATATGTCTCAGGGTACTGGAGGGGATAGACGAGCAGCGCCTAGAAGTATCCCATTTGGGGTCAAGTGGGACATTAAGGTCCCCCGCCAAGACCAGAATACCGGCGGTAAACTGGACAAGTTTCTTAAGAATTCGTGCTAGGCATTTGTGTTGATCTCTATTTGGTAGATAAATGGACGCAAACGTGTATTGCGTTTCCAAAATAGTGCCCTTTACAAAAATATAACGGCCCTCCACATCTGCCAGTTGGTCTGTCAATTGGAAAGGAACATCTTTAGAGATAAGGATGGCAGTACCTCTAGATTTCGTGTCTGTATAATCACTGAAGAATCCCGTGGGATAAGCCTTCGAAAGAAGTCGAGGCGGGTCCCCTGCTCGAAAATGTGTCTCCTGAAGGAAAGCTACAGCCGTCCGAAGAGAGAGAAGTTCCCTCAATAAGCGACCTCTCTTTTCTGGAACGTTTAGGCCCCTAACATTATATGTCAGGAACCTCATAGATTTCGCTCGAAAGGCCGAACTCCCAGCCCCCCGGTCCATCTCCGGCCCGGCAGCCATGTCAAAATGAGGGCGGGAGGGGAGGAATGGGAAGGGAAGGAGGTGGGGGGGGGAACAACGGACAAAGAAGAGAAAAGAAGAAAGCACTAGGAGGACAGAGAAAGAAAAGAACACAGAACAGATACACAGTAATGAGGCAGAAAACGTCCGTCAGGCACACTAGCTCAGGAGCTAACTCACTGGACCGCGCCCCTGAGGAAAGATTGGACGTATAAACCTCCGGGGAGAGTTGTGTAGTCAAAAGTCACTTATACGTAACGTAGACAATAATATAAAAGAAATCAAGTAGTAGATAGCCATAAACGCCGATCAGCTAGGCCATCCGCTGATCCACAGGTATCAATAAACATCAACTATAAATTGCTGAAGGAAATAAACCGCTTTAAACCACCTTATAACAAAACATTAAACAGGAACTCATTATTCGTATTTGCAGTATTGTCTATGACAGTCGTTCTTTCGAATCCCCAGTGTTTGTGCGATGCACTGACATAGTTCTGTCGTTGCTCAGGCCCCCACCCTCCTCGTCCACCCAGCCTCAACCCCAATATCCCCATCGTCCCAACTTGGCACCTCATCCGTATATATATCTCTAAGCCGCATCATTAGGTAACGAAGGCACAACCACCCAATTCAACATACTAGAATGACACTTTTTTTTTTTTTTTCCCCTCCCCTTCCTCCCCCCCCTCCCCGCTCCCTCCTCCCTTCCCCCCTCCCTCCTCACTTCAGCCCCTCCCTCTCTTCCCGCTGGCGGTGAAATAAAGTCCCCCAAAAAGCAATCCTCGAAGCCCAGTGAATAAAACGGTAACGACACAATCAATATAGTACTTCTGAGGAGGAATATCAACGTCAACTTTTTTTTTTTTTTTTTTCCCCCCCCCTCCCCCCTTTTCCCTCTTTCTTTTCCCCCCCTTCCCCCCCATCCCTCCATGTCCCTCCCTCTCCAATCCCCCCCTCCCTCTCCTTCAACCTTCCTTTCCTCCCAACAACATCCCCCCCCATATCAAGTTGAAAACAGTCCTTCACGTTGCAGTCTCTGTTATTCTCCGCGTAGGACAGATAAGACCATGTATATTCTCCATCTCCAAAAAGTGTCCAGAATATATTTCCGTCCATGTAAGGGTGCCAGTCAGGGAAATGGGGTCGCGTAACGTACCTTGAGGCTGTAGCAAGTATAGCAGGCCAATGGAGGTCCATTCCAACCAAACAGCTCACCGTCATCCCAAGCGACTTATAGGTGGACGGCACCTCGGGGTCCCGGAGGGCGCGGGTAGACGACATGAGAGGAAAAAGGGGCGGTCGGCACTGACAGAAAGAAGCATCAGAACATCAGGTTCAATCTCCAGCACGGGAGCCTAAATCTTCAGTGCGGCGTTGTTTCCTACGGTCTCCAGGCCCGAAGGATCTTTGTGGGCGGGGTTGGGTCAAAGATGGCGTCTGTTCCTCCAGATGCATCCGTTCCCAGTCCGGAATTTCCAATTCCGGCAGCTGAAGGTTGCGGAGAAAGGCCGGGGCGTCACTCGGAGTGGAAATCGTGGACATGGTCCCATTCCGGAGTACCGTCAGGGAGAACGGATACCCCCAGCGATATGGGATATCAGCCTTTCTTAGCTCCGTTGTTACCGGCCGGAGAGCCCTCCTAGCCGATAACGTGAATTTAGAGAGATCAGCATAGATTTCAATCGAATCTCCTTCGAATTCCCACGCTCGTCTTGTCTGAGCAGTTTTGAACAGGCGGTCTTTAAGATTAAAGTTCGGCAGGTGGCAAATAATGTCTCTCGGGGTCGACGGAGCGGAGGAGTGCGTGAAGCGAAAGACGCGGTGGGCTCTATCGATGTCCGAAAGTTGAAATTTCCCGTCCGGGAAAATGGCGCGAAAGAGCCGGGTTAAATATAATCTGGTGTCCGTTTCCTCTTCTTTGACCCCCCTAACCCGAATATTATGCCGGCGAGACCGATTTTCCAGGTCATCCATGCGGCGTAGTAAGACGGACATTGCTGGCGGGTTCTGGCCCATTCCGGCAGCCGTTGGCAGGGATTCCCCTGTGGATTCGAGGCGGATAACCCGTTCTTCTAGGGCCTTAAGATCCGATCGCATTTCGGAGACCTCACCTTTCAGCGAACTGCCAAGGGACGTAGCCAGGTCCTGCAAGTCCTTTTTTGTCGGTAGGGCCGCGATCAGGTCCTCCAGCCGTCGCATACGAGAGTGGTCTTCCATCATTGAGGCCTCCGATGGTTCCGGCGAAATCGAGGACGCCTGACTAGGCCCCGAGGAGCGCGTGGCTGGGGCGTTCAGGAAAGGTTCCATAGTTCCCTGTAAAGGGGTTCGGGGGGTTCCTGGTATCGAGGTGGTCAGTTTCTTGCTCTTTCCCTTCATCATCACCTGTGTATCAGCAGGATTGAAAGCGTATTAAACAGCGATATGGCCGGAGCTCTAGGTTCACGCAGCCATCTTCTAGCTCGGTCAGGCCACTCCCCCTCCCCATAGAAAACATAACCGCAAACGCTCATGTGCTAAAATGTGAAAAAAAAAAACAACACTTTACACACTGCAGATGATTAAAAATTCAATTTTTATTGAATTTTTTCATAATATACAGCCAGGACAGGATGTATACATATAAAAATGATATATTATGAATCTGCGGAGTCTGCCGGAAAGGACGATATCTAACATGTCAGTCATTTAACAAAATGTGGCTTCAAAATCGCGTTTAAACATGATGAGCGAAAGCGGTAAAAATGAGCTGAGCACACAGCGGTGAAATAGAGCATATTAGAAGTTTTAGGAGGGAAATTAACACTTCTCAAATCTCAATCAGAAGCAGACACCACCCCACCCCCTCAGTATAGTCTACAATGTATCAAATTGATTAGACCAGACTAAAAACACCTGTTATGACGTTTGAAAAACACAGGTCATTCAGAGTTGAGAATCTTTGCACGTACACATTAGTTTTTAATTTAATATCTAATAAACCGTTGCTTATAATATTCTGCAGTAAAAAGTCTCTATTTCTAGATTTTTAGTATTTTTTTAAGCATTTTCTATACTTTTTTCAAAAAAAGTTTTTTGCGAACACACCCAAAAAGTTCGAAGTTCGCAAACTGTCGAACAACCAAAGTTCGGTTCGAACTCTGAACCGTCCGAACCGAACAGCTCATCCCTAATTGTAGGTACAGGGTGACCTTAACATAGGAGAGGGCTGGGGAATAACATGAAACATCGTACCCACACCTTCCCAAAGCATCTTCTATTTGTCCATGTAACCAGTGTTTCACAGTTAGATTCACTTAGGTAAATATGGGGTATAGAAAGGGGTAGAGATACAGAGGGAGGTGAAAAGGGAATATAGTTGATAAAAATATATACGTAGCCAAAATTTTAGATCATTTCCGAAATCCAAAAATTTTGGTTTATGAAATTTGCTGAAACGAAACAAAATCTTAGTCTGTGTTCATGTCCAAGGGTCACCTGGTGGTATAAGTGCTAGACATTAAATGCTTAGTGTTTCAAGTGGAATAGGATCGTTTTACTTGGAGTATCGCTCTCACATCAGCTAGAATAGAGAACTAGTATAGGGTCCCAGTGTTAGCATCATTATTATTATTTATTAACCCCTTCACTACCAAGTGATTTTCCAAAAAAACATTTTTTTTTGTAAAATCATTTTAAATTACTTTTACAGTAATAAATAGCTATTACTGTAAATAACCTATTTGGCCAATAGGTGGCACCATCTACTGCCATATTGAGTTACAGAGGTTTGGGCAGCAGGTCTATTTTTTTCCCTCTGCATCGGCTGCGGAAAGCCCGATATTTCAGAGCTTTCAGCAGCTGATTTTACAATTTTAGATCTTTGGGCATTGTGTCCACAGGGCTAAAACTTTGGGGGCACCTTCTGCAGCCCAAAAGCAATTGAATTTAATTTGCTTTTGGGCTGCAGATCGAGAAATCTCTATCTGTAGTGAAGGGGGTTAAGCGTCAACATATCCCGCAGCGCTGTACAAAGGTGCAATGGGTAAAGACACGTCCGTTCTACATTTAGAAAGCTCCATAATAAATCCATGAATGAAAAAAAATTAAATCGACATAATATTCTGACAATTTAAAACACGTGGGATCACAGGTTACAGGGTGATCTTTCATTAAGAGGCGCCTTATGGGGAGTTAACATCAATTGAATTAATAATGTATTGACTGTGATTGTGAAAAAAGCATTAGGTGACATTTACAGGGTAATTCAAAGAGATCCGAACGGCTGCCGAAAGGGAACCGAATGCTGAAAATCAGCGTTCGGTTGCCTTTCTTGGCCATTCGGTTATCCAGAGAGCAGGCAATTCGCCAAATGTTGGTGAATTGCCTGCACATTCGGTGCCTGTTCGAGGGCAGTGAATCCCCATAGAGAAGCAATGCTTCGTCTATTCAGAGAACAAAAACCAGCAGTGAAAAGTTGCCGAATTGCCCTGCCATTCGGTGGTTTAATTCGACAGGTTTATTGAGGCGAATCCCATAGGCTTCAATGTTAAAAATATTTCCACTTTAGTTCAATATCTAATAAACCTTTGATTATAATATTCTGCAGTAAAATGTCCCTTTATTTATAGATTTTGTGGGATATTTTAAGCATTTTTCGGGATTTTTTTGCCAAACGTTCTTTGGCAATTTTTTTTTTTTAAACATTTTTTCTTTTTTCTGTAACAGCCCTTTTTATTATCACTCCCTGGACCTCATATGTAAATTTCAGACATTTTCGCTCAGTAATTTATTTGCAAACAGCGTTTCACTTTTCAAATATTCAAGCGTACTCTTTTTTTTTTTCACTCCATTCGTCTGCGGCGTCGGGTTTTTCCGGCAGCTGCTCTGCACTGTGACTGATCGGTTCCTGCTCGGGTTTCTCTGGGGTGTTCGGCGGGGTTAATCCAGATGTTTTCGCGGTTTTCGGTGTGCATTCGCCTGTGTTTTGCGGTGAGTGTTCGGCAGGTTTTCGGCGGCTTTTCCCTGCACTACAACGGCCCTGTGGTGCTTGCTGAATACACCGCAGGGTCGCCGAAATGGGATCGCCAAAATCGCACTGAATTGAAGAGAACGAAAGTCACCGAACGTGCGGTGACTTTTCGATTCTCTTTGAATAAACCTGTATGTATACACTGCGCTGAGTCATATCTGAAGATGCTGCAATGTCCAATAAAATCCACATATTCATTCTTTCACATCCTAATCACTTTTTTTTTGTTCTTGGCAGAAATGATTTACAGACATACGGCAGCGATGGACGGAGAATTTGTACACTTCGAAATCTTAGATACTGCCGGACAGGTGGGACTTTTGCCATTATAGACCTGTTTACAAAAAACAAACAAAAAGTAAATCATGCAGTAAATGTATAAAATGTATAATATATCTTAATTCTATAGATATTGCGCACTATTCCATAGTTGGTAATAATGTAGCATGTAGATATGTAACCATTAGCGCTAGGATTAGTAAGTTTAACGTCTGGCATCGATATTCCGATCCTGACAATAAATACAGTCTGGTGGAAAGTGGTTGATAAGTGAGGTATAACAAAGTGCTGGTGCAAATTACTGACGGGAGGCGCAGGCGACATCCTGCGGCGAAAAGGGCTGCCCGATCCGACGCTTCTTCTCCCCCGGGAGCAGAGTGAGACGGAAAACAAATAGTTCCTAGTCTCCCTCCGCTTTTACTCTGTAGAGCTGCGCGACCTCACTCTCACAAGATCGCTGCCCGGAAGCGCAAGTCTCTATGGAGTCCTATGGACTACAGGAGCCGATACTAATGGTGGCGTGGAAGCGCTACTGTGTAGGGATGTGCATGGCTGAAAAATTTGTTTTGTTTAGTTTCGCTTCGTTACGTTTTTAAATAATTTTGTTTTCGGAATTTCGAACAAATTTCGTTTCGTATTTTGTTTCGTTTCGGATTGATTTGAAATTTCGAATCAATTCGATAGTTGTTGATATCCATTTGATAGTTCATTTCAAATTCGATAGTTGATATCAATTATTCAAATTTTTATTTTATGATGATGACACAGTGTGAAACGAAATAAATTTGTTATATACCGTTTTGTTTTGTTTTGAATTCGTATCGTATCGATTCGTTATTCGGAAGTACTTCCGAAATACGAATGTTCAAATTTCGTTCCAAATTCCGAATTTTTTTTTCGAAACGAATGCACATCTTTACTACTGTGGGTATCAGGGAGGTTAGTGCTGTGTTCCGGGGCGAGGTGCTGAGATAGTACCTTCTGCAGAATATGACGTTAACATGGAGACGGTAAGGGAAAATCTGCAAGTGCACATTATCCTGCTTATTGTCTCCATGTTACTGTTAGCCATTCGATAGGGCCCGTTGTGTTTTAGTTTAGAAGTAAAAAAAAATTACAACGCTACATTAAGTTCTGAATCCTAATACTTACATAAATACTAAAACCTACATAATGCTTAAAGGGACACTCTATAGTGTGATCACTCATTGTTATTTGAGAGGTCACATTGCACTGAGCTCACTCGCCCCTTTTCCCCCTTCTTGGGGTTCTCGGTGTGCTGATTCAGCCCTCCGAATGCAAGGTCTTACTATCACTCAGAACCTGAAGGCTGAGTTCAGGTTTCAGGGCTTTGGGAATTTTGGAAACTAGATCCCACTTATCTCAATCCCACCAAGCATTGAAAACCACAGGATTGACCGGATGCTCCAGCTCCCCCTATGGTCACATGACAGGTCACCGCTGGCAGCATGTCATGTCCTGCGGAGCTCAGAGACAGACTGCAGCTTTATGCAGGTGATTTTGTGAGCATCACTTAAAGAATACATTCCAACGATGTGTAGCTGTAACACAGCATGTCACATCCATAATACTAATGATCCAGTACCTTGAAATCATTTTTTAATCGAGTCATAATTAACAAAATGTATTTTTATTTAATTAACCGACAGGATGAAGACTCCTTGCAGATCGAAGAGAAAATTAAATGGGGTGATGGTTTTGCAGTTGTGTACTCTGTGACTGATCGTTGTAGTTTTGACGAGGTGATGAGATTGTGTTTTCTTATCAATCACATCCACTCCAACGCCAGAAAAGGGACGGGAGACCTGCCTCCTGTTGTGATAGTGGCCAACAAGAAGGATCTCCAATTTGACCGCATGGTCTCCACCGAGGATGGAGAAAAGCTGGCCAAGGCCTTAAAATATCCCTGTTACGAAATCTCCACAAGAGACAGCTACGAAGAGACAGCCATGGTCTTCAACGCACTTTATTACGAGCTGATGAAGCAGGGGAACCTTTCGCCGGGTTCCTTCAAGAAAAGGAGCGTATCGAAACTAATGGAAAAAATCCCCAAACTTTACGCGAACTCTACACTGAGCGCAAACGGCAGGAGCTTAAGTTTCAATTCCTTTCGAGATTACATCCCGGAATGAAGTGAGAGATTGTCTCCAGTTCCTGAAAATACTACTTATACTTTACAAACAAAAAGCACATTTTTTTAAACAAAAAACAAAAAAAAAAAACACTGATTTCTTTTATTATTTATTATTGAAATAGGTACGAGTTCAACTCTAACGTCACCGATGGACAAGGGAAGGAGTTTTGTGCTGTGTTGTTTTCATATCTATAGTGGAAAGTGAGTGAGACACGTTAGTTGGGAGCAGGGAGGTTCACTCATTAACCCTTTCACCACCCTGATCGAATATACTCAATCTTCAAAAGATATAGAATATACTCGTGTGGGCTAATTCTGGAGCAATGCAAAGGAATTCGGGCTCTCATGCATACCCTGGACATGACAGCCGACGTGTCGATATGATTTTAAAAGCTTTGAGATCCGCGCTTCCTTCACAGAAGCATGGAGCGCATGCTATAATGAAACTGTAGTAACACTTTTTGGCCAGCAGAGGGAGCCTTCTGTCGGTCAAATAGGCTTACTACATTGAACATATACAGTGGGACGCACGCCTCTGTATATATTTACTGTGTGGGTAAGGCAAACTGGTTTTCCATAAAACCACTGGGTCCGTCCAGTGCTTGTATGGTAAATCACTTGGTATTAAAGGAGGTAAACCATGCATTGCTTGGAATTCACCCGTTAAAGGCATGTTTTACATTAAAGAAAGAGAAAAACAGGTTGGTAAAATATGTGGATTTTAGCTTTTTTTGTTGTATGTTTTTCTTATTTATTTTTACACACTCTTATCAAATCTACACAACAGCATATTAACATATTTTAGTGTGTTAACCCCTTCACTACCGAGATTGAGCTATCGATCTGCTGAACAGCAGCCCAAATGCAAATGAAATTTGTTTTGCTGCAAACGAATTCCATTTGCTTTTGGGCTGCAGATGGTACCCCCAAAGTATTAACCCTGTGAGCAAAAACTGTAAAATCAGCTGATGAATGCTCTGAAACATCGGGCTTTCAGCAGCCGATGCAGGGAGAAGAAAAAAAATAGACCTGCAGCTCACACCTCTGTAACTCAATTTGGCAGTAGATGTCGCCATCTACTGGCCAAATAAGCTATTTACTGCAATAACTATATTTTACTGTATAATTAATTAAAAATTATTTTACAAAAAAACCACTGGTTCCTGACAATGTTTTTTTTTTTGAAAATCACCTGGTAGTGAAGGGGTTAATAGAAGTATGGTCTTGGCGGGCCGGGCACAGGTAATTCTCTTGACAATGATGATAAGATTAGATATAAGGCTAGGGTCAGACGAAAGCATTTTTCCCCGCGAACGTGAAAAAGTGCGTCCGAACGCATTGACGTATTTTTTCACGGAATGCGCAAAAACGGTCAGACGACGCGCATTTTCGGGCGTGATTTTGTACGGATCGTCAATAAAACTCTTTGTGCGTCTGGCTGTTATGTAGGCTGGACATTAGCAGTGTCTGACATCTCCTAATCACGCACACACGCCGCTATGACGCAGCTGCGCACTCAGTACGTCAGTACTAGCGGTTCAGCGTTCTCAAAAAAATGCGTTCAAATTCCACTTGCGTTGCACGGCCGGACTTTTGTGCGGCCGTACATCGTATATTGGCCGTCATTGCCCGTCATCTCTGCTAGTGCGGCCGTAATTATGTGCGCCAGAACGCACGTTAAAAGTGCGCTGGTCTGACCCCCGCCTTAACCCCTTCACTACCCACATCGAGATGACTTGAAAGGCACCACCAGATCCTGATATTGAGTTATCTCGATCGGCAGCTGAGCAGTACAAAAGCTAATGAAATTAGTTTGCTGCAAACAAATTTCGTTTGGGGGCACCTTCTGCAGCGCAAAAGCAAAGTTTTAGCCCCATGGGCATAATGCCCAAGGTGCTACAACTATTTAAAATAGGCTGAAGAATGCCCTGACATATCGGGCTTTCAGCAGCCGATGCAGGGAACCATGAGCGGAAGCTCAAACTGCTGTAACTCCATTTGGCAAGTAGATGGCGCCACCTGCATGCCAAATAGGATATTACAGTAAGAAATACACTGGGAATATTCCAAAATATTTCTTACTGAATAATTCATTAAAAATTATGTAAAAAAAAAAAACACTGGTTCCTGACAATGGCTTTTTGGAAAATCACTTGGTAGTGAAGGGGTTAAGATGATTCAATTTTAATATGGAAAACACAGAACGTTAATAATCATTATCTTTAAATGATACTCTGATTAGAAATGGCTTTCACAGTAGGCGTTAATTCTAATGTACAATAATAGACATTTCGTTAGGATCGTACATGTAACATCGGAATTCCGTACCAGAATCTGCGTATTCTCTTTTCTTGAATAACGTCATATAGTGATTGTAGCTTTTGTTTTCTAGTAGCACAATTATTATGTAAAGTATGAAAAGTGAGAATGTTTGCAGAACCTCCTTCTTCACTGTATGCTGCCATCTGACAGGTTATCTTGCATATTTGCTTTCACAATGGTATCTTAGTCCGTGCAAATATAAAAGAATGTATTGTAATATTAATTGTGTGTATTGTGGTAAAACCGGCTGAAGAGAGCATTTTATTGCTTCACATCCTTTTTGTATACTTATTCTATAGGGGTTACTCAGAGAGCACCGAAATTTCGGCGCTGTTTCGTTCGGCACTTCGGCAATTTTAGTTAGCCGAACCTGCGTTGAATTCACTACTCACCGCAGGGTTCCCGCAGTACACCGAACAAGGAATCTCCGAAGCCCACTGCCGAAGATCGCCGATGATCTGCCGAACGTCGCCAAACTGACTGCTGAAAAAAGCCGAACGGCTGCGCAACTGGGGGTAAAAAAAAAAACAGCTATTTTTTAAAAGGTGTTTAAAACAATGATAATGCATGAAAATAATACAAAAAAGCTCCTATAAAGAGTAATAGAACGTTATGTTACAGAATAAAACAACGGCATTAAAAAAAAAATGGGAATGAAAAACGTCACCTAATAAATCCAGAAAAATACTTATTTATTTATTTATTTATTTATAAAGGATTTTACCAGGAAGGATACATTGAGATTTCTCTCGTTTTCAAGCATGTCCTGGGTTCTAAATAAATAAATAAGCTTTATACTGTAAACGAAAAGAATGAACAGTTGAATAACCATTTCAGGAATAATAATAAAATAATAAAAATAAATAAAATAATAAAAACGCTAACAATTTTTTCCCATGAATCCTATGGGATTCTCCACTTTAAACTTGCCGAATTGAACTACCAAAAATTTGGGCATTTCACAGACATTTCGGTGCAGTTTGGCGTTCTATGAATAGATTAACCATTACCTCCCTATGGAACAATTTCACTGCCGCCACCAAAGTTCACCGAATTGCAGCGATCTGCACCGCATTTCACTGTCAATTCGCCAATATTTGGCGAATTGACAGCTTTCTGAATAGCCGAACCGCCACGAAATTGCACCATACGGTGAAATTCACTGTTCGTTGCAATTCGGCAGCAAGTTCGGCGCTTGATGAATACCCCTTTAAATGTTAGTGGGATTCAAACACACATTTTCTTGTATGAGTTAAAGAATCTTTTAACCCCTTCACTACCAAGTGATTTTTCCAAAAAACTGCCAGAAACCAGTGTTTTTTGTAAAATCATAATTAATTATACATTCAGAAATATTTGAGCTTATGCCTATTGTATTTCTTAGTGTAAATAACCTATTTTGACCAGTAGATGGCGCCATCTACTGCCAAATTGATTTACAGCTGTTTGAGCGGCTGTTCTATTTTCTTCCTTTTTTTTCCTGCATCGGCTGCTGAAAACCCGATATGTCAGGGCATCATCAGCTGATTTTGCACAGTTTTAGCTCTTTGGGCATTATGCCCACAGGGCTAAAAATTTGGGGGCACCTTCTGCAGCCCAAAAGCAAATGAAATTTGTTTGCTGCAAACGAATTTCATTTGCTTTTGGGCTGTAGATCGGCAGATCGAGATATCTCGATATCGGGGCACCGGAAGGTGACTTTTGAAGCCCAAGATATCTCCATCTCGGTAGTGAAGGGGTTAAGGTGGTGTAAATGTACATAACTGGCCAAATGTTTTAGAACACCTCCATTTTTCTAGTGTATATTGCAATTTTCACACAATCGAATGACTCGATGTACCGTGACGCTATCATACCAAAAGCAGAGCAATCCGCTTTAATATGGTTTTAATTATAGTGAAAACAACTAATTTTGGAATAAATGATGGGGATTTGGTTACATCTTTGCTGATCCAGATAGGGAAAAATCTAAGAATGACAAAGGAAAGCTTCAGTGTTAAATTATCCCCTGCCAATCTTTGTATTTCCCTACCTGGATCGCCAAAGTTTATCGTGGCTGCAATAACGACGATATTTAACCTGAATGCTAAACAATGGCTGTTAGTGGTAAACCCTTATAGTCAATGGAGACCTTCTTCGTTCTAATTCCACATTGCCCCCTAGTGGTCTGTAATGGTATCTGGATTCCGAAATCATTCTGGGAAACCAACATTCCGCTCACTTATTGCTTTTCAGTTTCAGTATTTTTATTTTTTTACCTCAACGTTTGATTTTCTTTTAGAATTGTTTTTATGACATTTGCCCATTTATTTCTTACAGGGTTATTCAAAGAGAATCGAAAAGTCACCGCACGTTCGGTGACTTTTCATTCTCTTCAATTCGGTGCGATTTGGAGATTCCATTTCGGTGACCCTGCGGTGTATTCAGCAAGCACCACAGGGCCGTCGAAGCGCAGGGAAAAGTCGCCGCAAACCCGCCGAAAACTCACTGCAAAACCCGGGGAATGCACGCCGAAACCCGCAAAAACATCTGGATAAGGCTAGGGTCACACGAACGCATTTTTCACGTCGTCCGTGAAAAAGTGCGTTCGAACGAATGGACGTATTTTTTTCACGGAATACGCGATAGCGGTCATACGATGCGCATTTTCGTCCGTGATTTTGTACGGATCATCAATAAAACACTTTTTGCGTCTGGACATTGCCAGACATTAGCAGCGTCTGACGTCTTCTAATCACGCACACACGCCACTAGCAGACGCAGCGCACTCTGTACGTCAGTACTAGCAGTTTCGTGCTCTCGAAAAAATGTGTTTGTTTGCCGCTTGCGTTGCGCGGCCGAACTTTCGTGCGGCCGTACTTCCTATATTGCCCGTCATTGGACGTCATTTGCTGCTACTACGGCCGTGATTAAGTGCGGCTGCACGCGCGTTCGCATTGCGTTCATCTGACCCCAGCCTTAACTCCGCCGAACACGCCAGAGAAATCAGAGTGCAGAGCAGCCGCCCGGAAAAACCTGACACCGCAGATGAATGGAGTGAAAAAAAACACAGTACGCTTGAATGTCTGAAAAGTGAAACGCTGTTTGCAAAGAAACTACAGAACGAAAATGTCTGGAATTTACATATAAGATCCAATGAATGATAATAAAAAGGGCTGTTACAGAAAAAAGAAAAAACGATTTAAAAAAAAAGGGAAAAAAAATGTTAGCAAAAAAATCCCCAAAAATGCCTAAAAAGTCCTAAAAAAATCTAAAAACAAAGAGAATTTTTACTGCAGAATAATATAATAAACGGTTTATTAGATATTGAATTAAAACGGGAATATTTTTAACATTAAAGCCTATGGGATTCGCCTGAATAAATCTGCCGCATGAAACCACCAAACGGCAGGGCAATAAGACAACTTTTCCCTGCCGTTTGGTGTTCTCTGAATAGACGAAGCATTGCTTCTCTATGAGCATAGGCGACTCTACAGGGGGGCAAGGGGGGGCAATTGCCCCCCTAGGTTATTCCTTGCCCCCCCCATGTGCCCCCCCAGCAAAAATCAACATCCAGCTTCCCACACTTCTTTGGACAGCTGTATCTCCGTCCCTGTGCATCGTATATGGAAGATCTTGGTGTCATTGTAAAGGGCTGATTCTGGCCTTTCCAATGATATCCAACATGACCATATTCAGTGTGAAGTAAAAGTCATAAAACATTAAATAATAACGGCCACTTAAACTTAAACATTTTCACAGGGTTGAAATGGCTCAGCAGTGAAGTGGTTAATGTTCAGACTATACATTACATTGTGTATTACGTTAGTTTTTGCCTTGGTTTAGTCGTATATTAAGGGTTAATGGGTAGGCTTCATCCCTCACAGTATACATTTCATTTTTTCCTTGAGTAATGGCATTGTAGGGGTTAATGGCCCGGTGTCCTGCCATTGGAGCGAACTTGCCATAATGGCGAACTGCATCACTTCCGGTGCACCTACGTCACTAAAAATGATCAAAAACAGTTGTGTACAGCATCCGGAGGTACAACTCTAGAAACGCCCTGTCCCTTTAGAAACGCCCCGTGCCAGCACCTCTCCTCCCCCTATCATACACGCTGGAACACAGACAGAACGAATTAACCATCTCAGCGTCTCCCCCAACAAACCCCCCCCCGCCCGCTCAAGTTAATCAGCCGCCCTGTCTCAGCACTTCTCCCTGCACCGAGCATCACTGACTCCGGGGAGGGATTGCTCTATTCTCCCCAAAGGACCACTGGGTCTCCTGCAATGGAAGGTTCCCCCGGGGAGAATAGCGCAATCCCTCCCCGGAGTCAGTGATGCTCGGTGCGGGGAGAAGTGCTGAGATAGGGCGGCTGATTAACTTGAGCGGGCGGGGGGGGATTTGTTGGGGGAGACGCTGAGATGGTTAATTCGTTCTGTCTGTGTTCCAGCGTGTATGATAGCGGGAGGAGAGGTGCTGGCACGGGGCGTTTCTAAAGGGACGGGGCGTTTCTAGAGTTGTACCTCCGGATCCTGTACACAACTGTTTTTGATCATTTTTAGTGACGTAGGTGCACCGGAAGTGATGCGGTTCGCCATTATGGCAAGTTCGGCATTGTGGCTGAACACCGGCACTCTGCACTAGAAAAAAAAAACAGTTCTATCCTGTACACAACCGCATTAGCGCTGGGTCTCAGCCCGGGTCTTAGAGTTTCCCTAGCGTACGCCAAACGACCTTGTTCATGGACTACTGCAGACAAGGTGATCTGTTAGTAGTTCGTCAGGCACTACGTTTTAGTGACTCGCGCTAAATTTTTCATTTAGCGATGGTGTTTTAGCTCACACCAGGTGATAGGGCAATTAGTTTTATTCAGTGATATGATTTAGTGGTGAAAATTATTAGTGCCCCCCCAGTTTTGACTGCGGTATCTTCTGTGCCCCCCCTAAATATTGTTCCTAGAGTCGCCACTGTCTATGAGGATTCACTGCCCTCGAACAGGCACCGTATGTGCAGGCAATTCGCCAACATTTGGCGAACTGCCTGCTCTCTGAATAGCCGAATGGCCAGGAAAGGTAACCGAACGCTGATTTTCACTGTTCGGTTACCTTTCGGCCCCAATTTGGATCTCTTTGAATAACCCTGATATTTTATGTATCCCACGTTGCCCCTATTTACTTCTGTCAGTCTCCACTTGTCTATTTATACCCGTTATTTGTATTTAACTTTAATTATTATATATTACCTTTTTTTAATATCTTAGTTCATTCGCTTTATTGAGCATTAGGCATGCTTTTGTTTTTTATGTAGGATTCTTAATAATTATCAAGAAGGTTTCTGATACAGCAGCTGGATTGCTTGAGGTGTCGATCGATCACCAGGAATCCAATCTTGAGTCTTGTTCTCAACAATACAAAGATGTTGTAGTTTCAATGTTTACATGTTGTAATTGGTCGGGGCCCCAATCCCTCAGCTGCCCATTTCAGTAAATTAATTAAAAAGAAAACATATGAAGGGGTTATTTAAAGAGCACCGAAATTTCGCAGAACCGCCGAACGCCATTGATAAACCGCTGCACACCCTCGATAAAATGTCGAACGTCGTCGATAAACTGCCGAACGCAGCCGCAAATTGCTGAATGCAGCCGACGATCCGCTGAGCAGAACGCCGCCAAACAGACCTCTGAACACAACTGAAAAAAGTAGACCAGCTGCCGAATAGGTTTAAAAAAACAAACAAACAAAAAAAAAAAAACACAATTTTTAAGAGGCGTTTTAAACAAAAATAATGCATTAAAATGCATGGAAATTATATATATACGGTCCTATGAATGACAATAAAAAGGTCTGTTACAGAATGAAAAAAAAAACCATAAAAAAATTTACGGAATCAAAAATTTTGCCAAAAAAATTCCTGAAAAGCCACTAAGAACTCTAAAAAAATTAATTAATAAAAAAGACTTTTTGCTGCAAATGAAAGGAATAAAATGGTGGATTCAAAAATTATTAAAACAGGGAATTTTTTTACATTGAAACCTATGGGATATGGGATTCGCCTGTTTAAATCTGTCGAACGAAACCACTGAAAATCAGGGCATTTCACTGACATTTCTCTGCTGTTCAGTGTTCGGTGTTCTCTGAATAGATTAACCATTACTTCTCTAAGAGTATTTCAGTGCCACCGAATTGCACCACATTTCGCTGGCAATTTGCCAATATTTGGTGAATTGCCCGTTTTCTGAATAGCCGAATTGCCACGTAATTGCATTGTACGGTGAAATTCAACATTCGGTGGAATTCGGTGACCAATTCGTCTCGCTCTAAATAATCCCTTTTGTCTCCTCTTCTGCTACCAGGGCCGGATTTACCATTAGGCAGAGTAGACATGTGCCTACAGGCGCCTGCCACAAGGGGCGCCTTGCTCTGTGTGTAAAAAAATAAATGATACTTTTTGTTTTACAATTTGCAATAATTTAGACCACTGTATCTCTGGAGCCCTTAGACCTAGAAGGACCTATGAGGTATCATTGGAAAGGTCAGCTTATAGCCTTTCCAGTGATACCAAATATAACCAGGTTAGATTTATGTAAAAATAACATATTTATTAAAATTATTTTTTTCTCATTTTTTTTCTAACATGGCACTATTATTCAGTTTACAATTATAAAGTGAACAGTGATGCTGCACTAACTCACCTCATTTACCACACTGCCAGCAAGTGTGTATCTGGTGAAACAACGCATTGTTTAATTCACAACCTAGACCATGGAGCTGCAGTGAGGAGGGACAGGAGGACTTTGGAAACTGCATCCCTGAATCGTACACCGCACAAGGTTAAGTGAGGTGTCATTGGAAAGGTCAGAGTCTAGTCTTTACTATGATACCAAACAAGACCATGTAATGTGTAAAAATAAAAAAAATGATAAAAGTAAATGCAAAATATTTTTTTTCTGTTCTACAGCAGAGGCAATATATTCTTTTACATATAAACCAAACAATGCAGCTGCGTTCACTGCCCTCCTCCTTTAACCATTTTACCCCACTGACTCCCTCACTCCCTGCCCCCTCTTCTACTATGTCTTCCTTTTCTACAGTCTCGGAGGAGGATGTAACAGAACTTCTCATGTCCTCCTACCTGACCACCTGTCCACTTGATCCCATCCCCTCACACCTTAACGCCTGTCCTACCAGTTACTGTCCCTGCTTTGACTCATATTTTTAACCTCTCCCTCTCCTCTGGAATCTTCTCCTCTATTCAAACGTGCTTTGATCACCCCATTCCAAAAAAGCCATCTCTTGATCCTACCTCCATCCCTCTACTGTCCCATCTCTCTGCTCCCCTTTGCCTCCAAAATAGTAGAACGCCTGGTCTATAACCAGCTCACCAGTTTTTTTGCTGCTAACTCTCTACTTGATCTGCACCAGTCTGACTTTCACGCCCAGCGTCCACTGAGACGGCTCTGACCAAGGTGACTAATGATTTAGTTGCTGCTGAAACGGAAGGTCACTTCTCCCTCCTTATTCTTCTTGATTTTTCCGCTGCATTCGACACTGGTGATCACCCTCTCCTGCTCCTCCGCTGCGTCAACTTGGCCTCAGTGACGTCACTCTCTCCTGGTCCTCTTCCTGTCTCTCTTTTCGCTCCTTCAGTGTCTCCTTCGCTGGTGTCTCTTCACCACCAGTTCCTCTTTCAGTTGGGGTACCTCAAGGCTCAGTTCTGGGTCCCCTACTCTTCTCGATCTATACCGCCTCTTTGGACAACCTCATCTCTTCCTATGGATTCCAATATCATCTCTATGCTGACGACACCCAAATCTACCTTTCCTCTCGATCTCTCTCCTACGGTGTTGGACCATGTTACAGCCTGCCTATCTTCGACTGGATGACTTCCCGTTTCCTAAAGCTCAACCTCTCTAAAACTGAACTTTTCATCTTCCCTCCCTCTAAAACCTCCATTCCTGCGCCAATTTCTCTTCAGGTGTATGGTGCCACCATTACTTCTACCTCTCAAGCTCCATTGCCTCAGGGTCCTCTTGGACTCCAATCTATCCTTTACTCCTCACATTCAGTCTCTAACCAAATCCTGCTACTTCCACCTAAAAAACATTGCACGCATCCGTCCCTTTCCTAATCCAGACTCTGCTAAAATGCTCATCCAAGCTCTTATCACCCGCCTTGACTACTGTGACCTCCTTCATTCTGGCCTTAAGAGATCCCAGATTCTCCCTCTGCAGTCTGTAATGAACGCCTGTGCCCGACTCATACACCTCACCTCCTGCACATCTCACACCTCGCCTTTGTCAATCTCTACACTGGCTCCCTGTTTCCTTTAGAATCCAATTCAAATTACTGGTGCGTCACATACAAAGCTCTCTATAACCGCGCTCCTGCCTACATCTCCTCCCTTATTAGCAGGTACATCCCACCCCCACCACTTCGTTCGGCCAATGATCTGATGCTATCAGTTCCTCGTACCCGCACCCCCCACCTTCAGGACTTCACTCGAGCTGCACCCTTTCTATGAAACTGCCTCCCTGCAACATCAGACTCGCCCGTCTCTCCAGTCCTTCAAGAAGTCTCTGAAAACGCAATACTATAGAGAAGCCTATCAGCTCACTCCATGATCCCCACTGTCATTTCCTGCTCCTCTTCCCATTCAGTCCTCATGCAACCCGTTACTTCAAATACCCTGTTCATCCTCCCCTAATGTGTCACCCCTCTCCTCTTAGATTGTAAGCTCTTGAGCAGGGTCCCCCCTCCTTCTGTTCCGTGTGTGTAACAAATATGTATATTTGTTATTCTATTTCTCCCATTGTACAGCGCTAAGCAATTTGTTGGCGCTTTATAAATACTTGTAACTGTAACTAAATCAACTAAGGCAACAGACTCTGCCCCTTCTTCTGATTTGAGCGCGGAGAAAAAAACTGTTTCAGTTTTTTAAAATGTATTTTTTTAGGTTTTTTGCCTCAAAACAAAAATTTAAATAGTCATTTTGGCATGTTTCTTTTTTTTGTTTGGGGGGTAGGGGCGCTCCGCATTTCTGTGCCTACAGGCTCCTGAGGTGCAAATCCGGCCCTGTCTGCTACCCTTATTTTACAGGAAGTGGGCTGAATCCCTGGTGGTCCAGCAAGGCGATAAAACGTGGGAAAGCATTTGGCCTGCGCCTCTGCCTGTGCATCCCATTCTAATCACTCACTCAGTGATGGTCAGAGTGCTCTGAGCAGCCCCAGATGCTGCGGCCCACCGGGAAATGTATTGGTATCTTGGTGGGCCAGTTCACGGTAGCAATGGGGGGGGCCCTTAGATCTGTAGCACTTAGATAAGCTGCACAGGATGTGGTAAGAGCATGGCCCCTGGGCTGTCAACCCCAAATGGTGGCTCTGATATTAATGCAACAATGTTCTAATTTAACGAATCTGAATTCAGAGATAAAATGTAACCGAAATAGAAGGAAACCCAAGTGTGCGGAATTGTAGACAACAACATCCTAATCTGGAGCCTTGGGCCGGGGCCCGCAGTCCCTTCGCTTGCTGGTTCTTTGGGATGTAGGTCTACTTAAACTTCCACATGAGAGTTATTAAGCTTGTGTAATTCCACCCTCTCTAAAATTCTAATTAAATGTAATTCTATCGTTGCTTCCGATCTTAGGCTGGCTGGATCTCATTGTTAATAACAGTTTATGAATATATAATGTAATCAGGGTTGATTGCATTCACTTGATGTGTAAGATCAGACTTTCGGTGGATGCCGCTATTGAAACTTGAACTGATATGATGAGCTAAATGGATTTTGGACCTCAGGAATATAAACTATGGATTTGCTTCCCCTGCCTTGTTTAAAATAATATCATGTTAATGAGCCAGTAGCATATATAAAAAGTACATGTTGATGGTATCATGATGTTGAATGGTGTAACGTAGGGGTTTCTGTCCACGTGCAGAATGCTCCCCTTGAAGTCAGTATTCCGCAGAAGTATTGCTTCTGGTCCATAACACAGGCAATAACGTACAGAAGATCCTTGCTCTTTCAACCCAAAATGGAGAATGACTGTTTATTGCACAGAGATACGCAGGCAAGAACAACTCCCTTCATGCATACACCCAAACAGATAACATCACAAATCAAATAACAGCACAGGACCTTCAAACAATGGGATTTCCTAGGAGCAGGGCCGGCGCGCCCGCTAGGCGAGCTAGGCGGCCGCCTAGAGCGCAGCGCCACCTAGGGGCGCAGCCGGCCCCGAGCCAGGTGCCAGCAAGGTCAGCCCTTGCACTATCCGCCGCCGGTGCTGTTCTGTGCCCGGCGCCTGCAATACCCTGGCCATCCGATGCTCCCTATGACCTAATCAAAGGGAGCCGGCCGGCCAGGGTCACATGTCACGCCACATGACGTGTGCCATCCAATCCCTATGCCCTGGAGGTAGCCTGACCAGGAGGAGGGGGGGCGGTTCCTCTCACTGGCTGCACGCTCGGACAAGCAAAGTACACTGTACACATCCCCATGCCAGGTCCCCCTCCCCTGGAAAACACCCCTGACCACCATCACCCATTCCCCACTGGCTGACACACCCACCCTCCCTACACCCCTCTGTAATATACCCCACCATCACTCCCCCCCAGAAAAATGCCCCACCATCACTCTCCCTCCACCCCAGAAAAATACCCCATCACTCTCCCTCCCCCAGAAAAAATACCCCACCACTCTCCCTCCCCCAGAAAAAAATACCCCACCACTCTCCCTCCCCCAGAAAAATACCCCACCACTCTCCCTCCCACCCCAGAAAAATACCCCACCACTCTCCCTCCCACCCCAGAAAAATACCCCACCACTCTCCCTCCCCCCAGAAAAATACCCCACCACTCTCCCTCCCCCCAGAAAAAATACCCCACCACTCTCCCTCCCCCCAGAAAAATACCCCACCACTCTCCCTCCCCCCAGAAAAAAATACCCCACCACTCTCCCTCCCCCCAGAAAAAAATACCCCACCACTCTCCCTCCCCCCAGAAAATACCCCACCACTCTCCCTCCCCCCAGAAAAATACCCCATCACTCTCCCTCCCCCCAGAAAAATACCCCACCACTCTCCCTCCCACCCCAGAAAAATAACCCCATCACTCTCCCTCCCCCCAGAAAAAAATACCCCACCACTCTCCCTCCCCCCAGAAAAATACCCCACCACTCTCCCTCCCCCAGAAAAATACCCCACCACTCTCCCTCCCACCCCAGAAAAATACCCCATCACTCTCCCTCCCCCCAGAAAAATACCCCAACATCACTCTCCCTCCCCCCTAAAAAATACCCCATCACTCTCCCTCCCCCCAGAAAAAATACCCCACCACTCTCCCTCCCCCCAGAAAAATACCCCACCACTCTCCCTCCCCCCAGAAAAATACCCCACCACTCTCCCTCCCACCCCAGAAAATACCCCATCACTCTCCCTCCCCCAGAAAAATACCCCAACATCACTCTCCCTCCCCCCTAAAAAATACCCCATCACTCTCCCTCCCCCAGAAAACAATACCCCACCACTCTCCCTCCCCCCAGAAAATACCCCACAAAAATGTCCCACCATCACTCTCCCTCCCCCCAAAAAATACCCCACCATCAGTCTCCCCACCCCAGAAAAATACCCCACCATCACTCTCCCCCCAGAATAAAATACCCCACCACTCTCCTCCAAGAAAAATGCCCCACCATCACTCTCCCTCCCCCCCCAGGAAAATACCCCACCATCACTCTCCCTCCCCCCAGAAAAATACCCCACCAGCACTCTCCCTCCCACCCCAGAAAAATAGCCCACCATCACTCTCCCTCCCACCCCAGAAAAATACTCCACCGTCACTCTCCCTCCCTTATCCTTCCCCCAAAATGAGTGGCCCTATTAACCCCTTCCACCAAACGTAAGGGCCCCAAAATCTCTCCCCAAGCCTCAAACCATGAGGACACTATGCACTGGAGGCAGACGTCACGCGGCGCACCCTGCAGCCAAAATCAGAGGGGGCCAAATCAGCAGGGCCACAGTAATGTATGGTGAGTATGTATCACAGAGCTCCACAGTAATGTGCAGTGGTTTTTTTTCGGGAGGGAGGGGGCGCAAGTAGCTGGTCTTGCCTAGGGCGCAAAATAGTCTAGCACCGGCCCTGCCTAGGAGGGCGACTTTAACAAAGGGAAGAGCAGGAAAACAATATAAAAGATCAGGCTCGCACCTCCCAAATACATTTCTAGGCCCATGTACTTCAAGTCCAAAGTGACGCATGTCACAAATGGTATTGATTTAATCAGAAGCTGTCTAGCAGGCCAAGAATGGACATTGGTGAAACTTGGAAAAAGTCTGATAGGCCACAATGGTTAGGGGCTACAAACATCAGTAGTGCAAGTCCCCCCCCCCCAGAATGTTCACTCAGGTTTGTTGGGAGATCAACTGGACAGCCTGACGGGTCGAGTCCACTCTTATTGAAATACGTGAGTATGTCATTGTGTCCCATATGGAGATGTTGGAGGTGCAGACCAAAAGTGTGATCCATGGATCCAGCCTGGACCCTGGTGCTTTGCCATGCCTTGCCTGGTTAAAAACTAAATCCCAAACAGTAACATCAGGACACACAAAACAACTAGTCAAAGAGCCACATCAGGTTGCACACAGCTAGGACCCGGTCACCAAGGGTCCCAGAGAAGTTAAACATGAAAGGAGGATGCTGGTGACACCGAGAAGATCGTCGTCACAAGCCATTTTTATTTGGAATCAAAATAGTGACGTTACAGACAAAACACTGAACTTTTATTGAGCATATAGTTAGTACATGCGAGAATTAATATGCTGCACCAGCCAAGGTTAATACAGCCCAGGGTAACCAGCCTTGACGTCCACAACAGGAGAGGAGAAAGAGCTGGTCATACGAGACTTAGCATCAACAGGAGGTCTATTATTATTCATTAGAGGAGCAGCAATGTTTCGGTCCTACTCTTAGGACCGTTATCAACTCCCTTGAGAAGGTGGCTGGGTTTTAAGGATTCAGCATGATAATTGTAATAAATATCATATATTTCTGGTGATTTATTGAGGAAACAGATGATTGAAACCTATTAAAAGCTTCTCAATGTGTGGTTCCAAGTGGAACACCGTTCCCCCCCTAAAAAAGTGGTGGAGGAACTGCAGTTCCAAGTGGTCCTACTTGACATAACCCCTGGGCAGGCGTGGACTGACCATTAGGGCAATAGGGCACTGCCTGATGGCCTTGGCCTAGAAAGGTCCCCCATGAGGGCTCCCTTCAATGCTTGACCAGGCCTGCCCCCACAGTGGGGTCACTGATCATAAAAATCATGCAGAAATAGTAGCACCATCCAGCTTTAAAGTTGGACGTTGTGAAAGTACATATAGACCCTTTTTGCAAGTGGACAGCCACTATGAGGGGTACATGATTATCCAGGGGCCCCAAAAGTTGTCAGTCTGTCCCTGCCCCCGGGTTGTAGACTTACAACAGCTGGAAGGTCACAGTCTGTAAGATAATACAGGTCAAAGAATAAGATAGATCTGTGGGGTTAAACTTTCGGTTCTCTTTCCTTCGGCGACCTCAATTCGCCGACCCTGCGGTGAATTCAGCATTCACCGTAGGGTCAAAGTACGCTGAAGGAATCCGCCGATGAACCACCGAACGCAGCCAACAATCCGCTGAACAGTCTGCCAAATGCATCCTGAAACTGCCGAATGCAGCCGACGACCCGCTGAAGAAATCCGATCAGTCGCCGAACAGGGATAAAAAAAAGGCAATTTTTAGAAAGGGGTTTAAAATAAAAATAATATAGGAGGTCCTATGGATAACAATAAAATGATCTGTTACAGAATAAAAAAAAAATCAGAATCCAAAATTTGAAACCTATGGGCTCCACCTGTTGAACGAAAGCAACAATAATCTGGGCATGTCGGTGCAGTTCGGCGTTCTCTGAATAGATTAACTATTACTTCTCCATGGGGACTTTCACTGCCGCTGAAGTGCACCGTATTTTGCTGGCAATTCACCAATATTTGGGGAACTGCTAGCTTTCTGAATACCTGAATTGCCACGAAATTGCACCATACAAGGAAATTCACCGTTCGGTGCAATTCGGTGGCAAATTCGGCTCTCTTTGAATAACCCCTTGTGCTATTAGGGATGGGCTGCCAGTTCGAATCGGTTCGAAGTTCGATTCGAACATCGGCTGTTTGAAAATTTGTGAACTTCGAACTTTCCGGGACGTTCGCGGAAAGTTAAAAAAAAAAAGTAATTTTTTTTAAAAAAATGCTTAAAAGATCCTAAAAAATCTAAAGATAGACTAAGAATACACAGACTATAATAATAAACGGTTTATTAGATATTGAATTAAAATGGGAATATTTCCCACTCATTGTTGGTCAAACATTTCCCACTCATTGTTGGTCAAACATTTCCCACTCATTGTTGGTCAAACATTTCACACTCCTTGTTGGTCAAACATTTCCCACTCGTTGGCGATAAAACATTTCCCATGGCTTCAATTCGCGTTTAAACATGAGCAAAAGCGGTAAAAATTAGCTCAGCGCACAGCGGTGAAATGGCTCAGCACTCAGCGGTGAAAGGGTTAAAAATGGTTTTTTACTTTTTTTTCATTGTTTCCTGTCCCCTCAGGGCAGTACCTGGACCCCCATACACCTTTTATGGCCAATATCTTGCATATATGCCCTCTTGGAGGGGGCTTTAATTTTCGAACGTTCGAGCCCCATTGACTTGCATGGTGTTCGCATGGTGTTCGAGTTCACGGTCGAACTTTTTCGGATGTTCGCGTTCGAATGCAAACCGAACACGGGGGTGTTCGGCCCATCACTAGTGTCTATGTATGACTCTATTATAGTGTCATAGTTACATAGTTATAGGCTGAGTAAAGCCGTGCGTCCATCGGGTTCAGTCTTTCACACGCAATTACTGCTGTTGATCCAAAAGAAGGTAAAAAATCTCAGTGTGAAGCGCTCACCTTTCTTGGCCATTCGGCTATCCAGAGAGCAGGAAATACACCAAATCCTGGCGAATTGCCTGCACATACGGTGCCTGTTCGGTGCCTGTTCGAGGGCAGTGAATCCCCATAGAGAAGCAAAGCTTCGGCTATTCAGAGAACACAAACCAGCAGTGAAAGGTTCCCGAAATGCCCTGTCATTCGGTGGTTTAATTCGGCAGGTTTATTCAGGCGAATCCCATAGGCTTCAATGTTAAAAATATTCCCGTTTTAATTCAATATCTAATAAACCGTTCATTATAAAATTCTGCAGTAAAGAGTCTCTTTATTTATCGATTTTTTAGGATATTTTAAGCATTTTACTGGATTTTTTTTTTTTTTAAACAGTCCGATTTTTTATTTTTTAATCGTTTTTTCTGTAACAGCCCATTTTATTATCTTTCATTGGATTTTATATGTAAATTTCAGACATTTTCGCTCAGTAGTTTCAGTGCAAACAGCGTTTCACTTTTCAAACATTCAAGCAAACTGTTTTGCTAATTTATTCACTTCACTCTTCCGCGGTGTCGGCTTTTTCTCGGCTTTTTCCGGCGGCTTCGCTGCGTGTGATCGGCTCCTGCTCGGGTTTTTCCGGCGTCTTCAACGGGTTAATCCAGATGTTTTTACGGGTTTTCGGCAGCTTTTCCCTGCACTTCGACAGCCCTGTGGTGCTTGCTGAATACACCGCAGGGTCGCCGAAATGGGATCGCCGATTTGCACCGAATTGAAGAGAACGAAAAGTCACCGAACGTGCGGTGACTTTTCGAATTTCTTTGAATAACCCTGTATCACTCACGACGATGGGATCCCACAAACAAGATTACAACTACCACGCCGTAAATCTGGTAGAAAATACACGCCGAGTCAGAAAATCAATTAGTGCTCGATGCCAGGAACAAATTTTAATTATTTAATGACAATGTTACCTTTATAATCTCGTCTAATGTGCTGAGCAATCTGAATGCAAAATTATATATTGGCAAATAACATGTCTTCTTTTCCATTCCACTCTCTGCTAGGGATTCTGGCAGGAACAAAGCACTGCAGTGTGGGATATGTTCTCTTCTCTCTTGAAAAAAACCCCTGTGCGCATTTTAACCCCTTCACTACCAAGTGATTTAAAAAAAAAAAAAAAAAATGTTGTCGGGAACCAGCGTCTTTTTAAAAAAAATATATATTTTTAATTAATGGTACAGTAAGACATATTTGGGCATATTCCCAGTAAATTTATCACTGTACTAACATGTTTGGCCAGTAGATGGTGCCATCTACTGCCAAATTGAGTTACAGCCATTGCAGGGAACCACGGGCTGCAACTGTATCGGCTGCCGAACGTCCGATGTCAGGACATTCTTCAGCTGATTTTGCACACAGGATTATTCAGAGAAAGGTGAAACTCTGGAGAACTTTTTGAGAAGTGAAAATTCTAGCAGGGTTATTCAGAGAGTGGTGAAAAGCAGGAGAATGGCTGGAGAAGTGAAAATTCTAGGTCAAAATAGCCAAACCAGAAAAATTCACCCATTTATCTCAGACTTTACAAATTAGCTATTTTGACCTACAGGGTTATTCCGAGAGAGGTGAAAACCAGGAGAATAACTGGAGAAGTAAAAATTCTAGGTCAAAATAGCCGATTTGGAAAATGAGATAAATGGGAGATAAATGGGAGAATTTTTCTGGTTCGGCTATTTTGACCTCGAATTTTCACTTCTCCAAAAGTTCTCCTGGTTTTCACCGCTCTGAATAAACCTGCTAGCCACTTCTCCAAAGGTTCTCCAGAGTTTCACCTTTCTCTGAATAACCCTGTCAGTTTTAGCTCTTTGGACATTATGCTAGTAGGGCTAAAACTTTGGGGGCACCTTCTGCAGCCCAAAAGCAAACAAACTTTGTTTGCAGCATTACAAATTAATTTGCTGTTGAGCTGAAGATCGAGATATCTCGATATCGGGCACTGGATGGTGCCTTTGAAGCCTGAGATATCTTGATTTCGAAAGTGAAGAGGTTAAGTACAAATCACTAGCCACTAGCGCAGTAGTTCTTAACCCTGGTCCTCAGGTCCCCCTAACAGGCCAGGTTTGCAGATATGTGAAGCACAGCACAGGAGATATGATTTGCTGCTCAGTGATTGCAGGATTCAGTCTGCATTTCCCCAACGTGATCTGCAAAACCTGACCTGTCAGGGGAACTTGAGGACCAGGGTCGGGAACCACTAGAGGAACGAACCAAGTTAACGTCAATCTGTAAATTTGGCTCTATGCTTTCCTGGACACATATCGCTATTTCCTGCAGAGGAGAGCAAAGGGAAAAGTGCTGCCCTGCAATGTGTATTATTCATATGCTGTAGGAAGGAAATCAAGGCAGGTCACCTGGGATTCCTTTCTTATTTCTTACCTGCAGTGTATGGATTCTACATGCTGCAGGGTGGCATTTTACGTGCACACTGCCCATCAGCATGTATAAACTATATTTGTCCATGAAAACACGGCTGTCCTGGCATTGCTTGTGTATAGCGTTACGTTGCCGTAGCCTGGGATAACGGTTATGATGTTTCAGTGTCCGCATTACTGTGATATTTATGTTATCCACAAGGGGGCGCTGGCTGCATTATCACCTCCTGTGTTTGAGAAAACCTTCATCAGGCATAAAGCTTGCATAAAGTTTTAGAACAATCATATTACAGAGTGTGCTCAAGTGGGCGATCTCTCCACTGTGTGGCGTCCTGGTTAGGGTTACCAGATCGGCCATGTTTTCCTGGACACATATTACTATTTCATGTAGAGAGGTGCACAGGGAAAACGCTGCCCTGCAGCATGTAAAATTCATATGCTGCAGGAAGGAAATCAAGGCAGGTCAATTGGGATTCCATACCTGCAGCTTATGGATTCTACATGTTACAGGGTGGCATTTTTCATGCACTGCCAATCAGTGGGAATAAATTTTATGTGTCCAGGAAAACATGACCGATAAGGCAACCCTGGTACCAAGCCATGACCAGTTGGCTAGAGTGTCCTTTTAGGCTAGGGTCAGACAAACGCATTTTTCACGTCTAACGTCAAAAAGTGCGTCGATGCGTCTGAATGCATTTTTTCACGGAAGACGCGACAGCGGTCATACGATGCGCAATGTCGGCCGTATTTTTTGACGGAGCCAAAAAAAACAAATGGACGTGATGTTGGCCGGACATGTGCAGCGTCTGACGTCTCCTAATCACGCACACACGCCGCAGCGCACTCTGTGCGTCAGTACTAGCGGTTCCACGTTCTCAAAAAAATGCGTTCGTTTGCCGCTTGCGTAGCGTGGCCGAACTTTTGTGCGGCCATACTTCGTATATTGTCCGTCATTGGCCGTCATTTGCTGCTACTATGGCCGTAATAAAGTGCGGCTCAACGCACGTTCGCACTGCGTTCGTCTGACCCCAGCCTAAAGTACACAAACATCAACAGTTGTGCAGCGTTTACAGTACATTTTCAAGATGTAGTTGAAAACTCTCATAGGATCTTTTTTCACCCAAAGCTATACATGGAATCATGGTGCACAGCCCACGAACCCTTACAAAGGCTAGGGTCAGACGAACGCATTTTTCACGTTGTCCGTGAAAAAGTGTGTTCGAACGAATGGACGTATTTTTTCACGGAATACGCGATAGCGGTCATACGATGCGCATCTTCGTCCGTGATTTTGTACGGATCATCAATAAAACCCTTTTGCGTCTGGACGTTATGTTGGCCGGACGTGTGCAGCGTCTGACGTCTCCTAATCACACACACACGCCGCTAGCGGACGCAGCGCACTCTGTACGTCAGTAGTAGCGGTTTGACATTCTCGAAAAAATGCGTTCGTTTGCCACTTGCATTGCACGGACGAACTTTCGTGCGGCCGTTCGTCGTATGTTCCCCGGCATTGGACGTCATTTGCTGCTAGCACGGCCGTGATTTCGTGCGGCTAAGGCTAGGGTCAGACTAACGCATTTTTCACGTTGTCCGTGAAAAAGTACGTTCGAACGAATGGACGTATTTTTTCACGGAATACGCAATAGCGGTCATACGATGCGCAGTTTCATCCGTGATTTTGTACGGATCGTCAATAAAACACTTCTTGCATCTGGACGTTATGTTGGCCGGACATTAGCAGCGTCTGACGTCTCCTAATCACACACACACGCCGCTAGCGGACGCAGCGCACTCTGTACGTCAGTACTAGTGGTTTCACGTTCTCGAAAAAATGCGTTTGTTTGCCGCATGCGTTGCGCGGCCGCACTTTTGTGCGACCGTACTTCGTATATTGGCCGTCATTGCCCGGCATCTGCTGCTAGCGCGGCCGTGATTATGTGCGGCTGCACGCGCGTTCGCACTGCCTCAGTCTGACCCTAGCCTAAACGCACGTTAAAACTGCTTTCGTCTGACCTTAGCCTAAGTGACATTACTTGCTCTAGGACACTGGTTCCCAACCCCGGTTTTCTAGTCCCCCCCACAGGCCAGATTTTAAAGTTTACCTTGATAATAAGGTATGAATTGCTAATAAATGCAAACTGCAAATTCATGGGTTGAGAAAGTAAAAAAAAAATTTTTTTATCAATATAAGTCATTGTTTATATTTTTATAACTTTTAAAACCGGTACAATAAGCTTTTTATTTACTTACTTAACAGGCCAGGTTTTACTTTTAAGGATCACCTTGGGGAAATGCAGACTGAATCCTGCAATCACTGAGCAACCAATCAGATCACCTATACGGTGCTTCACATATCCTGCAAACCTGGCCTGTTCGGGGGACCTGAGGACCAGGGTTGGAACCATGGCTCTATGAGAAAGAATCTGGTTGCAATTTCTTTTTCATGAATGAAACTGTTCTTTGCTGCCAAAATCTGCCCTAGACATAGGAAACCTAGGGTTAGTTAGGTTGGGGTCCATAGGGGTCCTGAATGAGTCTGGACTGGGGTGGACACAGACAGAGCAAAGCTATGGAGAAGGCAATGCTTCGAGATCCTGAAACAAAAATGAATAATACAAAGGGTGATGGAGGAACCAAAATGAAGGACAGACCAGTTTGCCTTGGCTTCCATAAGGTAACACAGTAAGGGTGGGCAAACAGTGTTTTTCTGGCTGGCCAAAATGTTTGTCTGTGATGTGGCTGCATCCTCCTGAGGTAGGAAACATGGCTTCCCTTACATACTCGGGGCAGAATTAGAGGTAGGAGGAGAACTCGCTGGTGCTGAGAGCCACCAAAGTCACCTCCTAAGGCCAGGATCAGACAAGTTCACTAGGTGCGCCTGTACTGACGTGCCTACCTGTGTCCGTCGCAGCGTTGTGATGCTTCGACAGAGCCAGTCACACGCTGTAGCGCGTGCACGACTTGCGTGTGCTACAAGTGTACAAGCCAAAAGCCTCCCTGTCGAAATGCTAGACGCGAATTGGACGGGGCTGCAAAGCGCTATCCTCCATGGAGGATCAATCCTTGCAGTGCTGAGTGCACTAACTGTGCTCATCGAGACGGCCAGACGGTTGTCGGGTGGAAGGAACGTCCACTCTCACGGGTGTTCCTTCTGCTCTTAAACACCTTCGTCTGACTCCGGCCTTAACCATCATTACTCAACAGGAAAGTTGGGGGCACATTCTCTATCCATTCAGTCACCCATACTCTAGTTGCACTCAGCCAATCGCATATACTCTCCCTTCACATTTAGTCAACCACACACTCACTTCCATCTCACTCAACCGCAGAATCACTCATCCCACTCGGCTACATATATTCCCATCCCACTCAGCCATATATAAACCCATCCAGATCAGCCACACACTCCCACGCCGTGCAGACAACCCCGAACACACTCCAATTCGACCCACACGCACCCACATACAGTCTCCTCGCATACAATTGTCATCACACAGACACTTGATGCAGTTTTGGTGGTTTGCACCTTTGCCAGAAAACTCCCAAATTCTTGAATTTGCCACCCTACACTATTAACGTACACCTATAGGCATGAAAAAGTTTGTCTAAATGTAACGTTACCACATCATATGGGATCATTGGGCTACCACATTATATGGGATCGTTGGGCCACCACATCATATGGGATCGTTGGGCTACCACATCATATGGGATCGTTGGGCCACCACATCATATGGGATTGTTGGGCCACCACATCATATGGGATCGTTGGGCTACCACATCATATGGGATCGTTGGGCTACCACATCATATGGGATCGTTGGGCCACCACATCATATGGGATCGTTGGGCTACCACATCATATGGGATCGTTGGGCCACCACATCATATGGGATCGTTGGGCCACCACATCATATGGGATCGTTGGGCTACCACATCATATGGGATCGTTGGGCCACCACATCATATGGGATCGTTGGGCTACCACATCATATGGGATCGTTGGGCCACCACATCATATGGGATCGTTGGGCCACCACATCATATGGGATCGTTGGGCCACCACATCATATGGGATCGTTGGGCCACACATCATATGGGATCGTTGGGCTACCACATCATATGGGATCGTTGGGCCACCACATCATATGGGATCGTTGGGCCACCACATCATATGGGATCGTTGGGCTACCACATCATATGGGATCGTTGGGCCACCACATCATATGGGATCGTTGGGCTACCACATCATATGGGATCGTTGGGCCACCACATCATATGGGATCGTTGGGCCACCACATCATATGGGATCGTTGGGCCACCACATCATATGGGATCGTTGGGCCACCACATCATATGGGATCGTTGACATTGTTCATCCCTTGCACAAGGACAGGAAACAGAACAAAGAAGAACCCTGTTAGAAAATCGATTCCTAAATAAATATATTCTTCCTCCTATGTGATGTTTCTTTGTAGAGCTTCGTTTAATAATTTTAAAAAGAGAAATGTTATTGAAACTTGCTTATATTTATTCAATCTTCTTAAAAGCAGATACAAGCAGGTCTGACATCCATTACTTAATGAGGTTTGAGGATTTTGAAAGCTTTCCTTGTCAGGATGCTTTGTTTTCTGCTGACGAATCGTCCAGCGTCCCAAGTTCAGGACAGTATATCATCCGTTTCATACCTGAGACTTGCATTTTGTTGCAACTAGAAGAATAGCAAGTTCCTTTTCTAACATTTCATGATTTTCTATAAAAATTAAAGACATTTTATTTCTGGTTTTGATCTCCATCAGGGTTATTCAAAGAGATCCGAATGGCTGCCGAAAGGGTCCGAACGCTGAAATTCAGCGTTCGGTTACCTTTCTTGACAATTCGACTATTCAGAGAGCAGGCAATTCGCCAAAATCCTGGCAAATTGCCTGCACATACGGTGCCTGTTCGTTGCCTGTTCGAGGGCAGTGAAATCCCCATAGAGAAGCAATGATTCGGCTATTCAGAGAACAAAAACCAGCAGTGAAAAGTTGCCGAATTGCCCTGCCATTCGGTGGCTTCATGCGGCAGATTTATTCAGGCGAATCCCATACAGGGTTATCCAAAGAGATTCGAAAAGTCACTGCACATTCAGTGACTTTTCGTTCTCTTCAGTTCGGTTCCTTTTGCAGATCCCATTTCGGTGACCCTGCGGTGTATTCAGCAAACACCACAGGGTCCCCGAATTGCAGGGAAAAGCTACCACAAACCCGCCGAAAACGAACCGCAAAACCTGCCAAATGCACGACGAAAACCCGCAAAAACATCTGGATTAACCCGTCGAAGCCGCCGGAAAAAGCCGAGAAAATGCCGACACCGCAGACAGAGGGAGGTGAATAAATTAGCAAAACAGTTTGTATGAAAGTGAAAGTGAAAAGCTGTTTGCAAAGAAACTACTGAGCGAAAATGTCTGAAATTTACATATAAGATCCAGGGAATGATAATAAAGAGGGCGGTTACAGAAAAAAGAAGAAAACTTAAAAAAAAATAAAAAACATCGGACTTTTAAAAAATAAAAAAAAATAAAGAAAAATGCTTAAAATATCCTAAAAAATCTATAACTAAAGAGACTCTTTACTGCAGAATTTTATAATCAACGGTTTATTAGATATTGAATTAAAACCGGAATATTTTTAACATTGAAGCCTATGGGATTCGCCTGAATAAACCTGCTGAATTAAACCACCGAATGGCAGGGCATTAGGGGAACCTTTCACTGCTGGTTTGTGTTCTCTGAATAGCCGAGCAGTGCATTTTCATGGGGATTCACTGCCCTCGAACAGGCACCGTATGTGCAGGCAATTCGCCAGCCTTTGGCGAATTGCCTGCTCTCTGGATAGCCGAATGGCCAGGAAAGGTAACCGAACGCTGATTTTCAGCGTTCGGTTACCTTTCTCAAGCAATTCGGATCTCTTTGGATAACCCTGATAGGCTTCAATGTTAAAAATATTCCCGTTTTAATTCAATATCTAATAAACTGTTTATTATAAAATTCTGCAGTAAAGAGTCTCGTCATTTATAGATTTTTTAGGATCTTTTAAGCATTTTTCAGGATTTTCTTTCCAAAAACCTTTTTCCTTTTTTTTTTAAAATTTTGTTTTAAACGTTTGATCTTGTTTCTGTAACAGCCCTTTTTATTATCATTGATTGGATTTTATATGTAAATTTCAGACATTTTCATTCAGTAGTTTCTTTGCAAACAGCGTTTCACTTTTCAAACATTCAAGCGTACTGTTTGTTTTTTTCTCACTCCATTCGTCTGCGGTGTCGGCTTTTTCCGACGGCTGCTCTGTGCTCTGATCGGCTCCTGCTCGGGTTTTTCCGGCATGTTCGGCGGGGTTAATCCAGATGTTTTTACGGGTTTTCGGTGTGCCTTCGCCGGATTTTGCGGTGAGTTTTCGGCGGGTTTGTGGCGAATTTTCCCTGCAATTTGGGAACCCTGTGGTGCGTGCTGAATACACCGCAGGGTCGCCGAAATGGGATCGCCGACGCCAATCGAACCGATTTGAAGAGAATGAAGAGTCACCGAACGTGTGGTGACTTTTCGATTCTCTTTGAATAACCCTGCATATCATTTAGAAAACGAATGTCCCTTTTAAGGCTGGGGTCAGACCAGCGCACTTTTAAGGTGCGTTCTGGCGCACATAATTACGGCCGCACTAGCAGCAGATGACGGGCAATGACGGACAATATACGATGTACGGCCGCACAAAAGTCCGGCCGTGCAACGCAAGTGGAATTTGAACGCATTTTTTTGAGAACGCTGAACCGCTAGTACTGACGTACTGAGTGCGCAGCTGCAGCATAGCGGCGTGTTTGCGTGATTAGGAGATGTCAGACGCTGCTAATGTCAAGCCAACATAACGTCCAGACGCAAAAAGAGTTTTATTGATGATCCGTACAAAATCACGCCCGAAAATGCGCGTCGTCTGACCGTTTTTGCGCATTCCATGAAAAAATACGTCAATGCGTTCGGACGCACTTTTTCACGTTCGCGGGGAAAAATGCTTTCGTCTGACCCTAGCCTTATTTAAATTACAGAAAAGAAGTAAAGTCACAACATAGAGGAAACAAAAATCTATACAACATTATTATATTTAGAATCTATTGATGTTATTTCATGTCATTTGTTTTCTGTCCACATGAGATCGAGGTTGGCTAAGTCTGACACCCAGATGTCTTTTGTGCTACGACGTGCCCCATGATGCTCAATCAGACTTGAAGAAGCCATCGCTCTGCTCCAGTGCGATGGAGAACTAGGTAAGGCAAACTGAAAATTAAATGATGGGGGAACGATTTAATTACATATCTACATATCAGTTGGCTGGGTTTTGGAGAAATGCTATAGACAATGATCAGCAACAGCATTAAACCCACTAACCGGTGACGTGAATAACATTGATTATATGGTTACAATGGCGCCTTTCACAGGATGGGATATAATAACCCCCTTAACGCCACGGGGCGTGCTACGCCATCTGCATTGTGGGTGGGCCTTTAAGACTAGGGATGTATAGGTACACCCCGCTGACTTCAATGGGCCGTCTCGGCTCCTCCCCGCAGCCGGAGCACGCCGAGCGTCATTGGCTGCAGAGAGACGGCCTGAAGTGCATTGGCTGCATGGGCGGGCCAAATTAAAGGCCCCAGGTGGTGAGGCGTACCAGAGTTAACCCCCGCCTGATGGGCGACTGAAAGGATTAAGCATTAAGTGAACAGGCAGTTCTTGTTGGAAGCAGGAAAAATGGGCGAAAAAATTCAAGTGACTTTGACAAGGGCCAAATGGTGATTACTGGAAGACTGAGTAAGAGCACCTCGAAAGCTGCAAGTCTTGTGGGGTTAAGGTAAAAGCAGGAAAAATGGGTGACAAAATCTAAGAGACTCTAACAAGGACCAAATGGTGATGGCTGGATGACTGGATCAGAGCATCTCCAACATGACTAGTCTTGCGGTGTGTTCCCATTATGCAGTGGTTAGCACCTCCTACAAAAAGTGGTGCAAGTACAGACAAACGGTGAGCCTACATCAGGGTCATGGTGCCCAAGGCTCATTGATGCACATGAGGAGTGAAGGCTAGAACGTCAAGTAGAGCTACTGTAGCTCAATTTAGTGAGAAAATGCTGTCCATCATAGAAAGGTGTCATTACACACGTGACAGGTACCACTTACCTAAAGGTTGTTGCAGACCACGTACACCCCTTTAAGGTAGTGGTGTTCCCTGATGGCAGTGGCCTCTTTCAGCAGGATAATGCTCCCTCCCACACTGCAAAAAGTGTTCTGGAATTAGAGGAACGAGGAACATTACAAAGATTTCTAGGTGTTGCCTTGGCCTCCACATTCCCCAGATCTTAATCCGATTGAGCATCTGTGGGATGTGCTGGAACAACAAATCCAATCCATCGATGCCCCACCTCCCAATTCGCAGGATTTAAAGGATCCATTGCTAATGTCTAGCACACACTAGGGAATAGGTCCCTTTACAACAGTACATATGCTATAAGGGTCCAGCTAGGGCCCTGGAATGTGCCTGTTCTTAATCTAACCCCTCATTCAGTAAGACGTCTTAATATGGTCAGTTTTAGAAGATTTATTGGCCCGGCAATCAGCCGATCTGATTTCATGGTTGGGTTTTCCCCCCGATTTTCTTCCCTTAGGATGTCCTGCCACAAATCACAGACCTGTGAGGTGAAAAGAATTTTTCTTCTAGTTTTCGTTTCAGGAATCTCTACCCGACGGTCACAAGGTAATACACGACCCTGTGAGGAATATTATCTTTCAGGAAGGGCAAAAATAAATAAATCAATTTTTATAAGTCCCTCAGCCCCCTTGTAAAAAGATACAATTGCTGAATAGTTCAGGATATTAGTTACAGTTTCTGAACCGTAATATTTTCCTATGACATCATTTCCCACATGTCTTTCACCACTCCTGTTAGGGATCTGTTTGCTAAACCATATGGTGTTGACCATTTACTTGAATAAAAGGTATTATGTGCCTGGTTTTAACAAAAAAAACTTTAAAAATGTGATTTTCAATCTCTACTGAATAAACCCCATATGTTCCGGTATCCCAGGCGCGTTTTCTGGAACGGTATCAGTTCTGATCCTTGAATTGTAAGGTGAAAATATTGAAATTAGTCTGTAATCAATTAGAACAGTTTAACGGATTAAGGGCCCTATTACAATCTTCGCGTTAAAACGCTTGCGCAACGTGTGAATTTGTGTGCCAAGTGTTAAACATTAATGCCAGTGACGTGCGGTGAGGTCAGTGGGTGGTGAGGCTCTGCCTCCCCTGCCACCCCTGACTGCACGTCCCTGGTTAACGCGCGTAAATCAAAGCTGGAATTACAATCCTCGCGCATTTTTTCATCCGTCGAGCAATAACGTGCCTAAAACGGACGCGCACAAATGGGCGCGCAGTAACGTTGCGTGCAGAAATCAGTGTGCGAACTGTTTTTTCACGTTATTCAGCCAATCAGAATTAAGAACCACGATTATCTCACATTAAATTTTTACGCCTGTCAAAGTCAATCTGAGCATATATGCTGCAGAAATAATACATGCACACACAACTTCTCCATTTTATTGGTTTGGGTATGAGTAGAATGTGTAACTATACGTTGATGTATTTTCTATTGGGCTGGTGTATTTGGGTTCGGCCAGGTTGATAGCATTTGCCATTAACACCAGCTTTTAGGAGTTGCTAAAATTATGCGCGCAAAAGCTGTGCGTTACAAACTGCGCATAGATTGTAATACCATACGCGTACCAGCGTTCATTCGCATTTGCGCTCACAATGCTATGTATAGGACGCGCGCAGTACAGTACGCTCGCGCAGCGTTCGCGCAGGTTCAACCTCAGTAGACGAATACGTGCGTTTGTTGCACTGACATTGTAATATAACGTTCATCGCAAAGGGTTTTACCCCTCACGTTAATGCATTTTTGCGTGGGCGCAAACGTATGTGCGAAGATTGTAATAGGTCCCTAAATACAGCCCTTTTCATCTGTATCAATATAAAGACGAGTCGAGCAGGAACTGTTGGGAACATGGTTCCTCATTTTATTGTTTCAATTCCGCATTCAACGCAGGGTCCCCGAAGTGTACCGAAGGCAATCTGCCGAACGCCAAAGACAGCCGCCACACCGCCGAACTGACCAGCTGTACTCCGCCGATCAGCTGCTGAACGCCGCCGAAAAAAAACGATCAGCCGCCGAACTCTGAAATTTTAAAAAAAGGCATTTAAAACAAGAAAAATGCCTAAAAATGCATGGAAACAATAAAAAAGGTCGTATAAAAAATTGATAAGACGGTCTGTGACGAAATAAAAAAAAAACGCCATTAAAAAGGAAATCAAAAATTTCCTCTAAAAAATCGAGAAAAATACCTCAAAAGTTCTAAAAAAATAAATAAAATAAGCTTTTTTTGAAATGAAAACAATAAATGGTTGAATAAAAACACATATATTTTTTTTACTGTCAATCCTATGGGATTCGCCTGTCGAACTGAACCACTGGAAATCTGTGCATTTTGGCTAGGGTCAGACTGAGGCAGTGCGAACGCGCGTTCTGGCGCACATAATCACGGCCGCACTAGCAGCAGATGCCGGGCAATGACAGCCAATATACGAAGTACGGTCGCACAAAAGTCCGGCCGCGCAACGCAAGTGGAAAATGAACGCATTTTTTCGAGAACGTTAAACCGCTGGTACTGACGTACAGAGTGCGCTGCGGCCGCATAGCAGCGTGTGTGCGTGATTAGGAGATGTCAGACGCTGCTAGTGTGCGGCCAACATAACGTTCAAACAGCCGGATTTCCCTAGACTTCTTTTTACCCCACCGTCATGAAATACGTCCAGAATTGCGCATCGTCTGACCACTTAAGCGTATTCCGTGAAAAAATGCGTGCGCACGCATCGACGTACATTTTGACGGTGCCCGCAGAAAATGCGCTCATCTGTCCCTAGCCTTAGCCAGCATTTCAGTGCAGTTCAGGGTTTTATGAATAGATTAACCATTACTTCTCTATGGGACAATTTCACTGCCGCCGAAGGTCACGAATCGCGGTGATCTGAGGGAAACTGCACCGTATTTTGCTTGCAGTTTGCCTGTATTTGGTAAAATGACAGCTTTCTGAAAAACCGAAAATATCTGAATAGCCGTTTGGTGCAATTCGGCGTCAAGTTTGGCTCTTATTGAATAATTGCCATTTCACACCTATTAACAGAAAAAAAGCACAACGAAAGGGGCACCAGGTACTCAACAAAAGGGCATAACCCAAACAACATGAAAAACGAATCAATTTGCACAAAGTCCAACTAGAGTACCAGGAGTAGGTTAATTTTAATAATACACATAAACAGACAATGAATGAAAAATTGCAAGGTTGGTAGTAGAGGGTGTGGGGGGTGGGACAAGGACCACCAATCAATAAGCAAAATTGCACAATGAAAGGGTAACAGGATCTATACCTCGGCGGTTCAAGCCACCTACATAACCAGTAATGTAATAAGGAGTACCAGACAGCATATAGCAAACCCAAACAACTACCCTCACCAACCAAAATACAGTTAAAAACAACAACAAAGAGGCATAGCTTGACGCGTTTCGCCGGTCTGGGCTTAGTCTGAAGCTAGCTGGTTGGTGAGGGTAGTTGTTTGGGTTTGCTATATGCTGTCTGGTACTCCTTCTTACATTACTGGTTATGTAGGTGGCTTGAACCGCCGAGGTATAGACCCCTTTACCCTTTCATTGTGCAATTTTGCTTATTGATTGGTGGTCCTTGTCCCACCCTCCACACCCTCTACTACCAACCTTGCAATTTTTCATTCATTGTCTGTTTATGTGTATTATTAAAATTAACCTACCCCTGGTACTCTAGTTGGACTTTGTGCAAATTGATTCGTTTTTCACACCTATTAACAGGATGGATTTAATCCATGGATCCTGTTCTTTTCCACATCTGATAAGAAATAATATGGATTTCTTTATACACTGTAAATGTTCCTTTGGTTAAACAGGGTTATTCAAAGAGAATCGAAACGTCACAGCACGTTCGGTGACTTTTCATTCTCTTTAATTCTGTGCGATTTGCGATCCCATTTCGGCGACCCTGCGGTGTATTCTGCAAGCACCACAGGGCCGTCGTAGTGCAGGGAAAAGCCGCCACAAACCCATTGAAAACTCACCGCAAAACAAGGGCGAATGCACACCGAAACCTGCAAAAACATCTGGATTAACCCGCCGAACACGCCGGACAAACCCGAGCAGCCGCCGATCACAGCGCAGAGCAGCCGCCGGAAAAACCCAACACTGTAGACAAATGGAGTGAAAAAAAAAACAGCTTGCTTGAATGTTTGAAAAGTAAAATGCTGTTTGCGAACAAACTACTGAGCGAAAATGTCTGAAATTTACATATAAGATCCAATGAACGATAATAAAAAGGACTGTCACAGAAAAAAGAAAAAACGATTTTAAAAAAAAAAGGATTTTTTTTCGCATAAAATGCCTAAAAGGTCCTAAAAAATCTATAAATAAAGAGACTATTTACTGCAGAATATAATAATCAACAGCTTAATAGATATTGAATTAAATGGGAATATTTTTAACATTGAAGTCTATGGGATTTGCCTGAATAAACCTGTCGAATGAAGCCACCGAATGGCAGGGCATTTCGACAACTTTTCACTGCTGGTTTGTGTCTCTGAATAGACGAAGCATTGCTTCTCTATGGGGATTTCACTGCCCTTGAACAGGCACCGAATGTGCAGGCAATTCGGCAACATTTGGCGAATTGCCTGCTCTCTGGATAGCCGAATGGCCAAGACATGTAAGCGTACGCTGAATTTCACTGTTCGGTTACCTTTCTCCAGCCATTCGGATCTCTTTGAATAACCCTGAAAGTGTTTTGTCTGAAATCAGAGACGCGTTTGATTGTTTTACATTTCAGGCCACACATGTTCTGCGTCTCTTTCATTCTCCAGGTCTCCCGTTGACCTGCTGAGTTGGTAACGTTTTGAAAGATGTAATGACAATATAAAAGGCAGGTTAAAAGTCGTATCGGTTACATCTCCTCTCAACGAAAAAAAGCAGACGTTCGAAAAGTAAACGTGTGAATGAAAGCGAAAAAACAGACCGGTTTAAAAAGAAATATTTAGCTTTATTAGTAAAATAATACCAGGAATTCGATCTTGATACATTTTCCATTAATTCCAGGCTCACGCGAGGCATTTAAAGAAAACGAAAGGAAACACCACGCAGTGCTGGGTTCCAAATTAAAAAAAAACAATGTTGAAGTCAGTAGGGTTTCAAGTTCATAAAAGCCAGGATATAAAATCCTATTATTTAATAAGAACTGTCGGAAAATTATTGTTTCGGACAGAACTTTGGAATATGTCAGCATTTTATAATGTATATAATTACAGATTCGGGTGAACCCAGAATTCCTGATCAGAAAGTGGCGATATGTATGTCATATACTGTATTCATATATATATATATATATCTCCTGGGCTTTCCTTTCGACCACAGGAAATATTCCCATGGTTAAGAGAAATTATTGTTTTGATAAAGGCTTCCAGAAGCCGAAGTGTTGATCTTATTTTTGCTGATAAAATAAAAATCATGTATTATTGAAGACCCAAGAGTGAGTCCTTGCAACTATGGATATATAAATATATAATATATATATATATATATAAAAACACAAAAGATGCACCTGCACTGAAAGCTTAGTTTAGGTTGCGTGCTACCCCCCCCCCCCCATGTGTATATACAGTAATACCTTGGATTACGAGCATATTTCGTTCCGGAAGCGTGCTTGTAATCCAAAGCGCTCTTATATCAAAGCGAATTTCTCCATAAGAATTAATGGAAACTCTGACGATTGGTTCCACGACTATTTATTCATATGAAAATGATTACAGTAATACAAAATATTGTACAGCATAAAGTAGAAATAAAACACATAAACCCACACATTGAGTTTGAGAAAAATTGTGACTGGTGGAGGAGGAGGAGGGTTATCGTGCAGGACGTTTAGCACTAATGGGATCACTATCCGTTGGGAGGGTTTCAGCACGTCCGGTGTAATGTGAAAGGATTTTACCAGGAAGGATTCATTGAGATTTCTCTTGTTTTCAAGTATGTCCTGGGTGGCGAGTATGTACCGTTAGGTGTCTTGCCAAGGACACTTACTGGAGAGGTTGCTCGTCGGGATCGAACCCATGTCTCCACAGGCTCTCTCCATGCAGAGCGGTGACATTACCTCTACTCCACCCAGCCGGTAATGTGCGATACTATTACGATACTATTACGCATGTTACACCCTGTGGCCCTCCCCGTCAAGCTGCCAGATTGCTGCCACAGACGCGGGGAGGAAAGGTGACCATGGCCTCAGTCGTGACGTGATGCTCGGCAGACAAAGCGTATGTACTTTGACATCGCTTGCATATCAAGACAAAATTTATAAAACAAATTTGCTCTCAAACCAAGTTACTTTCAATCCAAGGTTTTACTCTATATATAAATATATATATATATATATATATATACAGTCAGGTCCAGAAATATTGGGACATCGACACAATTCTAACATCTTTTGCTCTATACACCACCACAATGAAGTTGGAATGAAACAAACACAATGTGATTTAACTGCAGACTGTCAGCTTTAATTTGAGGGTATGTACATCCAACTCAGGTGAACGGTGTAGGACTTACAGCAGTTTGCAGATGTGCCTCCCACTTGTTAAGGGACCAAAAGTAATGGAACAGAATAATAATCATAAATCAAACTTTCCCTTCTTAATACTTGGTTGCAAATCCTTTGCAGTCAATCACAGCCTGAAGTCTGGAACGCATAGACTTCACCAGACGCTGGGTTTCATCCCTGGTGATGCTCTGCCAGGCCTCTACTGCAACTGTCTTCAGTTCCTGCTTGTTCTTGGGGCATTTTCCCTTCAGTTTTGTCTTCAGCAAGTGAAATGCATGCTCAATGGGATTCAGGTCAGGTGATTGACTTGGCCATTGCATAACATTCCACTTCTGTCCCTTCAAAAACTCTTTGGTTGTTTTTGCAGTATGCGTTGGGTCATTGTCCATCTGCACTGTGAAGCGCCGTCCAATGAGTTCTGCAGCATTTGACTGAATGTGAGCAGATAATAGTGGCCGAAACACTTCAGAATTCATCCTGCTGCTTTTGTCAGCAGTCACATCATCAATAAATACAAGAGAACCAGTTCCATTGGCAGCCATACATGCCCACACCATGACACTACCACCACCATGCTTCACTGATGAGGTGGTATGCTTAGGATCATGAGCAGTTCCTTTCCTTCTCCATACTCTTCTCTTCCCATCACTCTGGTACAAGTTGATCTTGATCTCATCTGTCCATAGGATCTTGTGCCAGAACTGTGAAGGCTTTGTTAGGTGTTGTTTGGCAAACTCTAATCTGGCCGTCCTGTTTTTGAGGCTCACCAATGGTTTACATCTTGTGGTGAACCCTCTGTATTCATTCTGGTGAAGTCTTCTCTTGATTGTTGATTTTGGCACACATACATCTACCTCCTGGAGAGTGTTCTTGATCTGGCCAACTGTTGTGACGGGTGTTTTATTCACCAGGGAAAGAATTCTTCGGTCATCCACCACAGTTGTTTTCCGTGGTCTCCCGGGTCTTTTGGTGTTGCTGAGCTCACCGGTGCGTTCCTTCTTTTTGAGAATGTTCCAAACAGTTGTTTTGTCCACGCCTAATGTTCTTGCTATCTCTCTGATGGGTTTGTTTTGTTTCTTCAGCCTAATGATGGCTTGCTTCACTGAAAGTGACAGTTCTTTGGATCTCATCTTGAGAGTTGACAGCAACAGATTCCAAATGCAAATAGCACACTTGAAATGAACTCTGGGCCTTTTATCTGCACATTGTAATTGGGGTAATGAGAGAATATCACACACCTGGCCATGGAACAGCTGAGAAGCCAATTGTCCCATTACCTTTGGTCCCTTAACAAGTGGGAGGCACATCTGCAAACTGCTGTAAGTCCTACACCGTTCACCTGAGTTGGATGTACATACCTTCAAATTAAAGCTGACAGTCTGCAGTTAAAGCACATTGTGTTTTTTTCTTTCCAACTCCAATGTGGTGGTGTATAGAGCCCAAGATGTTAGAATTGTGTCGATGTCCCAATATTTCTGGACCTGACTGTATATAAATATATACTGGCTTTTAAAGATTTCTCTGCACCATGGCCTGTGCACTAAGGATCAGAACAGTTTTGTGGTGAGTGTCCTGCATCTGGATTATATAAACAGCATATATACAGTATATATGCTTCAACTCTTCTGGGAAGGCTGTCCACAAGGTTTAGGAGTGTGTTTATGGGAATTTTTGACCATTCTTTCAGAAGCGCATTTGTGAGGTCACACACTGATGTTGGACGAGAAGGCCTGGCTCTCAGTCTCCGCTCTAATTCATCCCAAAGGTGTTCTATCAGGTTGAGGTCAGGACTCTGTGCAGGCCAGTCAGGTTCATCCACACCAGACTCTGTCATCCATGTCTTTATGGACCATGCTTTGTGCACTGGTGCACAGTCATGTTGGAAGAGGAAGGGGCCAGCCCCAAACTGTTCTCACAAAGTTGGGAGCATGGAATTGTCCAAAATGTCTTGGTATGCTGAAGCATTCTGAATTCCTTTCACTGGAGCTAAGGGGCCAAGCCCAGCTCCTGAAAAACAACTCCACACCGTAATCCCCCCTCCACCAAACTTTACACTTGGCACAATGCAGTCAGACAAGTACCGTTCTCCTGGCAACCGCCAAACCCAGACTCGTCCATCAGATTGCCAGATGGAGAAGCGCAATTCGTCACTCCAGAGATCGCGTCTCCACTGCTCTAGAGTCCAATGGCGGCGTGCTTTACACCATCGCATCCGATGCTTTGTATTGCACTTGGTGATGTAGGGCTTGGATGCAGCTGCTCGGCCATGGAAACCCATTCCATGAAGCTCTCTGCGCACTGTTCTTGAGCTAATCAGAAGGCCACATGAAGTTTGTCTGTAGCGATTGACTCTGCAGAAAGTGAGTTGCTGTCGTTCCCAAACACTTCCAAGTTCTTATAATACAGCTGACAGTTGACTGTGGAATATTTAGGAGCAAGGAAACTTCACGACTGGATTTGTTGCACAGGTGGCATCCTATCACAGTTCCACACTGGAATTCACTGAGCTCCTGAGAGTGACCCATTCTTTCACAAATGTTTGTAAAAACAGTCTGCATGCCTAGGTGCTTGATTTTATACACCTGTGGCCATGGAAGTGATTAGAACACCTAATTCTGATTATTTGGATGGGTGAGCGAATACTTTTGGCAATATAGTGTATATATATATATATACATATAGAAAAAAAGGAATTGGTTGCACTTGTAAAAAATAAAACAATAAACTTTATTCCATTACTTTAAAAGTGAAACCAACGTTTCGGATCTCACTGGAGCCATTTTCAAGGTTACACAAATCATGTAAAAAGACATTTACTGTAAATACATAAAATGATTAAGGCTTACCAATTGTGTTACCCAGCTGCATTCAGCATTCCACAGGGGTACGCTGCGAAATTAGGGGAGGATCCGATTGGCATCGGTACGTGTAACGGGACTACGTGCCCGGTGCTTCCCGGTCACCATAGCAACAGGCAAAACAGACCTTACCCTTAGAGATCGAATCCCAGGACATCGCTCTTCAATCAACACAGCCTACAGGGATGGATTTACAGACAAACCGGTGGCCAAACACTTTTTAACAGCCCAACATCGTCTGCCCACCTTACGTTTTGTGGGCATTGATCATGTTCCACCTTTACATAGAGGTGGCAACAGATCCCAGTGTTTATTACAGAGGGAAACGTATTGGATTAGAACATTGGACACTTTGGCACGTAGAGGCTTGAATGAATATATATCATATTCTTTGACAGTCTAGAGCTGCCAGGTGATCAGGAGGTATGGGGGAAAATTGTGTGTCACACAGCCATGTCCATGTAACTTGGCAGGTCTGTATATTACCTGATACGTAGTTTAGGGCAGTGATGGCCAACCATGGCACTCACAGTAATGCGCGGTGTATATGAATTTATTGCAGAACTCCAGAGCAATAAAACTAACAGCAATGTGCGGTGTGTATGAGTGTATCACAGAGCACCACAGCAATAAAATTCACTGTAATGTGTGGTGTGTATAAGCATATCCCAGAGCACCGCAGCAATAAAACTCAATGTAATGTGTAATGGACGGTGGTGCGTGCTGGCAGGAGACGGGGAGACAGACATCCTGGCGTACGCAGCAGGAAGGATTCTTAATCCCAGGCCACATGCGTGTGGGTGCGGTTAGCCGGTGGCACTGCTTAAAGATGCTGCTGCCGACGCTGGTAAAAAAAAAATAGTGCAGTGGAGCACCGGCTTCAAAAATTTGCCGCCCTAAAAAATCTGCCGCTTGGAGCCCTTGCTCCAAACGGCACCATGGCCAGGCTGGCCCTGCTCTTCTGATAATATAAAATAATTCACACTGTAATTGGATTTCAGGCAGCAAAATACTAGAATTTGATTTGAAAACTCATTATAAAATGAGAATAACCGGACAATCCGCAATAGAGTTAGTGTCTCTATAAAAGATTTGGTCTTTAGCTTCCAAATGAAGCAAGTATGCGAATCATTCTGCCCCATCCCATCCTATTTGTGGTCACCAGTAGTGTTGTTATTATTTTCAACGTTATCCTTATAGACTCTCTTTATATGACGGCGTCCTGCCACTCCTGAATATTTTTATAGCTCAAGGAACGGTTGATGGTTGGCACAGGACGGGGTGGGAGTGCCCGGGAGGGCTGGGTTGGATGAGGACATGGTAAAATCTTGACGTTGATCACTGTTGCTGAAATCTGCAGCCATTAACATCTCTAAGGCCGGGGCCACATGAGTGTGGAAGGAACGTCTGTGAGAGCGGACATTCTTTCTGCACAGAAGCCAATGTGGCCACCTTGCTCTGCGCATTTTAGTGCTCTCAGCCCTACAAAGTGTGAGCCTCCTATGGAGGATCGCGGTTTGTAGACCCGTGTGTTGTCCATTGTAGCGGCTTGAAGGGGAGGAAACCAGCACACCCATTGTAACATGTGATACTAGTACACACGTTACATTATGTGGCCCTCCTGGTCGAGCCGTCTTAGGCTGCGGACACAAGAGCGCACTAAGTGCATCTGTATGACCCCACCTCCCAGCGTCCGTTGCAGCTTTCTGACGGCTCAATGGGGAGGGCCACACGGTGTTGCATGTGCACTAGTCGCTGAATGCCTCCCCGTTGTAAAGCTACAACGCACGTTCGACAGGGCTATAAAGCGCGATCTTCCATAGGAGTATCGAGCTTTGTAGTACTGAGCGCACTAACTGCGCTCGGTGAGGTGGACACACGGGCGTCAGAGTGTAACGAACGTCCACTCTCATTGACGTTCCTTCAGCTCTCAAGTGCGCTTGTGTAACATCGGAGGAACTGCGTTCCCAAGTGTTCCCCCTCAACTCGCACCTATAATTAAGTGCAAACTGCGCATCCCAGTTTTCAAATCAATGTTGTGCTAATACAGTTACATAAAAGTTGTTTGTAGTGAAGGGGTTAACTTGCTCGCCAGCAAACACTACAAAATAAAAGGATATTAAATTAGTACAGAGTCCAGACATTAAAGCTGTGATATAAAATGTTGTGTTTAATCATTAGGTATACGCTGGTTAGGTATATGCTGGTGTTCGTTTTACCGTCCCATTAAGTTATAGCACAACATAACTAAGGATCTCAAGCGTTAATGAAATGTTACTGTAACATAATCTGCCCCGGCAAATGTGCAAAATATTTCTTATGCTAACACATTTTCTGATCTTGAATATCACTGTGTCCAGAAGCTGATTCAGGCATCGGATGATACAACTCGTGTCGCGTTACTGTTTCTGGCCGCGGTGCTTAGGTTGGATTAAGGCAAACGTTGTATGAAATTCTCTTGTTATATTTTCTCGTGGAGATTAGGGGAACCACAACATATACTTTGCCAGTGGTCTTGGCGACCGGCGAGCGTGATTCTGTGTCAGCTGTTTCCCTGACCCTAAACTGTTCACGCTACACTCTCAGCTGCCCTATTTACACAGGCTCCGCGCGGAGACTTGATACACTCGCAATGTTCGGCTATAAACTCCTCTGTGCTCGGCAGTGGAGGGAGGAATGCAGTTCCTTAAAAAAGTGTGTAAAAGGGGCAGCCTCTTAGGACCCGACTGCCCCATCAAAAGAAAATTACACCAATCCCACGTCAGTCCTAAAACACCAACGTAGAAATATGAGGATTTAGAATCGTATTTTCGTACGGTCATGTGTCATGTTAAATAAAGTTAAAATGAGCATTTTCCTAATTTCTATTTGTTCCCCGTGTTCCTCTGCCAGCAGAGCAATGAAGCGGCAGATCACACCGTTCTCTGCACCGTGGGATCTAAAATGAGTATGGGATTTTTTGGGTGGGTTTAGATGTATGTGTTAAGTGATTGTGCTGAATCCCAATCACTTAACACCAGCCTTTGAGAAACATTATTCACTTCTGAATAACCTCTGGTGAGTATGGAGCATGAGCTGGTTGGACTAGCTCGTTCTTCATCTGTTAGGGGTGCATTAATGTCTCGCATTCCAAGTATAGGAGACGCTAATGTACACTAACCAGGCGCAACAGCTAAAGTTCAGCACAGCGCTCGAGACGTTATGCTGTACAGCTCAAGCGCTGTGCTTTGTGTCCTGCTTGTGATCTGGCCCCTTGATATTACTTTTTTTTTTCCTAATAAAAACTTATGGCACTATCTGCTGCTCTGAGCTAAAACGGCGACGCTAAGGGGAAAAATTAACGTTGGCTAATTTCCGCTTTAGCGTCCCCATTTTACTTGTAGAACATGGGACAGGCTCTGAGTCCAGCAGCCTGCCCTGTAACGGCCGCAAGGGTCCAGGATGCTCGGGGCAACGTTAAAGCGCCGTCCCGTGCATCCTGTCCATGGAGTAGGACTCCATGGAGGCTTCTGCTGTCGTATCACATGATCGGCAGGATCTCGCTTCTCGCAAGATCCTGCAGGTCGGTGGAATGATCGCGGAGGAAGACTGGAGGCTTTTTTCTCCAGTCTCACTCTGCTCCTGGTAGCCAGAGGAGGCGGGACAGGCTGTCGTTCTCAACGCAGGATGAGAGGTGAGTATTTGATTTTTTGGGGGGTTTCAGCTGCAGCTAACTGATTACGCAGAAGCTCTAGCAAACTTTTTTAGTTGCGACAGCTGTGAGTAATTAGCGTTAGGACTAACGCTAGTTTTGGGGTTTTTTTGAGAAAGGATTTTACCAGGAAGGATACATTGAGATTTCTCTCGTTTTCAAGTATGTCCTGTGCGGCGAGTATGTACCGTTGGATGTCTTGCCCAGGGACACTTACTGGAGAGGTGCTCTTGCTGGGATCGAACCCATGACTCCACAGGCTCTCTCCATGCAGAGCAGTGATGTTACCTCTACTCCACTCTGCTTACTCTTTGCGCTCCCCGTATTAAGTATAGGGAGCGCAAAGTACAGTAAACCCGCACTAAAAAGCACTAATACCGATTCGCTAATGGTTTTTTTAACCCGTTAGCGATCGGGAGGTGATAAAGGCGGCACGCTATCACCTCAAATAACCTAGCGCTAACGCTCATTTATGTGAGCGCTAGCGTTAAGGAGGTGATGGTGCTGCCCTTAAAAATTTTTGATTAGCACAACTACAGCGACTACAGAAGGAGACCACAAAAAACCCCACTTCTAATATTTATTTTTAATACCTGAGAGGTTTCAAATTTATAACAGGACCGAATACGACCGGCACATGGTACGGAACGTTTGGGGCGGCCGGTCAAGTGACGGCACTTAATGCAGAAGGAAAGTGAATCGCCTCTCGTTTAAATGTCTATAAATACACCTTGCTGCGCCCTGGAATGGGAATGTGATAATGGGCCAGTCTGCAAGCAGGCAGATATCTCCAAATCACTTGGTTGGAACGGCAACTCGACGATCCACTCTGGAGAACACGTTACACATTTTAAATATACTGCAGTGAATAATTCAGACATTCTTTCTGGGCAGAAATAAACATACCTCGTTCTGACAAACTGTATTCTGACTCGAAGTATTTCCGACTGTCAGTGAGACAGCGTCGAAGTAAGCGTAGGTCTTTAAAATACCAGGTGCGTGGCAACGGACCAATAATAATTATTCAAGATGCTGTTTAATGGTGGGGAACGCGCTAGGAATGGGGAATCCAATAAAACGTTTGCCCAGTGCTAACTTTAGACTATCCTGCGAGGTTCGTTGGTATGTCGCCACAATACCTAAATGTGATCTCCCAGGCACAGATATCCCTTTCTTAAGACGTTCTCATCTTACTTTCGCTGGCTGTGCTCAATCCTGGTTTTTTTTAAACACAGGGCTATTTAAAGAAACAAATGTCCATAAATATTAATTACAAGTGGAAATTTCGCTCCGACAGGTGTTCGTGTTCAGTCCAATGTTTAGGAAAACGGGCAACAAGCAAATCGGATCTGAGTCAACTCCATTACATGGAGGATCCATGTCATTGGCTTGTGTCTTATCATCTGGTTGAGTAGGATTGGAACCAGGGGGGTATTTTTAAGCTTGGAGTTGCCCTAAGCACTCGTAATTCAGCCCCAAATTCCACCTGTTATCAAATGAACCTAGTCATGAAGTTATGAAAAAAATTCACCATCGATTGGGGCTATCGATGTCAATAAAATTGCCATTTGGGCAAAATCAAAAGATTGTGTTGACACCAAGTGATTTCTAAGAACATTTATTAAAGTTTAGAGACTCATTAATGGGAGTTTTATTGCTCTGCAGCTCTGTTATACACCTGCACAACTCAAATGAATTGGAGCTCTGACAGAAAAGACATTAGCAAAATATAAAGCCCACCCCTAGTCTGCTGTATCAGACCCAGGCTTAGTTGGCGCCGGCGTTCGGAAGAAGTCGAGGTTCCTCCGAGGTGTCCCAAAGTGTGGACATTGGAAACCTCCAATTCACACTTGCAAGTGCTGGCGGCAGGGGATCGAGCACACGTGCTCGGCACGCAATCACCCCTGCCAATCCAACACCTGGCCGACGTGTCCAACGCTTTGCCGAGCATGACAGGGACCCTCTACCAGCTTTGGCTAAGAGCTAGTGTTCAGTTTGTAGCAACAGTTCTAGACACAGTAGGGCTGGATCGCAGGCTGTGTTTATCACACTCACTCTCCCCAGAACATTGCCGCACAGGGTCTGTCCCAGAGGCGTAACTAGAAACCTCAGGGCCCCAGTGCAAGAATCCATGAAGAGCCCCCAGCCCACCCCCACGCGTGAGGATTTTGCATTTTTACTAAAAACATTTTGCAAAAATACCTGTAGACATGTCTCCTGCACTATCGCCTCGTATCCCTATTACATATCCATTAGCTATGGAATTCAATGCTATGGTAATATTAATATAATAGGGATACTAGGCGATAGATTATAGTATTATTAGGTTTTGAAACCAGCAAATTTTGGATAGTTCATGAGACATGTATACAGCTATTTTTAGCACTCTTAGGGCTAAATTACAATCTTCACGCAAATGTTTGTGCTGGCGCAAATAATCATTAACACGTGGGGTAAAACCATTTGTGCCGAATCCCGTATTACATAGTCAGCGCAACAACAGCGCGCAATCGCCTACCGCGGGTGAACCTGCGCGAACCCTGCGCGAGCTTACTGTACTTTGCGCGTCCTATACTTAACATTGTGAGCGCAAATGCGAATGTGCGCTGGTACGAGGATGGTATTACAATCTATTTCGCTTTAATTACTGCATGGCCTTATCACGCATAATTTTAGCAACTCCTAAAAGCTGGTGCTAATGGCAAATTTGAACAACCTGGCCGAACCCAAATATCCAAGCCCATAAAAAGGAATGCACCAAAGAACAGTGGCCCATTCAAATCATACCAAACCAATACAATGGATGAAGTTGTGTGTGCATGTATTATTATTGTTGCAGCATATGTGCTCGGATGGACAGTGGCAGATGCAATTTGTTAATGTGAGACAGGTGTGGTTCTTAATTCTGATTGGCTGAATCTCGAAAAAAGACTGCTCGCACGAAGATGTTTGCGCGAGACGGTACTGCGCGTGCATTTGGGCGCATCTTGTTTGCACGCGCAATTGACCAGCGGATGAAAAAATGCGCGAGGATTGTAATTCCAACAGTGATTTGCGTGCGCTAAAACTTTAACGCTTGGCGCAAAGATTTTCACTTTGCGCGAGGATTTTTGCGTGAAGAATGCAATGTGGTCCTTAGTCTTAAAATGGCCATACAATTTGGAAGTATTTTTAAAGAACGGGTTATGGGTCCTCATATAGATTTCTCTTGTGTTATGTTACCTCACCTAGTGTGTCACCCCCTCTCCTCTTAGATTGTAAGCTCTTGAGCAGGGTCCTTCCTCCATCTGTTTAGTGTGTGTAACATGTATGTATATTTGTTATTCTGTCTCTCCCATTGTACAGCGCTAAGCAATTTGTTGGTGCATTATAAATGCTTGTAACTGTTATAAAGTGGAGTATTAATTAAGATCTAGTTTAATAGCTCTCTCCCCCTTCTTTTATAACCATTTTTTAATGAAGTTTTTTCTTTTATGGAGTTTTAACAAAATGTTTTTAGTAAGAATGCAAAACTCGCTCCCCATTTACAGTCAAAGCCGAAATTGTTGGCACCCCAGAAATTTTTCCAGAAAATCAAGTATTTCTCACAGAAAAGTATTGCAGTAACACATGTTTTGCTATACACATGTTTATTCCTTTTGTGTGTATTGGAACAAAACAAAAAAAGGGAGGAAAAAAGCAAATTGGACATAATGTCACACAAAACTCCAAAAATTGGCTGGACAAAATTCTTGGCACCCTTAACTTAATATTTGGTTGCACACCCTTTGGAAAAAATAACTGAAATCAGTCGCTTCCTATAACCATCAATAACCTTTTTACACTTCTCACCCGGAATTTTGGAACACTCTTCCTTTGCAAACTGCTCCAGGTCTCTCTTATTGGGCGCCTTTTCCCAACAGCAATTTTAAGATCTCTCCACAGGTGTTCAATGGGATTTAGATCTGGACTCATTGCTGGCCACTTCAGAACTCTCCAGCGCTTTGTTGCCATCCATTTCTGGGTGCTTTTTGACTTATGTTTGGGGTCATTGTCCTGCTGGAAGACCCAAGATCTCGGACGCGAACCCAGCTTTCTGACACTGGGCTCTACAGTGCGACCCAAAATCCTTTGGTAATCCTCAGATTTCATGATGCCTTGCACACATTCAAGGCACCCAGTGCCAGAGGCAGCAAAACAACCCCAAAACATAATTGAACCTCCACCATATTTCACTGTAGGTACTGTGTTCTTTTCTTTGTAGGCCTCATTCCGTTTTCGGTAAACAGTAGAATGATGTGCTTTACCAAAAAGCTCTAACTTGGTCTCATCTGTCCACAAGACGTTTTCCCAGAAGGATTTTGGCTTACTCAAGTACATTTTGGCAAACTGTAGTCTTGCTTTTTTATGTCTATGTGTCAGCAGTGGGGTTCCCCTGGGTCTCCTGCCATAGATTTTCATTTAATTTAAATGTCAACAGATAGTTCGCGCTGACACTGATGCTCCCTGGGCCTGCAGGACAGCTTGAATTTCTTTGGAACTTGTTTGGGGCTGCTTATCCATCATCCGGACTATCCTGTGTTGCAACCTATCATCAATTTTTCTCTTCCGTCCACGCCCAGAGAGATTAGCTACAGTGACATGGGTTGCAAACTTCTTGATAATGTTGCGCACTGTGGACAAAGGGAAATTTAGATCTCTAGAGATGGACTTGTAACCTTGAGATTGTTGATATTTTTCCACAATTTTGGTTCTCAAGTCCTCAGACAGTTCTCTTCTCCTCTTTCTGTTGTTCATGCTTAGTGTGGCACACACAGACATACAATGCAAAGACTAAGTGAACTTCTCTCCTTTTAATCTGCTTTCAGTTGTGATTTTTATATTGCCCACACCTGTTACTTGCCCCAGGTGAGTTTACAGGAGCATCACATGCTTGAAACAATCTTATTTAACCACAATTTTGAAAGGGTGCCAAGAATTTTGTCCAGCCCATTTTTGGAGTTTTGTGTGACATTATGTCCAATTTGCTTTTTTCCTCCCTTTTTTTGTTTTGTTCCAATACACACAAAGGGAATAAACATGTGTATAGCAAAACATGTGTTACTGCAATACTTTTCTGTGAGAAATACTTGATTTTCTGGAAAAAAACTCTGGGGTGGCCAACAATTTCGGCCATGACTGTAACTGAATAGATTAATAAGCTGACCAGACACTGCAATGAGACACCAGGAAGTGTCAGACTCATGATGGCTAACCAGAGAAAAGATAAAAAGGCCTCTGCTGCCTAATTAACCCTTAAGAACGAATGACAGCACTGTTCCTTCATAAATGCATTGACTTTAAAGACCCTAGGTCCTTAAAGGGTTAACAATCCACCGTTGCCTGGGCCCCCCCTCCAGTGGTAGAATGCCAGGGCCTGGGTCGCAAGTGCGACTTCTGCGACCCTGGTAATTATGCCACTGGTCTGTGTCACGAACGCGCCCCGTGGGGAAGGAAACATAGGCTTAAGCAAATCACTATCTGTCTACACTAGACCCAAAATAATGACTACATGACCCACAATCCCCGTGCACGCTTGCCTAACTGTCATGGCAACACCTTCACTCCAGAAGGGCATGCCACGTGATGAAGTGGTCACAGGGTTGTAATGCAGTATCCGTCCACGCTCGACCCGGAGTACTGACTACGTTGCCCACAATCCCTGTACCCAATTTCCTTATACTATTCGTCACATTGCCACCACAGACCAAGACTTTTACCCAGGATGCCTAATACCTGAACAAGAGCTGGCCTGAGACTCTGACTATGCACCCCAAAATAAGAAACAATTCAAGCGAACTGACTTCACCCCAACTCACTGTTTAGTGGACGTCTCGAGCTTAAACAAAGGCAAATCTCTATGATAATCCAGTCCTTCAGTTAGCATGGATTGAATATCAGGCAGAAGCAGATCTTAATAGGTTTTATATTTATTGTAATAAACCAAAAAAATGATATATCACAGTGCATTTGGTTACAGAAAAAATAGATATAATAGTTAACAAGTTACACACACAAGCAGAAAATAAAAGGATTAAAACACAGACCCATATTCACGTCAGCAAGCTAGCAGGACATCTGTGTCCCCCTGGCGCTGGAGATTGGAAGAACCGGCCAATTCTCACTTCTTACGTGAACCCCACGAATAAAAGCAAAGACCACATGGTGCGTTTCAGAATATATATTTTTCCAGTTCTTTCAAGGTACAGCCCATAGAAAGTACAGCCCACCCATTACATTTTCCCAAAATTCCCCCTCCTGTTAATTTGTGGGCATGCTCAGTTCACTTCTTATTTAGTTTAATTCCCAGATATAATATCAATCATCCCAAAGATCATCTCTAGTGATCAAAGGACATAATCGTTTCTTTGAAATGCACTTTTGGTCCCGGTGGTGCAGCTCAGACTGGCTTTTCCCCTGCCATGCACAGTGCACTTTTCCCACCCCTGCTGAGCCAAACAAAGAGGCAATTTCCTCCATTCACATCTTCTATGGCTTCACAGGACTTTGCTGGAGACAAGCAGAAAGGGCATTTTTAATTCACATACACACACACATGGTTACCAGTCCTTGGCGATTTATATATAGATAGATATACAGATATATAAATATATATCTGTATATCTCTCTAATCGCGACAGTCTGTCCTACTGCTGCTCAGGAGACACCTGACAGACCCTGCACAGCAACATTTTGCAGTGAGAAATGAGAAAGTGAGTTATTGCAGCAGGATTGTTCGCTTTATAATCGAAAAGTGGACAATACTGTTTCCTTAGTAGAAAGAAAAAAAGAAAATGTATTTTATTTCTTCTACTTGTTTTGTACATTTTACAAGGTCATGTTTGATATCATTAAAGCTAGACTCTGGACTTTCCAATGACACCTCACTCGATATTGTGGGCTGTATGGATCTGGATATACAGGGGTCCGAATGACCCAAGTATCTCTTATCAGGGGATCCACCAGTGGTCCTGGTGAGCCGAGGCAGTGCCTTAAACACGGTAAACAAAGGGGAATAAGAATTGATATACAACACAGTAATTGGTTTATGAAAATGGAAAAACACAAAAACTGACAATCATTTAAATGTTTGCCCTGGCATTGCCTACCAATTAATGACAAGTAAAGGAACATCCAGTACATCTACCTCGGCGTTCAGTCTGTGTGAGGACCACATGTTCTGAAATGACCAGATGTTTGGGTTGTCATTCGAGAGCCAGTTCACTGATGCTTTATAGTTCTTCTTTGCTAGTTTGGATTCTCTAATTGTGCCAAAATCTATATTGCGATGCCGGGAAGAAAAAGGAAAGTGTTTTTTTTTGTCATCTGACAGAAGAAACAAAACAATGTAGAAAAAAATGTGTATATATAAAATTGTATTAATCTTCAAAGGAAAATAGCTGTTAGCCATATTGAATTAATTATGAATATGCACTCGCAAACTGAGATGCATTGATGGGAAGCTCGCTGCCTTGTAAATATGGAAAATATTTTAACCAGTTGACCCGCAGAACCTGCACTAAAACGCACTGCTAACAGCACAGGCAATCAAATACAGATTCATCCAGCACATGCCTATAACAGATGTCAAGCGCCTAGCCAACTTTGTATGTGTGATCATCAACCTCGTCTGATATTTTTGAAGAAATGGCTTCACTGCCATCTGAAATCTGGATATTCTGATGCAGACCTGGTTATTATTATTTATGACTTCATTTATAAAGAACCACTTTATGTTGCAAGAAAAGGTCTCTCGCAAGAGGAGAAAGGCTGTGAAATTACAAATATGGACGTGTGTCAGGTTGGGCAAGCTAAAGCTCAATATGCAGTACCTGAAGGTGGGTTTCAGCGTATAAAGTACGAGGCAAACAAGGTATAAACATGATCCAGTGATCGTAATCGAAGCAGGGAAAGTCCACTCCAGGCAACAGGTATTCTTAAGCAGTGTAGGAAAGCCAAAGGTCAGGACATCGATAGGGAAAGAACCACCAGATAGGAAGTCATGTGCACTCATCGCACTCTGTGACAGCTGGACTCTGACTTTTCCGGTGACACCTCACTCGACCTTGTGGGGGTCAATGGAAATGGAGATTTAGGGGTTCAATGGACTGCATCTTGGGGGGGGGCACATGTAATTGCGATTGCCAGGAATCAGCTTGATACTTAACCGCTTCACTACCGAGATATCTTGGGTCTTCAAAGGCACCATCTGGTGCCCGATATCGAGATATCTCGATCTGCAACTCTGAAGGACAAAAGAAAAATGAAATTTGTTTGCTGCAAATTAATTTCCTTTGCTTTTGGGCTGCAGAAGGTGGCACCATCTACTGGCCAAATATGTCATTACAGGACGATGCACTGGGAATATTCCCAAATATTTCTTACTGTATAATTAAAAATGTTTTTTCAAAAAGCCACTGGTTCCTACAATGTTTTTTTTTTTAAAATCACTTGATAGTGACAGGGTTAAGAAGAAGAGTTGTGCGTGGCTGCTCCCCAGCCAAAACCCCTCCTCACCATCCTGTCCGGGCATGTGGCTCTCCTTTAATATCTGACCTCCCATGCACATCTGGGCAAGACAGAGACAGGCAACAGACAACGGTATGGGAGGCAAGTTATATTACAATGTATGGTAAAAGAAGGCAGGTACAAAGCATGGCTCTTGGCAAGACTCATTCGCCCTCCCCCCACCACCTCCCCCTCCACTGGAGAGCCCCACCTTTCCCTAGAACCATTTGATTTATGCTCCATCTCCATTTCATTTGATATATGCCCCCATTCTCATTTTATTTCATTTTATATATACTCCCTTCCTATTTCTTTGCTTTGGAATTATGCTTCCATTCCTGCTTCATTTCATATGATTTTTTTCTTCCACTGCCATTTCATTTAATTTGTGACTCCATTCCCATTCCATTTGATTTGATTTATGACCCCATTCCCATTTCATGTATTACCTATTTCATGTTATATATGCCTCATTCCCATTTCATTTGTTTTATGCCCTGTGTAAATGTCTGCATCTGCACAACTCTTTGAATTTTGACAGTGTTTGCATGTGTGTCTGTGTGTATCTGTGTGTGTGTCAGTACATATGTGGGTTTTGTCTGCTTGAGTATGACTGTGCTTGGCAGTTTTTGGTTGCATGAGCGTGCCTATATGTAATAGTAAGTGTGTGTCTGCACAAGTGTGCCTGTATGACTCCATCAGGGTTATTCAAAGAGCTCCGAATTGCTGGCGAAATTCAGCGTTCGGTTACCTTTCCTGGCCATTCGGCTATTCAGAGAGCAGGCAGTTCACCAAATGTTGGCGAATTGCCTGCACATACGGTGCCTGTTTGGTGCCTGTTCGAGGGCAGCGAAATCCCCACAGAGAAGCAATGCTTCGGCTATTCAGAGAACAAAAACCAGCAGTGAAAAGTTGCCGAATTGCCTTGCTGTTCGGTGGTTTAATTCGACAGGTTTATTCAGGCGAATCCCATAGGCTTCAATGTTAAAAATATTCCCGTTTTAATCCAATATCTAATAAACCGTTGATTTATAATATTCTGCAGTGAAAACTCTATTTTTAGATTTTTTTAGGATCTTTTAGGCATTTTTCGGGATTTTTTTGCGACTTTCTTTTTCCGTTTTTTTAAATGTTTTTTTCTTTTTTATGTAACAGCCCTTTTTAGTATCATTCATTGGATCTTATATGTAAATTCCAGACATTTTTGTTCTGTAGCTTGTTTGCAAACAGCGTTTCACTTTTCAAACATTCGAGCATACTTTTTTTCCCCGCTCCATTCATCTGCGGTGTCGGCTTTTTCCGGCGGCTGCTCTGCGCTGTGATCGGCTCCTGCTAGGGTTTCTCCGGCGTGTTCGGCAGGGTTAATCCAGATGTTTTTGCCAGTTTCGGTGTGTGGTCACCTGGGCTTTGCGGTGAGTGTTCGGCGGGTTTGCGGCAGCTTTTCCCTGCATTACGGCGGCCCTGTGGTGCTTGCTGAATACACCGCAGGGTCGCCAAAATGGGATCGCCAAATCGCAACAAATTGAAGAGAACAAAAAGTCACCGAACGTGCGGTGACTTTTCGATTCTCTTTGAATAACCCTGCATGTTTGCGGGTCTGTAGCAGTGTAACAGATTGACCATGATGATGGATACTTTGCTTTAATATTAAAATGTCTACTTGACTAAATGAACCCAACAGTTAAAAAAAAAAGGAATACTGACACACATCAAGCGCCTTATATTATACTTTAATGAGGAATACAAAATTTTCATAAGGTGACAGAAGAGAAACTAAAACATGACATTCAAAACATTTTATTACGGATATACATCTCAAGAATTCAATTTATTTTCCATTAAATGTTAAAGCACAGTGTGAGATCTCCGAGATTAGAGCAGTTTAGATCCAACAAAGGTCCAGTTCTGTCCTTTTATGTGTCGGCTCCATGAAGGTTTTCATTCTCTTAACATCATAAGGATGGTATGACAGCTCCTTCGGTTTCTTGCTCATCCCACTTTCTTGACTGACCAGGTTTGATTTAGGGATGATCAAGCATGGCCCTTCAGGTGTTTTGGAACTATATTGCCCACATGGCTGTGTTGACCTATTGAGTGGCTGAATATCATGGTGGCTGTACTTCTGAAACATCTGGTGGGCCAAGGTTGAATATCACCAAGGTTGAGCATTCCCAGTTTAACCCCTTCACTACCAAGCAATTTTTGTTGACAATGTATTTATGTCATTTATATCATTTGAAACACTGTATGCAAAGTTAACAGTAAAATATAGGGTTAAATAGAACATTTGCACAGAGATTGTTGTTCTTATCCCATGTGACAGTGTGATTAGGGGCAGGGTAATAGACCACATGTTTATTAGCAGGCGAATGGAGAATGCCATTTCCCCCTATAGGGTGAACTCACATCTGATGCCTGATTAGGACTGCCCTGCCCTCATAGGCTGTGGTTCCCTCTGAGAGGGCAGTCTTGGTGCTGGGTGCAGCAAAAAGGAAGCTAAATCCTGAATCTAAAAGGAAAGTACACTTTGTTTTGCTTATTGGTAAGCGGCTTAGCCGCCCAATATTATAGGTAGGAATACCGAATGTTTAGTTAGGCTCTGCATAAGGAGTAGGCGTTTGATTTATATTTTGTTCTATTTTCCTATTTATGGTGTAATCTGCAAGTACCGTGGCTGCATAATAAAGACAAGCGTGAAGCAATGATCCCTGTGTCTAGTGGCTATATCACACCCTGTAGAGCAAGCGAGTAACTCCTGGAGCTCTCCATGTAGGCTGCCCTCTCCCAGGCTGTTGTAAAGCAGCAGTAATGTGTTTGATATTTTTGTTACAGTGAAGATAGGGGCTACAATTTGCAGCAAGCTTTATCTCTCTCCAGCTCTCCAGGGTGCCTGGAGAGAGATAAAACAGTGGATTTAAAGGTGTGAAAATGTGCTTTTAGTATGCCAGTGAGCGATTCAGTGTATTACAATGCAGGATTGAGTTAACTCGATTTTGGTAGTGAAAGAGTTAAACTCTGAACCCATATGTAGGATGCAAGAGCAAAGCAACAGAGCCACGTCCTGATCATTTAACCAACCACCTCATGGAACAGCGTTTCATGTTATAATTAAATTATGATAATAATCAAGCAGGTTCTGAATGTTCATCGATTACTTTGTTAACAGAGAGAGGTAGATATTGCAAGTAATTTACTAAGACTTATCTCAACACACATTGATGTACGTCGGCGTCTGATCGGAGTGACCAATCGCAACCAATACTACGCCATTATTCAGTGAGAGAAGTTGATACAGTGGCAGCAATGGCAAACGGTCCAAGATCTAGACGCGCACAGTAATAATAATATCAATAATAATGTAACAGACGATCATTAAAAATAAAAGCATAGGATCCTTTGAGTGCATAGAAAAGTGCAGTCATCTCTAAATCAGAGACACTTCTATAGTATTTATTATCTTCTCAGAAGTGATATATTTTAGTTTTTACAAACGGCAGTTCTGACTATGAGGTTTTCTTGACAAAAACTGGAATTTCCAGCAGGCTGCAGCGATAGTTCTTCAGAAGGGTTCCTCCGTCAAACACCTGAGAGGTCTTCATGTCCACCCATTGGTAGCTGCTCCCAGGGAGGAAAATGTCTCGATGAACATCACCTTGTTTGGTTATGGGGGCTACCAGCACCTGAGAAAGAGGAGGATAGTCCATCAATGATCATACAGATGTTTAGCATGGCTACACCTTCAGAAAATGAGGTTTGAGAAGAATGTATTAAAAAAATGGATACGTACAACAATATATACAATTTTATGCATTTTCCTGCATTCTCCTATCCAATTGTCTACAGTAGAGCAGGCTTTGTACCTTTACAAATAATAAAGAAGAAGCTGGCAAGCAGGGACACCCTCAGCAGCAAATAGATGAGGGGTCTATGTCTACAGGTCACCTATATAGTCACACGTGAAGGGGGGCTTATTCCGTGGTGAGTTTTAAGTTGAACGTGAAAGGGAGATCAGCACATGTCCTACTGTGTACATCTTTCACTGCACTCCTCTTCACCAGAGCAATAACTGGCCACCACCAGAATCACCAAGCGGGTTTGGGTCAAAATCCCTACAACCAGGTTCCCTAATGCCAAAATCCCGACGGCCAACTTCCCTACACAGACAACTCCCTGACTGCCAACTTCCCTACACAGACAATTTTCTGACGGACAACTTCCCTACACAGACAACTCCCTGACGGCCAACTTCCCTACACAGACAATTCCCTGACGGCCAACTTCCCTACACAGACAACTCCCTGATGGCCAACTTCCCTACACAGACAACTCCCTGATGGCCAACTTCCCTACACAGACAACTCCCTGATGGCAAACCTCCAGACATCCAAAATCCCAGCAGCTAACACTAACCCTAACCCTACACCCTAACCCCCTAAACCTAGCCCTAACCCTAACCCCCTAACCCACCTAAACCTAGCCCTAACCCTAACCCCCTAACCTAGCCCTAACCCTAATCCCTCTAAACCTAGCCCTAACCCCCTAAACCTAGCCCTAACCCTAACCCCCCCAAACCTAGCCATAACCCTAACCCCCCTAAACCTAGCCCTAACCCCCCAAACCTGGCCATAACCTTAACCCCCCTAAACCTAGCCCTAACCCCCTAAACCTAGCCCTAACCCCCTAAACCTAACCCTAACCCCCCTAAACCTAGCCCTAACCCCCTAAACCTAGCCCTAGCCCTAACCCCCCTAAACCTAGCCCTAACCCCCCTAAACCTAGCCCTAACCCCCCAAACCTAGCCATAACCCCTCTAAATGTAGCCCTAACCCTAACCCCCTTAAACCTAGCCCTAACCGCCCTTTCCCTAACCCCCCTAAACCTAGCCCTAACCCCTCTAAATGTAGCCCTAACCCTCCTAAACCTAGCCCTAACCCTAACCCCCCTAAACCTAGCCCTAACCCCCTTAAACCTAGGGTTAGGGTGTTAGTTTTAGGGTTAGCCACTGGGATTATGGATGTCTGGAAGTTGGCCGTGTAGGGAACTTGGTATGTCCGGCACTTGTTCTGTCTGGAAGTTGGCCGTCGGGATGTTGGCATTAGGGAACCTGGCTGTAGGGATTTTGTCCGGCACCCTACCAAAGCACATAAAATTCTCTATATTATCATGGCTGGCATTGTGATAGATCATTGTTTCCCAACCCTAGTCCTCAGGTCCCCTTAATAGGCCAGGTTTGCAGATATCTGAAGCACAGCACAGGTGATATGATTTGCTGCTCAGTGTTTGGAAGATTCAGTCTGTATTTCCCCAAGGGAATCCTTAAAACCTGACCTTTTAGAATTCACTGAGGACCAGGGTTTGAAACCAATGGGATAGATAATCCTTGCTGTTCTGCCCTCAACAGTGACCTTTCCAGGGCCACACTAAAGGCAGCAGCACTGTGAGGGAAGGTGAAAAGCTGAACCCCTCGCTACGTTTCATGGGCCTCTTACGAAAGTAACTTAATCACAATAAGATGCAAGAAGATCAGTGGTTAAAGTCTTGTACCAAATATCGTAAGGATAAGTTAGAAATAAATAAGTAAATACAAAGCTTATTGTACCTGTTTTAAAACATAAACAATGAGTTGTATTGATAAATATTCAACCCTAATGTTACATTAATAGAATAACAACAGCTGATTTTTTTACTGTTTCAACCCTTGAATTTGACCAAAGTTTGCATTTATTAGCAATTCATACCATACTATTTAGTAAACTAACCTTAAAATTCTACGAAACTGATACAATTGTTGGCATCAGCTGACACAATCACTAGGGACCCTATTCCAACCCTAGTGTAAACGTAACCAGATCTGTTGCAAATTTAGCAACACCATAGACTGCGGGCCCTATAAATAGCGGCTGGTAAAACGGAGAGGGCAAGAAAGCAAATCTGCGCCCACATATTTTCCTTATCGTCTCTGTTTAACCATACTTATTCTGGCGTATTCTCTCGGATAGTGCCTAGCCCCGGAACGAAGCGCAAGACTGCCTGATACCGGCAGCAGCCCTCTGCAACGCCGTGAGTATCGGCTCCTGGAATCCATAGGACTCCATGGAGCCCTGCGAGTCCCAGCCGCGAGTCAGAAATGCACCTCGTGCAGGAAATCTCACCACTTGGCCAAAAGCCCAGCTTGCAGCAAGAGTGGAATGACAATTCCTGACGATGTAGTTATCTTATCGACATCTATGGAATAGGGCCCTATAACGACTCTGGGAAGATTACAACATCTCTGGTTATGTTTACAATAAAGCCCTAGGGCAATTAATTTCTGAGAATGCCATTTTTAGGGTTTTATAAGCACTTTTTATACATTTTAGTGAATGGCTGTGAAGTAATGCCAACCCAGTCCTTTTTTCTACTATCTAGCGTACATTACCTTCATTCTTGTTTTCAATACCTGTTTTCGGTCTTTTTAGCCCACTCTCACCCTTCATTTACAAATTGATTGATGAACTAGGGTTTTATGTTCTGGAATTGTATTTTTAGAAAATACAGATGTGAGTTTATTTTTTTTATTTTTTTTATTTTCCAAAGGAAACGGTGACTAATTGGCTTCGACTTCAAAATATAACCTTTTTTAACCTTTTTCCTTTCATATACATACTTTGATTTATTGCTGTAGATCTTTGGAGTATTCTGGATTTTTCAATATTGTCTACATCAAAGGCAGTGTATATAACGAGTCATGGAGCTGGTAGATGATTTAGAACACGTATGATATAAAGAAAAACACGCAAACACTTTTACATCGATTTGAGTTCAATTGATCAGACAATCATTGTTTTGTAAAAGTAGTTTAATGTATGGAACATTTATGTTTGCAAAGTCTATAATGTTATATATATTCTTAGAGCCCTATTTTAGCTCAACCAGTGTTAAAGATCTGCAAAAAAATAGATTTGGCCCAAATGCAACATTCCCAACTCCAATTTAGTTGACGACAGTCGCTACAATAAACAGATGAGCAGGGCTGGCTTTATAACTAGGCAGAGTAGGCAAGTGCCTACAGGTGTCTGCTACAAGGGGGCAACGTGCTCTGGAAAAAAGATTTGTTATTTTTACAATTTACAATCATTTAGACTACTGTTTCTCTAGAGCCCTAAAGGCTAGAAGGACATGTGAGGTATCATTAGAAAGGCCAGATTATGACCTCTCAATTGATACCAAATATAACTAGTTTAGATTTATATAAAAATAAGAAATAAATAAATACTTTTCTCATATTTTTTCTAACGCAGCACTATTTTCAGTTTACAATTATAAAGTGAAAAGTGATGCTGCACTAACGCACCTTTTCATTTTCCACAGTGCCAGAAAGTGTGAAGCTGATGATGCAATACATTGTTTCATCGACTACTTAGACCGTGGCACTGCAGTGAGGAGAGATAGTTGGACTTTGGAACCCTGCATCTCTGATTTGTACACAGTACAAGGTTAAGTGAGGTGTCATTGGAAAGGACAGAATCTGCTCTTTACAATGATACCAAACATGAACATGTAATGTGTAAAAAATAAAAAATTTATAAAAAAAATTAGTTGACCCCTTCACTACTATGTTTTAGTACTATGTTCTTCAAAAGCACCTGCGGATGCCCTGAGATCGAGTTTACTCCCTCTGCTGGTCACAAAGTGTAAGTACATTCACAGTACATCTTGGGCTTCGTATCAGGAGAAGAAAAAACAGATCTCAAAGCACTTCAAATAATGTCCATGTCCGATGTGATTACATTTAAGGGGCAAGCTCATTTACAAATGAATTTCATTTGCAATAAATGAAATAACTTTGCATTGCTTCAGAAGCAGACAAGATCGAGTATACCTTATCTCAGGGGCACCTGCAGAAGCATGTGAAGATTGAGCATACTTGATAATGGTAATTAAGGGATAAAACCATAGGATATATTGTTGCCCATATAGGAGAGTAATAATGCTGCTCGTGGCACTAACAACTGTTTTTAACACGTTCTCCGCTTGATTCCTACCTCGTCTCCTATCAGAAATTCATCGTCGACCATAAACGCCAGTGGGTCATTTGGACTAATCCACCACACAGGTCTGTAGATAGGGGTTCCCAAACTCAGCCACTCGTCAGCATATTTGGTCAGCAGGGGAATAACAAAGTCTTGATGTTTCTGTATATATTGCCTTGTAAGGTTTAAAACCTAGTCCAAAACAAGAAAAAAACAAGTAGAAACGTTGAGGATCGGATCAGGTGGTGAAAATACCAATAGTTAGCATAGAAACGGTTTGTAGACACTGCCTAGCCAAAAAAAGTCACCACCTGGATTTAACGAATCACATAGGCTTGAGCCTTCCATTGGATAATTACTGCAGTGATTAATATGTTCAACATGAGGTCATGTGACTCCCTGAATATACTGAATGAGCAGGTTTTTACATCAATGGGTTTTTTCTCCCCTGGTGGCACAGCGGGCCAATGCCAGGATTCATCGGGCTCAAATTGTGCAAGAGTGGTTCAAGGAGCATGAGACATCATTTCACACATGGATTGGCCACCACACAGTCCAGACCTTAACCCCATTGAGAAATAAATGATGTGACACTACATGAGCTAATCGAAAAGATGCCGCGGCGAATGCGTGCCAGCATCACAGCGAAAGGCGCTCCAACCAAATATTAGAGTGTGACTTTTTTTGGCCAGACAGTGTGTATGTTTTTGGTGGTATTTAGCCTATTTTTATCTATACTGGGAGAACCTCTCGGAATCTACAAGCAGAGAGCAGGAAATGTATGTTTCCAGTAGCACAGGCTGAAGCATTTTGTTTTCCATTGCTCAGATCTGCTTACAACGTAACTAGAGACTGAAGCCACCAGGAAATTATGTTGCACTTTTCTGGAACCCCACAACTTATAGCCGAGGACAGAACTGAGTTTAGCTTACAGTACAATGGACATTCCATATTGTTTTATAGTAGACCATAGTTATGCTTTTACAGAGGAAACTCCAATAAAAACACAACAAAATGCTTTATTTAATATAAAAATGTTTAAAAATGAAGACAAATAACAAACACTACATAAAAGAAACAAGCAGCCGCAGCTGAAAACAAGCCCCCAGTACATGGTATATATTATTATTATTCTTTATTTACAGTGGCAAGAAAAAGTATGTGAACCCTTTGGGATTACGTGGAGTTTTGCATGAATTGGTCATAAAATGTGCTCTGATCTTCATCTAAGTCACAACAATTTGAAAAACACAGTCTGCTTAAAATAATACAACACAAACATTATATGTTTTCCTGTGTTTATTGAACATAACATGTAAACATTCATAGTGCAGGATGGAAAAAGTATGTGAACCCCTAGCCTAATGACTTCTCCAAGAGCTAATTGGAGCCAGGAGTGAGCCAACCTTGAGTCCAATCAGTGTGATATTATTGGATGTGTTGCTGAAAGCTGTCCTGCCCTTTAAAAACACACACCAGTTTTGGGTTTACTGGTTTCAAGAAGCACTGCCTGATGTGAACCATGCCTCGCAGAAAAGAGCTCTCAGAAGACCTACGATCAAGAATTGTTGACTTGCATGAAGCTGGAAAGGGTTACAAAAGTATCTCCAAAAGCCTTGATGTTCATGTGTCCACGGTAAGACAGACTGTCTACAAATGGAGAAAGTTCAGCACTGTTGTTACTCTCTTTAGGTATGGTCGTCATGTAAAGATGACTACAAGAGCACAGTGCAGAATGCTTAATGAGGTAAAGAAGAATCCTAGAGTGTCAGCTAAAGACATACAGAAATCTCTGGCACATGCTAACATTTTTGTTGACACATCTACAATAAGGAAAACATTAAACAAGAATGGAGTACATGGGAGGACACCACGGAGGAAGCCATTGCTGTCCAAAAAGAATATTGCCTCACATTTGTTCCACAGCACTACCGACAAAATATTCTGTGGACAGATGAAACCAAAATTGAGTTGTTTGGGAAAAACACACAACACTATGTGTGGAGAAAAAAAGGCACAACACACCAACATTAAAACCTCATCCCCACTGTAAACATGGCGGAGGGAGCATCATGGTTTGGGGCTGCTTTGCTGCCTCAGGGCCTGGACGGATTGATGTCATTGATGGAAAAATGAATTCCAGAGTTTATCAAGACATTTTGCAGGAAAACGTAAGACCATCTGTCCGCCAACTGAAGCTCCGCAGAGGATGGGTGATGCAACAGGACAATGACCCAAAGCATACAAGTAATTCAACAAAAGAATGGCTTCAACAAAACAAAATACGCCTTCTGGAGTGGCCCAGTCAGAGTCCTGACCTCAACCCGATTGAAATGCTGTGGCATGACCTTAAGAGAGCGATTCACACCAGACATCCCAAGAATATTGCTACACTGAAACAGTTTTGTGAAGAGGAGTGGTCCAAAATTACTCCAGATCGTTGTGCAGGTCTGATCTGCAACTACAGGAAACGTTTGGTTGAGGTTATGGCTGCCAAAGGAGGGTCAACCAGTTATTAAGTCCAAAGGTTAACATACTTTTTCCACCCTGCACTGTGAATGTTTACATGTTCTGTTCAATAAAAACATGAAAACATATAATGTTTGTGTTGTATTATTTTAAGCAGACTGTGTTTTTCAAATTGTTGTGACTTAGATGAAGATCAGAGCACGTTTTATGACCAATTCATGCAAAATTCCACGTAATCCCAAAGTGTTCACATACTTTTTCTTGCCACTGTATAAAGTGCCGGCATATTCCGCAGCGCTGATATATGGAAAGTTGCACATACCAGGGAGACAAATATAATAATGAAAATGCAGTGAACAATTGGTAAAATACCTCTAGTAAATCTGTCACTGATAAGTGCAGTAACAATGTAGATCCCCCTTAACAACAGTGTATGCAACGTTAACCTGTATAACCAGCATTGTAACAATCATATCTATATATAAATAAAGAGGTAATTACATCAAATAAAATAAACAATGCGTATGTGTGTGCAAACAGCAGATTCATGGTTGCATATTCTCTTACTACCTGTTGTGATTTGCAAAAATGGAAAATCACAAACAGTTCACTCACCCAGTCATCGCAGCAAACCCACGGTGGAGTGTTAAAAGACATCACTGGTAGAAACGTTACAATTTGCAACCAACGAATGAACAACTCTTCATCTGTTAAAAATTCTCCTGAAAATGTACCTCCTTGAAAACAAAGCATTTTGTAAGTGTTACATTGTATAAATCAATGCTACTCATAAAAAGACTAATTAAATAAGGAATGGTTAGTTCTAGGAATGAAATAATAATCTGTGAAAACATGTTACCAGAGCTCCATTGTCACATGCGATTGCCACAAATAGAAAGGAAAACCAAACAATGACAAAACTATAAGGAACTTGTGCTTGTAGAGCAGAGGGCGGTCAACATTGGCTCTCCAAATGTTTTGGAACTACATTTCCCACATGAGAAATGTCCAACTAATGTGTGTCCAAGAATGATGGGAGAAGTAGTTTGTAACAGACGCTCCCTCACACCTGATACCCTCAACTTCCATGGCACATCTGACAGACTGTAAGGATATAGAGTCACCCAGCACACAGACAAAACCCAGAAAGGCAAGAAAAAACCCTAAACTGAGAAGCTGGTCCTTAGAATGGCCAGGTACTAATCTAAAATACATAGAAGTACAGATCACGGACAGGAGAGATATCGTAGTAATAACAAGCCAGAGGTCGGTAAATGAGATAAACATAAGCCAAGGGATAATCACAGAAAACACAGTCAAATATACAAACCAGAAGTCAAACTAGAAAACCAATATGCAGAAGCTAAAGACACGCGCTGAGGGCTAGAATAAACCACTTCAGGGCTCAGAGCACAGTCAGTGACTGATATTTAAAGGCCTAGTTCCCTGACCAGGTGCGGCATTCAAAGTGGCCTGATTCAGAGACTGGCGCCCTCTCTGTTGGGAAGGCCGCACTGCAGGAGCAGCAGCAGGCATGACACAGACAAAGTGGGTTATACAGCAGTCCTTCAAGTTCAGGCTGAGGGTTGTGGAGAAAGGAAAGTTGCTGAAGATTGGTTTTACCTCAGAGAAGGGACAGAGGCTGTAAGAGGTGGGGGTCTGGTCCTCAAGCCTGAGACCAACAATGCACAGTTCCTGTTACATGGTTCTAAAACATCAGGAGAGTCAAGGTTGAGAACAAGGTTGTTGAGTTTTTTTAACAAGCTACGACACAAAGGGCTCATAAGGTTTCAGCTTGATGGTGTCATTACAGAGAAGACTATTCCATATGCAAATCAGAATGTGATCACTCAGAAAGGGTGGCCAGAGATGAAATGCCAAGGAAGTCCTCTCTACACAAGAGATACAACAACAACCCCCAATGATTGTTTTGGTCTTGTAAGGCCTCATCAGGAGGGTATAGACGACACCCCTCTAGACACCTCAAGCAGCGGCTCCATGTCTAGATTAGTGAAGGGCCGAGTGTTCGATTCGAACATGAGTTCGAATCGAACATCGGCAGTTCGAGTGTTCGGTGAACGCCGAACATTATGGGATGTCCGCGGTCTGTTCGACCGCGGACATTCCATAATACAAAATGTGTTCACAGTTATCCTAAATGTACCGGCAGCTGCTGGTACATTTAGGAGACCTGTGACTGCAGCCCCCGGCCCCCGTGCCTTTTGCCCTCCTGTTCCTCCGGTCCGTCTGCTCCTCCGTCCGGCCGCGGCTCCTCTGCCCCACACCTCGTCGTCATGCGGAGCCCTGATTGGGCAAAGTCCTGCGCCTGACCTGGACTTTGCCCAATCAGGGCTCTAATTCAATATTGAGCCCTGATTGGGCAAAGTCCAGGTCAGGTGCAGGACTTTGACCAATCAGGGCTCAGTATTGAATTAGAGACATGATTGGGCAAAGTCCAGGTCAGCCGCAGGACTTTGCCAAATCAGGGCTCAGCATGAAGATGAGGTATGGGGCAGAGGAACCGCGGCCAGACGGAGGAGCAGACAAACCGGAGGAACAGGAGGCCGGGACAGCAGCAGGACAGCAGAGGTACGGGGGACTGGGGGCTGCAGCCACAGGTCTCCTAAATGTACCGGCAGCTGCCGGTACAATTAGGAGAACTGTGAACACATTTTTCATGTTCGACCCACATTGATTAACATTGTGTTCGAGTTTATATTCGAACATTTCGGCTGTTCGAATGCTCGAATACGATCCGAACACAGGGGTGTTCGGCCCATCACTAGTCTAGATTACTCCGTACACTTTTAAGTGAGCAAACACGGAGGGCAACCAGCAGCACTAATTGTCTTGCCTACTCGGAGCCCCTGCTCAGGTCTCATAAGGATTTGGACTCCAGGACTAAATACCAGACATGATGAATGGCACTACAGCAGTTACTAGCAGTGGGTAGGACCAGGCAGCAAATCCTTGCTCCTTCACTGATGCTCAGGTCAGAAAATTACAATTGGTAGAAGGATTTCCCAGAGCAGTGGCTTTGTTAACAAATTTTGGTTAATATGATTTGAGCTGGTTGGGAATACATACGGAGGCAGAGGCTGGTATGTCATAGTCATGCGGGAATAATTTTGTTTCTTCAAAGTGTCAAAAAGAACTCATCAAGAACGTCACTACAAAAGCAAAATAACCATTTAACACGTTACCTGGAAAAGATTTAATGAAATGGGTACATCATAAATTTAGGGCATTATTACAATCCTAACACTAACCGGGAAAATCTGCACCTGTAAACTTTCCTGTAGCATCGCCTTGTTAATATGGTATTCTGTGGCACCTTGCCCCAGAACACACGCTAGCCACAGTGATAGTCCATGTAGGGTTGTGCTTCTGGGCCGCGAGCCCTCGCGCAAGATCGTGCAGCGCTGCGAAGTGATCACGAAGAAAGACTGGGAACTGTTTGTCCCCAGTCTCACTCTGCTCGCAGCTATAAGAAGCTATGGATCGGGCCGCCGTTCTCACCGTGGGAGAAGAGGTGAGTATGGGATTTAATTGGGGGGTTTACAGGAGATGTTAAATGATTTTGCAATTACAGAATCGTTTAGCGCCGTCTTTTAACTTTTGGCTCTCCACGTCTCGACCGTATTTAGTGCCTGCGCTTTGTAATACTTCACTTATCGAAACGCTAAATGATGTTTGCGCAAAGTACAGTAAGCCCGTGCAAGCTGCGAGGCACCAATTGATTTCACCCCAGTGTTCCATCAGGAATGCAATATGAATGCCAGACGTTAAACTTATCGATTACATATCGAAACGCTACATTAGCACCAACTATGGAACAGAGCCCATAGGGTCCTATTCCAAGGCTGGTGTAAATTAAGCCAATGCTGTTGTTAACTTAACACCTCCATAGAATATAATAGCTCTGGTAAGTTTACAACAGCTCTGGTTAAGTTAACTCCAACCTTGGAACAGGGCCCTTATTGAGGTGGATTTTATACTGAATACTCTGGAAAATATTTCAGTTTACGTGTGATTTCATTCTTTCCATGTATAGTTACATAGGCTGAAAAAAGACGTGCGTCCATCGAGTTCAGCCTTTCACACATTACCTACTGCTGTTGATCCAAAAGAAGGCAAAAACCCCAGTCTGAAGCTCTTGACAATATGTAACATACTGGGAAAAAATTCCTTCTTGACCCCAGAATGGCAGAAACATTTCTCCTTGGATCAAGAAGATTTTACCCATATATTACATAGTTACATAGGCTGAAAAAAAGACATGTGTCCATCGGGTCCAGCCTCTCACACATAACCTACTGCTGTTGATCCAAAAGAAGTAAAAAAACCCAGTCTGAAATGCTCGCCAATATGCAACACACTGGGAAAAAATTCCTTCTTGACCCCAGAATGGTGTCAGATTTCTCCTTGGATCAAGAAGCTTTTACCCACATATTAAATATTATAACCCTTTATATTCTGTGTCTGCAGGAAGTCATCCAGCCATTTTTTAAAAGTATGTACAGACTCTGACCCAACCACCTCAACAGGTGGAGAATTCCACAGCTTTATTGTTCTCACCGTAAAATAACCCTTCCTATGCTTTAGGCTGAATTTCCTTTCGTCCAGTCTAAATGGGTGACCTTGTGTCCTGTGTATAGTCCTGTTAATGAATAGATTTCCAGACAATGGTTTATAATGGCCCTGTATATATTTATATAAAGTTATCAGATCTCCTCTAAGGCCCATGTATATATAAAGTTATCAGATCCCCTCTAAGGCCCCGTTTATCTAAACTAAACAGGTTTAAGCTTGTTAGCCTTTCCTCATAACTTAACCCTTCCATTCCCCTTTTTAGTTGCCCGTCTCTGCACTTTATCTCGCGCCATAATATCCTTTCTTAAAACAGGTGCCCAAAATTGCACGGCATATTCAAGATGCGTCTTACCATTGATTTATACAGATGAAAAATTATGTTTTCATCCCGAGAAACTCCCCTTTTAATGCATGCCAATACCTTGCTGGCCTTGGCGGCTGCTGTTTGACATTGCACATTGTTACTTAGTTTGAGGTCAATGATTATTCCCAAATCCTTCTCCTGCTTGGATTTCCCTAACTCCGTACCATTTCATTTAGGGTATAAATTGCTTGTGTTTTCTTCACTCCAAAGTGCATAACTTTGCATTTATCTACATTAAATTTCATCTGCCATTTAAGTGCCCAGTCCCCCAGTATAATATTAAATATTATAACCCTTAATACTATGTTTTTGAGTTAAAATCCAAAAGCAAAAAATAATAAAAAATAAAAAGAGACAGAAAAAAAACAAGACATCATAAAAGCAAATGCGTGAACGGAGTTACATAAACCAGTGAAATGAAACGCTGAGTCCATTAGTCCAACTAAGCTGCAAGACACTTAATTTAATTATTTCCTGCAGCCAGCGGCTCTGCATAGCTGAGAGCTTTGAAAATGTAACAACATTTCAGATAAATGTGTCAGCTGCCTTAGCTATATTCTTTCAGAGGGAAAAATGACAGCATTACAGCCAAATCTAAGCTTGAAATGAATACATTATAAAAATGATGGCTTCTATTGGCACAGCCGTCTCGATGTCTGCATTCCTCTGACAATAATCATGGTGTCCACTGCGTCTGCAGATGTTTTAGACCCTTTTTATCTGTAGTCGCACCCGCTTTGTAATGTCACAGTATTTTTGTGCAAAAAAAAAGGAACATGGGGAACATGTACTGGAATTATGTCCCGTGTGATGAACCTGAAAAGATGTTGGACCCGGTAATTTATTCATTATGCATTCCATGGAAACACCAATGGGGTTATTCGCCAAGTCCCGAACTTGCCACGAAGTGCACCTAACGGTGAATTTCACCATACGTGCAATTTCATGGCAGTTCGTCCATTCACAAAGCTGTCAATTCTCCAAATACTGGTGAATTGACGGCGAAATACGTTGCAGTTCGGTGGTCTTCAGTAGGGGGATGAGCAGTTCGGTTCGATCAGTTTGGAGTTCAATTCGAACATCGCCTGTTCGCGAATTACGAACATTTCCGCGTGTTCGCCGCATGTTCGCCCACAATTCACCACAATGCACTTTTCCACTGGCCTGAAGCTTGTAATTGGCTACAGCCTGCACCTGACCACAGTTTAGGTGCAAGACAGGTGCAAGACTATGCCAATCACGACTCAGAGTCCTGATTGGACAAATTTTGCCCAATCATGGGCTCACAGAGCTAAGTCCCGTAGCACACTATATAAGGCGTCCCTTGCAGCCCCAGCACGTGTTTTTTGAGAGGAGATTGTTAGTGTGTGTTCTCACTGCCAGTCTGCCAGCAGCTATTGGGGGGGGGGTCTCATTTCTACAAAATATCTGGGAATTGTTCTAATCTTTGTGTTCTCACTGCCATCAGCAATTTTGGGGGTCAGTCATTTCTACAAAATATCTGGGAATTGTGGTAATCTGTGTGCTCTCACTGCCACCAAGTATTTTGGGGGTCAGTCATTTATACAAAATATCTGGGAATTGTTCTAATCTTTGTGTTCTCACTGCCAGAAACTATTTTGGGGGTCTCATTTCTACAAAATATCTGGGAATTGTTGTAATCTGTGTGTTCTCACTGCCAGCAGCTATTGTGGGTGTCCTATCATCTTATTGTGGGTGTCCAACCCTGCACTCTTCCACAATACCACAAAAGGGTTACGGTGTGAAGGCACTTGCTGCCACCAAAGGCACAATATTTGGGTGCACTGACGCCTGTAGCAGATTCATATAATTTTAATATTGGACTGCAGGGTCCAACCCTGCACTCTTCCACAATACCACAGAGGGGTTACTTACGGTGTGAAGGCACTTGCTGCCACCAAAGGCACAATATTTGGATGCACTGCCACTGAGGGGTTACTGTGTGACGGCACTGTTGCCAACACTAAAGGCCCAATTTTAAAGCACCTATTGTTACTTTCATCCAAAGCCTGCATAAATTTCACCATAATTTAGCCAAAAAATCACTAAACTTGTTCTGCGTGTCCTAAAATGTCTCCTTTTTTAATACAGACTGCTGCCCCAAGCAGTTGTTTATGAAAACCGTTTACCGTCATTTGAAATGTCATTTTTTTGGTTTTAAATGTTTCTATACATCTGACAAATTTGCCACTTCACGGGCAGGTTATGGGGACGTCCTAGGCACGATATTTGAAGGAATTTTTCGTTTTTATTCGTAACCCTTATTTCATGGAAAACTCACTGTCCCTTTAAAAACATTTTTTTTTTTACTTTTTGTCCTTGTTTCCTGTCCCCCAGGGCACTACCAGGACCCCCATACACCTTTTATGGCAAATATCTAGCATATATGCCCTCTTGGAGGGCACTCTAAAAACCGAACTTTTGAGTCCCATTGACTTGCATTGAGTTCGGTTCGTGTTCGCGTTCAAACTCAAACTTTTTAAGTTGTTCGAGTTCAAATGCGAACCGAAAACGGGGGTGTTCGGCTCATCCCTAGTCTTCAGCGGTAACGAGATTGTTCCATAGGAAGTAATAGTTTGTCTATTCACAGAACGCAGAACTTCGCCGAAATGTTGGCGAAATGACCTGATTTTTGGTCATTCAGTTCGACAGGTTTAAACAGGCCAATCCCATAGGATTCAATGTAAAACAAAATATCAGTTTTAAATTTTAAAAAAAAAAAATTGTTCTTTTCATTTTCAGCAAAAAGACTTTTTATTCTTTAGAACACATTTTTGGATTTTTAGACCAAATTTTTCCTTTCCAGTTATTTTTAAAAGGTGTTTTTTTAATCTGAAACAGACCTTTTTATTATTTTTTTAAAGGACTTTTTTTATTATTTTTACACATTTTAATGCATTTTCATTGGTTTTAACACCTATTAGGAGAATAGAATTTTTTTATGCAGTTCTGTGGATTTCGCCAAAGCCAGTTCGCTGCTCATTGGTGAAGTTCACCAAATTTTTATGAGGCTTCGGCGACTCCATCTTCGGTGCTCCACAGTGACCCTACGGTGAATAGTGAATTCACTGTAGTTTCGGTGAAATGGAATACCCAAAGTGCCCCAAAGTGAAAAGCACCGAAATATTGATGAAGTTTCGGTGCTTTGTGAATAACCCCTCAAGGCTTGGCCTCATCAGGACGTTGGTGAATTGGTTTGGTGTACGTTGTACTTGAGGGCATTATTACCATGCTTTGACCAAATGTTCTTTTTTACAAGGCAAGTGGGTCACAGGACATTACTGGGCCATTCAAGGGATTATTCAGTGATGCTGCTGTCTCATATACCAGAGGTTCAACAAATATATAGCAAGACACATGTATACTACACCAGTCAGGTTTCCAACAATCCTGGGTCACCAGCTCTAACATAGACACAGAGGAGAAGGACCGGTCAGGCAGGGCTTGGTCTTACCAGAAGTTTTATTGTAGGAGCAGTAACATATCGGTCTTGCGCTCTAGACCTTACTCAAGCCACTGAATACAGGATCAAATCATTGCCGCTGCTACAAAAAAGCTCCTGCTAAAACAAGCCATGTGTCACTGGTCCTTCTCCTTCTGTCATATACCAGCAGTGTCTGCTTCACATGGGCCAACTCTGGAGATGATTTGGTCACCCAAGTTTACCCATAGCTATTCTTGTCCTTAGGCAGTAACTCAGTTTGCCAATTCCAATTCCCAGTTCCTGACCTTCCATGGACACACACACACACACACAATGTTTTGTACAGATTCAATATTGCAGACACAGTCGACCTTATAACTAGCAAAAAAGGTGGATGCCTCAGGCCTCTCTCATACTGGGGACTCACTGGAATTTGTGTATAACATCGGTACACATGTGGCATTCAAGATTTCACACAAATACACTTGTACAGTCACATACAGCTGTCAACCAGGAGAGAAGTGTTGGCCTTCATTAACTGAAATGCCTAGGGTTTATTTATTTACAGTATCTCTCTTTTTACGTCTTTAAGAGGGGCCTCACATTTGAGTGTTTTGTGAGGTGTCACTGATTCTAGGACCACCTCTGATTTTAGACATTCTTATGAAACCAATTAAAAGGGCCTCACATTAGAGCTTTGCCTGAGCCCTCACTGATTCTACAGCCATGTCTTCTTCTATACATTCTTATGATACCTATATCGGAACCTCCTGTACCCTGACTGGGTACATCTGTTATCAGCATAGCCTAGAATTGCTCAGATGTCCAGAGTAATCCTAACCAGGTATCCAGGCACCACTGAGGCTTGGTGTAGATACAGCACACAGTGTGAGTGTGGCAGGAAACTCATATATTTGCATTTTACAGCTGAATATGTACACACAGGGCATACCAAGGGAAAGGAATGAGCAGGAGAACCAATGGGACAACACACACAAGGGATGGACAGACCAACAAATATAAAACATGCCCTGGCATTACCATACAGAATAGTTACCCCCTCCAACACTGGCACTGAGGCGCAACAGACAACATTCCTCAGCATGACAGGGAGGAGAAAGGTGCTGTTTCAGAAGTGAATTCTATCAGTTCATGGGGGAGGTTTCAGAGAGGTCTGGCTTAACCTAGCTCTTGGGGGTTAGGTGGGAGCCTGAAGAAATATTTCATGACAATATAAGGATGATAAAGTTAGGGAAGCAGCACAGTATATTCAAAACCACCCTCTACAAGAAAGACATCGGACAACAGGACACAGAACTTGGACACCCTGCACCTACAAGGGGGACATTGACATAGGAGAAGGCAGGGTAACAATGTACTTGCTCACACTCTGCAACTGCTGTTAGTGTTAATGTAAATGTCCCAAAGCATAGCAATGCATGTCAGTTCTTTGATTGCCAATATTAGAGGTAATTAAGGAACTTTTGTTATGGTATAGTGATGTTACATATTATATCTGTCATTCCTTTCTACAATACATCCATTATGCACCACGTGCTACTGGAAAAAGCCATGTATTGTATTTTTACATATAATCTTACTAAGCAGACAGACAGTAAGTGAGGGAGTAAATTACCTATGGCGTCTGGAATGAAATAATTGTATCCTAACAAACTGTAATGAAGAACAGAAGGAATTATTCCTTTCAGTCCGGTGTAGCTCCAGTCTGAATGTAATGGGCTCATCTGAACAAATATTGGCAAATAGTTTGACCTGTAAAAGGGAATTAAAAACAAAGACAGACAACTTAATTATTATAATGCAATTGCGTGCCTTTAGAAAAGTCTCCTCACTTTCCAATGATAACAGTCTGTGAAAAGTAAGATCTATATTGGATTTTCTGAATAAATAAACGGAAAGAGACACATATTGGAATGGAAACCACAGAGCAATTACTAATTAACTATTGACCGGAATTTAATTTATTTGCTAGAAATAATAGCATAGACATGTACGTTTCCATTTTTCCATCTCTTTGCGAGTCAAGTGGAATTGCCTAATCCTCGGCGAGAAGCAGAGTGCTTCTCTTGGGGAACAGAGAACTATTTTCATATACGCAGAGTGATTTGTAATGGCAAATAAAGAAAAGAAAAAGAGAACTTATTAATCTTGTTTTGAAATTTTGCTGCTTTGAGACACTCAAATCAGGTACTATGGACATTTCAACTGAGGTGCTTAAGCTGTTTGAACAGCTTGAAGATCTGTTTTCCTTTACAAAAAGACGGAGCTCCAGATTTATTCCTATACATGTAGCAGCACTTTTGGGCCAGCAGGGGGCTTTTTTTTTCACAGGGTTGAAATGGCTCAGCAGTGAAGGGGTTAAGGGTCAGACCATATATTAAATTATGTATTTCCTCCGTTTCTCCCTTGGTTTAGGTGTATAGAAAGGGATAATAGGCAGGCTTCATCTCTCACAGTATCCATTTTATTTTTTCCTTGATTAATGGCAATTTAGGGGTTAATGGATAGACTGCATGCCTCACAGTGTATTCACTTAATGTTTTCCCTTGATTAATGGCATTTTAGGGGTTAATGGGTAGACTACATGCCTCACGGTGCATTCATTTGGTGTTTTCCCTTGATTTATGGCATTTTAGGGATTAATGGGTAGGCTACATGCCTCACAATAAAATCATTTCGTGTTTTTCCTCGATTAATGGCATTTTAGGGATTAATGGGTAGGCTACATGCCTCGTGGTGCATTTGTTTCGTGTTTTCCCTCGATTAATGGCATTTTAGGGGTTAATGGGTAGGCTACATGCCTCACAGTGTATTCATTTCGTGTTTTCCCTCGATTAATGGCATTTTAGGGGTTAATGGGTAGGCTGCATGCCTCACAGTGTATTCATTTCGTGTTTTCCCTTGATTTATGGCATTTTAGGGATTAATGGGCTAACTACATGCCTCACAGTAAAATCGTTTCGTGTTTTTCCTCGATTAATGGCATTTTAGGGATTAATGGGTAGGCTACATGCCTCGTGGTGCATTTGTTTCGTGTTTTCCCTCGATTAATGGCATTTTAGGGGTTAATGGGTAGGCTACATGCCTCACAGTGTATTCATTTCGTGTTTTCCATTGATTAATGGCATTTTAGGGGTTAATGGGTAGGCTACATGCCACACTGTTTATTATTTTTATTGTATTTCTCTGGTGTTATGGCATTTTCAGGGGTTATTATGAAAGTTAGAAACTAAATGGTTAAATCACTTTTAGATCCTTTTCTTTTTGACACAATTCGAGGAATCTACAGTTGTGTTCAAAATTATTCAACCCCCAATGCTGTAAAGGGTTTTAGGGAATTTAGTGTACATTTGTAATTGTATTCAGAATGAAATCCTACAAGGACTTTTTAAAGAACCATATGCAACTAAAATGACATCAATTGGTTTTGTAATACAGTAGTAAATGTTTCTTTTGTGAATTCTTCATTGACACAATTATTCAACCCCTTAAAGACTACCACTCTGAAGAACAGAGGTTCATTCAAGTGTTTTCAATCAGGTATTGAAAACACCTGTGGATGTCACGGAGCAGCAATAAAGCATAATAAGCACCAATTAGGCAGCTTTAAAATGACTGTGATACTCAGCTCCTTCTAGACATTTACTGGTGTGGTTACAAACATGGTGAAGTCAAGAGAATGGTCCAGGAAGACAAGAGAAGAGGTGATTACTCTTCACAGGAAGGGCAATGGCTATAAGAAGATTGCAAAGATGTTAAACATACCAAGAGAGACCATAGGAAGCATCATTCGCAAATTCAAGGCAAAGGGCACTGTTGAAACGCTACCTGGTCGTGGCAGAAAGAAGATGCTGACTTCGACTGCTGTGCGCTACCTGAAGCGTAGAGTGAAGAAAAGTCCCCGTGTGACTGCTGAGGAACTGAGAAAAGATTTGTCAGATGTGGGTACTGAAGTTTCAGCTCAGACAATACGGCGCACACTGCGTAATGAAGGCCTCCATGCCAGAACTCCCAGGCGCACCCCCTTGCTGTCTCCAAAGAATAAGAAGAGTCGACTGCAGTATGCCAAAAGTCATGTGGACAAACCACAGAAGTTTTGGGATAGTGTTCTGTGGACTGATGAAACAAAATTAGAACTGTTTGGGCCCATGGATCAACGCTATGTTTGGAGGAGGAAGAACAAGGCCTATGAAGAAAAGAACACCTTGCCTACTGTGAAGCATGGCGGGGGTCAATCATGCTTTGGGGCTGTTTTGCTTCTGCAGGTACAGGGAAGCTTCAGCGTGTGCAAGGTACCATGAATTCTCTTCAGTACCAGGAGATATTGGATGACAATGTGATGCAGTCCGTCACAAACTTGAGGCTTGGGAGACGTTGGACCTTTCAACAGGACAATGATCCCAAGCATACCTCCAAGTCCACTAGAGCATGGTTGCAGATTAAAGGCTGGAACATTTTGGAGTGGCCATCGCAGTCACCTGACTTAAATCCGATTGAGAACCTCTGGTGGGACTTAAAGAAAGCAGTTGCAGTGCTCAAGCCTAAGAATGTGACTGAACTGGAGGCTTTTGCCCATGACGAATGGGCGAAGATACCCGTAGATCGCTGCAAGACACTTGTGTCAAGCTATGCTTCACGTTTAAAAGCTGTTATAACTGTAAAAGGATGTTGTACTAAGATTGAATGTCACTTGGGGGTTGAATAAAACTGATAATGATGTGAGCACAGAAAAGACATTTGTGGTTATTTCATTATAAATGTTATGTTATATTTGTCTGACCTACACGTGCCTCTTTGATTTAATTGTAAGCAAGATGACTGAATGATCAAAATCAATGACAAACTGGTCAAAACACTCAATTTCAATGGGGGTTGAATAATTTTGAACACAACTGTATTTAGATGAAAATATGGTGAATTCCCTGTTTAGCAAATTGTGACCATAATTTGCGAACATTTAAGTCGCAGAAGCAGTTATCGGACGTTGGCGAAAACCACCAAACTGCGGCGAATAAAATATTGAATTTAAGTATGATGTTAGTACAACATAAAGGTATCATTGCACCACATTACGCTGGGATTTTGGAATCTTGTTTATATATACTTTAGTTTTTTCAGTGGTATGATTTAGTGGCAAAAATAATTAGTACACCCCCCCAGTTTTGACTGTGGTATCTTATGTGCTCCCCTATATATTGTTTCTAGAGTCACCACTGGAAGAGAGCAATGTGCAGTTTTGTTGACCCACCTTGTACTTGCTGTGATTATTGTTGAGTTTCCAAGCTTGTCCACTAAAGAAGCTAGAAACCCCGTGTAGTGATCATCCTCCAAACCACCAGAAGGTTGCATCGATTGCTCTATAAACGTATTTCCTTCCACTCCTTCAAATGCAACATATTCCGCTCCGAGCTTGTTTTTCAGAGACGTCACAGTGTTTAAATACCAGTCGATGGCAGGTTTGCTTGTTATGTTTAACCTCACAGAAAACTGTCCTTTCCATTTAGTTAGAACTGGTGACTGGAAAAAAAAAAGATCAACAAAGAAAGAAACAAAAACTCATCAGTCACCATTGAAATATTGATTTTTTTTTCATGTAATCCAAGTTATTATTTATTATTCGTTGTCGCTCCATAGTCTTTGGAATAAAACTCTACGGCCCCTATTACATTCTTCACGCAATTTCGTTCACGCAGCGCAAATGTTTTTGCGCGCATCGTCCAGTGTTATCGAGTGCAAATTAACCATGGTATTACGATCCGAACGCATTTTCTCATCCGTCTGAAAATAACGTTCATAAAAACGATGCGCAAAACGAAGAGTAATACGCGCGCACTAACGTAGCGCACGTAAATCAGTGTGCGGACTGTTTTTTTCGCAGGATTCAGCCAATCAAAATTAAGAACCTTAATTGACATCAATTTACCTTAATTGACTCACTTAAGTTTTTGCGCCTGTCAAAGTAAATCTGAGTATACATGCTGCAGCAATAAAAAAAATATGCACGAATTCACAATTTTATTGTTTGGGTATGTGTAGAATGTGTAACTGTACTGTGCCGTATTTTATTTTTTCGTGCTGGTGTTTTTCGTTTCGGCCAGAACGTTCCGATTTGCCGTTACCACCAGCTTTTCAAAGACGTTAAAATTATGCGGCAAACGTCGTTCGTAAAAAGATGCGCATCGATTGTAATACCAGCCGCGTACCAGCGCACGAACGAATTTGCACTCACAATGTTAAGTATAGGACGCGCACAGTTCATCACGCTCGCGCAGGTCCATCCGCGTTAAACGATAACGCGCATCATTTGCGCGAACATTGTAATATGACGTTCAGCGCAAAGGGTTTTGCACCTCGCGGAAATTAGGCTTGTGCACCGATTTTTTTTTCGGTTCGATTCGATTCGATTTTTCGGATTTTTAAACTTTTCGACTCGGCTCGTTTCGACCAATTTCTGTTTCGATTTGGTTCGGCTCGACTCGTTTTTCGTGTACATTTTTTTTTTCGGAATTTCGACCATTTTTCCTATTTTCGTGTCACTTGGCTCGGTTTTGTATCGACTTTTCGTATTTTCGGAAATTTTCGTTTTTCGGAATTGTAAATGGTTTCGGAATTTCGACCATTTTTCGTATTCTCGTGTCACTTAGCTCGTTTTTTGTATCGACTTTTCGTATTTTCGAAAATTTTCGTTTTTTTTCGGAACGTCTGTTCTCCTCGTTTCAAAGCGATAAATTTCGATTTGACACATTTTAAGTACATTAGAAAATTCGAAAATATTTCGTTTCGGCTCGGAAAACTTTTCGGATCTGCCATTTTCGGATCTAACAATTTTCGGAAATTCGGCTGCATCCGAAAACACGAATCGGGAAATTTCGTGAAAATTCCGAAATTCCGAAACCTGAAACGCACATCCCTAGCGGAAATGCGCATTTTCGCATGCAAAAACGAATGTGCGAGGAATGTAATAGGCCCTACATAAATTGAAGTATGCTTGTAAACCTGCGCAGTTGTAATGTGCTGCAAATTGTATTTATCCAAGTTCGGGAGCTCTTAGAAACATCTGACTGTCTGTCGACGCACTGATTCATCTCAGCACTGCGTGATAGCCGTCAAAGTGTGTCGCCCGCAAAGGAGGACGATGGCGATGCTCGGTGCCGGATCCCAGCTAAATAGAGGCTAGCGAACGTCATCAAGAGAAGAGATATCACTTTGATCGTTTTGACCAATGCGACATCCATCTCTTGATGTGACATCACCATGGAAATGAACCTGTTCGTTACAGGTTCTCTTTAGTAGCATAAAATTTAATTTTTGAATTAAGATATTAAAATAATGTAAATTTGTACATTTTTCAAATTAATTTATCCTGCAAAGAAATATACATTATGTTATATGTAGAAGTAAAAAAATGAAGAAAAAAAATGGATAATAGAATTTGTCAGCTCTCCTGTTCATGGGGATTTGTAGTGATCACAATGAGATTATTGGCAATATAGCTTCCAAAATTCTGCCAAAATAGCATATAAAAATAATACATGTATGTGGCATAATGCCATTAAAAGGAAAATACATTAACACCTTGTATCTATACTGTACAAGGACTTTCAGTTATTATTAACCCTCAGCATCCTATCCCTGTATAGCAGTGAGTGACCCAGAGTTCTCCCTGTATTCTGCCCCCTCTATGGCTGTTGTAATGCAGCAGTAAAGTTTTATCCTATTTTTTTTCCTTTTACAGCTACATTGGGGGGCTCTTTGCTGGCATACAGAGTGAAAGGAGTGAGGATTAAATGAGAATATTATTTCTCCACTGGGGGGGGGGGACCAATCCTCCATTCTAAAAGTATATAAGTGGGTTTCATTGGATGAATTTGGTTTTTCAATATAAATGCTTTTGGCAGGGAAGGTGTTAAGCAAATCAGAGGATGTGGCTTCACAGCCACTTAACATATATCTCACATTACAAATTAATTTAATCACTCAACACGAGTTATACGCGTTTCGCAATCCCCTGCGTTACCAGCGAGCCGTCCAACTTCGAGTGAAGACTGAGCCAGTAGTTTTCTTTGTCTTCTCTCAGATACATCTGAAATTGCTCGGAGTTGACACTTGCATACGGCGATGTTGTTATTAACAGATTTAAATTCTTAAGGAGATACGGATCCCTCCTCTGTCTCCGCGATTTTTCTCCTTGGTTCACAGTGAGTTTATGGTCCTACGTACAAGAGATAAAATAGAATAATTCAGAGTGTTCCAAAGCAATGAATTCTATTCTTTCATTCATTATTAATTTTTGAGAAAATATATATATATCACATAATGCATTGTACAGGGTGAATTGAATTGATGATACATTTCTCATTATTTATATTTACACACACACACACACTTATTATTTACGTTATGGTGGAGGGCAAAAAATTTGATTAAAAGCCTCCACACTGCAAATTATAAAGTTTATTATTCCAGAAGTCATTTACACATCACAGCAATTTAAAGAACTGCATCACAGACCTCATGTGCTACATTCCCCATATGCCGCACAGAACTCTGGGTAAGACATGCAAATGACATCTGTAATTTCTCGTTTTCTGCATCCTGGGTCTGTTTTCACACAGAACCCTCCAATCAATGCCATTCTATAACTAGATGGCTTATATAGCAGAGATCAGGTTTATGCAACTGGTCTCAGACACTCCTGTACAGCTGTTTCGGGTTTATTGGACCCTCTTCAGCAGGAGCTAGGCATGATGACCAGTTGCAGCTCCTCGTTGTCCAGGAGTGGTTTTGACCAGTTGCATATACCTGATCTCTGCTAAAAAAAAAAGCCACCTAGTACGGCATGGCATTGATTGGAGGGTTCTGTGTGAAAGCAGACCCAGGATGCAAAGACATGGGAAACTGAAGACCTCATTTGCATGTCTTACCCAGAGTTCTGTGCTGCATATAGGGAATGTAGCACATGAGTTCTGTGATGCAGCTCTTTGAATAGCCGTGAAGTGTAAATGGCCTCTGCAATAATAAATATATATATATATATGTATTTTTTCTACCCTCCAGACATTTGTGCTGATGTGCTTTAAATACTTTATTTTGTTCTTAGTTTCCTGGGGCGGGGGGGGGGGGGGGGGGGGGGGGGGGGGTTGTAGATCATTGTTTTTCATAGGAAGGACTTTTTACTGACAGAAACTACCATTCTTTCTAAAAATAAAACCTTGGTCTGTATCTTAGATTGTAAGCTCACTAGGGCAGGATCCTCTTTTCCGGTTGTTCGCCTTCTGTCAAACGTTGCAAAATTTTACGTCTGTTTTGCCCTTCCCATTCTACAGTGCTGCGGAATTTGTTGGCGCTTCACAAATAATTTTAATATAAAAAATATTAACCCTTTCACGACCACGATTATGTATACACGATCAGAAAGGGCATACACAGCAGCCCGGGATCGCGTTAGCAGGACGTTGGGCTACGATGTATCAAAGCAAATTAAATTCATCAACTGCAAATGAATTTCTTTGCTTTGGGCTCCAGAACATGCCCCTAAAGTTTCAGCACCCTGAGCACGATGCCCGAGGTGCTAATACTTTTTAAAACCGACTGAGGAATGTCTCTGTCATAGCTGACATTTATGCTGCACGGTGCCCAGAAATGCAATATCTCCATTTGGCCAGCAGAAGGCGACATCTGTCTCTCATATAGGTTGAAAATGTTTTTTTACAAAAACACTGGTGCTGCTGACGGTGTTTGTTTTGGAAAATCACTTGATAGTGAAGGGGTTAAGAGCTAGATTCCAAGACTGTTGTAAGTGCAACCTGAGCTCCGGTAAAATTAAAATCTACGGCATGTCCACTGAATGTGCGTTATATACTTATAAACAAATCCCTGGTGGTCTAGTGGCTAGCATTCGGCGCTCTCACCACCGCGGCCCGGGTTCGATTCCCGGTCAGGGAAATCTGTAAATTCTTTGCTTCTTCATAATTCTTGATAATAATTGCTTCTTCTTAAAGCAACACTCAAAGCCATTGGTCCACTGAATATACCATGAAAGCAAAAGATGCCATGTTCGATTTAAAAAAGTTCGAACAAACCTCTGCATTATAAGCAAGCATGGGATAGGCATAAGGCTATCCTAAATAAAAGATAAATCCAGGTAAAGTATCCATGTAATTGGGCAGACTAGATGGGCCGAAAGGTTCTTATCTGCCGACATTTTTCTATGTTTCTATGTTTTACTTGCCTTGTTAGAAAGTAACATTGTGGAATGTTCATCAATAGCGATCAGGCACTCCCCCAATCCAAGTCTTCTAAGCTTATTGTGAAAAGATCGCAATTCTCGTTCGAGTTTTGCTGCGGAATCAGATATACCATAATGTTTCCACAGGGGCATCCTGTACGTAGTAGAGGAACAGAAGTCAAAAGGTGTGGGCAGAATTTATTTTGTAGAAACAGAGCAATCAAAGTATTGTCACTCTCGTGTGTCCGAAAATACATATTAGTAAAGGAACACTCTAATAGAAAATACCCAACCTCCATTTTTGGCCCTTAAATAATTGAGCAGATGCTGCTGACAGCATCTGCCCAATTATTATTTTTTATTTTAGCTATATCTTTTTTTACCTTGACACATGTTGCTTTTGCCTGTTAATTCACTGTGACAAGAGTCACTCGGGTACATGGGCCTAGAGATGCATTTGGGAGGTCTAGGCCTGATCTTCTATATTGTTTTCCTGCCCTCTAATATGTTGATGTCACCCTGTACCTACAATTCTAGGTGAAGGGCGTTTGTGTCATTGGTGCGTTGCATGAATACAGTTGTTATTATTGTTTTTGGCTGTGTTTATCTGTTACTATCTGCTAATAGAATTACTGTGTGGGTTGCTGTAGCCTTTTCCAACTCCCCCTATCTAGAACCTACATCTGTTGAAGATTGGATTGGTCTCTGTCTTGTCTGTCAAACACTGTCCTAATACTGTATAATTGTAATTCCCTGTTTATCCTCACAATCTGCTATTATTCTGGCTTGTTGGCATGTTGCGCAATGGATATTAGCGACAAGAGTTAATCCCATTATCTGTCCTGGTATAATTATGTTACAGAAAGCAAGACGCAAGGCAGTAATTTCTGAGCAGTCACAGCCAAATTCCAGGTGAGGGACTAATGATGAAGTGCAGTAAAGGTGACATTTTCCATTGGCTGCCAGGCTATATATTACTCTTTAAAGGCGCAGTTCAAGCTGACTGTTATAACCTCAAGATCTGCATGCTGCCTCATTTCTGGGGAAAGCTATCACTGCGCTTTCAGTGTAAACGTCTTTAAGCTTTAGCAAAGGGCTGGAGAAAGGCATGAAAGACTGCTGGTGAGAGAACGGGTGTCGGGCAAGGAAGTGTGCTTTTTTAACATAATTTTGTACCTATGCATATTGCGTTGTGTAGGATATCGAAATTGCGCATCGCTCTGAACATGAGTACCTTCTCGCTATCGTGGGCGGTCTGAGAGGGTGATGTCAGCACACAGAACATGCTGACATCACCAGTGACCAATCTGCTGACTAGCAAATGGGAAATTCAAAATCCCGGTTGCCTGGTGATGCGCGTGTGGGCGGAGGAAAATCTTCTGCATCACACAGTACTTCCTGCCAAAGGAGGCGGGGAGAGGGGCACTCCACGCACACCTGACCATTTTAAAATGCTAAATTGGTCAGGGTGTTTAGAGTGTCCCGTTAACCTTTTAATTCTTATTGCATCATATTACCAAAGTATCTCTGTGTTCGGAAGCCTCCGCTGCTTCTCGTAGAGCAGACTTCCCATTTCTTGATGGACAGATTGGATGGTTTCACCAACGCAAACGGTATATTGAAGAGGAGACATGTCGGTGCTCGGTGGTGTTTCCACACAAAATGATTTATTCCTTTCTATAGAGACTGACACTGGGACGTCTGGGCTGATCAGCACCGCTATGCCTGTTAATAAACCGATAGAAATGGAACACATTCAGTGTAACAGATGCAGTTTGTGAAGGAGGTTTATTAATATTTTATCTTGGTTTTATTTTTCACGTGTATACTTAAATCACTTCTTTTATGATATACTGTTTCTCACTGTTCTTCCTACACAAGAGGTTTGCCGTGACATGGGCAGGGGGGTTTAATTCGCCTAATGGTCATTTTCGGTTAATTCTCTTTATTTGTAGGCTATGGGATTCTGAGCCCGTATGAAAAACTGATTGGTCTAATGGTCGTCTACATTGATATAAAAGATATTTAAATTTTGCTTAGGGTGTTAAATGCCCTCAATACTAAAGGGGGTTATTCAGAAAGGTCTGAACTTGCTACCGTTGAGCACCAAATGGTGAATTTCACAGTACGGTGACATTTTCATGGCAGATCGTCTATGCGACAAATACTGTCCAACTTACAGCGAAATATGGTGCAGTTTGTAGCAGATCGGCGCTTTTCCGTGGCAGCGAAATTGTCCCATAGAGAAGTAATGGTTGATTTATTCAGAGAACGCCGAACTGCACCGTAATGTCAGTGAAATGACCTGATTTTCGGTGATTCAGTTTGACCGGTTTAAACAGGCAAATCCCATAGGATTTGATGTAAAAACATATTATCGTTTTTTTTATTCAAACGTTTATTCTTTTTATTTTCAGCAAACAGCCTTTTTATTTTTTAGAACACCTATTTGTAATTTTTTAATGAAATTTTTGAGCCCCATTTTTTTTTTAAAAAAGCAGTTTTTTTAAGTCTGTAACAGACCATTTTATTATTTTTTTAAGGACTTTTTGTGTAATTTACACACATTTTAATACATTTTTATTGGTTTAAACACCTGTTAGAAAAATAGAAGCAGTCCGATTTTTTTTTTTCGCCTGCAGTTCGGTGGTGTTTGGCAGTCACTTCGGCAGTGAAATTTTGGTCCCTTCTGAATAACCCTTTAAGAGTTTTTCCATAAAAACATTGACAAGATTAAATGGTTTTATGGAAAATTACTTCCCATTACCCACACAGTATATAAATACAGAAGTGCCCCACTGTATATGTTTAATACAGGCAAGCCCTATATGACAGGCAGAGGGCTCCCTCTGTTGGCCAAAAAGCGCCACTACATTTACATTAGATCTTGGGCTCCACGTTTCTGTGTACGAAAAATGGATCTCAAAGCCATTACAACACATCGGCTGTCATGTCAGATGTGTTGAGATTTCAGTAGCATGATGTTTTGGAGCCCATTCGCAAACAATTTTCATTGCAAATCGTGAAATTCCTATCCACCGCCCTAGAGTCAGGCCAGATTGAATATACATTATCTTGTGCCATGTGCAGGTACTTTTTAAAATCATCTTGATAGTAAAGGGGTGAGATGTTTCCGTGCATACATGAATGCATTTACTTTTGCATGACCAATTGTATTCTCTTGCCTAAATTGTGCGTCAGGGTTAAAAAAAATTACAAAACAGTGAAATTATCCACGTCATTTATTTCATTCCTCATCGATTTTTTTAAAGAGGTTCTGGAAGAGAATAGCTCTCGGGCCTGGTCTTTTAACCTCTTAAAGACGGGTGGGCATCGGCCGTCGAGGATGGTTAACATCGGCAAGACGTAGAGGTACAGGCTTTGAGGTGCCGTCGCGGGCCACTAATTTGGTCCACCCATGTAGCCGATGCGTGGCACGCGTCATTGGCTGCAGGTGATGGCCTGATTTTGTTTCGTTTTTCTGCAATTTTCAATTTTGTAATATTTTTGTAATTTGTTTTTGTAATATTTTTGGTGATATACAGGGTAATTCAAAGAGATCCGAATGGCTGCCGAAAGGGAACCTGAACGCTGAAAATCAGCATTCGGTTACCTTTCCAGGCCATTCGGCTATCCAGAGAGCAAGCAATTCGCCAAATCTTGGCGAATTGCCTGCACATACGGGGCCTGTTCGGTGCCTGTTCGAGGGCAGTGAAATCCCCATGAAAAAGCACTGCTTCGGCTATTCAGAGAACAAAAACCAGCAGTGAAAGGTTCCCGAAATGCCCTGCCATTCGGTGGTTTAATTTGGCAGGTTTATTCAGGCGAATCCCATAGGCTTCGATGTTAAATATATTCCCATTTAATTCAATATCTAATAAACCGTTGATTATAATATTCTGCAGCAAATAGTCTCTTTATTTATAGATTTTTTTTTAGGATATTTTAAGCATTTTTCGGATTTTTTTTTTAACTTTACTTCTTTTTTCTGTAACAGCCCTTTTTATTATCATTCATTGGGTCCTATATGTAAATTTCAGACATTTTCACTCAGTAGTTTCTTTGCAAACAGCGTTTCACATTTCAAACATTCAAGCTAATTTATTCACTCAATTCGTCTGCGGTGTCATCTTTTTCCGTTGGCTGCGCTGCGTGTGATCGGCTCCTGCTCGGGTTTTTCCAGCGTTTTCGCGAGTTAATCTAGATGTTTTTGCGGGTTTCGGCATGCATTCGCCGGGTTTTTGCAGTGAGTTTTCAGCAGGTTTGCAGCAGCTTTTCCCTGCACTTTGACGACCCTGTGGGGCTTGCTGAATACACCGCAGGGTCGCCGAAATGGGATTGCCGAATCGAACCGAATTGAGGAGAACAAAAAATCACCGTACGTGCGGTGACTTTTCGATTCTCTCTGAATAACCCTGTTAGTTTTTCAGCAATTTGTAATTTTGTAATATTTTTGCAGTTTGTCTCTGTAATTTTTTGGTGATTTAGTTTTTCTGCAATTTGTAATTTTGTTAAATTTTTCTAATTTTGTTGCGATTTAGTTTTTTTTGCAATTTGTAATTTTGTAAAATTTTGTAATTTGTTTTTGTAATTAGTTTTTGTAATTTTGTTGGGATTTAGGGTTTTGCAAATTTTGTTTTGTAATATTTTTTTTTTTTTTTTTTTTTTTTTTTTTTTTTTTTTTTTCCGCAGTAAAAAGTTTCTTTATTTGTTGATTTTTTTTTTTTTTTTTTTTAAACATAGATTTTTATTGTTAAGTTTGTCAAAATACAAAGTTACTTCGAAGTAGAAGATAAACATCATATATTTGCATAAGAAATCAGTACGACTGAAAAATCAACTGTGGGGGGGGAGAAGGAGGGGGGGGGGGTTGCAGCCATCATAGAACCCAACTGAAGTAAAAGCTGTATATCAGGGTCAATAAATCGGTCATAACCCACAGGCTTCATAAATTTTTTGAATGTCCCAAAGTGTCCAGGGATCCCGTTTAGGCGCATGGACCTCTTCCGATGCCACCATCCGTGAGTCAAAACCACGATACTGGTCTAATAGGTCAATAACTTGTTTTTTGGTAGGTACTAATGTGGACTTCCAATTACGTGCTATGAGCAATGAGGTCGTGGAGATGATAATAAACAACATCCTTCTGTGAAGTTTTGGGAGGTTAATCATACCCAGTAATAGAATCTCCGGTTTGTGAGGAATCAACGTGCCCAGAACATCAGTCGCCAGAATCGAAATGTCCTTCCATAATGCGTTTATTTTGGGGCACTCCCACCAAATGTGACTCATAGACCCCTGAACTAAGGAACATCTCCAGCACATATCCGAATGATTCGGCGCATATTTCTTAATTCTGTCTGGGGTGAGGTACCATCTGTAAAGTAACTTTCTCTGTGTCTCCAATAATGTAGCGCAGCGGGTAGCGCCCACCGCAAACATATACGCCGTGGTCCATTGAGTCTGTGTAAAAGATTGTTTTAACTCTCGTTCCCAACTTCTTTGGAATGTCCAAATAACTGATTTTTGTGGGGTATTAAGCACCCTATAATACATCGAGATCGCTTTAGTAGTAGATTGAGGGTCCAAGCAAAAAAGTTCAGTTTCTGATAGTAATGGAATCTTGGTCGACAGTGTAGGAAAGATCTTCTGAGCTTTAAGGTAAGAGTGTATTTGCATATATGATAGGAACATTGCAGGTGGAACTTTAAATCTAGAACATATTGTCTCAAAAGGTAGAATGGAGGCTGTGTCAAAGAGATGATGAATATTTAATACTCCGTATTGAGCCCATCTTGTGTGATCTCCTTGGGGAAGTAGGTACTTAAAAGCTGCTAAGGGTGTAGCCATAGAGAGTGGATGATGCATAGTGAAGGAATCGAACCCTTTATCCCATATTCTAAGATGTAACCCTGTACTAGTCAACGGGGAGCTTATCCTCGGCCTATCTCCTACCGGGACCCAGAGTAGTGTTGGTAAATCATGTCCTTCCATATATGCTGCCTCAATGGTAAGCCATTGCGGCGCAGGGTGCGTGTGAAAAGATTCCGACAAAGATGCCAGGCATGACGACCCAGTAATAATGTTGCACATGTATCATGTTCAAACCCCCATCCCTGTGTCTGTAAGTTAACAGTTTCCGAGGAACTCTAGGTCTTTTGTTATTCCAGACATATGAGGTCAAAACAGCTTGAACCTTGACTAGATAATGTTTGGGTAAATTTAGAGGTAACGCGCGGAACACATACAGTAGTTTTGGTAATATAATCATCTTGGCAGCCGCCATTCTACCCAACCATGAGACCTCCTTCATTCTCCATCTATGAATAAGCAATCTTATCTCAGACAGTACACGCTCATAATTATAGTGATAAAGGTCGTCGGGTTTTTCCGTGATTCTGAGTCCCAAATAAACCAGATAAGTAGATCGCCAGTCAAATTTGTATTGCTTTTTAAGATTATCCAGCAATGGTTGTGATATATTAATTGGCAAAGCTTGCGTTTTAAGTAAGTTTATTAAGTGAAAGGAAACATCACTGTATGCTTCTAACTCGCAGTATAAGGCCAATAAAGAGACTTCTGGGTCAGTTAACGTCAGGAGGATGTCATCTGCATAAAGTTGTTGCTTATATGTTGTAGGACCTATCTGTATACCTCTAACTTCGTCATTTTGTCGGATAGCTTGTGCTAATGGCTCCAGCACCAAAGCATATAAAAGTGGGGAAAGTGGGCAGCCCTGTCTTGTACCGTTTGTAATTACAAATTCCTCCGACCGAAATCCCGCTGTCAGAACTGTAGCTGACGGGGCATCGTACAAGGCCTTTACTGCTGATAACATCAAGGGGGGGAAACCATATATCTTAAGGGTCTCTTGAAGAAACAGCCAATTTACCCTGTCAAAGGCTTTCTCCGCATCCAATGACAGTATCAAACAGGGTTCACCTACTCGTTTCAATGATTCCAACAGGTTCATCAACTTTTTTGTGCTGTCTGGTCCTTGTCTACCCGAAATGAACCCCACCTGGTCCTGACCAATTAAAGTTGGTAATATATATTGTAGTCTGTTCGCTAAAACCTTTCCATAGATTTTTATGTCTACATTAAGAAGTGAAATTGGACGGAGATTACGACATTCGTCGGGGGTCTTACCTGGTTTAGGGAGTGTAACTATGTGAGCCCGTAGCATATCTGTCGGAAATGTACCCTGTTCTCGGGCCACATTAAAAACGAGTGTAAGTGCGGCATGAGATGAGAGGTAAACGTCGAGTAATATAGGCCATTAAGTCCGTCAGGGCCCGGGGCTTTTCGCTTTTGCAGTCCTTTGATCACTTCAGAAATTTCATCTAAAGAAATCGGAGAAGCTAATTTTGTCATTTGTGATGAGGATAATTTTTGCAGGTGTAGTTTATGAAGATAGCTAGAGATGGCATTGGGTGTGGGTTGAGTCACCTTGTCATCTATTGATAGGTTATATAGCTTCTCGTAGAAGTCTGCGAATTCGTTGGCAATATCCAACGGATTATGTATTAGTCCCCTGTTAGTTTTGAGGTGAGGGATGCCTTGTGCGGTCGGGGGGGTTTTAATCTGCGGGCCAGTAATCTGCCTGGTTTGTTTTGAAACGCATAGAACCTCGATTTCATCCTGTGCATGGTCGAGTTAAATCTGTCCGCTTCTAAATCAGTCAGTGAGCGTAATGCGTCATCCAATGCGTCCGCTAACTCCGGTGTTGGGGAAAGTTTATTCTGGTGTCTATGTCTTGTATGTTCCTAAGAATTTCCAGGCGATGTGCTGTGTGTTGCTTTTTAAGCCTCGCTCCCCACTGAATGCACACCCCCCTAATAACTGCTTTATGGGCTTGCCATACAACAAACGGGTTTACCTCCTCGGTCGTATTTTCTTTAAAATAATTAGTTAATGCCTCCTGGATTGCTATTGATGCTGGTTCATGTTTTAATATATGTTCGTTAAATCGCCAGGGTGGTCTTACATGAGAATGAAATTCATCCCGGATGTCGAGAAGCAGTGGGGCATGGTCAGACCTTGTAAAGGGGAGTATATCGCATGTGGTGACTCTAGAGAGTAAACGCGATGGTATTAAAAATAATCTATGCGTGAGTAACTATTATGTACTCCCGATCGAAAAGTGTAATCCCTCTCTGTAGGGTGAAGCAGGCGCCACATGTCATGTAAACTATGGAGTCTGAGGAGAGAATGTAGCTGTGAAAATTGGCTCCCTGCTGGGATTGTGGGGAAGCTGAACGGTCCATGTTGGGGTCGATACATAAATTGAGATCGCCGCAAATTATTAAATCTCCCGATGTAACATCCGTAAGTTTGTTCAAGAGATGCGTTAAAAATTGTGTTTGTGAAGTATTAGGGGCGTAAGCTGCTACGATTGTGTACACCCTGCCATTTATTGTGCATATTAAAATAATATATCTCTACCTCTTGTGTCTGTGATAATTCTATGGGTCTGCATCGAAATTCTGTTATGAATTAGTATTGTCACTCCTCTAGATTTGGCTCTATAAGTCGAGTGAAATTGGGTATGATAGTGGGGTGTATACAACTTAGGGTGATCCAGTCTCCTAAAATGCGTCTCCTGGAGGCAGACTATGTCAGCGTCATATGTGCAAAGCTCTCTATTTAAAGAGTGACGTTTAACGGGCAGGTTCAAACCCTTTACATTATATGATACTATCTTCATAAAAGGCTACAAAAAAGATGTTAGGAACATATAAACAACATTTCAGACGAGTAGACCGGATCATTAGCCAAGAACGCGACCCGTAGGGTCGAGAGATACTGCAACCCCCCGGGGAGTGGGAAGAGGGAAAAAAGGGGAATAAAACCAAAACAAAACATCGCCATAAAGCGACAAAACTTGGTGCGTTCCAGAACGCCGTTCTCTCCATCGGGGTCTCCTATTAAGGAGACGTCCGTACCCTTACCAAAGAAGGGGGAGAAACGTAAAAAGTGGGGGGGAGGTAGGTCCCACTGCCACCAGCAGCGAGACAAATAAGTCAGGCGTTAATCCACCAGGTTTACCCGTCCTGCGATTTCCGGTCAGAAACAAAGACGGTGTCCATCATCAGGAGCGGATCTGGAAGAGCGTAACTTTCACTCACGCATCCAGTCAGCGTTGCCGCCAATCCGGCGTCACCTTTTTCAATATGGGCCGACGGTCTTGAGCGTCCTCCGTTATTTTAAGGCCCCAAGACTCCAGGGTTATCCTTCCCTCTGTGGGAGATGTGAGAACTGTGGTAACATCCTCTCGGAGAATAATTAACTTTGTGGGGAATCCCCACCTGTATAAGATACCAGCCTCCGTAGAGATGTTGTTAGTGGGCGAAACATTCTTCGTTGTTGCAGCGTTGCTTTAGAGAAGTCTGGGTAAATTTCCAGATGTTCGTATTGAGAGCTTAATTTCTCTGGTTTCCGCATAGCTCGCAAGACGTCTTCCCTGGGTTTATAATAATGCATCTTAAGAATCACGTCCCTAGAAGCTTTATGAGGGGCAGACGGTGGTTTTGGTATGCGATGTATTCTGTCCATGAGTAATGTGTCATGCGCAACCCCAGGAAGTAGGTGCGTAAAAAAATCGGTGACATAGGCCATAAGGTCTCGGGGGTGAATCGTTTCTGGAATTCCTATTTTGAGGTTATGTCGACGGGACCTATCTTCAAGGTCCGCCAGTTTACTTGTGCATTGCAACAGTTTGGCCTCCATAGATTCTATTGCCGTGGCCATTTCGTTGTGTGCATTCGCCATTTCAGACATTTTATTCTCCAAATGCGAGGTCCGTTCTCCAATTTCTTGTATATCTTTGCGGATGTCCGCTGATACCGCCTCTAAGCGCGTTGATAGTGCGGACGAGAAATCTTTAAACAAAGTTTCCATGCGGGTGGTGATCACCAGTAAGTCGCCTTCATTGGTGCCTGTCGCCGAATTTGGAGACTGGGACGGGGAGCCGCCGCCATCTTGGGGATCTGTATCCTCGCGGCGTCTACTGGGCCTAGGGGTAAAAAACTCCTTCGTGCCCGTTGCTTTCTTCCCCTTTGCCGTGGCCATCGTGACGGCTATGTGCTCCGGTGGGGTATTGCGGTACCTGAGATGGTATGTGCGGTCCCCGTGGGTGATATTCGCGTTTTTCTCGCTGCCTGGTCTGGAGCCGGACTAAAACACGTCCGCCATGCTCCGCAGTTGGCTCCGCCCCCGTTTTGTAATATTTTAATAATTTGTTTTTGTAATTTTTACATAAAGTCCATTGCGCAGTTAAGTCAAGGAGAGCAGAGAGAATACAATTACACATGACTCTTCTTTAGTGGTTAGTGTTTCCAGTGTCTTATTTTTATTTTTAGAAGGCAACAATTATTCACGGCACTAGAACCTATTCATAACTCCTGTCAGAATGAGTATTGGATTCAGGAAGTGAAACCATTTTAATTAATGACCTTTCATATTGGTCATTGGATGTGAATGCTGAAATGGGATTTCCTCGTGTAGCACTCATAACACTTTTCCTTCTTCATTCTTTCCACTTAAAGTCTATGTTTCATCCTGGAAATATATACGGCATGTGCAGACTGGTCGATCGTATTAAGGACGAAGTTATGTACAACCACCGTAGGATCTCAATGTTCTGCTTGTAATCTTGCGGTGTCTTTTAGAAATAAAATTTAAACTATTATGGATGAGATCGCTCTGCTGTCTGCATTTACAAACATTTGTGGAAAAAACGACTGGTTCTGAAGAGTTCCTTTTCTGTTCCAGCATGACTGAGCCCCAGCACACAAAGCAAGGTCCATCAAGACATGGCTGGATGAGTTTGTGGTGAAAGAACTTGACTGGCCGCACAGAGCCCTGACGACAAACCCATCAAAACACCTTTGGGATGGAATGGAACGGAGATTGCGAGCCAGGCCTTCTCATCCAAATTCAGTGCCTGACTGCACAAATGCTCTACTGGATGAATGGGCAAAACGTCCCACAGAAATACTCCAAAATCTTGTGGAAAGCCTTCCCAAAAGAGCAGTGGTGTATTTAGGTTTTGTGCCCTAGGCCTGACTAAACTCGTGCACCCCCTAATTTGACACACCCCTTCCTGTCAAGGGCACACCTCTTCCTGGTTAATCCCCACCCTTCCTCTTTAAGCTCCACCTTTTCCTCTTAGAGCTCCGCCTTTTCCTCTCTTTATATTAAAAGTGGATACCAAGTGCCTACTTGTATATTTTGTATACCATTTCAAATGTACCTATTGCGATAAATAAAATGATGAAATGTTTAAATTCAAGCATTTTTACAAAGAACAGCCACGCATGTCAAGTATACTGGATCACAGCTGCTCTAATTGGTTGAACAATAAAATCCACAGAAACCTGCACTGCATATGAGTGTTTCACAGAGCTGCACAGCAATAAAACCCACATAAATGGGCACTGTGTATGAGCATATCAGAACTGCACAGCAATAAAACTCACAGTAATGTGCAGTGTGTATGAGCGTATCCCAGAGCTCCAGGGCAATAAAACTCACAGTAATATGCAGTGTGTATCACAGAATCCACTGCAATAAAACTCCCAGCAATGCAATGTGCGGTATGTGTGTCAGCGTATCAAAATCCACAGCAATAAAACTCCCAGCAATGCAATGTGCGGTGTGTATGAGTGCATCAGAATCCACTGCAATAAGACTCCCAGCAAAAGGAGTGAATATGAGCACACAGCAATTATTTATTCTATATTTACCGGCCTCCGTCTGCGGTAGGGCTGTGTGCAGAGTCAGCAGGGACAGTGTACAGACTCAGGATCGCGGCTGTGTCTGTGCGTGGAGCCATCTTGTCAGCAGCGGGGTGCCACTGCCAGAGGGTGCACCGTGGCTTTGATTCCCTTCCGGTGGGTGTTCAGTCCAGAATTGAGTGAGAGTCCGTGTTAATGAAAGGGCGGGCAGCTGCGTGTGTGTCACATGGTTCAGCCAGTCAGGTGGTACAGAAAAAAATAAGTAAACTCAGTACCACCTGACTGGCCGGACCGCGTGACCTGCACGCACGCAGCCTCACCAGGAGCCAGGCAGCTCAATGACAAATTTCTATCACTGCAGTGCTGGTTAAGGAAAGGTCCACTTTAAACAGCAGTAAGCAGACAGGGCTTCGTATTCTGCTGATACCCCCCCCCCTTTACTGTCATCTTCTCTCTCTGCACACAAATCACGTCCCCCTCCCCTTTCCTAGAGCTGCTGCGGGGCAGGGGAGGAGCTATGGAGGGAGGAGAGGGGGATTTTTATTCTATTCGATTTTATTCCGTATGCAAACGCCCTGCTCCGCTGCTCGTTGTTTGAGAACACAGCTCAAAGCTGACACACAGTGACAGTGGCACCTCCTAGTACCCCCTAATGACACTCAAATAATCACTGGTACCTGGGGCGGCCCGCCCTCCGCCACTCCCCTAAGTACACCACTGCTCTGTGATATGCTCACACACAAGTTTGGTGAACTGCCAGCAAGTACGGTGCTGTTTGAAGGCATTGCAAATCCCCATAGAGAAGTAATGGTTAATCTATTCAGAGAACACCAAACAGCAGAGAAATGGCAGTGAAATGCCCTGATATTCGGTGGTTTCAATCAGCAGGTTTATTCAGGCGAACCCCATAGGTTTCAATGTTACAAATATTCCTGTTTTTATGCAATATATAATAAACCATTTATTAATTTAATCTGCAGTAAAAGTCTGATTTTTTTTTTTAGTACCCTTTAGTCATTTTTCAGCAAAATTCCCCCCCTTTTTTTAATAGCGGTTTTTCTTTTTTCTGTAACAGAACTTTTTATTATCAATCATAGGATCTTATATGTAAATTCCAGACATTTTCATTCAGTAGTTCTTTTGAAAACAGCAGGCCACGGGTTCAGCGGCCGACTCCATGCACTTTGGGGACCCTGCGGTGAATGGTGAATTCACTGCAGGGTGGGGAAATTTTATTCCCCGAAGTGCAGGGAACTACAGAACACCAACATGTTGGCGTCATTTCAGTGCTCTGTGAGTAACCCATTTAGTGGTGAGGTTTTTTGCTGCCCCCTGGAAAGTGAAAGCCTAGGCCTTGCTTACCCAGGACATACTTGAAAATTAGTGAAATCTCAATGTATCCTTCCTGGCAAAATACTTTGCAAAAGTAAAAAAAAATTGTAAATTTTTAGGGGTGGGGCCACCAGTGCGGGCCGCCACCCCCTGGAAAGTGCCGCCCTAGGCCTAGGCCTTGTTGGCCTAGGCCAAAATACCCCACTGCAGAAGAGTGGAAGCTGTTACAGCTACAAACGGGGACCAAGTCCATATTAATGTCTATCAGGATTATTAAAAGAGATCCGAATTGCTGGCAAAAGGTAACCGAACGCTGAAATTCAGCGTTCGGTTACCTTTCCTGGCCATTTGGCTATTCAGAGAGCAGGCAGTTTGCCAAATGTTGGCGAATTGCCTGCACATATGGTGCCTGTTCGAGGGCAGTGAAATCCCCATAGAGAAGCAATGCTTCGTCTATTCAGACAACTAAAACCAGCAGTGAAAAGTTGCCGAAATGCCCTGCCATTCGGTTGCTTCATTCGACAGGTTTATTCAGGCGAATCCCATAGGCTTCAATGTTAGAAATATTCCCGTTTTAACCCAATATCTAATAAACCGTTCATTATAATATTCTGCAGTAAAAAGTCTCTATATTTATAGATTTTTTAGGATCTTTTAAGCATTTTTCAGGATTTTTTTGCAAAAAAAATTCAATTTGTTTTTAAACGTTTTCTTTTTTCTGCAACAGCCCTTTTTATTATCATTCATTGGATCTTATTTGTAAATTTCAGACATTTTCGCTCAGTAGTTTCTTTGTAAACAGCGTTTCTCTATTCAAACATTCAAGCGTACTGGTTTTTTTTTCCCACTCCATTCGTCTGCAGTGTCAGGTTTTTCCGGCGGCTGCTCTGCGTTCTGATCGGGGGCTGCTCGGGTTTCTTGGGGTTAATCCAGATGTTTTTGCGGGTTTCGGTGTGTGTTCACCAGGTTTGTGGTGAGTGTTCGGCAGGTTTTCGACAGCTTTTCCCTGCACTACGACGGCCCTGTGGGGCTTGCTGAATACACCGCAGGGTTGCCGAAATGGGATCGCCGAATCAAGCCAAATTGAAGAGAACGAAAAGTCACCGAACGTGCGGTGACTTTTCGATTCTGTTTGAATAACCCTGAATGTATTTCAAATGTGATAAATGTCCTTCTTGGTGTAATGGTATGGGGTCCTAATGCTTTTCGTCCGTATAGTGTATATATAGATGTTTTCACATTTTGCTAAATTCTTAGTAGTGGAAAAACTTAAAATAGAAAGAGTATTTTGTTTGTACTAAAGGGGTTATTCCACAGAGCACCGAAATGTCGCTGAAATTCAGCATTCACCGCAGGGTCACCGAAGTGCGCTGAAAGGGACAGCCGACGAACTGCCAAACAGAATGCCGAAAGCATCCACAAACTGCCGAACGCAGCCAACGATCCGCCAAACACAGCTGACGATCCGCTGAACACCGCCGAAAAAAGCCGACCTGCCACTCAACAGGGATAAAAAAAGAAAAAGAACACAATTTTTAAAAGGCGTTTAAAAAAAAAATAATGCATGGAAATAATAAATAAGATCCTATAACTAATAATAAAAAGGTCTGTTACAGAATAAAGAAAAAACTCCTTTGAAAAAAAAAATTGGAATCAAAAATTTCATCAAAAATATCCAGCAAAAATGGCTAAAAAGTTCTAAAAAAATTAATTCATAAAAAGACCTTTTGCTGCAAATGAAAAGAGTAAACGGTTGAATAAAAAAGTATTAAAAACGGTAAAAAAATTTCATTGAAAGTAACCTATGGGATTTGCCTTTTTAAACCTGTCGAACTGAAGCATTGTAAAACTGGGCATCCGCTAACATTTCGGTGCTGTTCGGCATTCTCTGAATAGATTAACCATTACTTCTCTATGGGGAGTTTCACTGCCGCCAAAGGTCACTGTATTTCGCTGGCAATTTACCGATATTTGGTGAATTGTCAGCTTTCTGAATAGCCGAATTGCCACGAAATTGTACCGTGTGGTGAAATTCCCTGTTCGGTGCAATTCGGTGGCAAATTCAGCTCTCTTTGAATAATCCCTAAAGTTGTTAATCGTAATGTATCTTCTTGACTCCAGTTTTCCTCTTTTCAAAATGTTATGATAGAAACATTTAAATACGTAAAGGGAATCCACAAGGTAGAGGAAGGGAGTATATTTAAAAGGAAACAAAGTAGCAAAACAAGAGGACATAGTCTTAGATTAGAGGGGCAAAGGTTTAAAAGTAACATCAGGAAGCATTATTTTACTGAGAGGGTGGTGGATACATGGAACAGTCTTCCAGTTGAAGTGGTAGAGGCCAAAACAGTAATTGAATTTAAGCAAGCATGGGATAGGCATAAGGCTATCCTAAACAAAAGATAAATCCAGGTAAAGTATCCATGTAATTGGGCAGACTAGATGGGCCGAAAGGTTCTTATCTGCCGACATTTTTCTATGTTTCTATGTTATCCTATTATATATTCTTTTTGTACATTCTTTTTGACTTCTAGATGATGGAAGGTATGTTGGGAGTCCCCGTCACTTTGAGAGAGCTTGGCCTGTATAAACTTAGACCCTGTCAATTACTGCATCATCCTATATCTAATCTCAATGCCACGGCTTGATTCCGTTAAAGATGGCTGTTCATAAGAGGGATCAGATGGGGTATGGTTTGGGATGCATTTTCAGCATAAAGTGGATTATGGCTATATTCAGAGACTATGCTTCGATGAGTATTTAAATGTAAGGAAATAAGGGCTTGATTTCATTTGGCTGAATCGCAGAAACCTGCAACTTCTTCCACCGCAGTACAACCATTCTTCTGATCAGGAGATTTAACTAAGGGCATGCTGGCATTTTGAGGATTCCCGGGAAACATTCGGCTGAATTAACGGCACTCACGCCTGCACTATCTAATGGAAATCTTGGCTTTAGCCTTTCAATTCAACTTTATGGAACAAATCAATTTTTGTAAAAAATAACGAGTGCTGAAAGGGATTGATAACTGTTTTTTCAGGTCGGGAAGCCGAGATAATCATATTGAAGCCCTCGTATAAACATTGGATTCTTAAACAGGGAATAATATTTTTTGAAAATGAATATGATGTTGGCCAAAACAATGCTTTTTTGGGCTACATGCTGGACAGTTTTTTTTTTTTTTTTCGGAACCGCCTCATTTTTATGATTTTCGGCTGCAGCTGAACACTTTGAACTGAGCAACAAGAGAAAAGAGAGTCCAGGCCCTCCAGTGATGATTCAAGACTTTAATTGAGCTTCCCAAATGGCAACGTTACAGCCTCGAACCATCACTGGAGTGCCTCTTTGTTGCTCTGTACTTTGGGGTTGGTTGCAGCTGGATTTGTGAGGTTCAGATACTGGTGGTGGCTTACACACTGGTGGCGGTGTGCAGAGTCTCTTTAATTTCGGAATTTTTTTAATTGACCAAGACCATATTTGCAATAAAATATCAGCTGAAACTAGGGATGTGCATGGCTGAAAAATTTGTTTTGTTTAGTTTCGTTTCATTTAGTTTTTAAATAATTTTGTTTTTGGAATTTCATAACTAATTTCATATTTCGTTTCGTTTTGGATCGATTCGAAATTTCGTATCGATTCGAATTTCAAATATCAATTCGATAGTTGATATCATTCGAATTTTGGATCACTAAATAAAACCCCAATTTATCAAATTTTGCTGTTAAATTACAAGCTAGGGTTAAATTAAGCTGTCTCACAGATTTAGTATTTGAGTCAGTTTAACAGGGACAGGTGCTCGTGAAACTGTCAAACGAAATTAATTTGTTTCACAAAGTTGATTGCTGACTGCATTACTTGTATTGTATGTATTTTATATTAAGATCAATTCAATAGTTGATATATCAATTCGGTATCGATTCGATAGTTGATATCAATTCAAATCCGGAACACAAACAATAAAATATTCAAATTTTTCATTTATGATGATGACACAGTGTAAAACGAAATAAATTTGTTATATAACGTTTCGTTTAATTTCAAATTCGTATCTTATCGATTCGTTATTCGGAAGTACTTCCGAAATACGAATAATAGAATTTCATTCCGAATTCTGAATTTTTCCGAAACAAATGCACATCTCTAGCTGAAACTCACCATAAAAACAGTAGAAAGAATTAAATTGAGCCCTTAGTTTGAAGACTAGGTAGGGGCAAGGATAAGGAGCAATTTAAATCATGGGATAGTTACGGTTAAGGATTAAAATAAAAGGAATTTAGATTATAGACTACCTAAACATTATGGCGTATTAGTTACATTTCAGGGGATGGAGGTAAATATTAGTCACATTAGCTTTGTGGTAGTTGAGAAAGTCAAGGTTAGGGCTAAATATTACTTGTGGCTGCACCTTGATGACTGTGTCGAAATGCTTTAAACAAAGAAACCTATAGGTGGCTTAACACCTTGAAGACGTTTGATGAAAATTTGGCAATGTTGCAATATCCTTACCAGTGACCCTCTCCTTCTGTACAGTTACATTTAACATATACATGAAGTGGAATTTACAAACATGGAACACAGGAGAGGATCTCATTGCAGATCCCAGTTTAACTATGAAGAACTCTGGAGGACATACTGAAATAACCCTTTGAATAGAGGCATCCGGAAAAAATATAGACATCCAGCATCTGATACAGCCTTGTGGCTGCCAGCCAGAAAGTAGTGTATCTGACATTTAGAATATTAGTCCAGATCAACAGAAGAGGGAGGTGGGGTGAAGGCAGACAGATGTTATCACAGATTTCAAGGAACTGGTACTCTCTGTATGACTTACAGTTGTGTTCAAAATTATTCAACCCCCAATGCTGTAAAGGGTTTTAGGGAATTTAGTGTACATTTGTAATTGTATTCAGAATGAAATCCTACAAGGACTTTTTAAAGAACCATATGCAACTAAAATGACATCAATTGGTTTTGTAATACAGTAGTAAATGTTTCTTTTGTGAATTCTTCATTGACACAATTATTCAACCCCTTAAAGACTACCACTCTGAAGAACAGAGGTTCATTCAAGTGTTTTCAATCAGGTATTGAAAACACCTGTGGATGTCACGGAGCAGCAATAAAGCATAATAAGCACCAATTAGGCAGCTTTAAAATGACTGTGATACTCAGCTCCTTCTAGACATTTACTGGTGTGGTTACAAACATGGTGAAGTCAAGAGAATGGTCCAGGAAGACAAGAGAAGAGGTGATTACTCTTCACAGGAAGGGCAATGGCTATAAGAAGATTGCAAAGATGTTAAACATACCAAGAGAGACCATAGGAAGCATCATTCGCAAATTCAAGGCAAAGGGCACTGTTGAAACGCTACCTGGTGGTGGCAGAAAGAAGATGCTGACTTCGACTGCTGTGCGCTACCTGAAGCGTAGAGTGAAGAAAAGTCCCCGTGTGACTGCTGAGGAACTGAGAAAAGATTTGTCAGATGTGGGTACTGAAGTTTCAGCTCAGACAATACGGCGCACACTGCGTAATGAAGGCCTCCATGCCAGAACTCCCAGGCGCACCCCCTTGCTGTCTCCAAAGAATAAGAAGAGTCGACTGCAGTATGCCAAAAGTCATGTGGACAAACCACAGAAGTTTTGGGATAGTGTTCTGTGGACTGATGAAACAAAATTAGAACTGTTTGGGCCCATGGATCAACGCTATGTTTGGAGGAGGAAGAACAAGGCCTATGAAGAAAAGAACACCTTGCCTACTGTGAAGCATGGCGGGGGTCAATCATGCTTTGGGGCTGTTTTGCTTCTGCAGGTACAGGGAAGCTTCAGCGTGTGCAAGGTACCATGAATTCTCTTCAGTACCAGGAGATATTGGATGACAATGTGATGCAGTCCGTCACAAACTTGAGGCTTGGGAGACGTTGGACCTTTCAACAGGACAATGATCCCAAGCATACCTCCAAGTCCACTAGAGCATGGTTGCAGATTAAAGGCTGGAACATTTTGGAGTGGCCATCGCAGTCACCTGACTTAAATCCGATTGAGAACCTCTGGTGGGACTTAAAGAAAGCAGTTGCAGTGCTCAAGCCTAAGAATGTGACTGAACTGGAGGCTTTTGCCCATGACGAATGGGCGAAGATACCCGTAGATCGCTGCAAGACACTTGTGTCAAGCTATGCTTCACGTTTAAAAGCTGTTATAACTGTAAAAGGATGTTGTACTAAGTACTAAGATTGAATGTCACTTGGGGTTGAATAAAACTGATAATGATGTGAGCACAGAAAAGACATTGTGGTTATTTCATTATAAATGTTATGTTATATTTGTCTGACCTACACGTGCCTCTTTGATTTAATTGTAAGCAAGATGACTGAATGATCAAAATCCCTGTCAAACTGGCCAAAACACTCAATTTCAGTGGGGGTTGAATAATTTTGAACACAACTGTAAGAAGTGGGATGTTATGATACGGTCTATGTTTGATCCACTCAATTTGCGGTCTCCCATTTATTCCACATGAATAGGAGCTCCTTGCCATTCATTCATTTGTCAGAGCTTCTGAATATATGTATACGCATTGCGTCACCTGTATGGACACATGCACAGCAATGAAAACCTACAAACGTATCGGAGTAATATGTGTTATAATTTCCATTTTCTCTTATGTAGGAAAAGAACATTTTGAATGCTTTGATGAATGTGTCTGGGCGACTGACCAGCTGGAACGAAGTCCTGCCTATCTCTCTTGTTGACTGGCGCTGGTTACTGACAGTGATCCTGTTATGGACCTCCAGAATGCTCGCCATCGAGTTGAGCATCCTGGCCGCCATGCTGACTCCAGTCCCCAGTGCATAGTAGTGCCACGTTCTCAGATTAGGCCTCCACAGGTTCGCTACAGAGAATGTGAGGCTTCAGGCCTGCGTTAGGCCCCAAATCAGCTTGTACGCAGCCTGCCTCCTCCAATATGGTGGCGAGCATGCAGCGCATATTGATGACCTCACTGGAGTTTCAGTGTTGGGTGGAGGAACCACTAAGGCACCCACCTACAAACGGTAGCTCCTGTTGTCCTTTACTTCTCCTGTATTGAAGCAGTTCTCCTAGTTGTAGTATGCTCTGTTTTCCCTAGCATTGTTTCTCTTTTGTGTACTGACCCAGACTGCTCACCGATCATTCCTGGCCACCTGCCTTGACCCTTTGTTTTGCCACAACTACGCTTACTGCCTCCCCCCTTTACTACTGCCCTGTGTACTTCTGATTCACAGTACACTGCGGTATTCAGACCAGTTCCATCATGCCTGCCCTACCACCATATGGTCCAGCTCTGAAAGAAACATAGGCTGATAACAGACAATGGAGCCACCAGCTACATAGACTAAACTATGCAATCCCTTTTATTTATTTTTTTCAACTGAACTAAAATCTGTTCCATAGCCTTATTTCTTTTAAATTTGGATCCGCTCACATTCATTGGTAAATGGTGCACGTACATTACATGCATACCATTTTATGCCTCAGATATAGCTTTGGAACTTGAAGATAAGAAAAGTGGTATTTTGAGACTATGTCTTGTCTGGACAGGTAACTAACGTAGCAGCAGATAACCCGTACGTAATGCACAATGCTGGAACAGGATGCTCTTCCACAGAGACGGCAGTTAGACAAAATAGGCAGCTGTCTCCCATTGGGGCCTCACATGATGACGTTTACATAGAATACCAGCGTACTGGTGTTCCGCACAAATGAGTTCTTGCCTTCACCTACACTAATCTACTACGAGTTTTGTTTGAGAATCCACAATGAAAGCACAATGAGTATATTTCTGCATTGTTTCCATAACAAGAGGCTTCATATTTGAGTATGGACTAAGGCTCACATCTGCTCTCCACATGGCCTGATAAAAATATATTTCAATGCCAAATAAAACATTGTGAACAATACTCCGTTTTTGCGATGAAAGCCCAAACTCTATGTTACCACAATAAGCATATTGTCTCTAGATACTTCTGCTTATAAGGTCTATTTAAATATTGCTCAAGGTGCCTAGAATGGTGTCGGCTATACCCTCCCGAGAAGGTCAAAACGATCGCCAGCGTTGCTGGATCCAGGGACGAACTGACTATTAGGGCAATAGTGCACTGCCCGAGGGTCCTGGCCCAAAAGTGGGCCCCATGAGGGACCTTCTAAGACTTGGATAGGCATGCTCTACTTTAGCAATGAGCTCCTGCATGTGGAAATCAGGCAGAGGGCTCCCTTGCATGCCAGAGACCCATAATGATCTCCTATTGCCTCAAGTCTTGTCAATCTGCTCCTGGCTGTATCCCTCATCCAGAGATGATTTTCTTGGCATTTGAGGTCTGTCCGGGCTTTTTGGGTGATAGCAGTCTGATCTGCATATGGTAATGACTTCTCTGTGGATGGTGCCATCGAGCTAAAACCTTGTGAGACTTGAGATGGAACCCACCATAGGGAAGGCGCAAGTGCTAGTGTTGCCCGTTCTCAGAACTCATTGACTTTGTTTTTTGCTCACTCTAGTAAAACATTGCACACCGTAAATACGTTTACGTTCAAGCACATCATTGCAAAAGAATTATAGAATATTTGCATTTACTTTCTTGTGTTGTTAGTTTCAAGCCAAGAGGAAAACAATTCTCATTTCTTTGATCCATAACAAAGATCCACTTCAGAATACATGGGGGGTGGAATAACCTTACCAGTAGATCCGAGGAAGTATCTCTCCAGGACGGACCCGTAAGCTGAAGGGCTGGATTTAAGGTTGTTGATTATAAACGGTTGCAGTGGCATGTTCACATTGTTCATGGGCCATTGTTGGGCACTGCTGGTTGCTCCTCCATACCAGGAAACATCTGTCATCGAAAAGCAATCCTGAAAAAGAACACTATGAAAATTAAATTTCTCATGCAGTCATACGTGGGTGGTGAGCCTGCAAAAAAAAACTTGGGAATTATAGTCTTTAACCAAAGTTATTTATTACTTTTATTAACTTTTTAGATTTGAGCATCAATTCCAGAAGAAGGTGATGAAAAGTCCCTACAGCGGGACGGGCCAAATGTGAGAAATTCAAATTTTCAGGGTTGCAAAGTAATACCTGCGTTATAACATGAGCCTACACAGAAAATTATAGCGCCGGACCTCTGGGGCTTCATTTTCCATGATCTGGCACAAAGTCTCCTCTTGCGCCTTGAGGAGACACAAATATTCAAGCCGTTCGTGATAGAGGCCGGCAACAATAATTTCTTCAATCAAAAAAACCTGTGAAAGCTGCAAAAACCAGACATCTGCTTGGCTCTGGCCAATTCTTCCACTTTAGGATAGGGTCAGACAACGCATTTTTCACGTCGACCGTCAAAAAGTGCGTTGATGCGTCTGAACGTATTTTTTCACGGAAGACGGAATAGCGGTCATACGGTGCGCAATGTTGGCCGTATTTTTTGGTGGAGCTATAAAAAACAAATGGACGTGATGTTGGCCGGACATGTGCAGCGTCTGACATCTCCTAATCACGCACACACGCCGCTATGCCGACACAGCGCACTCTGTGCGTCAGTACTAGCGGTTCCTCGTTCTCGAAAAAATGCGTTAGTTTGCCGCTTGCATTGCACGGCCGAACTTTCGTGCGGCTGTACTTCGTATATTGGCCATCATTGGACGTCATTTGCTGCTGCTACGGCCGTAATAAAGTGCGGCTTAACGCACGTTCGCACTGCGTTCGTCTGACCCCAGCCTTAGACATGTAGTAGTAGTTCCGGCTTCGGTTCTTGACTTTACGACCTCCACCCTACTAATCAATGAAAAGCAGTGTTTCTCAACTCCGAGCCTCAGGGACCTTAACAGGCCAGGTGATCCAGATATCTGATATGATTTGCTGCTCAGTGCTTGCAGCATTCAGTCTGCACTCTGCAGTACCGCACGGTAATCCTTAAAATCTGTCCTGTTGGTGGGACCTGAGGACCAGGTTTGGGGATCACTGTCCTAGAGCAAGTAATTTCATTTATTAAGGGTTTGTGGGCTGTACACCATGTTTCCATCTAAAGCAGTGGGTGTAAAAGGATCCTATAACTACATCTTGAAAAGGTACCGTAAAAGCTGCACAACTGCTGATGTTGTGTACGTAAAGGGACATTCTAACCAACAGGTAATGGTTTGGTATTAGGGTTACCTGATCGGTCATAATCTATTCATGCTGATGGGCAATGCATGAAAAATGCCACCCTGCAGCATGTAGAATACATATGCAGGTAAGGCATTGGCTCTGTGCATTTGCACAGCAGGCGTCAGCAAGTGGCGCATGTCCCAGGGTCACCCCACCCAAAGGGCAGGTCTAATACCCTCACTAAACCCTCATCCATTGGCAGAAAGTGAGGAATTGATCGGGAGAGTGGGTGGGCTGCCTCAAAACATAAACACTACCTACCGCGCCCCATATCCCGTAAAGGTAGAGGAACTCTTGTCTATCTTTAAATCAGTGGTGGTCAAGCAGGCCAACTGCTCTGATTAAGGCTAGGGTCAGACGAACACATTTTTCACATCTACCGTCAAAAAGTGCGTTGATGCGTCCAAACGCATTTTTTCACGGAAGACGCGATAGCGGTCATACGATGCGCAATTTCGGCCATGATTTTTTACAGATCCAAACCAGGAAACTTTGGGTGTCTGGACATTATGTTGGCCGGACATGAGCAGCGTCTGTCGTCTCCTAATCGCACACATGCGCTGCTATGCGGGCGCAGCGCACTCTGTAAGTCAGTACTAGCGGTTCGACGTTCTTGCAAAAATGCGTTCGTTTGCCGCTTGCGTTGTGCGGCCAAACTTTTGTGTGGCTGTACTTCGTGTGTGGGCCTGCGATGGACGTCATTTGCTGCTACCACGCCCATAATAAAGTGCGGCTAAACGCACGTTCGCACTGCGTTCGTCTGAGCCTTAACCCCTCTACCACTAGCCATGGGTGGAAAGGGAGAGGGTGGGCTGCTATTTTCAAATGAATGCACCCATATAATTCTACTCCCCGATGCTCTGAACCAAACCAAAGCAAATCACTCCAGTGCAATTCTTTGTTTTCATCCATTCTTTGAGTCGTCCTTTCATTGATTTTTGTTTCTGACGAATCAACAAATTTCTCCAATATTTGTTCTAATTTTCATTTGCGTCTGGAACACTGAATTAATTTGAGCCTAGATACAAAAGTATCCATCCTAAACCAGTGTTTGCAATCTGAGCTACAACGTGCATTTTATTAAGGGCTGAAGAATGAATTGCAAAGCTTCTGACATAGATACGTTACACGTATGTGCATTGCAGTAGCAACAAGAACACCAGTGGCAAAGCAATATTACAGTATAATATGTCTCCGCTTGTCAGTTACACATTTCATCGAAGCACCCTGTGACTTTATCCAAGATTAACAAACATACTTAAGATGGGATTGTAATAATATCTGCCAAAGGCAAGTACATAAGATCTTAAAAGAAGGTGGTTTTTATATGTTAAATTTAAAGCAGATCCAGAGAATCTGTTAATTTTCTCATTTCCTGCACAAACCAGAAGCGTAGCAGAAAAAGAAAAAAATGAATTACTGACAATAAATCACTCATTTGACTAGTTGTGATAATATATATATATATTTTTCATTTGAAGAAAAAAAAAATATATATATATTAACCATGTCTCTACAAAGTGGTTTTTCATAAACCACTGGCAGGACAAAGTGGGTTTATGGAAAACCACTTTCTGTTACCGATAGTGTGAAAATGTATGTACTATGGCCCCTAATACACGCTTCGCTCAGCGCATTTGCGCGAGGACAAAACCATTTGCGCAGAACGTCGTATTTCGACGTTCGCGCAAACGATGCGCGTAATCGTCTACCGCGATTGACTCTGCGCGAACCCAGCGCGAGCGCAAGTTCGTGCGCGCATCCTATACTTAACATTGTGAGCGCAAATGCGTTAGTGCGGATGGTATTTCAATCTTCGCGCAAAGTCGTACGAGCGACATTTGCGCGAATTTTCATAACGTCTTTGAAAACTTGGTGTTAACTGCAAATACGATCGTTGTGGCCGAAACAAAATAACTCAGCAATAAAAAAAAAAAACAGCACAGTACAGTTACACATTCTACACATACCCAGACATCAAAAATTTATAATTTGTCCAAAATTTTTTTTGCTGCAGCACATATACGCAGATTGACTTTGACAGCCGCAACAACCTAACTTTAGAAAATGGTGGTTCTTAATTCTGATTGGCTGAATCCCGTGAAAAAACAGTCTGCCCACCGATTCCTGCACGCAATGTTCATTTGCATGTCGGATTTGCGCATGAAAAAACATGAAGGCTGAAAAAATGCGCTCGGATCGGAATGCCGCGTTAATTTTCGTGCGATAACGTTTTTTTACGTGCGCAAAAAAAAAATGCGCTGCGTGAGAGCATTTTCGCGAAGCGTGTAATAGGGGCCTATGTATTTACATAAATATCCAGAGACGGTAACCTTATAACACAGCTGTGAACACGTGTTTCTGTGAAAGAAAATCAGATCTCCCAGCTGTTCAAACAGCTTCAGCACCTTGAATATAGCCGTTATTCCTGATATTCTACTTCTTTATCCTTTCTATGTTCTGGGCTGGTGCACCAATTAGGACAATTGGGCAGTTGCCTAGGGTGCCATTAGTTGGAGGACCCACCCTGGGCTAATATAACTGCAGACACTATGGCATAAGTTCTGTTCTGCCCACTTAGTGCTGCTGTGGAGCTTGCAGAAACACCCTCCTGCTGTTAGCCCAGCACAGCTGATGGCCACAAGAGCTTGGAAAGAGGATCAATGGTAGCTGGAAAGAGGACGGGCGGAGCTGGAAAGGTGATCATTGGATTGGGAATGGGGAAGTGTTGAGTAGGGATGAGCTGTTCGGTTCGATGTGTTCGGAGTTCGATTCGAACATTGCCAGTTCGTATGTTCGCGAACTTCGAACATTTCCGCGTGTTCGCACAATGCACCACAATGGACCACAATGCACTTTTCCACTGGCCTGAAGCTTGTAATTGGCTACAGCCTGCACCTGACCACAGTTTAGGTGCAAGGTATCCTTGTTTCCTGTCCCCCAGGGCACTATCCGGACCCCCATACACCTTTTATGGCAAATATCTTGCATATATACCCTCTTGCAGGGCACTCTAAAAATCGAACTTTTGAGTCCCATTGACTTGCAATGAGTTTGGTTCGTGTTCGAACTCGAACTTTTGAAATTGTTCGAGTTCGAATTCGAACCGAACACGGGGGTGTTCGGCTCATCCCTAGTGTTGAGGAGGGAGATGGAGATAGGGAGGCTGGGAAGTGTCTTGGGGCCCTGTAACAAAAATGTGTGTATGTGTTTGTCATTGACACTGTCTCTATCCTTGTGTGTTTCTGACATGTCAATGTCACCAATTCTCTGCCCATGTGCTAATGTGTCCGTGTCATTGTCAGTATGCCCGTCTGTCATTGTCTGCTTCTGTCAATCTCATCGTCAATGTAAGTCGGCGTGTCTAAGTGTATGAGAATTTCTGTTTGATATAGCACACTTTATTTACCCATCCACAAAGGGTTTAGTCATGTGTTCCAGGTAATTCAGGCATCCAGGCCAACAGCAACAGTGATGCAAGGAATGAAGAGTTGGTTCAAGAAGTGGCAGGAGCAATGTTTTGGCTCCAACAGGAGCCTTTGTCAAACATGGTCCCGTTGGAGCCGAAACGTTGCGCTGAATAAAACAGCTCCTGTCACTTTTTGAGCCACGGTGTGACCGACTCTTCATCTTGTTGTTGTTTGTCTAGATATCTGTCAGTGTATCTTCTGTATCTCTGTCATTACCAGTGTTTCTCTCATTTTAAGTGTGTTTGTGCTTCTCTTATGTCACTGTGTTTGTCGGAGCTTCTGCCAATGTTGGTGTGCATGTCAGCATCTCTGTCAGATTCTCTGGGACTCCGTTTCTTTGTACTTCTGTCAATGTCACTAGTCTGATCGCCTGGCGCCGAGTATATAAGTGATTTTTTATTATATCCACTTTTTTTGTATGTTATTATGTGTTCATTTTTAATTAGTTAAGCGCTTGTGTCAGATACTATTATTGGATTCTAGTGACCAGACAGCCAACAATCGCCATTTATTTGGGTTTAGAATATTAATGGATAAACCACTAATCCCAGATATCCCTTGTTATTTTTTATAATTGTGTTAATCTGTTGCTAAGTATTTGCACTGTATAACTGTTATTTACACAGTATATTGTGAGCTTGACAAAGACTACTGTGTTAGCAGAAACATTGCTGCATTTTATCCAATAAAGCCGGAGATACACTGAGCGCAAAGAGATGCGCAGCGCTGTGTGAGGTGTGCCGCGTGTTGAGACGTGCTCACTGTAGCCACTCTTTCCTATCCTCCCTCGCTCAGGCGGTGTCACGTTGCGTCACTGAGCGGCAGGAGATGGAAAAATTCAACTTTCCCTTCAAGCAAAGCAGTGAGATGATAGGAGGGGCGGGATCTGCAGCACAAAGCGCATGTGTGATCCCTGAGATAGGACCCTTCGTCTCCCCTGCGCATGCGCCGTGTGCTACAGATGCCTCCTACCTAGGGCTGCTCCGAGTCTGCACTGCAGTCACTGGCAATTTGAGGTCTGTGTGGGCATAACTATATGAGGTCTGTATGGGCATATATATATGAGGTCTGTGTGTAGGGTTGCCACCTTTTCTTGAAGCCAAACCCGAACACTAACAATGCGTAGCGAAATAATTTTGCTGCTCACGGGTATACGCTCAGACACTCAGTCACACACTTATACATGTCCTTCCCTTTCCCATCACATTTTAGTCCCTTTCACCCCCGAACCTCAAATCAGACCTTTTAGCCCCCAAAAGGGGAGAGAGATGCAGGAGAGAGGAGGAAAAGGGGGAGAGAAATGCAGGAAAGAGGGGAAAAGGGGGAGAGAGAGGGGAAAAGGGGGAGGGCGAGGCAGGAGAAAGGGAGGAAAAGGGGGAGAGAGATGCGGGAGAGAGGGGAAAAGGGGGAGAGAGAGGGGAAAAGGGGGAGGGCGAGGCAGGAGAAAGGGAGAAAAGGGGAGAGAGATGCAGGAGAGAGGGGAAAAGGGGGAGAGAAATGCAGGAAAGAGGGGAAAAGGGGGAGAGAGAGGGGAAAAGGGAGAAAAGGGGGAGAGAGATGCAGGAGAGAGGGGAAAAGGGGAGAGAGAGGGGAAAAGGGGGAGGGCGAGGCAGGAGAAAGGGAGAAAAGGGGAGAGAGATGCAGGAGAGAGGGGAAAAGGGGGAGAGAAATGCAGGAAAGAGGGGAAAAGGGGGAGAGAGAGGGGAAAAGGGGAGAGAGGCAGGAGAGAAGGGAGAAAAGGGGGAGAGAGGGAGGGGAGATAAGGTTGAGAGGGAGGCAGGAGAGAGAGGGAGAAAAGGGGGAGAGGGGTGACAAGGGGGAGAGAAAGGCAGGAGAGAGGATGACAAGGGGGAGAGGCAGGAGAGATGGGGGGAGATCGGGTGAGAGAGAGGGGGAGTAAGGGGAGGGTGAGAGAGAGGGGAGAGGAGTGTGAGGGAAAGGGGAGAGAGGGAGGGAAAGGAGAGAGGGAGGGAAAGGAGGAAGGGGGAAAAGGGGAGAGAGGAGGCGGAGAGAGAAGGGGAGAGAGAAGGGGGAGAGAGAAGGGGAGAGAGAAGGGGGAGAGAAAGGGAGAGAGAGTGTGACAAGGGGGAGAGGCAGGAGAGATGAGTAAGGGGGAGAGAGAGGGGAGGGGAAAGGGAGAGAGAAAGGGGGGAGAGAGAGGAGAAAGGGGAAAGTGAGGAGAAAAAGGGGGTTGGAGGGGGAAGAGGTGAAAAGGAAAGGGAAACAGTGAGATGAGAAGGGTGGAGAGGGAGGAGGACTAGGGGCAATGGGGTGGAGGAGGAGAGAGAGGGGAAGAGACAGAGTCCTGCTCTGCCTGTATTACCCAGCTCCTTCCAGCAGCTCCTCAGTCCTTCCTCCCTGTCCCAGTAGCTCCACATGTCACAGCCAGCATGCACATGGTCTGGAGCGTGTGAGGGAGCAAGGAGCTGATTGGAGGAGGCAGAGTAGGGAGGAGACGTCAGTGCAGACCACCCCCACACTGCCAGTGATTGGTGGAGTGTTTCTTCACTTACACGCAGCCTGCATGTGAGTGAAGAAAGAATTCCAGGGTCCGAGCGGAGGCAGAGTCATGTGTCTGGGTGACAGGTGATCCCAAACCGGACACATGACCCGAAAAACGGACAGTCCGGGTCAAAACCGGACGGGTGGGAACCCTATCTGTGTGGGTATACATATATGAGGTCGGTGTGGGCATTCATGTATATCTGAAGTCTGTGTGGGTATATATGTATCTATGAGGTCTGCTGTGTGGGTATATATATATATATGTTTATATACACAGTGATCTCTACACTCCTTCTCTGTTCCAAGTATTGCTCCGGTGCCAGGAAAAAGGGCCGTTCCATTATACCAATGCATAATATCCTGCAACACGGAGACTTGATCAAAGTCTATCAGGGTTATTCAGAGAGTATCGAAAAGTCACCGCATGTTCAATGACTTTCGTTCTCAATTGGGTGCGATTCGGCGATCCCATTTCGGCGACCCTGCGGTGTATTCAGCAAGCACCACAGGGCCGTCGTAGTGCAGGGAAAAGCCGTCTAAAACTTGCCGAACACTCACCTCAAAACCCAGGCAAATGCACACCGAAACCCGCAAAAACATCTGGATTAACCCCGCTGAACACGCCGGAGAAACCCGAGCAGGAGCCAATCACAGCGCAGAGCAGCCGCCGGAAAAAGCTGACACCGCAGACGAATGGAGTGAAAAAAAACCCAGTAAGCTTGAATGTTTGAAAAGTAAAACGCTGTTTGCAAAGAAACTACTGAGCGAAAATGTCTGAAATTTACTTATAAGATCCAATGAATGATAATAAAAAGGGCTGTTACAGAAAAAAGAAACAAAACGTTAAAAAAACGGAAAAAGATCCCGAAAAATGCCTGAAAGATCCTAAAAAATCTGTAAATAAAGAGACTCTTTACTGCAGAATATTATAATGAACGGTTTATTAGATATTGAATTAAAACGGGAATATTTTTAACATTGAAGCCTATGGGATTCGCCTGAATAAACCTGTCGAATAAAACCACCGAATGGCAGGACAATTTGGTAACTTTTCACTGCTGGTTTTTGTTCTCTGAATAGCCGAAGCATTGCTTCTCTATGGGGATTTCACTGCCCTCGAACAGGCACCGTATGTGCAGGCAATTCGCATAGACGAATGGCTAGGAAAGATAACCGTCCGCTGATTTTCAGCGTTCGGTTATCTTTCGGCAGCCATTCGGATCTCTTTGAATAACCCTGTATATTTTTCAACAACACTTCATTGTCGAAGTATCAGTCCCGTAGGACTTTTCTCAAGTCCTTATGAATATGTAATGTCCATATTATAAATGCGGATCTTACAGTATGAACATTACATATTTATTGTTACAGTGCAGATATTACAATAGGTACATTGTAGGTTCTCTGTTTTAATGTAACAACACTCCTCTTACAATGCAGACATTGCATGCGCTGTGTCTTAATGTAAAAGTGCAGTTTTTACAAAGTGGACATTGCAAAATCCGTGTTTTAATGTAATAGTGTTGATCTTACAATATGGACATTGTGGGTTTTGTGTTTTAATGTAACAGTGTGGATATTACAGTATGGACATTGTGAGCACCATGTTTTAATGTAACAGTGCGGATCTTACAGTATGGACATTGTGAGCTCCATGTTTTAATGTAACAGTGCGGATCTTACAGTATGGACATTGTGAGCACCATGTTTTAATGTAACAGTGCGGATCTTACAGTATGGACATTGTGAGCACCATGTTTTAATGTAACAGTGCGGATCTTACAGTATGGACATTGTGAGCTCCATGTTTTAATGTAACAGTGCGGATCTTACAGTATGGACATTGTGAGCACCATGTTTTAATGTAACAGTCTGGATCTTACAGTATGGACATTGCGAGCTCCGTATTTTAATGTAACAGTCTGGATCTTACAGTAAGGACATTGCGAGCTCCGTGTTTTAATGTAACAGTGCAGATCTTACAGTATGGACATTGCGGGTTTTGTGTTTTAATGTAACAGTGCAGATCTTATAGTATGGACATTGCTGGTTTTGTGTTTTAATGTTGCAGTGCGGATCTTACAGTATGGACATTGCGAGCTCCGTGTTTCATGTAACAGTGCGGATCTTACAGTATGCACATTGCGAGCTCCGTGTTTTAATGTAACAGTGCGGATCTTACAGTATGGACATTGCGGGTTTTGTGTTTTAATGTTGCAGTGCGGATCTTACAGTATGGACATTGCGAGCACCATGTTTTAATGTAGTAGTGCGGATCTTACAGTATGGACATTGCGAGCACCATGTTTTAATGTAGCAGTGCGGATCTTACAGTATGGACGTTGTGGGTTTTGTGTTTTAATGTTGCAGTGCGAATCTTGCAGTACAGATATTGCGAGCTCCGTGTTTTAATGTAACAGTGTGGATCTTACAATATGGACATTGCCGGTTCTGTATTTTAATGTTGCAGTGTGAATCTTGCATACAGATATTGCGAGCTCAGTGTTTTAATGTTGCAGTGCGGATATTACAGTATGGACATTGCGAGCACCATGTTTTAATGTAACAGTGCGGATCTTACTGTATGGACATTGCGGATTTTGTGTTTTAATGTTGTAGAGCAGATCTTACAGTATGGACATTGCGGGTTTTGTGTTTTAATGTTGCAGTGTGAATCTTGCGAGCTCCATGTTTTAATGTTGAAGTGCGGATCTTACAGTACAGACATTGTAGGCTCTGTGTTTTAATTAACCTTAGTTTCCAACCACAACCCTCATATCGAATCCAGAGCCCTCACCTCATCTCCGTCACCAGTAAAGAAAATATAGAATTACAGTGAGGACTTCCTTTCAGCTCCGACATGTTCATATACTGTTACAACCATAATTTTTCATGCAAAGGTTTGTAATCCCCAACTTCCATTTCCAGCATTTTACATGCAGACTTCGTACATACTGTGTTGATGTAGCCATAACATTTTTGGAGACTGACACCAACTGCCCCTCTTCCTCCTCAAAGCGAGGGGGAAAAAAATCAATTAGTGAACAAACCATCTGGAGATAAAGATCTTGTTATTATTAATTTATGAGCGCTGGACATCCGGACCACATGTTTAAAATATCTCCATTGGAGTGCGAGGAAAAGGCATGTGTATAGATTACACTAGCAATTTGTTTTTTCAGCAGAGTTAGCAGCTCGTCCAAGAGAAATAAACCCATTGCAGACCATCCTCTACCTTTCACCACAACTACTCTATCTCCTCTATCACGTGTAGAAAGCTTTCATTCTTCCGAATTGCATGCACCATCTCCAACAGCTTCACTAAATAATTTGTTTACTCTCTCCATCAGTTTCTTGGCAAGGGTGGTGACCTCCTGTCCCAAGAATGAAGTCTAAATTGGGTGACAGCATTTTCTTCACATGAGTAATGTTGCGCCACCTGGGAATTCCGAGAGAGAGGGAGAGAGCTGGCAGAGAGTCCTCTCGAATGCTGATCTGTGCAAATCGGCAAGAGCGTAACTGAATTAAAAAACCCAAGACGAATGTGAGGTGAAGAAGACTCGCGGAGGAACTCTTGTAGGCCACATACGCGAATCGTAAATCGATAAAGAAAATGGCTTAGGTTCACGCACATCTGGAAACTTCGAAACTGCGAGAGACGCAAGAACTTGCTAGAAAAAAAAAAGCTGTGGTCGCCTCGCTTTTATAAGCATTGAAACCCACACTCGCCATTGGCTGCGAGTTGACCGGTGTGCCACACCCAATGGAATCATGGTTAAAAGTTACCTCAAAATATTTAATTGGCTTATTATGGCTCAAACTAAATCAATTAACGCATGGGAAAATGGCCATGTTTTTGTAAACGAATGCAAAAATTCGAATGGGCAAGAACAAATATGCAAGTACAACAAAAACAATGGCCACAGCGCCAGCGCCAAGTGCCGAGCAACAACTTTGAGGCTGATGACGTAGAAAGGCAAAGTAAATAGAGAATGAAGAACGGGTACACTGGGACCTCCAAGATTCAGTGCGAGCAGACTAGCTACGTTTTGACCTGTGTGGAGTCTTTCTCAAGCCTTCGCAGGATTGAGAAAGCCTCTATAGTTACTGAAATGTTGCTCTTTGAGGAGGACTCAGAGTGCCCATTCCTTTATCCTTATTTATTCTACCATTGGCCTTTGGTTAACCCTGAATCATGGTGGCAACCAGTGGTATTACCTCCGCAATGAGCGAACCCATTGTGTGTTTCGTACCTACCATATTGACCTAAGAAAGGTAAAAGCACCCTTCCGAGAATACCAGGACAGGTCGACATCCTACTGGGAATAATAAGGCATGTCGACAGAATTCCCATTGCACAATGAGGACAGAGAGACACTCCCACAATCCAGAACAAGAAACCCAGAGCAATTAGCATACGGTAAAAGAAGACTGGAGTCCACCAGATCAGGAAAACATGAGAGTTGCTCGGGTGGAAATGGCCTGTCTGTCACCTTGGCATGAAAAAATAGAATAGTTTTTTTAAACCTTTAATGCACACTTTTTTATAAGTATTATTTTACATGATCCCTTCGATTCACTTCCAAAATGTTAACATCTGCGCTTAAAATTCCCACTGAGCAAATTTCCACCTGACTGCAGGCACGGGAAATTACTTTTTCATTTGTTTTCCAAGCTGCTGGAATTTCTGAAAAGAAGAAACTAATAAATGTCTACCCATGTGTGCAAAGATGATAAAGTTACCTAGGACATGCAGACAGAGTATATGATATGATTTATGACCGGTTATAATGTTGCAGCCTCTATGGAACCCTTTTATACTGTCAGGAAAACATGCACAAAGTCAACTTGCAGGAATGAATCCCCAAACAGCAGTTTCCATTTGTTTCCACATTCACTCTGTTATTCAAAGGGCAAAGGTGTGAGTTTTTATAGTGAACTGGTTGAAGCCAGGCTGCAGGGAGTACATCTTCAATAAACCAGTACATAGAAGCATGTGCACCTACACAGATTGATGCTGTGTTAAAGCAAAGGGGTGTTCACACCAAACACTGATTTCTATTTTTCTCCTGTTTATCCAGGTTGAATTTTCTTGATTAATTTAACACTTTAAATTTTGAAAGCATTCTATACCTGCCTAAAATGTTTGTAAAATAATATATATTTATACACTGCCCGGCCAAAAAAAGTTACCACCTGGATTTAACTAAGCACATAGGTGCGAGACTTCCATTGTATAACTACCTCAATGATTAACCTATTAGTGCCTCGGGACGTTCCATGATGTCCTCGTGGCGGGTGGGCCTTGAAGACGTGGTACGCCCCGCTGACTTCAATGGGACGCCTCGGGCCCTCCCTGCAGCCGGTGCGCATGTGCACCATTGGTTGCAGTGGGACGGCCTGAATTCAGGCTGTTCCCTGCAGCCAATGACACGCGCCGTGCTTCAGCTGCTTGGGAAGGCCAAATTAGTGGCCCGTGACGGCACCTGGCATCGAAGTGTACCTGTACGCCTCACCGTTGTTAACTCACACCCGATGGGCGATGCTCGCCTGTCGTTAAGGGGTTAATGTGTTTCTGCTGCAATACATGAGGTCAGCTGACTCCCTGAATATGCTGAATGAGCAGGTTTTTCCATCAATGGGTTTTCTTCCTTGATGGCACAGCGGGCATATCAAGATGGCAATGCCAGGATTCATCGAGCTCAAATTGTGCAAGAGTGGTTCAGGGAGCATGAGACGTCATTTTCACACATGGATTGGCCACCACAAGAGTAAGCAGAAAGCAATTAGTGTTAAGATCACAAAGTCCTAACGCTAATTACAAACAGCTGTCCCTAACTAAAAACCTTTGCTACAGCTTAGAGCTTTTGTGGAATCAGTTACCTGCAGCTGGATCCCAAACCCCTCCCCCAAAATAAATCAAATACTCACCTCTCATCCGCGGCGAGAACAGCAGCCCAACCTGCCGCTTCTGGTCGCCAGGAGCAGAGTGAGACTGGAGGGGGGAGTCCCCAGTCACACTCCGTGATCACTCTGCCGACCTGCAGGATCTCACAAGAGGCGAGTTCCTGCCAGTCATGTGACCCGGCAGCAGAAGCCTCCATGCAGTCCTATGGACTCCATGGTGGGATGCTTGGGACAGCATTTTAGCGCTGCCCGAGCATCCTGGATGCTAGCGTCCGCTACGGGGCAGACTGCTGTACTCAGCCCCTGTCTTGTAATCTACAGGTAAAACAAGGACTCTAAAGGGAGATTAGCAAATGCTAATTTTCCTCTTGGCGCCCCGTTTTAGATGTAGGAAGATGACAGTGCCCTTCTTTTTTTCGACCTTGACTCCTGGCCAGAATGTTTATAATACAGTTGCAATAAAAAGTATGTGAACCCTTTGGGATTACGTGGAGTTTTGCATGAATTGTTCTTAAAATGTGCTCTGATCTTCATCTAAGTCACAACAATTTGAAAAACACAGTCTGCTTAAAATAATACAACACAAACATTATATGTTTTTGTAACAGATCTCTGTGCCCGGACAGGGTCACATCTGCCAATGCTGCTTCCTCGCTGGACACTCAGTTTCTCCTCGTGACTCTCACACCTTTCTTTTGTACATTACATTTGCATACAATCAAACAGACAACATCACAGATCAGATAACTACCCTGGGCCTTCAAACAATGGAGAATGGGGGAAGGAGAAAGCATATAAACAAAAGGAATTTCTTACTGAGAGAATTTACACAATAGCAGGTACTAATACAGAGAAATACACTATACAGGGAATAACACACAGACATCAGAAATCTTTAGTTAACTGGCATATCTATAAAACAGGGAAAATCATATTGAGGTACTTATAGAAATAAGGGCTAACAAACTTTTAATAACACACAAATAAATAAACACTTGAACTGTTGTACTGCGCTACAGCGTAGTGGTGGCCGTCCCGTCACATATCTCCCCCAAGTTACCAGTTGGCAGACCCGGTGAGACCCTCTGCGGGTCCACTTGGGGATGTCCACGGACCCCACCAAATATCTTTAAAAGGTCCACCAGTTCCCCAATAGTCTCTTTCACGGGCCATAGTCTGTAGGCAGGAGGCTAGCGTGCAGCTCCCTCCAAGTAGCACAACGACATTGTGTTCTATCACATATCTCCCCCTTCCAAAACAGACTAACCAGGTCTTCAACCTCCCACAGGTCTAGACCCGCGTTAGTCGCAAACTCCCACCCCAGAAAAACATCCTGCCGGAAAGTTTGATTCGGGCGCTGGGGAGCAAAACTGCTTCTGCAGCCTCCCCTAGATTGCGCTGTCCACTCAGAAGAGATTACAGCTGCCCCATCTTTTGGTATTGCGATCAGCTGCTGGAGAGAATTGGGGGTGGCTGGTGTCTCATCAGGAGATGGCTGGGGATCTGCGCCAACTGCCCAGCACTCAGAGGGCACACACTTGGAAACCATAGTCTCATCTATACTCCCACAGTAAATGTCTCCCACATCCCGGGGGAGGGGGTCAGCAGTACACTTTGACTGGAAAAAGGGGGCACCCCCATCCTCACGCTGGGGCTCGATCTGCTGAGGAGTGAGACCAGCTGTCTCCCTTCCTGGGATTATTACCTGCAGTTGGGGAGAGTTACAAACAGCACTCTCTTCCAGAGATGCCCTCTGTTGCGATGCCAGCTTTTCTGCTGGGTTGGGGTACCGCTCCCCCGTACATAAATGATAATCCGCAAGCGCTGGAGCGCCTGCCGATACAAGCATTGAATCTGGGCCAACTGCCCCACATCTTCCGGGCTTCGTGGGAAGGACCACAGCCTCTTCTTCTAGGGAAATTTGCTGCTCTAGGGGCATAAACTCTGAGCCAAATTGCTGACCATAATCTAGCATTGCTTGGCAGTCCCCTTGTAGCTGTTCCTCCTCGAAGGAACTGTCGGTAAGATCCTTTTTCTCTGTGTCCACCATCTGGGGCCTCTGACCTTCTTCCTCCCCTCGACGTTCCAACACTGCCGCACTTGCTGGGCAGAAACTACTGGCGCTCTGCCCCCTGGTCTGTGTGTCTGCTGGTCTTTCTAGGTCGACCCAGCCAAATGGAGCCAAGCCTAGCTGTTGATTGGACTCTAACAACTTCTTGTAGGCTATTTCCAGCTCCCATTCCTGGACACCAAGGAATTCCACATCCTTCTGGAACAAAACTTCACCAGAGAGCTCAATCTCTCTCTCTCGGCACTCCAAGATATCCTCCAGATGCCACTCCGATTCACTCCCGAAATCTGGATCCTCCACTAGCTTCTCATGTAACAGTCCAAGGCCGCCGTAGCCATAGCCTTCCGTCGGGCTGTCATCCGCTAGCCAGGGGAACACTTTTGCTGCATACCATCGGAGGGCTCTGTATCTTTCCTCTAGTGCCATTTCCTTCAGAATCAGTCTGCGGAGCTCCTGCACATCCTCTTCTGGTGGCTGTTCTCCCAGTCCCACCATACGACTCTCCAATATTATCTCGTACCTCACGTAGCCCAAGGGGATCATTTTACCATTGTACATTCGCTCGGCATGAAGAACTTCCCACCACATCATCAGGCGGATCTTTGCACTCTCTTCCAGCAGGACCTGTTCTGTCATCGGTCCCCTATGCTGGTTCTGCCATTCTCGTAACCTACGTCTGAAGTCTGTCTCTGTGACTGTGGCCATCTTCTGCTTGCTTCTGCCGCACCGTCTGGATATCGAATCCCGGTGATGGTTTGGATGTCCTTGGACTGTAGGAAGCATCCCACGCGCTGCCACCAATGTAACAGATCTCTGTGCCCGGACAGGGTCACATCTGCCAATGCTGCTTCCTCGCTGGACACCCAGTTTCTTCTCGTGACTCTCACACCTTTCTCTTGTACCTTAGCCGCAGCTCAAGGCCCGGTGCCTGTAGAGAGCCTGACTAGCACCCCCAGGAATAAGCCGAAGCTGTAGACCTGGAGCCTTTCCTTGGCACAGTGGGCAGAAGATTCCTGGTACTCCAAAACACGAGTCATGACTTTAAGCTTGGTCAGAATAGAATTGACTGTTTATTCACAGAGAGGACAGATAGAATCAAGGACCATTACATTTGCATACAATCAAACAGACAACATCACAGATCAGATAACTACCCAGGGCCTTCAAACAATGGAGAATGGGGGAAGGAGAAAGCACATAAACAAAAGGAATTTCTTACTGAGAGAATTTACACAATAGCAGGTACTAATACAGAGATCTACACTATACAGGGAATAACACACAGACATCAGAAATCTTTAGTTAACTGGCATATCTATAAAACAGGGAAAATCATATTGAGGTACTTATAAAAATAAGGGCTAACAAACTTTTAATAACACACAAATAAATAAACACTTGAACTGTTGTACTGCGCTACAGCGTAGTGGCGGCTGTCCCGTCACAGTTTTCATGTTTTTATTGAACAGAACATATAAACATTCACAGTGCAGGGTAGGAAAAGTATGTGAACCCCTAGCCTAATGACTTCTCCAAGAGCTAATTGGAGCCAGTGAGCCAACCTTGAGTCCAATCAGTGTGATATTATTGGATGTGTTGCTGAAAGCTGTCCTGCCCTTTAAAAACACACACCAGTTTTGGGTTTACTGGTTTCAAGAAGCACTGCCTGATGTGAACCATGCCTCGCAGAAAAGAGCTCTCAGAAGACCTACGATCAAGAATTGTTGACTTGCATGAAGCTGGAAAGGGTTACAAAAGTATCTCCAAAAGCCTTGATGTTCATGTGTCCACGGTAAGACAGACTGTCTACAAATGGAGAAAGCTCAGCACTGTTGCTACTCTCCCTAGGCGTGGTCGTCCTGTAAAGATGACTGCAAGAGCACAGCGCAGAATGCTTAATGAGGTAAAGAAGAATCCTAGCGTGTCAGTGTAATGGAGTGGACCTTGTCACATGAACACCACAGCAGGGTAAGTGTTTCATCAAGCAGTCTTTATTCCTTGTAGCATAGGTGTATACAGGCACAGCTGCTTGGTTCAACAAATAAACAAAAGAAGAAAACCTTTCTCTTCTATCCAGCAATCAATGTAACAATAACAAAAGATTGTGTCCTCAAATCACAGGCCTTTAGGAGCTGTGTCTGTCTGAGTGGAGATCCACCAAAAATGAACCTCCTGTGCCTGTATAGGCGTGTCTCTTTTAAAGCCCCAGCAATCACAACATCAAGCCATTGTATGTGTTGCTGAGGTGATCAACCCTGCCAAGTTAACCCTTTCCGCAGGGAACCTTATATACACCCCATCACATACCTCCCCCCTTAGAGTGGACCCCCAGGCACACTCTCTCACACCAAACACATCCCTAGATAGGAAATCCGCATTCAGGTGCTCCTTTCCGGGACGATGTCGGACACTGAAGGAGTAGGTTTGTAATTCCAAATACCATCTAGTGAGCCGTGCATTCTTGGATTTCATGGTGTGGAGGAGAATGGTCGGTCACAAGGAGAAAGTGCCTGCCGAACAGATAGTAGCGCAGAGAGTCAATAGCCCATTTCACTGCTAAATATTCCTTCTCTATTACGGCAAAATTCCTCTCTCTGGGAAGTAGTTTCCTGCTTAAATAGAGGATGGGGTGTTCCTCTCCATCAAATTCTTGGGACAATACAGCCCCTAAGCCCACCTCTGAGGCATCCGTATATAGTACAAACTCTTTGTCAAAATCAGGACTGCGCAGCACCGGCTGATCACACAGTGTATGTTTTAATTCGGTAAATGCTCTGGTACATTCGGAAGTCCAAATTACTTTGTTTGGGGCAGAGTGTTTGGTCAAGTCCGTTAAAGGGGCTACCAGAGTAGAAAAATGTGGCACAAATTTTCTGTAGTACCCAGCCAAGCCAAGAAATGCACTGACCTGCTTCTTATTGGTAGGAAGAGGCATTTTAGCCAGTGCTGCAACCTTGTCTTGCAAAATCTTAATAAGGCCATTGCCCAAAACATAGCCTAAGTATCTGGTTTCTGTTTTCCCTAATATACACTTCGCTGGGTTTGTTGTGAGACCTGCTGACCTCAATGACCTCAAAACCGCAGCCACTTTGTCATGGTGGTCATTCCAGACAGTGCTATAAATGACCACATCATCTAGCTAGGCAGAGGCATACTGTTCGTGAGGGGTAAGAATATGATCCATGAGCCTCTGGAACGTCGCAGGGGCCCCATGAAGCCCAAACGGCAGCACACAGAATTGGAACAGACCTACAGGTGTAGCAAAGGCTGTTTTCTCTTTTGACGCTTCTGTCAAAGGGATTTGCCAATAGCCTTTGGTTAAATCCAGTGTGGTAATATATATTTGGCTTTACCCAGTTGGTTTAACATTTTGTCAACTCGTGGCATAGGATAGGCATTAAATTGGATATTGCATTTACCTTCCTAAAATCAATGCAAAACCTGACCAAGCCATTGGGTTTTGGTACAAGAACTATTGGGCTGCACCACTCACTGTTTGAAGGCTCTATAACCCCCAGCTTCAGCATGCTCTCTATTTCTTCTTGTACTACCTTCCGCAATTTCTCTGGTATCAAGTATGGCCTCAATCTTACAATTTCATCACTTTTCGTCTTTATGTGATGTGTAATTAAGTGTGTATTTCCTGGACGTGTAGAAAACACATCGGTAAAGGCCTCCAATAGCCGCTGTGCTCCCTTTTGCTGGGCTGGACTTAATTGTTTTCCCAAAGTCACGCCCATCAGTTTCTCCTGAATTTCACGTACATCTGGCCTCACGTCTAGCCTTTCCGCTCTGGGAGCAATAAACAAGTTTTCATCAACTCTCCAGAGTTTTAACAGATTAATATGGTATATTTGTTTTTCCTTCTTATGTCCAGGGCGGAAGATTTCGTAGTCAACATACCCCGTTCTTCTTATTACCTCATAAGGTCCTTGCTATTTCACCAACAGCTTACTTTCTTAACCAGGTAGAAGCTATAACACTCTATCTCCAGGCTTAAACTCCCGAGCTTTTGCATTTCTGTTATAGCTGAGAGCTTGCGCCTGTTGGCAGTTTCTACGTTACTAGCAGCAAATTGCCCGACCCCTTTAAGTCTCTCTCTCAACTGCATAGTGTACTGTAGGATATTCTGTTCTGAATTAGACTGCGCCTCCCACTCTTCCTTCACTATGTCAAGTATGCCTCTAGGTCTCCTCCCATAAAGCAACTCAAAGGGTGAAAACCCAGTTGAAGAGTGCGGAACCTCACGGATAGCAAATAATAGATATGGCAACAATTTGTCCCAGTCTCTGTTCTCCCCATCCACAAATTTCCGCAACATTTTTTTGAGCGTGCCATTAAATCTCTCTACCAACCCATCCGTTTGAGGGTGGTAGACTGACATTTTAAGGGACTGTATGTTTAAGAGAGCACAAAGCTCCCTCATAAGCTTTGTTGTGAAGTTTGTACCCTGGTCTGTCAGTATCTCTTTAGGAATACCCACTCTCGAGAACAACTTTATCAATTCATTGGCTATTGTCGAGGCTGATGTATTCTGGAGAGGAATCGCCTGTGGGTACTGGGTTGAATAATAAACTATTACCAGGATATGATGGTTACCTGCTGCAGTTTTCTCAAGAGGACCAACTAGATCAACCCCAATCCTTTCAAATGGCAGTTCTACTAATGGTATCGGTGTAAGTGGTGGTTTCTGTAGGCCTTTCTGTACTGGCCTTAGACCAGGGACCTGCTAGAGTGGAGTTCTCCTTAGAGACTTTCTCCCTCCCTGATATAGGGGCATTTAAAACAGAAGGTTGCTTCCCTAATGTTTCCCACTTTTCTCTTTTACTCTGCTTTTGAGCAACCTGATACCCATGGGTATCCTCTGCCTGCAGAAACTCTTCTGAAATTTGGACAGCATAATCCAAGGAACACGTTTGTGTCGTAAAACCCATTGGGATAGACCCTTTGGGAGCTGTTTGTTGTATTGTTCCAGGATTAGCAAATCCATAATCTCAGATACTGGGCGAGTAGCAGGCTTTAACCATTTATATGCCAAATCTTTAAACTGCTGAGCAAAAGCCCTAGGGGGAGTGCCCAAAACAAATGTCTTATTCCTGAACCTATTCAGCGATGCACACCAGACATCCCAAGAATATTGCTACACTGAAACAGTTTTGTGAAGAGGAGTGGTCAAAAATTACTCCAGATCGTTGTGCAGTTCTGATCTGCAACTACAGGAAACGTTTGGTTGAGGTTATTGCTGCCAAAGGAGGGTCAACCAGTTATTAAGTCCGATCGCAGCTTCCGGAAAAAGTCAACACCGTAGAAGAGGCAGTGAATAAATTAGCAAAACAGTTTGCATGAATGATTGAAAAGTGAAACGCTGTTTCCAACGAAACTACTGAGCGAAAATGTCTGAAATTTACATATGAGATCCAATGAATGATAATAAAAAGGGCTGTTACAGAAAAAATAAGTAAACTTAAAAAAAAAAAAATCGGACTAAAAAAAAAAAAAATCCAGAAAAATGCTTAAAATATCCTACAAAATCTATAAATAAAGAGACTCTTTACTGCAGAATTTTATAATGAACGGTTTATTAGATATTTAATTAAAACAGGAATATTTTTAACATTGAAGCCTATGGGATTCTCCTGCATAAACTTGCCGAATTAAACCACCAAATGGCAGGGCATTTCGGGAACCTTTCACTGCTGGTTTGTGTTCTCTGAATAGCCGAAGCAGTGCTTTTTTATGGGGATTTCACTGCCCTCGAACAGGCACCGAACAGGCACCGTATGTGCAGGCAATTCGTCAGGATTTGGTGAACTGCCTGCTCTCTGAATAGCCGAATGACTGGGAAAGGTAACCTTTCTCAAGCAATTCGGATCTCTGTTATTTACCCTGTGTGTTTTTCAAATTGTTGTGACTTGGATGAAGATCAGAGCACATTTTATGACCAATTCATGCAAAACTCCACGTAATCCCAAAGGGTTCACATACTTTTTCTTGCAACTGTATATTATATGTATATGTCCCCCATTTACAGGACAATTTCATGCTGCATTAATATAATCTTAACTCCCCTATGACTGTGTAAATAATACACGGTTTATAAGCGCTAACAGGCAGGATGCAATTGAACTCCTCCAGGTAAAATTTTCTCCGCAGTAACATTAGATCGACCTGTAGGAGTTGTTTTTGTCTCACTCTTCTCACCATGACAGATTAGATAAAAAAATAAAAATATTTGGCTCGGACGACACCAGCGGCAGCAGCAGGAGAATTATCATTTTTCAACCAAGGCTCTTACAAGTAATTAAATATACTTAATTATATACAATGCCTTCCCTGGCCGTGACATGATTAGCGGTGAGCGAAATAATTAACTACTTTTGACTAACAGAACAGAAAAGGATTATTCCCAATATTAATGCCAAGAGGATTAGTTAATCTTTTACCTCACTTGGAAAATAAAAACTGTTTAAATTAATCCAATAAGCAGCAGAGTTCACAAGGGGATAAACATCAGGAGATGATTAAATGCTCTCAGCAACACGGGGAGAAAAATCAGTACAGAGAATGTGCTATTATTACCCTATATATTATCTATTTATCTCACTGTCTATCTTACCATAAATCTACTTTAACATCTGTCTTTATATTTTACTATTTATCTTATCTACTTTACATCTACCTATCTTACCACCTATCTAATCAAACTGTCACGTCCGGTTGGGGGACGACGTGGTATTTTGGGGAAAAGGAACCCAAAGGCAGGTTACTAGGGGACCTCTCACAATTCTTAATCAGATACGTAGTCGGAAACAGAGCTGGAGTTGGTAGCCATATGGTCAGTCCAGGAACAATAGAGCATTCAAGAAGCATGGTCAGAGACAAAGCTGGAGTTGGTACCCAATGGTCAGTCCAGGATCAAGGTAGCAGGCATTAAGAGTGGTCAGATTTAAAGCAAGAGTTGGTAGCCAGATGGTCAGTCCAGGAACAATAGAGTATTCAAGAAGCATGGTCAGAGACAAAGCTGGAGTTGGTAGCCAGATGGTCAGTCCAGGATCAAGGTAGCAGGCATTAAGAGTGGTCAGCTTTAAAGCCGGAGTTGGTAGCCAGATGGTCAGTCCAGGAACAAGAGAGCATTCAAGAAGCATGGTCAGAGGCAAAGCTGGAGTTGGTACCCTATGGTCAGTCCAGGATCAAGGTAGCAGCATTAAGAGTGGTCAGATTTAAAGCCGGAGTTGGTAGCCAGATGGTCAGTCCAGGAACCAGGGAGTAGGCAGGAAGAATGGTCAGATTTAAAGCCGGAGTTGGTAGCCAGATGGTCAGTCCAGGAACCAGGGAGTAGGCAGGAAGAATGGTCAGATTTAAAGCCGGAGTTGGTAGCCAGATGGTCAGTCCAGGAACAAGGTAGTAGGCAGGAAGCATAGTCACAGACAAAGACAGAGTTGGTAGCCTGATGGTCAGTCCAGGACCATGGTAGCAGGCAGGAAGCGTGGTCAGCTTTAAGTGGAGGGAATTGTGGTGAGAGTAGTGCTTCCTTTAACTGGAGTTCCCTTGTCACACTGGCCTCCTCTCCTGTGTTCTCATGTGTACCTCAAATAAAACATAGGGGTACCATAGCGTAGCATATCAAGGAATAATCACAGTGGTAAATGGAAGGGGTACACTCATATTTTTTGGTGTCTCAGTCAGACACCGGATGTTCTAACAGCAGGTGGCAATCTCGGGAGCACTGGATCTCCCTTCAGCTTTCGATATCCCCCTCCGTTCCTCAGTAACCAGGACCAGGGTAATTGAAATAAAGCTTGTTTATTAATAAAATAAAAGAATAAATACAACAGAAATCACACCCAAACGCATTTCACGATAGTCTCGCTTCCTCAGTAGGTGTATATTGGCCAGTGGTCAGCTTTAAAACTGGAGTTGGTAGCCATATGGTCCATCAAAAGAACAAGGGAGCAGGCAGGAAACGGAGGGAAAACAGGAATCAGGGGATGCCAGGTCACAGGCACAGAGGAGGGGGAGTTCTTTAACTTGTGCATCATTTCGCTCCTTGCAAATATTGATGCACATACAACCCGCGTCAACTTGGACACCAACCAAGCTCGTTCCATCTTGCAGTCTATAAGCCTATCCCAATGCCCTGTCGTAGCTTTGTTATCCTTCGGCGTGTTATTATACCAGTCTGAAATTTCCCATGTCTGACCTTGGCTCGTTTCTTGATTTTGATGCTTTCTCCAGTCCTTGAACATGGCTAGTTCTCTCTGTGATTGTTTACCTCTATTGTCATGGGCTCGGTGCGTAATCTGTTCTATTTTCTGTACTTAGTAATGCAGCCAAGGACCGGTTCTCTACGTACTTGTTGCTATTCTGCTATCCTCTGCTGCCATGTAGCTAGTTTTAGGTGCTCGGTTTGTTGTGCATTTACTCCAGCCTCGACACTCATACTGTATTATGCACACATTCAACTTTAGTAAAGTTTGATAAATAATTAATAGTATCAGACCTGCGGCCATGGATGTCTACACATTAAATATGTATGCAGAGAGTCGGCTGTGCTTGTGCAAAGCTTTAGACATGAGTGATAGATTTAAATTGAGCATCAAAGAGTATGAGATGCTACTACGAGATTCCCTCTGGAGTGTGTTACCTGATATAGAGGTGAAGAAGAGGCAATCTCCATAGTGGATTATTTTTTGGTAGTCTAGTCATACATAACACTGTAAAAGAGATTGGAGATGTTTTATGAGCAAGTGTTTATGTTATGTCATGTCTTCTTAAAAATCAGGAAAACATGAGTTGTGTTTTTGAAGATAAAGTAGCAACATCTGAAGATAAAGACGTGCCCAAAAATTAATAGAATCATCAGAGAAGACCGTTGAGGTGTGTGAGTGAAAGAACAATAACAAAGGTAGGTTTGTGTTTTTGCAATGAGGAACGTGAAGTCCCATTTTAGGGACAAGAAGCGAGCAGCAATCCAGTTGGAGACAGAGAGGAGGGAATAGTGAGACATAAGGGAAGACATAGCGGTTATGAAACCCATCGGCATAACGGTAATGTTTTGGTTTCGTTCAGTTTGACCCACCAATTCTTTTCACACATTGCCTGACCAAAATAATAGTCCCCACCTGGATTTAACTAAGCAAATAGGCGAGCGCCTTCCACTGGATAATTACTGCAGTGGTTAATATGTTTCAGCTTCAAAACATGAGGTCATGTGACTTCCTGGATACACTGAATGAGGAGGCTTTTGCATCAATGGGTTTTTCTTCCCTGATGGCACAGCAGGCATATTCCAAGGTGGCAATGCCAGGATTCATCAGGCTCAAATTGTGCAAGAGTGGTTCAGGGAGCATGAGACATCATTTTCACACATGGATTGGCCACCGCATAGTCCAGACCTTAACCCCATTGAGAATATTTGGGATAATGTGCTGGAGAAGACTTTATGCAGCGCTGCGACTCTCCCATCATCAGCACAAGATCTTGGCCACAAATTAATGTGATTCTGGATGGATCTAAATGCTGTGACATTGCATGAGCTTAATGAAAACTTCAGCCGGTCCTCTATTGCTGATTCTTCCTTCTTGTACTGCTGGGCCTGTCCCGGTCTCTCACGCTGTTGGCGCTAGTTGGCATCTTTGCCTACAGCTGCGGAGCATCATTCATGAAAGCCACCCTTGTACCCCAGCATCTTGATCTGACAGACATCTTCATACGTGTTCCCTGGGGATCAGGGGCCACCATATTCCATGGGTAGAGCCCCGATCAGTGACGACATGAGGAGGCATCTTAACCCCTGGGAACCCTATTTAATCCCCTCTATTGGCCAAATAAGGTGCTCAGACATTCTGTGCTCCTTTCAAGTGTTGACAACAACCTGGTTATTTCCTCTGTATCCCTTGTTTGACCTTTGCCTTGTATCTTCAGAATACACTGTCTGCTGCCTACCCTGACCTTGGACTGTTTCTCACAATACCTCTGGGCATCCCTGTGTACAGTGCCTGTGAGTGCCACATTCTGGGCTCCTACGGGTAAGAATTGTGGCAACCTGTATAGTTTTTACAATGGTAATAAATTTCGATGTTCTGAGTATATGTTTTATCCTATTCAGTATCAGTTCCATAAATAATCCTCATTTTGGTACTCCTACTCGATATGGACAATATAACCCATCAATTTTTGAGCCCAAACAAGGAACTTTGTGAAGTAATTCCAGCTTGGAAATAACATTTCTCAGTATGAAACCTCTCTGGAGTATTTTCATTGTTTGGCAGTAAAATGGCCAGAGCTGTTCGCAGTTACCAAAGCCAGGACATTTAATATGCCGTGCCATGCAGAAGGTTCACTCAACTAATGCAGTTATGCTGCCTGTCAGTCTTACTACACATTCAGTGCAATCATTAAGTATTATCATTTATACTGGTGCAGGATTAGCGAAACTTAACATTTCACATGACTTCTAAGACAGTATAAACCAGCATTAGTACCACGAGGAGACTGGAAAGTTCCCGTGGGGTCTGCGGAGTCTCATTAACGGAACTATTAGCATCCCAGATTTACAGATTAAGCTAAAACTGACCCAACAAAGAATTTAGAGCAAGGGTGTCAAACTCTGTTTCTGGACTACAACTCCCATGATTCCTTGGCCATCTATTGCAGTCAAAGAATTCTGGGAATTGCTGGCATTAACATCTGGGGCCATGAGTTTGACAGCCCTGACATAGAGGATTGTTTCAATGTTTGAGTTGAAGTATGGATCCGCAAAGGTAGTTAGATGAGGCAATCGGACGGGAACGCCAAATTAACTTTATATCAAAAGCTGTATCGTCAAATAATAGGCTATTGAATACAAATATGTGCTTGTGTTACTTTTGCAATGATGCAGTAGGGATTATGTACAAATCTCTTAATAGTTACACTCTGCAACCGCTATTGGTCAGGTTCCTTCTCGCGGAGATATACCCAGCAGCCAGTGGATATCAGATTGGTCTTAACGATCTCATTACTTGATAGAACCTACTGTACACTCATCTGGTTCCAGTGCAGGCTGCCACCATGCTTGCCCTCTCTAGGCAACAATGTACGAGAACCATCCAAATGGTTCCACAATTGGCTCACAGCACTGACGTCAGTATGCGCATCACATTTCATGTAATGGTTAGATAAATGTTGAATATTCAGTTCTGCTTATTATTATGCAATCAGACCCAGAGGATAAAGCATAGAGCGCTTACACATGCCTGTGCATCCAATGTCGTAAAAACCGTCATTAAGACACGTCTTTATCCAAAGAATGCATCATAGATGGTGGGGATGGTGTCCATCCTCTAGAATAGATCAAAGGTGCTCAACCTTTTGGTAGTTAGGGGCCACATTTATAATTTTACTACACCTCACGGGTGACACAATAGCCATCTCGTAATTACAAAACATGGAAATGAAGGAATGACACAGTTAATTTAAATCACTGACCGATTATTTGTTATTAATAATAATTCAGTGTTTCTATGGTAACTATTCAGAGGCAGTCCTCCAGATGACTATCAGTAATGTGTGTCCGCTCTCCATTCTGGAAAACATCTGTTCACATAACTACGAGCCTCGTTATGCTTTGTATTACATTTTATACCTTCAATTTCACAATGCGCGTTTCATTTTATACCCCATTTCACAATGCTCAATTCATTTTATACCCCATTTCACAATGCTCATTTCATTTTATACCCCATTTCACAATGCTCATTTCATTGTATACCCCAATTTCACAATGCTCATTTCATTTTATACCCCATTTCACAATGCTCATTTCATTTTATACCCCAATTTCACAATGCTCATTTCATTTTATACCCCAATTTCACAATGCTCATTTCATTTTATACCCTATTTCACTATGCCCTTTTCATTTTATCCCCATTTCACAATGCTCGTTTCATTTTATACCCCAATTTCACAATGCTCGTCTCATTTTATACCCCATTTCACTATGCCCTTTTCATTTTATCCCCCATTTCACAATGCTCGTTTCATTTTATACCCCATTTCACTATGCCCTTTTCATTTTATACCCTCATTTCACTATTCTCATTTCATTTTATACCCCCATTTCATTATGCTCCCAATTCCCACAGACTCCAGTTCCGAGATTTTGACCTTAGACCAAACTCTTACTCACCAGCACTCCGACAATATATATTCCAATACTTACCACTCCTCACAGCAATCCAACTAGCCACCTGCTCTTAATCAAGCTCCACCTTACATCAGAATCTCCTGTGATCAGGCGCTTCCTTGCGTCCTTCGCACCACCTCTTCTCTACCTCTCCAAATACAGGGACAAATTTCAGCTTACGTTCTTTTACCACAAGCAGGAGATAGATAAGCCAAGCACAAGTTTCCATGCACTCCATGCAGTCCAACTCCATGGAGACAATACTACCAGAGCTGCGAGTAGCCACCACCAGTATCTGTTAACCCTTTCACTGCTGAGGCATTTCCCTCCTGTGTGCGGAGGTCATTTTTACCGGTTTCGTTCATCATGTTTAACCGCGTTTTGAAGCCTTATTTTATTATATGACTCAGACATATTATATATCGTTCTTTCCGGCAGACTCGGCAGATTCATAATATATCATTATTATATGTATACGTTATGTCCTGTCTGTATATTATAACAAAATATGCAATAAAATTAGAATTTTCAATAATTTACAACGTGTAAAGTGTTTTTTTCACATTTTAACATGTGAACATTTGTGGTTATGTTTTCTATAGGGTGCACATGTTAAAAAATTTAGAAATGGGGTCTCGTTACATTTTTTTTGGGGAAAACGTATGCGATTTTTAACAAACGCACCCCATACAAAAATCGTTAGTGCAGCATCATTGTTCACATTATAAATTAAATGGGAACAATATTGGTGCATTAACAAAACAAATAAAAAAAAAACAACTATTTTCTTCTTTTTATTATTATTTTTTTATATATATATATATATTTTTAAATTTTTACATGGTCATGTTTAATATCGTTGGAAAGGCCATGCTCTGGCCGATCCAACAATATCAAACATTAACCCCTAGCTGCCACGGATCGGGAGATAGGGGGTTCATTGGAACCCCCATCTCCACCATTGGTGGCAGCAAGGGGATAACTCCAAAACTGACGTCATCGCGCTATGCATGATGACGCCAGTCATCAGGGGGGTTCCCGGAAGCTTGGCCGACATCCAAGATGTCAGCCAGCCCCGGGAGAAGATCACGATCCGGCGCTTTTCGGCGCCGAATCGTGATCTGGTCCCCAAGAGGTTAATGCCAGGTACCGTTTGGAAGGGCAGGCTGTGCCCTTCCAAACGGTGCCTGACATTAAGCTCAGGCCCCCGGCGATCGGGAGGGAGAGAGGTCTGAAGGACCTGACCCCTCCCGTTCAGGCACCTCCTCCGCACTCGCGGGGGGCGCCTGAAATAGATGTCATCGCGCCGCACACAGTCAGTAAGCGCCAGCGGTCAGGTGACAGGTCATCAGCGATCGACGGCCGCTCGTGTCAGTGAGGGATGTGCTGTGCGGTCTGTGCGCCATGCACAGATCATAGTGCAGCACCCCACAAACCACAGGGACCACTAGGGAAGCGGAGGCTGCCGCCAGGCCCGCGGAGATGAGGGGTCCCGGCGGCTATCCATCGGATGCAGCCAGCCGGGTTCCCCCTCCTCGACCCCCCCTCCTCTGTGCCACTGGACCACCAATGATTAATATTCAACCCCCTCCCTGCAAGCAAAAAAAACAAACAAAGGTGAGCAGGAGAGGGGGCAATTTCTATATATCAAAAATATTTTTTAATAGTGTATTCAAAATATTTTTAAACACATAGCTTTATGGCTGTGGATTCTGTGATACACATACACTGCATACTGCTGAGTTTTATGGCTGTGGATTCTGTGATACACATACTGCTGAGTTTTATGGCTGTGGATTCTGTGGTACACATACTGCTGAGTTTTATGGCTGTGGTTTATGTGATACACTGATACACACTGCATACTGCTGAGTTTTATGGCTTTGGATTCTGATACGCTCATTCACACAAAACATTGCTTGGTTTTATTGCTGTGGATTCAGTGATATGCTCATACACGCTGCACATTGCTAAGTTTTATTGCTGTGGATTCTGTGATACGCTCATACACACTGCACATTGCTGAGTTTTATTGCTGTGGAGCTCTGATACGCTCATACACTCTGTATATTACTGAAGGGTTTTTTGCTGTGAATCTCTGATACGCTCATACACACTGCACATTACTGTGGGTTTTATTTCTGTGGTACTCTGTGATACGCTCATACACACCGCACATTACTGTGGGTTTTATTCCTGTGGAGCTCTGTGATACGCTCACACACACTGCACATTACTGTGAGTTTTATTGTTGTGGATTCTGGGATATGCTCATACACACTGCACATTAATGTGGGCTTTATTGCTACATACCCCCAGTGTGTAGGGAGGAGGATATATACAGGGTTATTCAGAGAGCGTGAAAAGCAGGAGAATGACTGGAGAATGGCTGGAGAATGAAAAATTCTAGGTCAAAATAGCCGATTTGGAAAGTGAGATGAAAGGGAGAATTTTTCTGGTTTGGCTATTTTGACCTAGAATTTTTCATTCTCCAGTCATTCTCCAGTCATTCTCCTGCTTTTCACGCTCTCTGAATAACCCTGATAGTTATGTATGTGAACGTATAGCTGTGTGTATAAATGCATGTATTTGTCTTTAAACAGGCTGCTTTGCGTAAAATTCTGCACCTGTTTCCTTGTCGCAGTCCGGTGTTGCCCCCTTGTCTTGCACCATAAAGGATTGTATTGTGCACAGAAATCGCCATAATATCTGCTGCCTGCACTCCACAAAAAGAATTACAGCGAGCGTCTTGGCAGCATCATGAGGTACAGGGAGGAAACTATATTGGTGCATGTCAGCAAGAGGTTAAATGGGCCACTCTACTCAAATTTCACTCCCTTTTTAACATTTAACCACTTTGCTGCTGACGACGTGCTGAGCGCATCCTCTGGTTTCATGTTTGTGTGTAGAGGATGTACTCGGCACGTCGTTGAAGTCCTTGTGAGATCCGGCAGGTCGACATAGTGATTTCCAGAGTGAGACTGAGGGACTTTTTCTCCCAGTCTCCCTCTGCTCCTGGCGGCAAGAGGAGGCGAATGGAGCAGTCGTTCTTTCTGCGGGATGAGAGGCGAGTATCTGATTTTTTTGGGGGTTTCAGCTGGTGCTGACTGATTCTGCAGAAGTGGAATCCGTTATCACCAGGTCCTGGTTGTGAGTAAATGTTCAGTAACCGCAACCGGACGGTAATCAGCGCTAGTAGATTGTAATGCTAATGCTGATTAACACTTTCCACTCCCCATGTTAAGTATAGGGAGCTGAAAAGCGCAAGATTCCAAACGGTAACGGGTTTTAGATACGGGTAACAGATTAGCGTTTGGATTTTAATATGGTGAGCCCGCGCTAGGACCACCAGAGCTAACGTTAACGCTCACTCAGATGGACACTAACGTTAGCGTTAGGAATGTAATATGGCCCGTAGAATATATAACTAACAATCTTTTGGATGAAAAAATGTGGTAAAATAAATTTACACGCTGTATGTGATCGAAATCCAAATTTAAATTATTTGATCTAGCATTTTGACGTGACATGATGTATACCGGGGTCATTGGTCCTCTAGCTCATTTTGAACTATATCTCATATGTTGCTCGGCCACTAATTAAGATAGATGAGACTCATTGGAAATGTCGTTTCAAAACGTCTGGGTATCAAAGGTTGCTTAACCCCTGAAGCATACACATAGTAATGGTGTGTGTGTCGTTGTATATATGTATGTATATATATATATATAGATATATGTGTGTGTGTGTGTTTGAGCTTTTGGGTGCACACCCTAATGCAATAGGCTGCGCACGCCTATGTTAATAGTACCCGGTCTCCCTCCGCCATCATTACGCAGCACTGTGTGATCTCGCAGGAGGTTTCGCAGGTTTTTTCTTCAGTTCAGTCTTCAGCGACTTCATTCTCGGTGCACTACGTGAAGGCTTGGTGAAATTGAATCACCGAAACACACTGAAGTGCAAAGTGTTGAAATTTCGGTGCTTTGTGAATAGACCCTATAGTTTGTATTTACACCGTAAAGGTGTATTTATGGAAATATTAAAGAGATTTAAACAAATACAGGCTCACACTAATATTTTTTTTTTAATTATTGAATAAATAATTTTTTGGCCAAAATGGTTAAATGGCAAAGAAAAGTCCTTTTTTTTTAAACCTAATATATGTGAAATCTGATCATTTGCTGAACATACCTGATTTACTTTAATTAAGAATTCATTTTGTCCCGGTCTGCTTCTTTCAAATGAGGAAAACAAATTTGTTGCGACTTTTGATTAGTGAAGATGTAAATAAGAATTAACAGATTGATTCTTCAGGGTTTTTCTGTTTCTCGTTAAGTCGTTCATTCACTTAGAATGTATCATTATAGCAAAGTGATATCGGTCCTAATTTGGGATTGAACTAAAAACAGGCCCACTCCGCAAACTGCTTATGACTTTACTATTTCATTATGCTCCCAATTCCCACAGACTCCAGTAAATGGATTAGGCAGTGGCTGAGTGACAGGCAACGAGGGTTGTAGTAAATGGAGTTTATTCGGCGCAAGGTCTTGTTACCAGTGGGGTACCTCAGGGGTCAGTACTTGGACCCATTCTATTTAATATTTTTATTAGTGATACGGCAGAAGGTATTAATGGTAAAGTATGTCTTTTTGCTGATGACACAAAGATTTGCAACAGGGTTGACGTTCCTGGAGGGATCAGCCAAATGACAAATGATTTAGGTAAGCTAAAAAAAATGGTGGGAGCTGTGGCAATTGAGTTTTAATGTGGATAAGTGCAAGATAATGCACCTGGGACGTAAAAACCCAAGGGCTGAATATAGAATATTTGATACAGTCCTAACCTCAACATCTGAGGAAAGGGATTTAGGGGTTATTATTTCAGAGGATCTAAGGGTAAGTAGTCAATGTAATAGAGCAGCAGGAAATGCTGGCAGAATGCTTGGTTGTGTAGGGAGAGGTATTAGCAGTAGGAAAAGGGAAGTGCTCATGCCACTGTACAGAGCACTGGTGAGACCTCACTTGGAGTACTGTGTGCAGTACTGGAGACCGTATCTCCAGAAGGATATAGACATCTTAGAGAGAGTTCAGAGAAGGGCTACTAAAATGGTGTACGGCTTGAAGGAGAAAAGTTACCGGGAAAGGCTTAATGATCTTAACATGTATAGCTTGGAAAAAAGACGAGACAGAGGAGATATGATAGAAACATTTAAATACGTAAAGGGAATCCACAAGGTAGAGGAAGGGAGTATATTTAAAAGGAAACAAAGTAGCAAAACAAGAGGACATAGTCTTAGATTAGAGGGGCAAAGGTTTAAAAGTAACATCAGGAAGCATTATTTTACTGAGAGGGTGGTGGATACATGGAACAGCCTTCCAGTAGAAGTGGTAGAGGCCAAAACAGTAATTGAATTTAAGCAAGCATGGGATAGGCATAAGGCTATCCTAAACAAAAGATAAATCTAGGTAAAGTATCCATGTAATTGGGCAGACTAGATGGGCCGAAAGGTTCTTATCTGCCGACATTTTCTATGTTTCTACGTTTACTATATTCATACTAGGATAGTACAGAAAGCCAAAAAGAGTTATTCAAAGAGCACCAAACTTACCACTGAAGGGCACTGTACGGTGTAATTTCGTGGCAGTTCATTTATTCAGAAAGCTGTCAATTCACCAAATACTGGCGAATTGATGACAAAATACGTTGCAGTTCGCCACAGATCGCTGATCTTCTGCGGAATGAAATTATCCCAAAGAGAAGTAGTGGTTAATCTATTCAGAGATCTCCGACCTGCACCAACGTGTCAGAGAAATTCCTGATTTTCGGTGATTCCGTTCGACAGGTTTAAACAGGCAAATCCCATAGGATTAAATGTAAAAAAAATATTATCATTTCTATTTTTTTTTTCTTATTCATTCGTTTATTCTTTTAATTTTCAGCAAACCGTCTTTTTATTTATTCTTTTGGATTTTTTTGTACTTTTTTGGATTTTTTTAGGCAAAATTTTTTATTTACATTTTTTCAAAATTCTGTAACAGACCTTTTTATTATATTTTATAGGACCTTTTTTCATTATTTCCACACATTTTCATGCATTATTATTGTTTTAAACACCTTTTAAAGAAGAGTAGAGTTCTATTTTTTTTTTCCTGTAGTTCGGGTGTCAGATCGGCACTCTTCGGTAGTGTTCGGCGGTCCTCGGTGGGCTGATCAGCGACAGTCTACGGCAGCTCCACGTTCGGCGCACTTCGGGTACCCTGCGTTGAATAGTGAATTCACCTCATGGTTGGCGAATCTGGAATCGCCAAAGCGCACCGAAGTGCGCTGAACGAGAAAACACAGAAATTTCGGTGCTTTCTGTATAACCCCTTAACTAGACCCCATCCCTGGAACCAGGAAAGACATAAAGATAGAGAGATGGCTGGAAGCAATAGGTGTTAGAAATCCTGACATAAAACTGAAAAAGCAGAACGATGCCTTCAAAGACAAAGGGCCCTATTACATTCTTCACACACAATTGTGCGCGCGCGCAAAAACGCATTAACGCGAGGGGCAAAACCCTTTGCGCTGAACGTCGTATTACGACGTTCGCGCACAAAATGCGCGTTAACGTCTAACGCAAGTGACCCTGTGCGAACCCTTTGCGAGCTTAATTTAGTGCGCGCATCCTATACTTAACATTGTGAGCGCAAATGCGTTTGTGCGCTGGTGCGCGCATGTTATTACAATCTATGCGCAAAATTTAACGGACAACGTTTGCGCGCATAATTTTAACGTCTTTGAAAAGCTGGTGGTAACGGCAAATTGTAACAACCTGAGCGAACCAAACTGCGGATTCACACGATGTGCACATTTTTTTTTACTAGATCCATCAAAAATGACGGCCACTACCTTGTCTTCCGTGAGAACATACGTCTGTTGTGCGCAGTCCGCACAAAATGCGTTCGTCTGACAGAGTCGCGTTAAAAATTACATTGCGCTCACTGATTTCTGCGCGCAAAGTACCTTTGCATTTTTGCTCGTCGGTTTTACGAGCGCAATTTCCCGACGGATGAAAAAATGAGCGGGGAATGTAATTCCAACGGTGATTTTCGTGCGTTAACGTTTAACGCTTCGCGAAAAAAAAACACGTGTTTAGCGTGCGTTTTTGCGTTAAGAATGTAATAGGGCCCAAAATAAAACGAGAAGGAGAATAAAGGGGGCAAAAAGGAAACATCACACAACAGCTGTACTTAAATTTACAAAACACCGAAACGCAAGTTGCGTGTGCTCACTGAGACAGGGAAAGCTGAGATTTAAAGGGTTAAATTCCTCTTGGAAGGGGTGGAATTAAAGAAGGCACTTGCGGCTCATTATTTAAGTCTTGCAGAGACTTTTTGACAATGACAGATTGCGGTGAGTTGTTACTCCGAGCTCTCCCGGAGCCATGGGACAAGCTGCAATAAAATAGCGATGGCGGAATTGTTTGACAAACACTCTCACACAACAAGGCAGTGAATGACAGTAATAAGATGACATTACATTTATTGGACATAGGGAAACGAGCCTTCGCATGCGTTGGCTGAAATTAGCCTCGTGCGTGTCGGATAATTAATGACTCGGGCAGATTTTGCTAATAACCGTGGCATGTTATACAAATTAGCCGTCTTTCTGTAGCTTGCGTCGAAGGGTGTGTATAGAGTTACAGTGTCTCTTGGAACTTATTTTTGGAGAGACAAACAGGTATCAGCTAGAAATGCCGCTAGCATAACCTGACACCAGAATACACCATGGGGGGATGTACTAAAGAAGGATAAGCTAGAGACGTCAGACGTCCACACAGGGCTTTTTCCATAGGGTAAAAATGGGGGTAATCTCCTGGGGATGGGGCGAACCAACCGTCACTTTCCTTTTCTGCTGTGGAACACAGTATTAAAAATGTAAATAAATCAGATCAGGCATTGAGCATGGCAGACTTAAGAAGTAGGAGAGTAGAGAGTTGCCAAAGGGGTCACACAAGCTTCTGCAATGGCTAAGAATATATATATATATATATATATATATATATATATGTACTGTCAGTATACTGCTATATATATATATATATATAGCAGTATACTGACAGTACATATATATATATACACTATATATATATATATATATATATATATATATATATATTATTACACACACACACATGTACAAATGGTGAGTACTCAGTTTGCCAGAGGGCAAATAATAGTAATTTAAGGGTTTATTCACAAAGCACTGAAATTTCAGTGAAAAAAAAACAGAACTCTCCCATTTTCCTAATAGATGTTTAGACCAATAAAAACGTCTTAAAATGTTTCTGAATAATAATAAAAAGGTAATTTTAAAATATAATAAAAAGGTCTGTAACATAATAATATAAAACTTTTAAACATTTGGGAATCAAAAATCTCAATTAAAAAATACAAAAAGGTGTTCTGAAAAATAAATGAATTAAAAGACTTTTGGATGAAAATCAAGAGAATATATATATTTTTTCTTATTATTATTAAAAATGATTTTTTTTTTTTTATATTGAATTCTATGGGATTCGAAGCCTGTCTAACTGAATCACCGAAAATCTGGGCATTTCGCTGACACTTCGGTGCAGATCGGCGTTCTGTGAATAGATTAACCATTACTCGTCTATGGGACAATTTCACTGCTGCCGAATTGCGGCGATCTGCACCATATTTTGTTGTCAATTCGCCAGTATTTGGTGAATTGACAGTTTACTGAATAGACGAACTTCTACGAAATTGCATTGCTTGCAGAAACTCACAATTCGGCGGCATGTTCGCCACTTAGGGAATAACCCCTTTAGTCTTCATGCCCCACTGCTCATACCTTAATTATAATAGAAAATGATTTTTTTCCCCACTTTGGAGATATGCTGTAAGAGATTTTAAAAACACCTAACTGTGGACATATTTGCAATGACGGTTATTTGGTCCAATCTTGTAATCGCATATTGTGACTAACAGGGTTATCCAGAGAAAGGTGAAACTCTGGAGAAGTAAAAATTCTAGGTCAAAATAGCCAAACCAGAAAAATTCTCCCATTTATCTCACTTTCCAAATCAGCTATTTTGACCTAGAATTTTCACTTCTCCAAAAATTCTCCTGGTTTTCACCTCTCTCTGAATAACCCTATAAATCCTCGTACGGTGTCTACTGTATCTCACTGGAAATGGTGATTTTTTTTGATGGGCTGAGTAAAATAATATCTGACCTATGGGCACATTCATTATATACAGAGATATGGAGAGTTCAAAACCAATGCACAAAGTAGCACAGAATTATCCAGGATGCGAATATTCTACAAAACAATCTTGTTTCAGAGTTTATTTTAAAACTTGGATATTTTGTAAAGAATAATTTAGAAAACTGCAACACCGCTATGATCAGAAAGCGAGGATTACATTCTACTACATGATTTAATATGACGTATTGGGGAAAAGGGGTTTTCTGCTCAATATGGGGTTACCTGGAAGAGAATTGCATGGGAATTGAGACTTTTATGCCCAAATAGTGTTGGAAAATATTTATTATTCAGCTGCTTTACTTTAAAGCAGGGATCTCATACTCCGTCACCTCCGGCTGTTGATTGCCTACAAATCCCAGAATTCTTTGACTAGAATAGATGGACAGAGAATCATGGGAGGTGTAGTTCAGGAAAATCTAGAGGAGCGGAGTTTGAGATCTGAAACATGTGAGCGTCATGCAGTTCTTCTTCACCAACTCACCACTTAGTGACTAATCCTAAAGCAAGTCATTGATTTGGGACAATAGTTAAAAAAACACATAAAAATCAACCGTGAGTTCTACTCCCACTACTCTTGAGCGGCAGCATACGCCATTAGTATTCAGTCCCACGTCATATAATCGCCTCGAAAAGAAAGTCATCTAGCTTTGATTCCCAAATAGCCACACTATACAAGAAAACCATGGTTTATACTTTACTTAAATTATTATTTATTATTATTATTCTTTATTTATAAAGCGCCAGCATATTCCGCAGCGCATTAAAGTCTTGAGCCCACCTGCCTGTGTCAAGGCAAACCTGTTCAGGTGGGAACCTAATGCAGCCTCCTGTCTTTTTTCCAGTTCAATGACAAAGGGTTGTATTCCAAACCTGGTGTAAACTGTTTGTAAGTGCTGTTGTAAGTGTCCCAGAGCCATAGTAGTCTATGGAGTGGGTAGGTTTACACCAGGATTGAAATACAGCCCAAAGATTGTACTGGAATTGGTCATTTTGACGAAAATATTCCAGTCCCCACATCAGTCCCATTAAGTGAAAGGGTGATCAAAGTGATCATGAACCTACCTTCAGTTTCACGTCACAGTGTATCGGTGTCCACGTTATACTGTAGCACTCAGTACCAGCTGAGAAGCTGTGGTCTAACGAAATTTTGAGTTCCGTCACGGAATCCCACGTGTAGCAGAATTCAGTCTTATTGAGCCAGCACAAATTCTTCACAAACGGCTGCTCCATGACGGGAAAGTTTCCTATGTCGATCTCGGCAAACGTTTTGTTTTCACTCAACGTCTGCACGACCAGCGTTTGCGTGCTCCTTTCCCATATGAGTCCGCTGAACCTTCCTTTCAGGATCCAGTTTTTGTTCGGTTGGTCCACCACCTGCCAGTAAATTATCCCGATGGTCATGATGAAAAAAATGGCCACTCCAAGGCAACCAACTGCTCCTTTCCAGGTCTCGTTCATCTCTTTAAGCCCAGAATCCCAGTTCACGTCGGGCACGGGGCTGGGGTTCCGCGTACGGGTATGAAGCATTGCAGACGATAAGTGTTGGTAATGTATTACATAAAAAAAAGAATAAAATCTAAAAAAAACGTAAAAAGTAAAAAAAAACAAACAGAAAGCTCCTTTGTTCTTCGGAAATAAAAGAAAAAAAATAGGAAAAGGCGGCTCCTTTGTTCTTCGAAGAAAAAAATATATAATGTGTTATGTTGGAAAAAGCATTTTTATACGTGAACTTTCAAAAGGCATCTTCAGCCTACCACATGTTGCACCAAGTAACAGAGTTATTCTATCTAACAGTGTTCTTTCAACGGAAGGAGAGAGAGCCTTGAAATAGCTACAACTGTGCCGAGTACTTTTAGTGCCAGAGACGTCCCACTGCCAGATTTGACTCAGGTGCTTGAACAGTGACGTCTCCAGCATGTGGACTTTGACTAATCCATTACACGGCCGTTGACACCCAAGACATAGCATCTCTTCGACTTTTATTTAGCAGCCAGGAGTTGGAAGCAGCGTCCGTTTACAAAGTAATGATTTCAATGTAATATATTATTTTTGGTCGGTTGAAAGTTAGCTTTAAGGCTAGGGTCAGACGAACGCAGTGCGAACGCGCGTTTAGCCGCACTTAATCACGGCCGTGCTAGCAGCAAATTCCGTCCAATGCCGGGTAACATACGAAGAACGGCCGCACGAAAGTGCGGCCGCGCAACGCAAGCGTCAAACGAACGCATTTTTTCGAGAACGTCAAACCGCTAGTAGTGACGTACAGAGTGCGCTGCGTCCGCATAGCGGCGTGTGTGCGTGATTAGGAGACGTCAGACGCTGCTCATGTCCAGCCTACATAACGTCCAGACGCCCAAAGTTTCCTGGTTTGGATCCGTACAAAAATCACAGCCGTAATTGCGCATCGTATGACCGCTATCGCGTATTCCGTGAAAAAATACGTCCATTCGTTCGGACGCACTTTTTGACGGTCGACGCGAAAAATGCGTTCGTTTGACCCTAGCCTCACTCATTATTTTTAACTTTTTTTTATTTTTTCAGTCAAGAAGTCTTTTTATATTTAGTGCAGAAAAATTGCAGAGCAAGGCTCGGGTCAGACGAGCGCATTCTGTGCGGACTGTGCGTCCATGCACAACGGACGTACTTTCTGACTGACGACAAGGTAGTGGCCACACGGTCCGTTTTTGTGACTGACGTAGATGGGAAAATAAATTAATATGAAAAACATTGTGTCCGTCAAAAATGCTGGACGTCGAAAATGCAGTCCGTCTGACACGTTCCATCACTCATACACAAAGCTATGCGGACGTTGCGGACGTGGCGCACTCCGCACGTCCGTTCTAGTGGATTTACGTTCTTGCCTTAGGCTAGGGTCAGACGAACACATATTTTGCATCATCCGTAAAAAAGGGTGTCCGAACGCATGGACGTACTTTTTCACGGAAGACATGATAGCGGTCATACGATGCGCAATCTCATACGGATCCAATCCAGGAAACTTTGGGTGTCTGGACGTTATGTTGGCCGGACATGAGCAGCGTCTGACGTCTCCTAATCACGCACACACGCCGCTAGCGGACGCAGCGCACTCTGTACGTCAGTACTAGCGGTTCGACGTTCTTGTGAAAATACGTTCGTTTGCCGCTTGCGTTGCGCGGCCGAACTTTCGTGCGGCCGTACTTCGTGTGTGGGCCTGCGTTGGATGTCATTTGCTGCTACCACGGCTGTCATAAAGTGTGGGTAAATGAACGTTTGCACTGCGTTCGCCTGACCCCAGCCTAACCTGCGTCCGCTTGCCACATCCGTTGTGCGTTCGCACTTCTGTGCGGACGTACTTCGTGTGTGGGTCTCTATTGATCATAATTGTATGCTACCACGGACGTTAAAATGTGCGGCAACACGGACGTGAACACTGCGCTCGTCTGACACGAGCCTAAAAGTTAGGGTATAATAAGAAGGGACAGCATATGCGGTGGTGGGGAGTCATCGACATGGAGTAGTTCCTTTTGAACAAAGGGAAAGAAGAGGGTGAGAAAAAAAAGTGAGGAGGGTAACATCTTCAGCCCAGGTCTATGAATAAAGCAGGGCGTACGAGCTGCCAAGTGTCATCGAATAGATAAGAGCTTCCCTCTCGGAAATAGTGATCTGGGGAAGCAGCCTGGGACCATCCATGAGAATCACAAGATGAGCCAAGGATGTCCAGTCGCAGCAGGGGGCAGCTCATCCGGCTAAACAAGCCTATTTCTACAGGGGCTCAGAGGAACCAGACAAATGTCCATCATCCTCAGACCCATTCCCAATGCTCAGCTTAGATAAAAATGGAGGATCTAGGCCCAAAATATGTGACTGGTATCCTCAGTAAAAAGGGGCATAAGGCAAATTAATCTGTACCAAAATAATAATGGCCGTAATCTGAGTTTCTTATCAAATGATACAAGGGGATACTTTTTTATTGAAAACTATAGATCAAGTAAAGAAATAAGATATATATTAATGGTGTTTTGTGTATACCCACTCAAACTAGGCTATCAAGGTGTTGGTAAAGCAATATCTGTGAGGCAACCTGGGTAACAAGTAGGGTCTCTCTACCATTGAGGTGGTAAATTTATCGTCCTAGGAGAAGGAATGACACTACAAGGTCTGTTCACGAAACACTGTCGTTTTAGTCCATTACCTTTGTTTCGGCAAACTTCGAAGAATTATGGTGGATCAACTAAGGTGAATCTACGGAGAATCCACTGTCTACGGATGATCCAACGTGGTTTGTCACAGTTTTCACCATTGTTTCTGTTGTCATTTTTTATCGTTGTTTCAGTCGGCGTTCAATGGAGATCACCACTTTCACCGTAGATATAACAACGGTGATTTTTACCATCGTTTGGAGCTTTGCAGAAAATACGATGATTAGTGAAGAATCCCTTATGACGCACTAGAAATGCAAAAAGCAAACATTCTCTGATTATATATATATATATATATACGCCGTGAATAATACTATATTGCGAGTGATAAGGCTGTCCTGTGATAGTTACAAAGAATACATGAGTAATACCTCTACTATTAATAGATAGATCATTTAGATCCTAGCAGATAATTTCTCTTCAATAGAAACATAGAAAAATGTCGGCAGATAAGAACCTTTCGGCCCATCTAGTCTGCCCAATTACATGGATACTTTACCTGGATTTATCTTTTGTTTAGGATAGCCTTATGCCTATCCCATGCCTGCTTAAATTCAATTACTGTTTTGGCCTCTACCACTTCTACTGGAAGACTGTTCCAGGTATCCACCACCCTCTCAGTAAAATAATGCTTCCTGATGTTACTTTTAAACCTTTGCCCCTCTAGTCTAAGACTATGTCCTCTTGTTTTGCTACTTTGTTTCCTTTTAAATATACTCCCTTCCTCTACCTTGTTGATTCCCTTTACGTATTTAAATGTTTCTATCATATCTCCTCTGTCTCGTCTTTTTTCCAAGCTATACCTTCAATCATACGGTCACAGTTCTTGTTCCAGCACCCTATCTCCCTTATATTAACACTCAACACCCCTACATCCATATTCCCAATCATGTCATTTCCCTACAGCCAAACCCCCTGTTCTTCTCCCTAAAAGCCGTGATTCCAAGTCAATCGCCCAATAATCATGCACTCCAGTCAAAATTCTCCAAATGATGTGCTTCGGATGCCATTCTATCTTCCTGAAAATAGGCATATATGATGGACCTATGTGAGTCCCTGTGCCACTAGTGATGATACAGGATGATGAATACATATATTACTCCCCTCATGATTTAAGTTTTAGATTGGCTCTTTCTAAGCCAAAATTTGATAGGAGGCACAAGCCTAGCCAGTGGCTCCATCGCGGGGACATAATTTTTAATTGCAACCTGGAGAAAGCATTTGTAGTGGAGTATACTTTTTAAAAAATATAAAAAAATATCTAAGCAATTGCCCCCCCCCCCAAGCTGCAACTACATCATGGAGATACAAGAGTCTTCGGACTCCTGTATGGTGAGAGTGAGTGTGAGGAGTGGCAGCTGGTGAGAGTGAGTGTGATTGAGTGGCAGCTGGTGAGAGTGAGTGTGATTGAGTGGCAGCTGGTGAGAGTGAGTGTGAGGAGTGGCAGCTGGTGAGAGTGAGTGTGATTGAGTGGCAGCTGGTGAGAGTGAGTGTGAGGAGTGGCAGCTGGTGAGAGTGAGTGTGAGGAGTGGCAGCTGGTGAGAGTGAGTGTGATTGAGTGGCAGCTGGTGAGAGTGAGTGTGAGGAGTGGCAGCTGGTGAGAGTGAGTGTGATTGAGTGGCAGCTGGTGAGAGTGAGTGTGATGAATGTCAGCTGGTGAGCGTGAATGGGATGAATGTCAGCTGGTGAGATGAAAGGGATGAATGTCAGCTGGTGAGAGTGAGTGTGATGAGTGTCAGCTGGTGAGTGTGAGTGTGATGAATGTCAGCTGGTTAGAGTGAGTGTGATGAATGCCAGCTGGTGAGAGTGAGTGAGATGAATGCCAGCTGGTGAGAGTGAGTGTGATGAATGCCAGCTGGTGAGAGTGAGTGTGATGAATGCCAGCTGGTGAGAGTGAGTGTGATGAATGTCAGCTGGTGAGAGTGAGTGTGATGAGTGCCAGCTGGTGAGAGTGAGTGTGATGAGTGCCAGCTGGTGAGAGTGAGAGTGATGAGTGTCAGCTGGTGTTCGTTCTGTCACTGTAACTGCGAACCAAGCAGCATCTCTTAGCCTAAATTGGTAGAAAGTCCCTCCTGCGACTTTCTTTCTGGATCTGGCACCCAATCAGGGCTTATATTATCAGAGACTTATAAGGGAGTTGGGTAAGATGGATATTATCTATTAAGACAGGTAACACTCTTATAGTCATCTCCCTGAAGAAACATAGGGGATTCAAACCTTCAGGCATCCTCGGTAATTAATGCCAAGGCGCCGGAACACAACGTAGACACCGCAGAGATAAAGCAACAAGATAACACAAATTATTTTGCCTTATGGCCTAGTCTGCTATTCCAAGTCAAACACTAATGGCTGCAAGAAACACGTGAAAAAAAGAAAGTGTCACTTAGCTCTTATATTTGCCACATTCATGGGTCCTGTATCCAGCGGCGTAGCGTGGGTTGTCATCACCCGGGGCAAGGCAAGAATTGTGCGCCCCCCCAACCTGTGGACACAGTAACACACCCTTATTCCTTTCTACCAGTAGAGTATTGACCCTCCCACCCCACAAGCACATGTATTGTATATTATCAAAATACTGATATAATAAAAAAATGAAACACACATGCCCCCCACGCTACGCCACTGCTACCAGTCACCCTGTCCCAGTATACACGAGCATAGTTCCACTCTCACACTATACCCAGTCACTCTCTCCCAGTACCCCAGTCACCCTCTCCCTCAAAGTACCCCCACTTTTTCCCAGTACCCCCAGTCACTATCTCCCAGTACCCCCAGTCACGCTCTCCCAGTAACCCCAGTCACGCTCTCCCAGTACCCCCCAGTCACTTTCTCTCTCCAGGTTCCCCCAGTCACTTTCTCTCTCCAAGTTCCCCCAGTCACTTTCTCTCTCCAAGTTCCCCCAGTCACTTTCTCTCTCCAAGTTCCCCCAGTCACTTTCTCTCTCCAAGTTCCCCCAGTCACTTTCTCTCTCCAAGTTCCCCCAGTCACTTTCTCTCTCCAAGTTCCCCAGTCACTTTCTCTCTCCAAGTTCCCCCAGTCACTTTCTCTCTCCAAGTTCCCCCAGTCACTTTCTCTCTCCAAGTTCCCCCAGTCGCTTTCTCTCTCCAAGTTCCCCAGTCACTTTCTCTCTCCAAGTTCCCCCAGTCACTTTCTCTCTCCAAGTTCCCCCAGTCACTTTCTCTCTCCAAGTTCCCCCAGTCGCTTTCTCTCTCCAAGTTCCCCAGTCACTTTCTCTCTCCAAGTTCCCCCAGTCACTTTCTCTCTCCAAGTTCCCCAGTCACTTTCTCTCTCCAAGTTCCCCCAGTCACTTTCTCTCTCCAAGTTCCCCCAGTCACTTTCTCTCTCCATGTTCCCCCACATTCTCCCAGTACCCCCATTCACCCTCTCCCCGTACCCCCAGTACCCCCTCACTGTGTGTGTTGGTTACACTGCTCTGGTGTCACACAGTGTCGCCTACCTGCATGGAGTTGCTGGTGGTCCGGGGGGTGGGTTGTCCAGGGTTCTTAGTGGGGACCAGATTTTAAATGTGCTGCAGGGCAGGTGCCTCCCTCCCCCTCCCTGTTAAGCGGCCACAGGGCTGCTAGCGGTGGGGTGCTGGCACAGGGCTTAAAGGGGGGCTGACAAGCGTGATATAGGGTGTTCCATCGAATAATGCTGCACTGCTTCACGTGACTCATGTCAGTGTTGAGGAGTCAGGACAAGACCAGAATTTTATGTTCTGGTCCTCTCTTCCGGATGCTGAGTGCTAAGTCACCGCCGGCACTGCAAAACCTGGTGGCTGCACGTGCAGGGGCCTCTCACGGACACCAGTGTCTGTGAGTGGACACCTTGCTGATCCCTGCTGGAAAATATTAGTGGTTCAAATTTCTTTTGAAATTTTGCGCCCCCTAAGAAATTTGCGCCCGGGGCGACCGCCCCCGAGGCACCCCCCACGCTACGCCACAGCCTGTATCTGTAGGGAACCGATTATCCATCACTTTCAAAGCTTGACGCCATTAGTAATAAAGTAATTTGCAACAGAAATTATAAAGAGGGGCCACCATTAATCAAGATGTACGAAAGGATGATGCCTGGTAAACATGGTCCACAAAAAAATGACCAAAAAATGCATCGGCTAGACTCACCGTTGACTTTGTTTCGGAAGTAGATCTGAGTTTGTAAGTGACAATTCAGGGCCATATTAATTAGAAGATGAAGTCATTGCAGCTGGATCCAGATGCTTCTTTTTTTCTCCACTCCGGCTACCGGCACTCAGCTGTCATTCTACAAGCGTAGCCAACAAATCCTGCTGGTGTAGCCAAATGAAAAACAACTGACTTGTGGAATTCCTGCCGGCAGCTCAAATATCTAGCAATCCGTTGTCACGGGAAAAACTAAAATGGTACCAAGTGACCTTACTATGAACTAGCAGCCAACGTTTAAGGACCTGCTGTCACTTTAAAGATCACAAGTAGAAAAGTAAACTGTATTTTATACTGAAATGTCACTGTATTACGCAATGCAAAGAGTACTGGAACCCCTCACAGGAATCTAGGGTTGCCAGATCGGCAACGACACATATTACTATTTCGCGCACACTGAAAAGTGCTGCCCTGCAACATGTATAATCCATATGCTACAGGAAGGAAATCAAGGCAGGTCACCTGGGATTTCTTTTTAATTCACAGCATATGGATTCTACATGCTGCAGGGTGGCATTTCTCATGCACTACCCATCAGCATGAATAAATTATATGTATCCAGGAAAACATGGTCCATGTGGGTGACCCTACCATCCTGTATCCTAGTCCACAATATAATGATTCAGGCCTTGCACATACACGGTTCTGGTGGAGTCCTAAGGCTAGGGTCAGACTAACGCATTTTTTGCGTCTTCCGTGAAAAAGTGCGTCCGGACGCATGAGCGCATTTTTTTCACGGAAGACACGATGGCGGTCATACGATGCGCAATTACGGCCGTGATTTTTGACGGAGCTATAAAAAACAAATGGACGTGATGTTGGCCGGACATGAGCAGCGTCTGACGTCTCCTAATCACGCACACACGCCGCTATGCCAACGCAGCGCACTCTGTGCGTCAGTACTAGCGGTTTGACGTTCTTGCAATAATGCGTTCATTTGCCGCTTGCGTTGTCCGGCTGCACTTTTGTGCGGCCGTACTGTGTATGTTGGTCGTCACTGGACGTCATTTGCTGCTACCACGGCTGTAATAAAGTGCGGCTCAACTCACGTTCAAACAGCGTTCGTCTGACCCCAGCCTAAGTAAGGCCGGGATCAGACGAGTGTTTTAAAGAGAGGAAGGAACATCCGTGAAAGTGGACTTCCTTCCACGCCCGTCTGGCCACCTCGCTGTTAGTGCGCTCAGTGCTGCATGGCTCGATCTTCCTATGGAGAATTGCGCTTTGCAGCCCCGTCGAACGTGCGTCATAGAGCTTCGGCTGGGAGGCTTTCAGCACGGTTGCAGCACGTAGGGTTGCCAGGTCAGCCATGTTTTCCTGGACAAATATCATTTATTCATGGTGATTGGCAGTACATGAAAAATGGCACCCTGCAGCATGTAGAATCCATACGCTGCAGGAATCCCAGATGACCTGCCTTGATTTCCTTTCTGCAACACATGAATTATACATGTTGCAGGGCAACACTTTTCCCTGTGCTCCCCCTCTGCATGAAATAGTAATATGTGTCCAGGAAAACATGGCCAATCTGGCAACCCTAGCAGCACGTCTGCTACAGTGCCGCAATTCGTGTGCACGCTACAGCGTGTGGCTGGCCCCAACGAAAGCGTCACAACGCTGCGACAGACGCCAGGAGGCACGTCAGTACGGGCACGCATAGTGCACTTGTCTGACCCCGGCTTAAATGCGAGTGAACGTAACCTATACCAGCTCTATACGCCTTATTTCTTTCTTTAAGGCTAGGGTCAGACGAAAGCATTTTTCCCCGCGAACGTGAAAAAGTGCGTCCGAACGCATTGACGTATTTTTTCACGGAATGCGCAAAAACGGTCAGACGACGCGCATTTTCGGGCGTGATATTGTATGGATCGTCAATAAAACTCTTTTTGCGTCTGGACATTATGTAGGCTGGACATTAGCAGCGTCTGACATCTCCTAATCACGCACACACGCCGCTATGCCGCAGCTGCGCACTCACTCAGTACGGCAGTACTAGCGGTTCAGCGTTCTCAGAAAAATGCGTTCAAATTCCACTTGCGTTGCACGGCCGGATTTTTGTGCAGCCGTACATCGTATATTGGCCGTCATTGCCCGTCATCTGCTGCTAGTGCGGCCGTAATTATGTGCGCCAGAACGCACGTTAAAAGTGCGCTGGTCTGACCCCAGCCTTAGAGATTACAAAGTAGCACTGGTAAGGCTGGGGTCAGACGAGCGCACTGATTGCGCACAGTAACGGACGTACTTTTTAACAGATGAGATTGTGGTTACATTGTATCGGTTAATTTTGACTGAGGTTGAGAAACAGAAGAAAAAAAACTGTATGCAGTTGATTCTCTACGTCCATCTAGCTTTTTCACGTTGATGCCATTTTGGCGTCCGTTGCAACATGCGTTGCGCGCGTGTGAAAAAGTGTGCACGTGCTTTGTGTGTTGTTCTCTGTTGACTCCTTTGAAAAGCTACAACAGACAGCAAACAGTGCGGTCAGACAGATGTGAAAAGTGCGCTCATCTGACACGGGCCTAAGGCTGGGGTCAGACGAATGCATTTTTCGCATTGTCCGTGAAAAAGTGCGTTCGAACGAATGGACGTATTTTTTCACGGAATACGCGATAGCGGTCATACGATGCGCATTTTCGGCCGTGATTTTGTACGGATCATCAATAAAACACTTTTTGCGTCTGGACGTGATGTTGGCCGGACATTAGCAGTGTCTGACGTCTCCTAATCACGCACACACGCCGCTAGCGGACGCAGCGCACTCTGTACGTCAGTACTAGCGGTTTCACGTTCTCGAAAAAATGCGTTTGTTAGTCGCTTGCGTTGCCCGGCCGAACTTTCGTGCGGCCGTACTTCGTGTATATTGCCCGTCATAGGTTGTCATTTGCTGCTACTACGGCCGTGATAAAGTGCGGCTGCACGCGCGTTCGCACTGCGTTCGTCTGACCCCAGCCTTAGGCTAGGGACAGATGAGCGCATTTTCTGCGGCCACCGTCAAAATGTACGTCGATGCGTGCGCACGCATTTTTTCACGGAATACGCTTAAGTGGTCAGACGATGCGCAATTCTGGACGTATTTCATGACGGTGGGGTAAAAAGAAGTCTAGGGAAATCCGGCTGTTTGAACGTTATGTTGGCCGCACACTAGCAGCGTCTGACGTCTCCTAATCACGCACACACGCTGCCATGCGGCCGCAGCGCACTCTGTACGTCAGTAGCAGCGGTTTCACGTTCTGATAAAAATGCGTTCATTTGCTGGTTGCGTGGTGTCGGCGCACTTTCGTACGCACGTACTGCGTATATTGGCCGTCATTGGCCGTTATGTGCTGCTACTGCCGCCGTGATTTAGTGCGCCTGCACGCGCGTTCCGACTGCCCCACTCTGACCCTAGCCTTAGCTGGACATTTATACATTTACCTATAAATCAATGCAGGTCACCTGGGATTCCTTTCTGATTTGTTACCTGCAGAGTATGGATTCTACATGCCGCAGGGTTGGCATTTTTAATGCACTGCCCTTCAGCATGAATAAATTATATGTGTCCAGAAAAACATGGCCAATCGGGGAAGCCTATTTGTATCCCTTCTTTATTATTTTCCCCCACATATATTTCTGCCGTGTCACTGTATATATATATTTATGTGCAGGTGTTGCACTCCATGTTTTATATCAATGATATACTAAATACCGTTTATTTTAAAGGAACACAGACGTGAAAGGGTTAAGGTATTGAGAGAAAGATAAACGCAATGCTGCCACCTACATGAAATCCGCAGTAACGCTGTCAAACGTTTGAGCCCTAATAATAAAAATGATGACGCAGTGTAATCACTGGGGCAGTGGATGGCTGGGAATCGCTCATTAATGTCCTGTGATTATCATTTCCATTTGCCAGTTCACACAGCGCTCGTTAAGACATGGGACTGTCAGCTTTGAGATCATGATGCAAAATAGAAGCGCCACGAACAACGCCACGGTGGGAAACCTCATAAACCAACCGTCTCAACGAGATTCCAATCAGATGGGGATGCCACCAGCCCCCTGGATAAGTAGAAATGGAAAAAATGATGATACATACATGTATGATTAACTACTTCGATGCTGAGGACGCGCTCAGCGCGTCCTCAGCATTCCCGCTGGTATGCGGAGGACGCGCTGAGCGCGTCCTCCCATTGGGGTCAGCGTTCGGCCGGGTTCCGACCGATCGCTGGCCCCCCCGGTGCGGGCTGACATCCTCGATGTCAGCCGCGCATCCGGAACCGCAGCCGCCGGTATTAGGTGTCATTGCGGCAGCGCGATGACACCTAATTCAGGCGCCCCCCCGCATGTGCGGAGGAGGCGCCTGAAAGGGAGGGGGGGAGGTCCTTCGGACCTCTCTCCCTCCGATCGGCGGCTCTGCGGGGGTTAACCCAGGCATCATTTGGAAGGGCACAGCCTGCCCTTCCAAATGGTGCCTGGCATTAACCCCTGGGGAGCTGGATCGCGAATCGGCGCTGAAAAGCGCCGGTTCGCGATCCTTTCCCGGAGCTGGCCGACATCTTGGATGTCGGCCAAGCCTCCGGGAACTCCCCCTGAGGACTGGCGTCATCGTGCGTAGCACGATGACGCCAGTCCTGGACTTAACCCCTAACTGCCACCAACTGTGGAGATAGGGAGTTCCAATGAACTCCCTATCTCCCGATCCGTGGCAGTTAGGGGTTAATGTTTGGTATGGTTGGATCGGCCAGAGCATGGCCGTTCCAACGATACCAAACACTACTGTGAAAAATGTTGTAAAAAATAAATAAAAATGAAAAATAAAAATAAAATTTTTTTTAAAAAAAAAATTATTATAAAAAAATAAACACTTTTTTTTTCTTTTTTTGTTGATGTTAATGCAGCAATATTGTTCCCATTTCAATTATAATGTGAACAATGATGCTGCACTAACGATTTTTGTATGCGGTGCGTTTGTTAAAAATAGTGTAATTCTTCCCCAAAAAAAAATGTAACGAGACCCCATCTCTAATTTTTTTTTTTTTTAATAATATAAATTTTTATTGTTTTTGTCAAAATTAAATTACATCAAGATTAACACAATGTGCAGCATCTGTTGTAAATAATGATACAGAAATAAAAATAAAAATAAAAATAAACAAGATACTTTCTTCTTTATCTATTCTTACATTATCTTGATGTTTGAAAATATACAACCTATCATATTACATGTATGAAGTAGTTCTTAAGAAAAAGAGAAACAGAAAACAAGAAAAAAAAAAAAAAAGGGGGTGGGGGGGGGAAACAAGGAAAATAAATGTTCGTATACAGTAACAAGTGTTCCGTTTAAGATCTATAATGGTTACAAGGTCCGGAAGGTGGAGTGCAATGAGTACTGGAAGGAAAAAAACACAGTTGGGTCATGGGGTAAAGGTTTAAATCCTAAGGCGTCCTATCTATGTGTAGCAGAGTCACCTGGTATTAGTGAGTTTCGTGGTCGTTTAATAAGATAGTCCGTCCACCAATACCAGGTTGCATGATATTTAGCATAGTTGTTATCTATAGAAAAATACATCTCCTCCATCTCTCGTATATTGTCTACTGCTGAAATCCACTCTGAAACCGTCGGAGTATGTGTGGATCGCCAGTGCCTGGGAATCAATAATTTTGCCATATTAAACAGATGGATAGCTAGTGACTTTCTATATGTGATAGGGGAGAGGGGGACTAGGTGAAATAAGGCTACTTGTGGGGAAGGTAACAGATCCAATCCCGTGATTTCGTTGATCTCTGCGAAAATGGACATCCAATAGGTTTGAATACGGGAGCATTCCCACCAAATATGTAAATAGGTTCCCTGCGCTTTCATACATCGCCAACACTGTGCATCAGAATTTGGATACATTTTATGTAATCTCGAAGGAGTGAGGTACCACCTAGACAGGAATTTATAATGGGATTGTTGTACGTATAGACTACGTGATGAGTGAGCAGCTATTTGAAATATCATGTCCCATTTGTCTTCTGGAATCAGGTCACCCATTTCCCTGCTCCATCTCGTTGCGTATAAAGGAATGAGGGGGGCTGAGGCATCTAGGAGTGTACCGTATATGGTGGACAGCATGTGTGGCTGGTGAGGGTCACTAGTGCAAAGTGTCTCAAAGGGAGATTCATCCTGCCTGAGAGAGGACGGGTGGCCCAGCGATGCTATAAAGTGTCGGAGCTGGTAATATCTGTAGTCTGATATCGGAGTTAAATTTTCATCTGGGAGCAACAATAGTTTTGGTATTGGTTCAGAGTTCAGTAAACATTTACGAAGGGGTATGTACGGTCCCTCCACTAGTGTAGTCAGGAAATTGTTGGACATACCGGCTGGAAAAAGTGGGTTAAAAGTAAGAGGTAAAAACGGTGATGGATGTGTCGAAAGTTGCAATGATTTTCGTAGTGATCGCCATTTTAAAAGGGTTGGAGAAATAAGAGGGTGTGAAGAACGGAGTAATTTTGTTAGGGGCGCCGTCTGCCATGTCAACGAAGCTATCGGGGTTAGAATTGTTTTTTGTTCTATCGGGACCCACAACTTGTGTGGGGGGGACATGCACCAGTCACTCAACCTAAGAAATAGGGCCGCCGAATAATATAATTCCATATGCGGAAGGCCTAAACCCCCTCTATTCCTGTGTCTCGTCATGTCTCTATATGAAACTCTGGGGTGTATCCCATTCCAAACATAGTCGAGAAATGCTGATTTCAGCCGGGCAAAAAATTGTGGTGGGATTCCTACAGGGATTGATTGAAAGAGGTACAGGAATCTGGGGAGTATGTTCATCTTTAAAACGTTAATTCCTCCCTAGCCAAGAAATATGAGGTAGATTCCATTTTTTAAGGTCTTGTTGTACTACTGTCAGGAGAGGTTCGTAGTTAAACTTATATAAGTGGTCTAAGTTTTTAGTCAGCGTCACTCCCAGGTATTTAATTGAATGTTGTACCCATCGAAATGGAAAACCTCTCTCCAGCTCCTTCCGTGTCACTGGTGATATGCCTATCCCCATGACCTCGCATTTCGCCTGGTTAATCCGAAAGTTAGACAGTTGTCCATAGGCGTCTAGTTCGGTCATAAGATGCGTAAGGGAGCGGTTAGGATTTGTGAGAGACAGTAATATATCATCAGCAAAGGCAGCAACTTTATAGTGGTGGAGGGGGAGTGCGTGTCCAGTAATATTAGGGTGATCTCTAATTTTTTGCAGTAGTGGTTCCAGAGTGAGAATGAAGAGGAGTGGAGACAAAGGGCAACCCTGTCGAGTCCCGTTTCGTATCTGGAAATCTCGGGAATATGTACCATTAACCCGTAAAGAGGCGCTCGGGACGTTATAAAGGGAGTGGATCCAGTGTAACCATTGTGGGCCAAATCCCAGTGCCGATAGGGTCTCAAATAAAAAGGTCCAGTCTACCCGATCAAACGCCTTTTCCGCGTCGATCGATAAGAAGATGGTGGGGTCAGAGGAGGTGTGCGCTAGATGCATTAAGTCGATCGCTCTGATTGTATTGTCACGGGCTTCTCTGGAGGGAACAAAACCCGTTTGGTCAGGGTGTATCAGACTCGTGACGTAGGGGTTGAGACGATTCGCCATCATTTTGGCCATTAATTTTAGGTCTGCATTCAGAAGGGAGATGGGACGGTAGTTTTGTACCTTGGTGTGGTCTTTGTCTGGTTTAGGGATAAGTGCAATATGGGCTCTTAGTGTTGCGGAATCTAATTTGGTGTCTTGGTTTAACACATTAAGCATTTTTATGAAGTGAGGGCCCAGGCTAGTTTGAAAAGTTTTATAATATGCAACGGTGAATCCGTCTGGGCCTGGGCTTTTCCCAGAAGCTGTAGATTGTATCGCTATTGAGAGTTCCTCTAGGGTAAATGGGGCGTCAAGGGATTGCGAAATGTCTGGTGTGAGAAAGGAGTGTAGAGATTCCTTTAAGTATGCCTGGACAGCCTCTTTGTCAGGGGGTGTGTTTCGTAGGTGATAGAGGGTCGAGAAATATTTATGAAAGGCTTCTGTGATGTCATTATTTAAGTGGAGATCAGTTCCCGAGTCGGATTGGACTTTGGGGATAAATGTGGTTTGTTGTTTGTGTTTTAATGCACTTGCCAGCAATTTTCCACATCTATTTCCTTGGGAGTAAAACAATTGTTTAGTGTGACGCAATGATTTAAATGCCTGGTCAGATAAGATGGTGTTTAATTCAGCTCGGTGGATCGTGAGTTCCTTAAACACCGAGATGGAGCGTGATGCTTTGTGTTCCGTCTCGAGTTCATGGATGCGAGTAAGTAAAGTGGTAATGTGTGTTCTATGTGTCTTCTTACGTTGTGCTCCGATTTGGATTAATTTACCTCGAATGACACATTTGTGAGCTTCCCATATTATAGGCAAGGACACGTCTGATGTGGAGTTCTCAGCAAAATAGAGTTCCACGTTCTCCTGTATATCTTGTCTAATCACTACGTCGCGTAAGAGTGATTCGTTCAATCGCCATGAGCATTGAAGAGGAGGGGTGTTAAGGACCTCAATGGCGCATGCTACAGGTGCGTGGTCAGACCACGTTATTGGGGCTATGGAGGCTGAGCGCAATGCATGTAATTGGTGGTGAGTTATTAAAAATGTATCAAGCCTGGAGTAGGTTTTTGCCGCGTGGGAGTAAAACGTAAAGTCCTTCACAGATGGATTCAGCACCCTCCATCCATCTATCAACCGATGCTGGTGGAGGAGTTGCAGAAATTGACGACGGAGGGAGGGCTCTGGTTTAGGGGTCGGTGTTACACTCTCTAGGTGTGTGTCGAGGGGGACATTAAAGTCACCACCGCATACTAACAGGCCTTCCTTAAAATCAGAAAGTTGAGACAAAATTGATCGTAGTGCCCTGCATTGACCCGTGTTAGGTAAGTATATGTTAGCCAGCGTGATCTTGCGGGAGCCTATGAGACCTTTAATAAATAGAAATCTACCTTGAGGATCAGTTTGTTGATGATTGCATACAAATGGAACTTGGCGGGCCACTAATATGGCTACTCCCCGAGTTTTAGACGTGACAGAATTACTAAAGTAAGATTGTGGGTAATATCGGGAAGTAAGAGACGGTGCTGCATCAGCACGGAAGTGCGTCTCCTGTAAAAACACTATTTCCCCATGTTGCCGGTGAAAATCTATAAGAGCCATGCGCCGTTTCTGAGGGGAATTAAGGCCCTTAACATTTAAAGTAAGGAAATTTATCGGGGCCATATTTTAGTATATGTGTGCCGAGAGCACCACTGATAAACCTCAATACGGTGGTGACGTTTCCGGGGTAATGCCCATGACCTGCATACAATATGGAAGTGTGAAAAACCATTAATTAACATACTATTCATACAAAGCGTACTGTGCATACGAACAAACAAACAGAAAAATAAACCTGAGGATGAAAAAACTCGGAGACGGTGTAGAGCCTGCGAATGGGAACACCATCGTCCAGGCCCTGGGGCGTGCCTCTCCTCCCCTGGAGGAGGGGGACAAAAAAGCCACCGCATCTGTGGGGTATGTGGTCAACCACCGGTAGGTGTCAGGGGTGAGGCGCCGAGATCGGCCAGGGTAAATGTTTAGATCTGTTATTGCTTAAAAAAGTAGGGAGATCCATTTGGTCGGGGGTCCATAAGGAAATAAAGTGTAGCAATCTGTAGGGTATATACAGTCATGGACGCGTAATTTCTCATGGAAAGGGTGAAAGATAGATGTTGGCGTTGAGAGGGGTAGCAGCATGGGGCCACACGTGTCGTTTTCATCCCGGGTCTTGTTGGGAGTTTGACTGCTGCGAACGGGAAACACCACGGCCACGTTTAGAAGGTGTCTGCCATCTGGGGCGCTGCGGCTGGGTCTGATGTTGGACCAGGTCTAGGGTCTGCCCGCCGTACCAGTCCGGAATATCCAGGCTATCAATGCCAAGTGCCGTTAACAGTGGTGGAAGGTCGGTGGCACTGGTGATCCCATAATGCACCCCGTCCAGGGTAACTTGAAGGGAGAACGGGTACCCCCATCTATATTTAACTTGACGGTCCCGTAGAACTTCAGTGAGTGGCTTCAGTAGGCGGCGTGCCTGAAGCGTGTGCCAGGAAAGATCAGGGTACAGTTGTAAGACATTCCCCAAGGGGTCTTTGACATCTTGACGACGCGCGGCTTGTAAAATATCTTCTTTTTGGCGGTAGTAGTGAAGCCGGCATATAACATCTCTTGGCGTCATGTTCGGTGTACCTTTTGGTTTCAAGGAGCGATGTGCTCTATCAAAGTGAATTGGGGTGTCAATCGGTCTGCGTAAGAGGGAATTAAATATAGGCCTCAGAATCTCGGTGAGCATTTCCTTCCCATCCTGCGACTCTGGGAGACCTCTTAACCTCAAGTTATTCCGGCGTCCCCGGTTGTCTTGATCATCTAGCGCACGGTGAAAACGCTGCAAATATAAAGTGTGAGAATTCAGACCTGTTTCCAAGCGAGTCAGTCTGTCTTCCGTGGTTTCTCTGTCTCCTTCCAAGTCTTGGACCCGGGCTCCAACATGGCGGACATCCGCTACCACAGCGTCCAAACGAGCAGCGAAAGAGGATTCCAGCTTTGCCAGGAGGCTTTCAAGATCTTCTTTAGTGGGTAGGGAACGGAGTATGTCCCTAACCGAGAGGTCTGCATCTTCCGACGGAGTGGGGCTGCCAGCCGTTGATGAGTCCCGCGATGGTGCAGGGGCCGGCGCCATCTTGGATTTATGTGAGGTTACACCGGAGGTTGGGGATTCCTCGAAAAATCTGGCGATGGTGGCCGTTTTGGCTGAGATAGGAGCAGCCTTGGTGCGGAGGGGTGTCTGGGAGCGTTTTCTATGGGTCATAGTGTACCCTTATGAGCAGGATCTCCCTTCTGTAGCCCTGTTAGCGCCGGAGCTCCTCTAACATGCGGCCATTTCACCCGGCGGTCAAGCACGCCCCCCCCCCATCTCTAATTTTTTTAACAAGCGCACCCCATACAAAATATAACCGCAATTGCTCGCATGTTAAAATGTGAAAAAAAACACTTTACACATTGTAAATTATTGAAAATACATATTTTATTGCATTTTTTGTTATAATATACAGACATGACATAACGTATACATATAATAATGACATATTATGAATCTACCGAGTCTGACGGAAAGAACGATATATAATATGTCTGGGTCATATACTAAAATAAGCCTTCAAAACACGTTTAAACATGATGAGCAAAACCGGTAAAAATGACCTCAGCACAGGGGCGGGAAAAGCCTCAGCAGCGAAAGGGTTAAGACCTCAGGGTCGAAACATCACTGATTTTTTGAAGGCTGCTGTTCCATGAATAAACCATTTGGCACTTCTTATCCACTGGAGATCCATCATTTTTTCCATTTCTAGCTATGAGATCATTTGATACTTTCAGGGTTATTCAAAGAGAATCGAAAAGTCACCGCACGTTCGGTGACTTTTCGTTCTCTTCCATTCAGGCCGATTCGGCGATCCCATTTCGGCGACCCTGCGGTGTATTCAGCAAGCATCACAGGGCCGTCGAAGCGCAGGGAAAAGCCGCTGCAAACCTGACGAAAAGTCACCGCAAAAACCCGGCGAATGCATACCGAAACCCGCAAAAACATCTGGATTAAGACGCCGGAAAAACCCCACCAGGAGCCGATGACACACAGCGAAGCCTCTGGAAAAAATCCAACACCGCAGACGAGTGGAGTGAATAAATTAGCAAAACAGTACACTTGAATGTTTGAAAAGTGAAACGCTGTTTGCAAAAAAACTACTGAGCGTAAATGTCTGAAATTTACATATGATGTCCAATGAATGATAATAAAGAGGACTGTTACAGAAAAAATAAGTAAACTTAAGATAAAAAAATCAAAAAAAAAAATCGGACCTTTTTTAAAAAACAAAAATCCAGAAAAATGCTTAAAATATCCTAAAAAATCTATAAATAAAGAGACTCTTTACTGCAGAATTTTATAATGAACGGTTTATTAGATATTGAATTAAAACGGGAATATTTTTAACATTGAAGCCTATGGGATTCGCCTGAATAAACCTGTCGAATTAAACCACCGAATCAGTGGCGGAAGTACCAGGGTCGCAGCGGTCGCAGTTGCGACCGGGCCCTGGCATTCCGCCACTGGAGGGGGGCCCAGCGCCGCCGCCAGATTCCGGCAAAAAGCGCCGGAATCTGGGAGCCGCGCGCTGCCTTCCCTCTCCCTACGCGAGCGGCCGCTGACATGCAGCTTGGCCGCTCACGTGGGAGAGAAACCACCTGACCAGCGCACGAGACCTCGCGCTGATCAGGTGGTTTCCGGCGAGCGGCCTAGCTGCATGTTTCCAGCGGCTGCTCGCCAAGGAGAAGACGCCGGAGGAGAAGACGCCGATGGAGCCTGCCCGGGGCCAGCAGAGCAGGTAAGTAAGAGCTGGGGCAGAATATCCATGAGCTGGCTGGGGCAGTATATCCATGAGCTGGCTGGGGCAGAATATCCATGAGCTGGCTGGGGCAGTATATCCATGAGCTGGCTGGGGCAGTATATCCATGAGCTGGCTGGGGCAGAATATCCATGAGCTGGCTGGGGCAGAATATCCATGAGCTGGCTGGGGCAGAATATCCATGAGCTGGCTGGGGCAGAATATCCATGAGCTGGCTGGAGCAGTATATCCATGAGCTGGCTGGGGCAGAATATCCATGAGCTGGCTGGGGCAGTATATCCATGAGCTGGCTGGGGCAGAATATCCATGAGCTGGCTGGGGCAGAATATCCATGAGCTGGCTGGAGCAGTATATCCATGAGCTGGCTGGGGCAGAATATCCATGAGCTGGCTGGGGCAGAATATCCATGAGCTGGCTGGGGCAGAATATCCATGAGCTGGCTGGGGCAGAATATCCATGAGCTGGCTGGGGCAGAATATCCATGAGCTGGCTGGGGCAGAATATCCATGAGCTGGGGCAGTATCCATGTGTTGGGGCAGTATATCCATGAGCTGGCTGGGGCAGAATATCCATGTGCTGGGGCAGAATATCCATGAGCTGGCTGGGGCAGTATATCCATGTGCTGGGGCAGTATCTCCATGAGCTGGGGCAGTATTTCCATGAGCTGGGGCAGTATTTCCATGTGCTGGGGCAGTATCCATGTGTTGGGGCAGTATATCCATGAGCTGGGGGCAAATATATCCATGTGTGAGCTGGGGCAATATATGTCCATGTGAGCTGGGGCAATACTATCTTTTTTATATTGCAGAAAAAAAAAAGGTTAAAATATGGATCTTTTTTGGGGGGGGGGGGGGTTGGGGGGCCCTTCATGGATTCTTGCACCGGGGCCCTCAGGTTTCTAGTTACGCCACTGCACCGAATGGCAGGGCATTAGGGGAACCTTTCACTGCTGGTTTGTGTTCTCTGAATAGCCGAAGCAGTGCTTTTCATGGGGATTTCACTGCCCTCGAACAGGGACCGAACAGGCACCGCATGTGCAGGCAATTCGCCAGGATTTGGCATATTGCCTGCTCTCTGGATAGCCGAATGGCCAGGAAAGGTAACCGTACGCTGATTTTCAGTGTTCGGTTACCTTTCTCCAGCCATTCGGATCTCTTTGAATAACCCTGTTAGTGATATTTTGCACGTTGCTAGGGAAAAATGAAATATGCACAAGGTTATGTGCAGCAGCGGATGCGTTGGACTACACATGATACACCTGTTTTAGACACATGGAACTGCACAGAAATAATTTTGTACAGTTGCGACTCATACTTTATGCACTGTCTTGGGTTTATCCATAATGGTATCCTATGGAAACGCTGACGGATCCAGAGATGGGGCACAGGGAGCATGTGCTCTCTCCCCAAGCCGAAATCTCATTGTCGGAGATACAGTGGTCCAAATGACCCCCTGTGTCTCTGATTCCATGATGCACCTGATTAGTCGATAAGATGTCATTGGAAGCCGCAGAGTCTGGCCTTTCTAATGATACCATACATGACCATGCACAAAGCGCAATTTTTTTAAAAAAAAATAGAAGTAAAATGCGAGATATCTTACTTTTTTAAAATTTTGGTTACAATTGCTTATTTCTTTACAAAACAGGAAAGGGATAAAAAAAAAAAACTCCCATGCGGCGCAATGATATTTTATGTATGTTGTGAATGTCTCAACTTGTGAAATCTGAAAAAATTAAAGAGTGGATGAGATCTGGTTCAACACCGTAATGTGCACATATTACCTTATACCAGTGGTTCCCAACCGCGGTCCTCAAGTCCCCTTAACAGGCCAGGTTTGCAGGATAAAACATAACAAAGAGAAAAATATCATCTGCGCTTATTCCCATTATACCGTGTGAAACAAAATTAGAGGCTTTGGTTTCTGTTGATGGCCATTAATAGAACCATAACTTGCTTATGTTTTTTGATCCCAAGGCGGATTTTTTTCTGGGGGGGGGGGCATAAATAAAAGCCCACCAGTCTACCTCATGACTGAAAAGCAGCATGAACAAGTTATGATTCGCTATACAGCAGCCTGTGGCTTCATTTTTGGATAGGACTCACCCTCATTAGAGGTGCCGTGACGTTGGCGGGTGAGCTTACTCTCTTAATGACCATTAATAGAAACCAAAGCCTCTAATTGTGTTTAGTTTCACACGGTATAACGGGAATAAGCGCAGATGACATTTTTCTCTTTGTTATGTTTTATACATGTTGCTGGGCTGGATGCATTTGGTGGTTGCAGCCGCCCCATTGGGGAATAGGCGCGACCCCACCCCTCCTGTACTACGCAGGTTTTCAGTATATGTGAAGCACAGCACAGGTGATATGATTTGCTGCTCAGTGATTGCAGGATTCAGTCTGCATTTCTCCATGGGGATCCTTAAAACCTGCCCTGTTAGTGAAACATGAGGACCACGGTTGGGAACCACTGCATTATACAATTAAAGATACATTATGTCTAAAGAATGTCGATTTCAATGCATACTTATCATAATATCATTCAAATGGACATTCTTTATACATAACGGGCCATATTGCATTCCTGGCGCTAACGTTAGCGCTTACCTGTGTGAGTGTTAACGTTAGCGCTCACCTGTGTGAGTGTTAACGTTAGCTCTCACCAGTGTGAGTATTAACGTTAGCGCTCACTTGTGTGAGTATTAACGTTAGCTCTCACCTGTGTGAGTGTTAACGTTAGCTCTCAAATGTGTGAGTGTTAACGTTAGCGCTCACCTGTGTGAGTGTTAACGTTAGCTCTCACCTGTGTGAGTGTTAACGTTAGCTCTCACCTGTGTGAGTGTTAACGTTAGCTCTCACCTGTGTGAGTGTTAACGTTAGCTCTCACCTGTGTGAGTGTTAACGTTAGCTCTCACCTGTGTGAGTGTTAACGTTAGCGCTCACCTGTGTGAGTATTAACGTTAGCGCTCACCTGTGTGAGTGTTGTTAGTGCCTACCTGTGTGAGGTTTATCATTAGCCCTGGTGGCCCTAGTGCGGGAGCACCATATTACAATCCAAACATTAACAGGTTAAAAAACCTGTTAGCAATTCGGATCTTGCGCTTTTCAGCGCGAGGTTACTGTACTTTGTGCTCCCTGTGCTTAACATGGGGAGCGCAAAGAGTTAATTAGCGTTAGGATTACAAAGTCCTAACGCTAATTACGCCAAACTTTGGTTACTGAAAAGCTAACCACAGCCAGAACCTAGTGCTAACTGATACGGCTTCGGCAGAATCAGTCAGCACCAGCTGAAACCCCCCCAAAAAAAATCACATACTCACCTCTCATCCCGCGGCGAGAACAGTGGCTCCATCCGCTTCTTGCTGCTGGGAGCAGAGAGAAACTGGGGGGAAAAGTCCCTCAGTCTCCCTCTGCGAAATCACTACGCCGACCTGCCAGATCCTGCAGGCCATACGACTGGCAGCAGAAGCCTCAATGGAGTCCTATGCCAGGAGGCACGACAGTACGGGCTCGCCTGACCCCGGCCTAAAAGAACATTTATTATGGGGGGCGGCATTTTTTGCCAGCCCTTATATAAGGATAAACTTACACACACCTGGTAATCATGATCTAAGGATGGTCTATCTTCGGCCATGAGTTTTAACTGTCCTTTGTCCACATCTCCTGTCGGTTTCAATGTTATCACTTTAAGAATTGAAGAATTACCCAGGGTTGTAAATGATTCATTTTTTTAAGCTGACAACGAGCGTTTCTAATTTTCTGACAAAGTGCTGGCAGCATTTGTATCCGCAGGAGGCTCGAAGACGGTAATCTTCATTTTGTTGTGCGGTGAGATGGAGAGAAAAAAAATATGACTTTGCAATAAAAATTACCAAGGGAGAGCGATAAGAAAAAGAGTTTATTTCATTTAGTGTGCTTCAAACAGCTACTGCGCTAAGAACAGAGAGGCCTGCCAAAAAAATGTGACTCACAGATCCCCGTACTGCTCCGCACAACGCTGACCCCGTCACCAACCATAGAGGAGGCTTCATTTATCATTCCATTATTCTGACCGATTAGGTAATAAGCACCTTCGGATAATGTGAAATCGTGACCATGACTCACATGATTAAAACTTCTAAAACTTGGAAGATGTGATGGTAATGTCAAGCAGGCCCAACTTACACCGCTCTCTTTGTGTTGTTGTGGTGACACTTGACCTCAGTTGCATCATGCCGGTGATGGTTGCCCTCAGTCATGTCATTTCGGAGACGCACACCCTCAGTTGCGTGAGTCATGCCAGCGATGTCTGCCCTCAGCTGTTTTATGCTGGTGATACTTGTTCTCAGTCACATCTGCTCCTCCCTGTTGTAAATTCCTTCATGCAGTGGCCTTCTCTGTAAACTCTGTATTTTCTTACCCGCAGTCCCATTCACCTCCAGCCTCACCTCTGCTGTCCCACCCACCTACCAAGCCCCATTCAACCACTCACCCATCCACCCACCCACCACCTATCCCACCCCATCCAACCATCCACCCGCCCCATCCACCCACCCACCACCTATCCCACCCCATCCAACCATCCACCAGCCCAATACACCCACCCACCACCTATCCCACCCCATCCAACCATCCACCAGCCCAATCCACCCACCACCTATCCCACTCCATCCAACCATCCACCGCCCAATCCACCCACCCACCACGTATTACACCTGCCCGTCCCATCTACCCACTCACCCACCTCTTATCCCACTCTCCCGCCCCATCAACCCACCCAGCCCCTATTCCACCTGCCTGCCCCATCCGTCCACCCAACCCCTATCCCACCCACCCACTATCCCATTTATATAAACCCCTTTTTCCAGCTGCTTCACTCCTCTCTCGGTTTAACCTTATCATGCCCAAGCTCTTGGTCTATCATCATGCAGTGTCCGCTATACTCCCTCTGGTAATTATCTCCACACTCCCCCTGCTCCCTTTTATTTCACTTGCCTCAGTCCCTTAGATTGTAAACTCACGGGATATCTAGCTTAGCACCTGTATAAAGTGCTGCCTTAGCGGAACAATTATCCTACAGGCAGGGACGTCTGTTCCTTATGTTTTATTATTTATTACGTTACCTGTTCATGCTTCCCCATTGTAAAGCGCTACAGGATCTGTTGGTGCTGTATAAGTACCTGTAACTGTAACATCATTCTGGAAACACTTGTCCTCAGTTGCGTCATGATGGTGATGCTTGCCCTCAGTTGCTTCATGATGGTGATGCTTGCCCTCAATTGCATTAGGCTGGGGTCAGACGAGCGTAGTGTTCACGTCCGTGATTGCGCCTAAAAGTACGTCCGTGATAGCATGACAGAAAGCCCATCGGAGCCTGACACACGAAGTACGTCCGCACTGAACTGCGGACGCACAACGGCCGCGGTCCACGGACGCAAGGCAGGCAAGAACGTACAACTCCTAGAACGGCCGCACAAAGTGCGCTGCGTCCGCAACGTCTGCATAGCTTTGTGTGTGAGTGATGGAACGTGGTCAGACGGACTGCATTTATACGTCCAGCATTTTTCACGGACAAAATGGTTTTGCTTTTTATTTTATTTTCCCTCCTACATCCGTCAAAATATGTCAGTGAATAAACGGACTGTGTGGCCACTACTGCGTCTTCCGTACTGACGTCCTTCCGTGTGCACAGACGTACAGTCCATAGAAATAACGCTCGTCTGACCCCAGCCTAAATCTTGTGGTGCTTGACCACATTCGTGTCATTCTGGAGATGCTTTCCTTCAGTTGCGTCAGTTGCGAATTTCCCCATACGGTGCAATTTCATGGCCATTTGGCTATTCAAAAACCAGGCAGTTCGCCAAATATAGGCGAATTGCCAGTGAAATATAGTGCTGTTCGGCGGCAGTGAAAGCCCCCATAGAGAAGCAATGGTTAATCTATTCAGAGAACATTGAACAGCAGAGAAATGTCCTGATGTTCGGTGGTTTCATTCTGCAGGTTTAATCAGGCGAATCCCATAGGTTTCAATGTGAAAAATATTCCCGTTTTATTAAATATTTATTAAACCATTTATTCTTTTAACCCTTTCGCTGCTGAGCCTTTTCACACCTCTGTGCTGAGCTCATTTTTACCGGTTTCACTCATCATGTTTAAACGCGTTTTGAAGGCTTATTTTAGTATATGACCCAGACATATTATATATCGTTCTTTCCGGGAGACTCGGCAGATTCATAATATATCATTATTATATGTATACGTTATGTCCTGTCTGTATATTATAACAAAAGATGCAATAAAATTTAAATTTTCAATAATTTACAAAGTGTAAAGAGTTCTTTTTCACATTTTAACATGCGAGCGTTTGCGGTTATATTTTCTATGGGTTGCGCTTGTTAAAAAAATTAGAAATGGGGAATCGTTACTTTTTTTTGGGGGAAAATTACATATTTTTTAGCAAACGCCCCCCATAGAAAAAATCGTTAGTGCAGCATCATTGTTCACATTATAATTGAAATAGGAACAATATTGCTGCACTAATAAAACAAAAAAAAACAAAAAAAGTTTTTTACATTTTTTTTACATTTTTTTTTTTTAATATAATTTTTATTTTTAATTATTTTTTTACAGGTTACTTGATCATGTTTGATATCACTGGAAAGGCCACGCTCTGGCCGTTCCAGTGATATCAAATATTAACCCCTAGCTCACGGATCGGGAGATAGGGGGTTCATTGGATCACCCCCTATCTCCACCATAGGTGGCAGCAAGGGGTTAATTGTGAAACTGGCGCAGTCATTAAGGGGATATCCCGGAAGCTTGGCCGACATCCAGCTCTGGGAGGGGACCGAGATACGGCGCATGTTAGCGCCATATTGCGATCCAGCCCCCTAGGGGTTAAAGACAGCCGCCGCTTGGAAGGGCAGGTGGTGCCCTTCCAAGCAGTACCTGTCTTCAGTTGATGGCCCGCACGGATGGGGAGGGGGAGAGGTCCGAAGGACCTCCCCCTCCCCTTCAGGCACCTTCCCTGCAATGGCGGGGGTGCCTGAAATAGACGTCATCGCGCATGCGCGATGACGTCTATCATGCCCGCCGGGGTCCCAGAGGCTGGGTTAACATCGATGATGTCAGCCCGCACCGGGGGGCCGCCGCGATCGGCCGGAATCCCTGCCAATCGCCGCTGCACATGGAGGACGCGCTCAGCGCGTCCTCTGCAGCCAAGTAGCCATGTGGCAGGACGCGCTCAGCGCGTCCGCCGCATTGAAAGGGTTCATTTGCAGCAAAAAAAATATCGATTTATTTTTGGGGCATTTTTTCAGGATTTTTTTGGCAAAGTTTTTCTCCATTTTATTTTTCTGTAACAGACCTTTTTATTATTATTCATAGGACCTTATATGTAATTTTCAGGTATTTTCGTGCATTCGTTTTTTGCAAACATCATTTAAGGCTGGTGTCAGACGAGCGTAGTGTTCACGTCCGTGATTGCGCCTAAAAGTACGTCCGTGATAGCATGACAGGAAGCCCATCGGAGCCCGTTACACGAAGTACGTCCGCACTGAACTGCGGACGCACAAAGGCCGCGGCCCACGGACGCAAGGCAGGCAAGAACGTACAACTCCTAGAACGGCCGCACAAAGTGCGCTGCGTCCGCAACGTCTGCATAGCTTTGTGTGTGAGTGATGGAACGTGGTCAGACGGACTGCATTTATACGTCCAGCATTTTTTTCACGGACAAAATGGTTTTGCTTTTTAATTTATTTTCCCTCCTACATCCGTCAAAATATATACGTCAGTGAAAAAAACGGACTGTGTGGCCACTACTGTGTCTTCCGTACTGACGTACGTCCATGTGCACGGACGTACAGTCCGTAGAAATCACGCTCGTCTGACCCTAGCCTAAAAGTTGCAGTGTTTTGTTTTTTTGGTTTTTTTTTACCTCCTTCGTCAGCTTGTTGGGTTTTTCCGGTGGCTGGTCGGCGCTCTGCTTGATGGATCGTCGGCATTTTTCAGTGCGTTCGTATTTATGACGAGGAAGAATTTTTTTTTTGGAATCCTTTGATACACCCATGGGTAGGTGTTACACACATCTTCCATCACTTTACCAGGAAGATATTTAAAAAGGCGTTTTGGGGGTTAAAAGTAACGTTTTCACTCTTTTGATAACATCTAAATACTGGCATATTTTTGTCTTCCTTATAAACACAGTTTAACAGTTTGACTGGGGTTTTCTCAATCCAAAGTGATGTTATTGAAACGTTGTTTTTCTAGCGGAACTCCCAAAGTGAAATGCACATGTACAGTATATTGTTGTAGCTGGCGTGTATTTTTTTTTTATGCGGTTACTACTCTACAGGAAAAAGGCCCTTTCGCCAGTTTGATATTCCAAAGTGTTGCTCCAGCCTCAAAGGGACTCCTGTTTGTAAAGCATTGTGTATTTATACAAGGAAAATATTTAACCCCTTCAATACCAAGAGACTTTACATAAACCCACTTGCAGGACCCAGTGGTTCTACGGAAAACCACTTTTCTTTACCCACACAGTAAATATATAGAGAGGCGTCCCGCTGTTAGGGATGAGCCGAACACCCCCGTGTTCGGTTCGCATTCGAACTGGAACAATTTCAAAAGTTCGAGTTCGAACACGAACCGAACTCTATGTAAGTCAATAGGACTCAAAAGTTCGATTTTTAGAGTGCCCTCCAAGAGGGCATATATGCAAGATATTTGCCATAAAAGGTGTATGGGGGTCCGGGTAGTGCCCTGGGGGACAGGAAACAAGGACAAAAAGTTTTCAAAAAGACGTTTTTAAAGGAACAGTGAGTTTTCCATGAAATAAGGGTTAAAAATAAAAATGAAAAATTCCTTCAAATATCGTGCCTAGGAGGTCCCCATAACCTGCCCGTGAAGTGGCAGATTTGTAGGATGTATAGAAACATTGCCATCAGAGACCCACACATTATCGCACTATGTCGCGAATATGAAAATCGCACGGAAAATCGCGCGACTTTCAAATCACACAGTGTGAACGGGGCTTTATATGTATAAAGCAAGGTATATATGACAATGGATAGTCAGAGACTCTAGGGACTCAGCTTCTACGCTTTAGGATAGACATTTGTAACACAATAATAATTGTATGCTCACATAGGCCCTTCGGGGGAGAGGTACATGACATACAAATACTGGAATATTACGTTTAAATCTAAGGAGTGTGATAAAGATTTTATTAAGCCCTTGATAACAAATGACGTAACATCTACATCATTAATGATTGGCTTTATAGAGCCCTGGTCCTTAAGGGGTTAAACAGCATATCAGAGAGGATCATATAGTAGAAATGAACACTTCTTACAATTCAAAACAAGCACAGTGTTTGTTCATACATGTGCAGGCCACACCCAGTCTGCAAGCAATGTATCAAATTCTAATTTCTAATTAGAAGCACATGTTATTTCCAAACACTAATTAAACACCTGTTGTTTATGCCGTTTGAAAGCACAGGTCATTTAGAGGTGAGAATCTTTGCGCCTAGATCAACCCTCAAAATTTGCACTCGCCTGCTCGCATTTTGCGAGTGCAGATCAAGCAATGGCGAGTGGAAATTCACACCCAGGCAGCATGATAAGTTATATCATACTGCCTGCTCTGTGTATTCCAGCGGTGGCCGTGTTTTATTTTTTCAAGCCGGCCGACATGCTCAGGGCCAGCCAGTGTGCTTTCCTTTTTACAGCAACAGCTGGACATGGCCCTAGTCATTTCCAGCACGCTGACCGCACGGGTTGCTGCAGCGTGTTTACCAGGGATGGGGACCCTCCCGCTGAGCAAAACAATCCGTCCTGAGTGCCACAAAGGGAGGGGGTGCAAATTCCCTCTCCCGCTGCTCTCCTTACTCCAATCCCCTCTCCAGTCCTTACTGCTGCGCGCTGGATCCTTTATCCTCAGCCCCTGAATCCAGCATGCCTCAGCGTACTCGGAGGTGAGGTAAAAGGGGGGGGGGGTGGAGAGAAATGAATTAATGGTAGTGGGGGGAAGAAATAAAATAGGGAGAAAAATGAATTAAATACTGGGGGGAGAAATGAATTAAATACTGGGGGGAGAAATGAATTAAATACTGGGGAAGAGAGAAATGAAATAAATACTGGGGAAGAGAGAAATGAAATAAATACCGGGGAAGAAATTAATTGGGCAAAATAAATATACTAAAAGGAGGGAGAAATTAATTAAAGGGGGCCCTTGACAGAAAAAAGGTTCCCCACCCCTGTTGTAAACTAAGTGAAAGTAAAAAGCTGTCAGCACGCCGGAAGTGATTCCAAACCAGTGCCATTAGTACAACTCCCGTGAGGGGCCATATTTAGTGAAATGGTGGCGTAGGCGTTTGAATTTATGCAAAATAAATCTATTTATAAAGAAAGAGAAAGGTGATATGGAAGGAGCAAAAAAGAAAAAAATGGGGATGGAAGTATCGAACATGAATATTAATGGTTTCATCTGTATTTGCATCCAAGGAGGAAACCTGACTCTGGGGTCTTCTAACTTCCATTGATAACCTGGCATATGAATAATGAAAAGAGTATTAAGTTCCCCTTGATATGTTGGATGCATAAACCAAATATTAAGTTGGTCCTAAAAACTGTTGGAGAGGAGTCTGTACTTAATGGATGCTACTACTTGTCTGGGTCTGGTGCCTGGGTATTAATGTTAATTATTTTTGTAGCTTTATTCTGAATAAAACTTTTAACAGTGTAATTTCGTAAGATAGGTTTGTTTAGGGGCGGAGTTCAGGGCGGGGTAGGTGGGGCAACAGGTGGCGAGTAACTCTTGAGGTCTGGCTAGTAGCTTGGGAATTGAAATTTTGAGCCCTGACCTAGATGACATTAGGTAGTTTTTTAATTCAATATCTAATAAACCGTTGCTTATAATATTCTGCAGTAAACAGTCTCTTTATTTCTAGATTTTTTAGTATTTTTTATACTTTTTTCAATTTATTTTTTTTCGAACTCGAACCAAACACGCCAAAAAGTTCGAAGTTCGCAAACTTTCGAACTGCCAATGTTCGAGTCGAACTCCGAACTGATCGAACTGAACAGCTCATCCCTACCCACTGTATATGTTGAATGTAGGTAAGCCCTGTTTGACAGGCAGAGGGCTCCTTCTACTGGCCAAAAAGTGCTATTACATTTACATTACAGCTTGAACTCCGCCAGTGTCAGGGTTGGGGATGGTACCAGGGTGGCACAGGGGGTGAGGGGAATATGAGCCCATCGTGCAGTGGTCTGCACAGATAAACAGGGGGATATGGGTAGAGGAGGGTGGATGAAGATGGTGACTAACCAGGTTGATTGCAGAAGGATGATGGGAATGATGGTTGTAGTTGCAGGAGCCAGAAATGGGGAATCAGGAACAGGTTTCAGAGCAGTAACACAAAGCAGTAGTGGTCTCTTTGGAACCATGAGCTGTAATGAACCAGCATTGTGCGAGTGTGGGTCAGAGCCCTTTATTTTGTGAGTCACAGGCTTTAACTCTTACATTGCTGGATGCTGGTCGCTGGATTCAGGTTACAGGGCAGGAGCAGAACCTGACGTGTACCACCAGGGGGGGTTTCAGGATGGTGGCAGCCATGGGGTATGACAGTCAGGGCCGGATTTATAATTAGGCATGTGTCTACAGACGCCAACCACACTTGGTGAACGTCAACGAAGAGTGGCGAACTGGCCTTGGAAAAATCCACCAAACTGCAAAATAAAAACCCAAAGCCTCCTAAAAAAGGTCCTTCAGAAAAGAATAAAAAAAGTCTGTTACAGAATAAAAATAAAAAACATTTTAAAAAAATTGGGAAGCGAAAATTTCGTAAAAAAAGCTAAACACTAAACACTAAAAGGTTTTCAAATAATAAATAAATTAATAAATATTCTTTTCATTTTCAACAAAAAACCTTAAACGTATAACTTATAAACAATAATATTTTTAAACCTGTCGGTGAAACTGAAACAACAAAATTCAGGGCATTTCACTGGCACTTCGGTGCAGTTCTGTACCTGTGAATACACACACCACACCACTACGTCTCTATAGGACAATTTTGCTGCTGCCGAACTGTGGTGAACTGCACCGTATTTCGCTGTCAATTCACCATTCGGTGCCCTTCGGTGGTAAATTCAGTGCTTAGTGAATAATCCCTTAGGAGTAGGAAGAAGAACCTGCAGGACCCGAAAGGCTGCTGAATATATAGGATTGTCTACATGGGTCAGGTCCTAAAAAATACCCACAAAAGTGGGAAGTGGGACCTCCAAGATTTCTGCCACCCAATTACCCAAGTAATTTTTCAATTAGCAGAATATCCACAATCATATTTTATACTAAAATGTTACATATAGGCAGCATTTAATGGTAAATGCACAATAAATAATATTTATTATGACTAAACATGGAAACATAAGATTGAATATCTAAATAAGAGCTATTTAGAGGATGGGATCAATGGGAACTCCGTTCCCCTTGCTAATATAGTGGAGGAACCGCGTTCCTGCTCGACCTGGCCCCTGATTGACTATAGGAGATGTTGGTAAAAGGTTGTTGTTGTATAATAAGTTCAGGGCTGTCAAACTACAGCCCCCCCCCCCGATGCCTCTGAACTACAACTCCCATGATTCCCTGGCCATCGATTGCATTGAAAGAATTATGGGAGTTGTAGGCATCAACAACAGGGGGTCCATGAGTTTGACAGCCTCCTGCTAGTTATTTGTAAGCGCAGGACCAGTTCGCCACCTACTGTCTGAGAATATGAAGTGCAGATTGTGGGGAGCGCCTCCGCAGGCAGGAGATTAATTGAGACATTTCATATTAATTACTGGCAGCTATGGTACGCAAAACATTAATTACGTTGGAGGATGTGACATTAATGATGGCGTTTGCTCCGAGAATGTATTAATCGAGTAAATAAATAATGAATTCGATTTACTTAATTGAAAAAAGAAAAGAAACAAGCGATTTTGCGTTTGTTAATTGGAAACAGGGCTGCCATCGGAATTCTTGGGGCCCCTCACTAAACCACTGGTCGGGACCCCCTTCCCTTAGCCGGCCAGTTTAGTAAACTATTTAAAAATGATACGCTGTGCTTCCTCTTCCCTTTCCGCCAGGGGAAAAACACCACTACCAGAACCTCTACCTGGCACAGACCATACAGATTGCTCGTTCGGTGATGAGTCGGAGTGCACTTACCAGATGCTGCGGCCCACCAGGAAATTTGTTGGTGTTTTGGGGCGGCCTTTCCTTGGTGGCATAGAGGGAACCTTACGTCTGTAGATGTAGACATAGGGGTGCTGGACAAAATCCCTACAGCCAGGTTCCCTAATACCAACATCCTGACGGCCAACTTCCAGACATACCAAGTTCCCTACACGGCCAACTTCCAGACATCCATAATCCCAGCGGCTAACCCTAATACTAACACCCTAACCCTAGGTTTAAGGCGTGGTTAGGGCTAGGTTTAGAGGGGTTAGGGTTAGGTCTAGGTTTAGGGGGGTTAGGGTTAGGACTAGGTTTAGGGGGTTAGGGCTAGGTTTAGGGGGTTAGGGTTATGTTTAGGGGGTTAGGGCTAGGTTTAGGGGGTTAGGGTTATGGCTAGGTTTAGGGGTTAGGGTTAGGTTTGGGGGGTTAGGGCTAGGTTTAGGGGGTTAGGGTTAGGGCTAGATTTTGGCGGGGTTAGGGCTAGGTTTGGGGGGGTTAGGGTTAGGTTTAGGGCAGGGGTCAGCAACCTTGGCTCCCAGATGTTTTGGGAACTACATTTCCCATGTGGCTCAGTCAGCCTAATGGGTGAATGAGCATCATGGGAGATGTAGTTCCCAAAACATCAGGGAGCCAAGGTTGCTGACCCCTGGTTTAGGGGGTTAGGGTTATGGCTAGGTTTAGGGGGTTAGGGTTAGGTTTGGGGGGTTAGGGCTAGGTTTAGGGTGTTCGTGTTAGGGCTAGATTTAGGGGGGTTAGGGCTAGGTTTGGGGGTTAGGGCTAGGTTTAGGGGGGTTAGGGTTAGGTTTGGGGGGTTAGGACTAGGTTTAGGGTGTTAGGATTAGGGCTAGATTTAGGGGGTTAGGGCTAGGTTTGGTGGGGTTAGGGTTAGGGCTAGGTTTAGGGGTTAGGGTTAGGGCTAGGTTTAGGGGTTAGGGCTAGATTTAGGGTTAGGGCTAGGTTTGGGGGGGTTAGGGTTAGGGCTAGGTTTAGGGGGTTAGGTTTAGGTTTAGGGGGGTTAGGGTTAGGACTAGGTTTAGGTTTAGGGGGTTAGGGTTATGTTTAGGGGGTTAGGGCTAGGTTTAGGGGGGTTAGGGTTATGGCTAGGTTTAGGGGGTTAGGGTTAGGTTTGGGGGTTAGGGCTAGGTTTAGGGGGTTAGGGTTAGGGCTAGATTTAGGGGGGTTAGGGCTAGGTTTGGGGGGTTAGGGTTAGGTTTAGGGGTTAGGGTTATGGCTAGGTTTAGGGGGTTAGGGTTAGGTTTGGGGGTTAGGGCTAGGTTTAGGGTGTTCGGGTTAGGGCTAGATTTAGGGGTTAGGGCTAGGTTTGGGGGGTTAGGGTTAGGGCTAGGTTTAGGGGTTAGGGTTAGGGCTAGGTTTAGGGGTTAGGGCTAGATTTAGGGGGTTTAGGGTTAGGGCTAGGTTTAGGGGGTTAGGGTTAGGGCTAGATTTAGGGGTGTTAGGGCTAAATTTAGGGGGTTAGGGTTAGGGCTAGGTTTAGGGGTTAGGGTTAGGGCTAGGTTTAGGGGTTAGGGCTAGATTTAGGGGGTTTAGGGTTAGGGCTAGGTTTGGGGGGGTTGGGGTTAGGGCTAGGTTTAGGGGGTTAGGTTTAGGTTTAGGGGGGTTAGGGTTAGGACTAGGTTTAGGGGGTTAGGGTTATGTTTAGGGGGTTAGGGCTAGGTTTAGGGGGTTAGGGTTATGGCTAGGTTTAGGGGGTAGGGTTAGGTTTGGGGGTTAGGGCTAGGTTTAGGGGGTTAGGGTTAGGGCTAGATTTAGGGGGGTTAGGGCTAGGTTTGGGGGGTTAGGGTTAGGTTTAGGGGTTAGGGTTATGGCTAGGTTTAGGGGGTTAGGGTTAGGTTTGGGGGGGTTAGGGCTAGGTTTAGGGTGTTCGGGTTAGGGCTAGATTTAGGGGGGTTAGGGCTAGGTTTGGGGGGTTAGGGTTAGGGCTAGGTTTAGGGGTTAGGGTTAGGGCAAGGTTTAGGGGTTAGGGCTAGATTTAGGGGGTTTAGGGTTAGGGCTAGGTTTAGGGGGTTAGGGTTAGGGCTAGATTTAGGGGTGTTAGGGCTAAGTTTAGGGGGTTAGGGTTAGGGCTAGGTTTAGTGTGGTTAGGGAGTAGGTTTAGTGATAGCCGCTGGGATTTTGGATGTCTGGAAGTTGGCCGTCATGGAGTTGTCTGTGTAGGGAAGTTGGCCGTCAGGGAGTTGTCTATGTAGGGAAGTTGGCCGTCGGGATTTTGGCATTAGGGAACCTGGTTGTAGGGATTTCGACCCAAACTCGTAGACAATTTACACAGGGTTTCAGGTTTTGGCAAGGGCCCATGGGGGCACTGGGCCCCTGAACACATCATGGTCTGTCACCCCTCATGGCCAAGATCTCATTGCGGCACAGACAGGGAAGAAAGTGAGCTCTTCAGACCGTTAGAAGAGAAGCCATGACTGTACAGGAGACGGGCAAATTTGAATTATGCTGGGAAGTGGTTGGTGGGTGCAACATTGTTGCACTGTGCACCTTCAGAGCTATATTTGTCAAGGGTGGGTCCTGCGTCTTATCGTCTTATCGTGGATACACAGGAGAATCCCACCCACTCTCCCTGTGTTTTGGTTGTTTTCTGTTTGCATTTTTGGAGATTATTTCTGTTTTTTCTCTTTTGAACAGCCAGTTATAAAACAAAACTACCACCAAAGAATGAAATGTCCTTATTGTGTTTATTTTATGTTGCTGATATCTTACATGTGCTTTGTTTTTCTCTTATTTTAGTTAAGAAAATATTTTACTTTATATGTGTCACTGGGTGCATCCGTTGTGTGCCCCCCCCCCAGTATCTTTACATCACTTGCTCCTCATTGTGTGGCTTTGGCCATAGAATGGAGTCTATGGGTCGATCACTGACTCAAATCATTGTAGTGTGTGGGATGTATTCAAAGGACATCACCAGGGGTTAGATTAGAAGTATTTTAAGCTCCCTGTTTTATCTCCTTCCGCTGCCATCTCTTCTCTTGAGTACCCTGGAGAACACAATAACCCCCTGCAGCCTTATCTAAACATTCCCTCCTCCTTCTCATTAACTGTTAAATACTGTATAGGACAAAGCACAGCCACAAAGTAAAACTCACCATAAGATTGTGGTAAATGTTGCATCATGGGAAATTACACAAAATGGAATCAGGAGATAAAAAAAATATATATATTTTTCCTTTTAACGTGAAATTATTTCAAGAAGAAAAACAGCAGCGTGTGTTTTATAATGTGTTTTATAAGGTGGTTTTGTTTGTAATGCACAAGTAATCTAGTTCCAGCTTAAGGAAGGGGTAGTGTCCCTTTAGTCTAATGTTAGACGAACGCAGTCTGAGCGCACTCTGCGTGCGTGTATGACAGACGGACGTACTGACGGAAGTTACTGTAGACACCACACGGTCCGTTTTTTTTGACGGATGTAGAAAAAAAAAGGGATATATGGGAAACAAAATTAATTAAAATTTAATGGCAGGTACAGTCAGCCAGACTATAAAAACATCTGAGCATCAACGTGACGGACGTCGTAAATGCGCTGCGTCCGATGTTGCATCATCACGCACACAGGCCGCTACGTGGACACGGCGCACTCTGGGCGTCTGTCGTAGCGCTTGTACGTCGAGGCCTAAATGGCGTCCGTTGCCGCCTGCGTGGTGCGTGCACACTTCGGTGCGCACGTACTTCGTGTGTTGGTCTCTATTGATCACAAATCAATGCTACGACGGACGTTAAGCTGTGTGGCGACGCGGATGTGATGACTGCGTTCGTCTGACGCTAGCCTTAGTGTCAGAAAATGCCCTGAAACCTTTGCCTTAATGCGCTAAACAGCAATAGTAAATAGGATTTCTTTTTCTTCCATACACTGACCTTCTTACTCAGTGATTTAGAGTAACATGGGTAGGATTAGAGATAAGTTATAGGGTTTTTGTTTAGGAAATAATTCCATTTTTCACTTTTAGATTTTTTTTATGCTGAGTAATGTTATATATACAGTATATGAGGTTTATTCCCTGTATATAGGATCATGCGCATATTTTGGAGGTAGCAGTGCCATATAGACATATTCCTATTAATGATTATCATAAACATTCATATTTCCAGTCTGTGCCACACCACCGTGAAATATTACCAGCCGCCACTGGTAACCCCTCCTGAAAGCTGGTGTCAAACTCATAATGTACACCCTGGTGTAAACTTCCCAGGACAATTGAAGTGTATGGACTGGTTGCGGCTCTGGTTAAGTTTACACCATGGCTGAAACACAGACACAGGGGGTTAATTAGCGTGAGCTGCTGTGCGCATCCACTTTCAGTAGTGCCAGCCATTAATGTCACTTTTTATGTCTCGGGAAGAAATTTTAGTGTCTTCAGCCAACGTTGGCATCTTGACATGTGTCGTGGGTTCAACATGAATGTTAAAGATGTGACGCTAATGGTTAATGGCTGGCGCACAGTTTTTCCATTGGCATCTCACTTTTAAAGACAACCATGGATTAGGACCCCCTTCTGTTTCAATAAATGGCTTAAACGCTGTGAATTGCATTCTTTGGAGCAGTGGTGCCCAAACCTGCTCCTCGAGTCACCCTAACAGGCCAGGTTTGCAGATATCTGAAGCACAGCGCAGGTGATAAGATTTGCTGCTCAGTGATTGCAGGATTCAGTCTGCATTTCCTCTAGAATATCCTTAAAACCTGGCTTGTTAGTCGACCCTGAGGACCAGGTTTGAGGACCAGGTTTGAGGATCACTTAACTGAGATTAAACAATAGCTCTGCTTGTAGTAAACTATATTTGCCACTAGGTGTCAGTGAAACACACTTTACATCATTATACTGGACATGAAATGGTGAATTTCAATAAATATTTTTAAAGCGCCAACCTATTCTGCAGCTCTGCACAAGGATAGGACAGAACAAAAATAAAATTAACAAATAGGTTAGACACAAGAGAATTATAGGAACTCAAGAGCTTACAATCTAAGAGGAGAGTGTGACACACAGAGATGATGGAAAATTGCAGAGTGTGGGAGGTAATAGAGCAGGAAAGGTGCAATAAGGTATTGATAAAAACACCAAAGCGTGATACAGTTATAGTTTTACCAATCATGGCACTATTGCTTTTTTTGTTTATTTGTTTATACAGTATTTTACCAGGAAGGATACATTGCGATTTCTCTCGGTTTCAGTATGTTCTGGGTTCAAGAACATTGAAATTGTTACAGTTGTTACAGAAATACAAAGTAATAAATGCAAGATATTAAAAACAAATCATAAATATACAGATTAAGTGAAAATAAATATGTGGGAAATATAGTCACTATGTTACATGTTTACAGGTGCATTCTGTATATAGTCACTATGTTACATGTTTACAGGTGCATTCTGGATATAGTCACTATGTTACATGTATCAGGTGGCATTCTGTATATAGTCACTATGTTACATGTTTACAGGTGCATTCTGTATATAGTCACTATGTTACATGTTTACAGGTGCATTCTGGATATAGTCACTATGTTACATGTATACAGGTGCATTCTGTATATAGTCACTATGTTACATGTTTACAAGTGCATTCTGTATATAGTCACTATGTTACATGTTTACAGGTGCATTCTGTATATAGTCACTATGTTACATGCATACAGGTGCATTCTGTATATAGTCACTATGTTACATGTTTACAGGTGCATTCTTTATATAGTCACTATGTTACATGCATACAGGTGCATTCTGTATATAGTCACTATGTTACATGTTTACAGGTGCATTCTTTATATAGTCACTATGTTACATGTTTACAGGTGCATTCTGTATATAGTCACTATGTTACATGTTTACAGGTGTATTCTGTATATAGTCACTATGTTACATGTTTACAGGTGCATTCTGTATATAGTCACTATGTTACATGTTTACAGGTGCATTCTGTATATAGTCACTATGTTACATGTTTACAGGTGCATTCTGTATCCAGGTACATTTTTTTGTAATATCATTCTGACAGGATATGATGTATACATATAATAATGATATATTATGAATCTGCCGAGTCTGCCGTAAAAAAAGGATATATAATTTGTCTGGGTCGTGCAATAAAACATGACTTCAAATCACGTTTAAACACGATGAGCAAAAATGGTCAAAATGAGCTCAGCACTCAAGGAGTTAAGTGACTTTAGACTGGGGGAAGATTTGATGGTGTCTGGGAGGTTATTCCATAATTGTGGTGCTCTGTAGGAAAATGAGAACCGAGCCACTTTCTTTTTGTATTGTGGTATTGTAAGTAAGGTGCAGGTCCTGGATCTGAGGTTATAGGATGAGGGAGCTGCTGTGGGAGGCAGCCTATTCAGATAGGGTGGTAGCTTCCCAGAAATGCTCTTTTTATTTGTTTTTAATTAAGTGGACCTATTTGTTTAGTTGATCACTTAATGCACAGGATTAGTGATTTTGCTGCATTTTTTTACATTAGTGATTTTGCTGGGTATCCATGCACTTTATTTTTACATTAGTGATTTTGCTGGGTATCCATGCACTTTATTTTTACATTAGTGATTTTGCTGGGTATCCACGCATTTTATTTTTACATTAGTGATTTTGCTGAGTATCCATGCACTTTATTTTCAGTGATTTTGCTGGGTGATTTTGCTGGGTATCCACGCACTTTATTTTCAGTGATTTTGCTGGGTATCCACGCACTTTATTTTCAGTGATTTTGCTGGGTGATTTTGCTGGGTATCCATGCACTTTATTTTCAGTGATTTTGCTGGGTATCCACGCACTTTATTTTCAGTGATTTTGCTGGGTATCCACGCACTTTATTTTCAGTGATTTTGCTGGGTGATTTTGCTGGGTATCCATGCACTTTATTTTCAGTGATTTTGCTGGGTATCCACGCACTTTATTTTCAGTGATTTTGCTGGGTGATTTTGCTGGGTATCCATGCACTTTATTTTTACATTAGTGATTTTGCTGGGTATCCACGCATTTTATTTTTACATTAGTGATTTTGCTGGGTATCCACGCACTTTATTTTTACATTAGTGATTTTGCTGGGTATCCACGCACTTTTTTACATTAGTGATTTTTGCTGGGTATCCATGCACTTTATTTTTACATTGTGATTTTGCTGGGTATCCACTCACTTTATCTTTAACATTAGTGATTTAGCTGGGTATCCACGCACTTTATTTTTACATTAGTGATTTTTCTGGGTATCCATGCACTTTATTTTTAATTAGTGATTTTTGCTGGGTATCCACGCACTTTATTTTCAGTGATTTTGCTGGTGATTTTGCTGGGTATCCATCACTTCATTTTTCTCAGTGATTTTGCTGGGTATCACGCACTTTATTTTCAGTGATTTTGCTGGGTATCCACGCACTTTATTTTCAGTGATTTTGCTGGGTATCCACGCACTTTATTTTCAGTGATTTTGCTGGGTATCCACGCACTTTATTTTCAGTTATTTTGCTGGGTGATTTTGCTGGGTATCCATGCACTTTATTTTCAGTGTTTTGCTGGTATCCACGCACTTTATTTTCAGTGATTTTGCTGGGTGATTTTGCTGGGTATCCATGCACTTTATTTTTCATTAGTGATTTTGCTGGGTATCCACGCACTTTATTTTGACATTAGTGATTTTTGCTGGGTATCACGCACTTATATTTACATTAGTGATTTTGCTGGGTATCCACGCACTTTATTTTCAGTGATTTTGCTGGGTGATTTTGCTGGGTATCCATGCACTTTATTTTCAGTGATTTTGCTGGGTATCCACGCACTTTATTTTCAGTGATTTTGCTGGGTATCCACGCACTTTATTTTCAGTGATTTTGCTGGGTGATTTTGCTGGGTATCCATGCACTTTATTTTTACATTAGTGATTTTGCTGGGTATCCACGCATTTTATTTTTACATTAGTGATTTTGCTGGGTATCCATCCACACACATTATTTTTACATTAGTGATTTTGCTGGGTATCCACGCACTTTATTTTTACATTAGTGATTTTGCTGGGTATCCACGCACTTTATTTTCAGTGATTTTGCTGGGTGATTTTGCTGGGTATCCATGCACTTTATTTTCAGTGATTTTGCTGGGTATCCACGCACTTTATTTTCAGTGATTTTGCTGGGTATCCACGCACTTTATTTTCAGTGATTTTGCTGGGTGATTTTGCTGGGTATCCATGCACTTTATTTTTACATTAGTGATTTTGCTGGGTATCCATGCATTTTATTTTTACATTAGTGATTTTGCTGGGTATCCACACACATTATTTTTACATTAGTGATTTTGCTGGGTATCCATGCACTTTATTTTTACATTAGTGATTTTGCTGGGTATCCACGCACTTTATTTTTACATTAGTGATTTTGCTGGGTATCCACGCATTTTATTTTTACATTAGTGATTTAGCTGGGTATCCACGCACTTTATTTTTACATTAGTGATTTTTCTGGGTATCCATGCACTTTATTTTTACATTAGTGATTTTGCTGGGTATCCACTCACTTTATTTTTACATTAGTGATTTTGCTGGGTATCCACGCATTTTATTGTTACATTAGTGATTTTGCTGGGTATCCACACACATTATTTTTACATCTTGCATTTTACTATTTTGTATTTCTGTAACCAATCAATGTTCTCGAACCCAGGACATACTTGAAAACGAGAGAAATCTCAATGTATCCTTCCTGGTAAAATCCTTTTATAAAATAAAATAAATTAGTGATTTTGCTGGGTATCCACGCACTTTACTTTTACATTAGTGATTTTGCTGGGTATCCACACACATTATTTTTACATTAGTGATTTTGCTGGGTATCCACGCACTTTACTTTTACATTAGTGATTTTGCTGGGTATCCATGCACTTTATTTTTACATTAGTGATTTTGCTGGGTATCCATGCACTTTATTTTTACATTAGTGATTTTGCTGGGTATCCACGCATTTTATTTTTACATTAGTGATTTTTATTCTCAAACCTACCTGCATATGCTAGAATTTTTTTTCCCATTTTTAGTTTTATGCTAAGCAGTGCCATTATGAGCAATGCTACCATACTTTAAATCAGCTTTCTCGCCATGAACGTTGGTTTTGTCCTCTCCAGCGCTGTAGATCTGATAATAAGCACATTACGTTTTACCCACATGACATACTTAACTTTTGTCCTCAGTTGTTGCTGCTGGATTTAGGGCTTTATGGGACTTGAGCTACAGATTTAGGTGTGCCTCAACCTAATCCTTCTCGCCACTGTTGCGCTTCTGAGCCCAATGGTTTCACTGCTTCACCTCCTTCATCCAAATTCCTTTAATCCCACCCTCCACACCGTGATCCCACAGTCCCACTTCCTCACTCCATTATCTAGCAGTCCATTCCCCACAGCCCCATCTCTCAGTTCCACATTATCCCATTATCCCTTAGTTCCACCTTCTCAACCCCTTGTTGATACCTTTTTCACCCCATTAACTCACGCTCTCACTGCATTATACACCAGTCCTATATCTTCTTACCAACATTTTACTTCTGAACCACCTCATTTACCCCATTGTGCCTCTGCTCCATCCATCTATCGCCCCATTGTGCCTCTGCTCCTCCATCCATCTATCACCCCATTGTACCTCTTTAGGACAGCCTGGGATACAGCAGTATGGTTTTCAGAGGGTCAGCAAATGGGGTATATGCATGCATGTGCCAGGAATTATTGCATCTATGTATGCATATGGTAGGGTGCCGGACAAAATCCCTAAAGCCAGGTTCCCTAATGCCAACATCCCGACGGCCAACTTCCAGACATCCATAACCCCAGCAGCTAACCCTAATACTAACACCCTAACCCTAGGTTTAAGGGGGTTATTGCTAGGTTTAGGGGGTTAGGGTTAGAGCTAGGTTTAGGGGGTTATGGTTAGGGCTAGGTTTGGGGGGTTAGGGTTAGGGCTAGGTTTAGGGGGTTTAGGGTTAGGGCTAGGTTTAGGGGGTTAGGGCTAGGTTTAGGGGCTAGGTTTAGGGGTAAGGGTTAGGGCTAGGTTTAGGGGGTTAGGGCTAGGTTTAGGGGGTTAGGATTAGGGCTAGGTTTAGGGGGTTATGGCTAGATTTAGGGGGGTTAGGTTTAGGGGATTAGGGCTAGGTTTAGGGGGGTTTAGGTTAGGTTTAGGGGGGTTATGGGGTTAAGGCTAGGTTTAGGGGGTTAGGGCTAGGTTTAGGGGGTTAGGGAGTAGGGATAGTGTTAGCAACTGGGATTTTGAGTGTCTGGAAGTTGGCCGTCAGGGAGTTGTCTATGTAGGGAAGTTGGCCGTCGGGATTTTGGCATTAGGGAACCTGGTTGTAGGGATTTTGACCCAAACCCCATATGGTATGCTTACTCTTTACCCTGGAGACCTAGTATGGGGATGCAAAAATACACTACAACCCGATGTCCTGACTGGAAACTTTGTGCCCAAATCCTGCTCCGTAGGTTATAGTGAGGCACAAAAGGGTAAAAGTCGGCACAACGCCATTACCCTTCAGCAGCTCCCCATTACTGGCTGTGTTAGTGGATCATGATAAAAGGGAGCTGCTAATGGTTACTGACAGCACTGCTGCGTGTTGCCACTGCTACTACTGTCTCCTTGAGTCCATAGGACTCCATGGAGATTTGCACAAGCTCATCGAGTGGGGTCATGCAGGGCCAGTGGAGGGACGCTAGGATTTAATTGTACAGACACTGCCTGGCCAAAAATAAGTCACCACCTACCATACAAAGCCTGTTATTATCTGAGGTTGGTTTAGTTGGTCAGGTCTAGGTTCAGCAACGTTATGTGCCCAAAAACTGAGCTCAGCTGGCTCCCTGAATATACTGAATGAGCAGGTTCATCCATCAATGGATTTTTCTCCCCTGATGGCACAGCGGGCATATCCAAGATGGCACTGCCAGGATTCATCGGGATCAAATTGTGCAAGAGTGGTTCAGGGAGCATGAGACATCATTTTCACACATGGATTGGCCACCGCACAGTCCAGACCTTAACCCCATTGAGAATCTTTGGGATAATGTGCTGGAGAAGACTTTACGCAGCGCCACGACTCTCCCATCATCAACACAAGATCTTGGCCACAACTCTGGACTAAAAAAAAAGCTGTGACATTATGTGAGCTTATCAAAACTATGCCACGGCGAATGTGTGCCATGATCAAAGCAAAAGCGGTCCAACTAGATATAAGAGTGTAACTTTTTTGACCAGGCAATGTGTGTATACATATATATATTTGTGACAAAGCACATGGGTTGGGTAACAGGATGTCTGGGAGAGTAATCGAGGGAAGGTATTTAGGACCCAGAGTCCTGCACGGCCTCTACCCTCTCGCACACTTGTTGCCATTTAATTAATTCAGAGACAGGTAAATTCTCAGGCTGCCGACTCCTGGACAGAAGTGTTTAATCAGACTGCTGAGAGCAGGGCAGGGAGCAAAAACACTTCTAGGAAATGCTGTGATCTTTCTTTTGTTTATTAGATTATTTTACCTGGATAGTCAGGATCGCGGTATGCTTAGTAAGTGCTCTAATTTGAGCTAGGAGTTTGTTTGTAGTTTTTGTTTAATCACTTGCAATAGTGATTCAAAGCCAAGCGTAGCGTTTGTTTATGCTGAAATAAAAAAATCCTCTCATTTGCACAACTTCAAGCCTGCAGCTGTTTAAACCCTAGAGGACCATGTTGTTTGGCTGGAACCAAGTATCCCAAGTGTTTGCTGTATCACAATATACACACACACACACGTAAGGACTAGAATGTGAATGAATACTAGCAGTAGCAACATTCCTTGACAGTGTTCCAGTAAAGTTCCTGATTGAGTCTGTTCACTCTATTTCTACCGATCCTTGTTTACATTAATTGCTGCGGAATTTGTTGACACTACATACATAATTGTAAACGCTTTGAAAAAAGTCACACGGTGATTTATTTTTCTTCATTCAGGTTAATCTCGTTCAAGAAACACTGCTGAACTTCTAAAACATGTATTGGCTGTGTTCCATGCCCCTCGGCTTGCGGTGTCCATATTTTACAATGTGCACACATGTTACATTTATTACTTACAGATCACAAAACTGTTCATTTTCAAGAACCAAATAAGAAAAACTCAAGAAGTGCAGTTGGGGACCTAAAAGGTTGAGAGCAAGAGCAATCCCTGAGCAGGCACACCCTTTGGTGCACACCTATAAGGTGCCATAAGGTGCAAACATAATGTGCAGAGTGATTATCTTTCTTGCACCGTTTTTTTTTTCATGGATGTTCTAGTCTTCTATTCTCGTATATTTTACATGACAAGTTTAAATTGCATGCAGAAACACATACACGTTTTTTATATAGTTATTGAATATAAGATGTAAATGTGTCACTATCAATATATTAATTAACGAATAGGCTATTTCCGAAGTGAATTACTGTATACTATAAAGAATAATAATAATAATAAAGATCGCAGATAACAAACTTTTTCTAAATACTGACAAAACTGTTACAATGCTCTTTGGAACCGCACCTAAACTACACAAATTGCAAACACCCCATCTATGTGTCAGGACAAGATCAAATGGCACGCTGACCACAGTCACTTCTCAAATATCTAGGTATGTGGTTGGACCCTAATCTATCCTTTGGCCCACACATCAAAAAACTCTCATCTAAAATTTACCCCAAACTAGGTGCCCTGTACAGAAACAAATCCTGCCTGAGCCCCGCGGTAAGAAAGCAGATTGTACAACAAATGCTTATGCCAGCCATTGAATACGGAAATGTAGTGTATACAGCCGCCCCGCAAACACACCTCCAGAAACTTACTACATTGTATAACTCATTCTGCTGCTTTGTGCTACAATGTAACTAAATGACCCACCATTGTGACATGTTAAAAGAACTAAACTGGCCGTCGCTGGAATCTAGACGCACCCTTCACCTTTCCAACTTGGTGTTTAAGAACTTTTCTGGGAAGATACCACCCGACCTGAATAGACTGCTTCCCTCAGCAGTTCCCTCATCCTATAACCTCAGATCCAGGACCAGCAATTCCAATCCAATACTTGCAATACCACAATACAAAAAGAAAGTGGCTCGATCCTCATTTTCCTACAGAGCACCACAATTATGGAATAACCTCCCAGACACCATCAAATCTTCCCCCAGTCTAAAGTCCCTTAAGAGCTCCCTATTAACATACCTCAATACAGAATGCACCTGTAAACATGTAACATAGTGACTATATACAGAAGGCACCTGTAAACATGTAACATAGTGACTATATACAGAATGCACCTGTAAACATGTAACATAGTGACTATATACAGAATGCACCTGTAAACATGTAACATAGTGACTATATACAGAATGCACCTGTAAACGTGTAACACAGTGACTTTAACAGAAAAATAAATATGTAGGAAATAATCTGTATATTTGTTTTTGTGTTTAATATCTTGCATTTTACTATTTTGTATTTCTGTAACCACTCAATTTTCTTGAACCCAGGACATACTTGAAAACGAGAGAAATCTCAATGTATCCTTCCTGGTAAAACACTTTATAAATAAATAAATAATATGGTAAAACACACTATAATGCTTTGAAATTGATACAAATAATAATTTGTGAAAAATACTAATCAATTCCTACTTAAAAAAATTGTATAATAAAATATGCTTTTATGCGTTTATCCTCTAACGTTAAGCCCGTTAATTTCTCCCAGAGATGGCATTCTGCTCCAGAAATCGGATAAATGCCACAGCAGGCACAAGAGCTGCTTGTGTCTCCATTGTGCATGGGTTGGATTTGGAAAATGCGAGCGACCTTTCCCCTACTTCTGGAATGTCTCACGTGACTGCATTGCTTAGGAGGGGGGCAGGGAGGAAATCTGAAGTCTATAGCATAGTATTCTAAAGATCGAATGCCCTTCAAATGACACAGCAGGGATTCCACGTCGCACGCACGTCGCGTCGCTCTGAAAGCCTTTCACGATATTATTCGTTTTGGTTTCATTTTCATTCCCAGACTGAATTTTAAGAATTTATTCATTCTCGGAAAGGAAGATTAGACTTCGCCTCGATACAAAACGATACGAGGAACATTGCCTGGCGTGGTGTAAGAGAGGACCAGTTTCATATCTTTTCTCAACAATCTACGGGTCCTATTATATTCTTCCCGCAAAAACGCTCGCGCAACGTGTGAATTTTTGCGCGAAGCGTTTAACGCGTGTAAAACAACGCTGGTATTACAATCCTCGCTCATTTTTTCATCCGTCCAAAAATAACACGCGTTAAACGGACGCGCACAAACGCGCGCGCGCAGCAACGTTGCGCGCAGAAATTAGTGTGCGGACCGTTTTTTTCACGCTATTCAGCCAATCAGAATTAAGAACCACAATTGTCTCACGTTAAGTTTTTGCGCCTGTCAAAGTCAATCTGCGCATATATGCTACAAGCAATAATAAAAAAAACAAGCACAACTTCTCCATTTTATTGGTTTGGGTATGTGTAGAATGTGTAACTATACTTTGCTGCGTATTTTGTTTTGGGCTGGTGTATTTGGTTTCGGCCAGGTTGATAGAATTTGTCTTTAACACCAGCTTTTAGGAGTTGCTAAAATTATGCGCCAAAGGCCGTGCGTTACAAACTGCGCATAGATTGTAATACCATCCGCGTACCAGCGCACAAACGCATTCGCGCTCACAATGTTAAGTATAGGACGCGCAAAGTACAGTAAGCTCACGCAGCGTTCGCGCAGGTTCACCCGCAGTAGACGTATACGCGTGTTTGTTACGCTGACATTGTAATACGACGTTCTGCGCAAAGGGTTTTGCCCCTCACGTTAATGCGTTTTTGCGCATGCGCTGACGTTTGCGCGAAGATTGTAATAGGGCCCTACAAGTCTAGATACTGGGTCAACTGTCAGAAACATTTATAAGATGTAGTTCATCGCCTACTACGGCCACTATTACAATCTTAACGCTAGCGTTAGCTCTCAGATATGTGAGAATTAGCGCTAGGTTAAGTGACTTTAGCACATGACCCCCCCATTACATTCCAAACGCTAACGGGTTAAAAATTCTGTTATCGCATCGGTGATTGGGCAAGCTTGCACAAGCTTACTGTACATTGCAATCCCTATGCCTAAAATGGGGAGCGCAATCAGTAATTATTTTAGCGTTAGGATTACATAGTCATAACGGTAATTAATGCACCGATGTGGTAACTGAAACGTTGGCACCAACTTCTAGCTGTGGTTAACTGCTTCTGCAGAAGCGGTATTAGTTATCATCAGCTGAATGCTCCCCCCCCCCCAAATCAGATAATCACCTCTCATCCCGCGTCAAGAGCGGTGCGCCGATCTGACGCTTCTGGGCGCTGGGAGCAGAGTGAGACTGAGGACAAATAGCCCCGAATCTCTCTCTCAGCGAATCAATCTGCGGCCCTGCACGATCTCACAAGAGCAAGATCGTGCGGGGCTCGTGGCCCGGCAGCGCAACCCTCCATGGAGTCTACCGCTGAGCTACGGGGCAGGTTGCTGAATTAGCGCCTGCCCTGTAATATGGTGCAAAAACTGGGACGCTAAGCGGAAACCTGCAGACGGAGGTTTCGAGGGCAAATCCGGGCACAAATGACCGTTGCGTGCAGGAATTGGTGGGCAGACTGTTTTTTCACGGGATTCAGCCAATCAGAATTAAGAACCACCATTTGCTAGGTTTCAGTTGTTGCGCCTGTCAAAGTCAATCTGCGTATATGTGCTGCAACAAAAATAAAAAACTCAACAATTTACTAATTTTACTGTTTGGGTATGTGTAGAACGTGTATCTGTACTGTGCTGTTTGTTTGTTTTTTGTGCAGGTTCATTTCGTTTCGGCCAGAACGTTCAGATTGTAAATTAACACCAGGTTTTCAAAGACGTTAAAATGATGCGCGCAAACGTCGTGCGTTACATTTTGCGCTAAGATTGTAATACCTTGCGCGCATACGCGTGTTAACGCATTGGCGCTCACAATGTTAAGTATAGGATGCGCGCAGGAACTTGCGCTCGCGCTGGGTTCGCGCAGGGTCACTCGCGTTGGATGTTAACGCGCATTGTTTGTGCGAACGTCGTAAAAGGATGTTATGCGTTAAAGAACCCCCTGGACCTTCAGGAAGGGGGACATGACTGATGGCCTGGGCCTGTAAGTTAAGGAAGGATCTGGAAGGGTGTAGAATCCCTGGGGCCCCTCAGGAGGGGGGGGGGGCTGGACTGATAGTCTGGGGCTGTCAGTCAGGGAGAGATCTGGGGTGTTATTGGTGGTGTTTGCAACAATGTTGCTTACCTGGGCTATATATGCTGGTGATGGGTGCAGTGTTCTTCCTCTTGTTCCTGCCAGCGTGAGAAGTACATCAATGTTAGACCCACCCACCCTTTGGATTACATCCTATCGTGTCACAGCTGAAGATTGGCGGGTTTCCCTGGACAGCAGTGCTTAAAGGACGGATTAGCCGCCTTCGGGTGAGGCTTGTGGGGAGACGAACCTCGCTTGCGGGGGGACGAGCTCTTGGTTGGATAATGGTGGAACTGCCTATTACATGGGGCAATAGGGCAGGATTGTGATTAAGCACTGCGAGTTATGGTTGTATATGGTTTAATAAAGCTGTGGCCCATGCACATTCCAATTGACATATATGCGTTTGTGTCTTATTCATATTCGGGTTATTGGGGAATGGGCTAGGAAGGTCTCAGGCCTAATCAGTCATGGTTTTTTCCTCACGCAAATGCGCTGCGCAAAGAGTGTAATGGGGCCTTAATGGGGCATTTGAGTGTGATTATTCCAAAATGAACGGTCGTTTTTCAAAGCATATACTGTACATGCAAATGCTAGGTCTTGATTCAAGCTGAAGACCCCAAGAGTCCCATAGTAGAGTCTTATCAACGCGTTCCGATAACCTCTCCAAGCAGATAACGTCCCTTTTTCTCTTGCTATAGGCAAAAGATCCCTTTTCTGCTCACTGGACGACCTCTTGCCCTTTGTACAGTCCTGTTACAGACCCGTTCACTGGAGATATATTTGCTCATGTCTTGCAAGTATTTCCTTGGGTTATTATGCTACTCTCCGGCACCCATTCTCAAACCGAAACAGGCCGCAGGTTCCGTTGGCCAAACTAAAACTAAATGGTGACTTATTTAGCTATAGTTCTACACCAGAGATGGCACAAATCGGCACATTTTAAGGAACACTAGGGAATTCAATCAGCCTCACCCTTACGGTGACACTGAGCCATCCTGCATGGCTATACTTGGTAGACCTTTATCACTCTAGCCACATGCTCGCATGGTGCGCCGCAAAGACCTGTTTCTTTGTATTTTAAGAGAGGAAACTCCTAACCCGTCACATGCATGATAGGGACATTTTGATGACTCAATATGAAAGAATATTTATAGAGCTTCATTATTCTAGTGGACACTAATGCGATCATCTCTGACATCAGTTACAAACAGCCCGACGGATATTTATGGGTATGGGCTGTAAAAGATAAGGACATATTAGTCAACCAACGAGCACAATGGGACTGGTAATAAGTGTAAACACTCATCAATACGACAAGTATGGAATCACAAACGTCCAATGTAGGAGCAATACATTTAGCATGGATTAAGCTGCAGGTGAAGAACGGTATGAGGGAAACCAATGCCCAGGAACATACGTCTCTTTGGGCGCATAACAATCGACTTTCATTTCACTTTGAGCTGCCGGCTCAGTTATACAGACTACAGTCTAAGAATCTAAGAAGGTTACAGTTACAAGCATTTATAAAGCGCCAACAAGTTCCGTAGCGTTGTACAATGGGAGAGACAGAATAACAATTATACATACACATTACACACAGAACAGTAGGAGAGAGGACCCTGCTCGAGAGCTTGCAATCTGAGAGGGGTGACACACTAGGTGAGGGTGAATAGAGTACAAGAAGAAACGGGGTTCATGTGGGCAGTGTGGGAAGAATGAGCAAGAGATGAACAATGGGGGATCATGGAGTGAGCCAATAGGCTTCTCTAAAGTAATGGGTTTTCAGAGACTTCTTGAAGGACTGGAGAGATGGGGGAGTCTGATGTTGCGGGGAAGGGAGTTCCATAGGAAGGGGGCAGCTCAGGAGAAGGCTTGAAGGTGGGAGTTCGGGGTGCGGGTACGAGGAGCAGATAACATCAGATCATTGGCCGAGCGGAGTGGTCGGGTGGGATGTACCTGTTAATATGGGAGGAGATGTAGGCAGGGGCGCGGTTATGGAGAGCTTTGTATGTGAGCACCAGTATTTTAAAGTGGACTCTAAAGGAAACAGGAAGGCAGTGAAGAGATTGACAAAGTGGTGAGGTATGAGAGGTGCGGGAGGTGAGGTGTATGAGTCTGGCACAGGGGTTCATTACAGACTGCAGAGGGAGAATCTGGGATTTTTTAAGGCCAGAGAGAAGGAGGTTCAGTAGACAAGGCGTACAATGAGGACCAGGGCTGACAATATAATAAAAAGTCATAACCCAATCTGTAACCAGGAGTGATTCCAAGGACCAGCAAGCTCATGATCAGGGGTGCATTTAGGCACCTACCCCCAATACCAAATATGAACATGTATATAAACATTGAAATTAACTAAAATATCCACAACCTACATGAGCTCCGTGTCTCCATAGAAATGTAATTTTTACACTCGTCGCTTTAGATAGCCCCACAAAAAGAAATCTGGGCTAGTGAGCTCAGGAGACAGGGTGGCCGCAGATTCTTGGAAATGGCACGGTCCTCAAAAAACTCTGCATTCTTGTCACTGACTCTTATTGTGTGGCATGTCGCGCCATCCTGCTAGAAGCATCCCTGTGCTCTTCCAAAGAGTAAGCTGTATTGTTCCATATGAGTACTATACTCGTGGCTGTGCTGTTATCGTGGCTGTGATGCCACCTGGCAGCTACTTCCAGCATGTGCTGTGATGAGATGTGGTTAACATAATGGGAGGTACGTTTCCTGAAACTTTTATTAATTTCCTTTAATTTGAGTATGATCTATAAAGGCAACTTTGGGTTGGGGTTTATATGAATCACCCGTATACTACTGTATGTTTCTAGGACTCCGGCTTTGAGGTCATTTATGTTTAAATACATTGAGTATAATCTGTACATTTAGTACTAAAAAACAACAACATCAAAAACATGTTTGATGGGCCCTACAAGCACAGGCTGTTTTTTTCCTGCCTGCAATGATAAAAATGATTCCTGTTACTGGTTATCACGTTCTGGTCTGAGGCCACCATGGAATGATGGTGGTTTGCTTCTAACAAACAACCTTTGCTCTATGATGTGGGATCATTACAAGCGTCTGAGGCCCTGTGATCACGAGACATAAGGTCATGTTTTAGCACAGTTTTTTCAATGCATTTCATTCATTTTAGACATTTTATTAAGGGACCTGCATATGTGAAACCAGAACCATGGCTGCCATCGGAGGTGACAGCCCATGACATGTTAAGGGACTGAGTGGCTCCAGAGGGCCCAGGCTCTTGACAAACCCAGTTGCAGCTTGTCTAGGGGCCACATGTGTAACAACCTCCCCTCATGCCACCCAGGATAGACCAACCAGGCTACCAATAAATTTCCCAGTTGACCATGGCCAATTTCCTCGTGTGTCTCTGTCGCAGAGCTTGTGTCTCTGACGGAACACGACATCATAGAATTGTGCACAGCACCCAAGTCATTATGCTGTATGGCCCAAGCGCTGTGGTTAACATCCTGGTTGTGATCAGGCCCATAGTCTACTACGACTGGGCACTGGCATGAAAGGTGCCTGCACTGAAGCCGATTTTGCAAAAAATTGAGAATATGAACCTCATTGCACACTTAGTCCTGACTGCATGTGGGGAACTGAAGACCAAGGAACATGGTGTGAAAATGAAGACCCTGACTTGTCAGCACGTGAAAATGTCTGTCCTATGTCAGTGGTCCCCAACCCTGGTCTTCAGGGCCCACTAACTGGCCAGGTTTTAAGGATCACCTTGGGGAAATGCAGACCGAATCCTGCAATCACTGAGCAGCAAATCATATCACCCGTGCTGTGCTTCAGATATCTGCAAACCTGGCCTGTTAGTGGGCCCTGAGGACCAGGGTTGGGAAACACTGTCCTATATTGCCCCAGTCAGCAAATTAACTTTTATAAGGCATTTTCCAACCATAATCATACATAATCATACCGTGTGACTCAGACATGGAAGTTTTCAGAAGGACGTGCAAGTGCAGTGCAATTACATATTAACTTAGTGTGCAAAAGGCCGGCTCAAAGGCAAAAAGATTAAAATTATTTAGGTGACAGCTTTGAATGAGCAGTCAATGTCACGTTGACCTCAGATTACCCTACATTCTCTTCAGGTTAATGCCATTTCTTTTCTGTAGAATATCCATAATATAAACATAATTTCTCTGCATCACTTGGTTGGAGTTAGGTGGAAAAATAACAATTAAGCAATCACATGTTTTTCCCTTTTTTCTTACAGTGCAGTTTTATCACTTAGTTACTGTGCTAGTAGATAAAATTCACACACCGCTGAATTTCACGGGAATGCAAATATGCCACTTGATAGCGCAGGTGATACGGCCTGTAGGATGGCCGGCCATTCGGAGGGTGGAATCCATTGGAAGGTAAAGGCAGGTGGGCACAGACAATAAAGTAAGTCCTTACGCCAACTGGAAATAGATAACTGGGAAACAAACAGAAGTCGGAGTCAGGTGCAGAGCCGAGGTCATGAGCCGAGAGGTCAAAAAGGATGTGAAGTCAGGTGTAGAGCTGAGGTCAGTAACCGGGAGATCACATGCAGTAGTTACATGCTGAGCAAAGCCAAGGTCAGGTAGCCTCGGAATGGTGACCAATTGGACATGTGTGCGGCCATGAGGATCCTCGAATGTTGGCACAGGGATGACCACAAGGACACTTGGGGACAGGTGGGAAAGTTCTCTGAGGGACATGACAGTGGGATTTAACCCTGGTCATTTATATTAAGGTCCAATTCTATTTACTGCCACCACCATAATGTATTCCGTCCAGGCCCTGTGTCTGCTTGGAACGCCATGTCTGCTCTGTATATCAATGAATCGTTAAATGAAGTTTACATAAACAAGCTTTAAAGACTAGGTAATTACTCTATGCTGAGTTATTCTTTCAGAGGAGAGTGGGGTTACATTTTTTGTACAGAATAATGTTTTATGTATACATCTTGTGGCTAAATTCTGGATTACATTGTAATTATTGAATTTATCCTCAAAATGGCCATTTTATTTGCCTCATTAATAGGAATAAATCTATACGGATCATCCACATATTTTGGAGGTAGTCTTGCCATAGAGAAGCTTGAAATACCACCAGCCGCCACTGCCAAGTGTCCATTTCTCTTGCTTTTCTTCCTCTCATGGCTGTGGAATCAAAACATATGAGCAACGTAAACAGTAAAATGTTTCCTCTTAGGGAATCGAATTTTTGTTTACAAGATTTTAAACAGTTTTACCTTAAAAACATCCAGAGAAAGTACTGTATAACCTAAAACAAAGTCAAGAAATCCTCACCACCAACCAGTGCCAACCGGTTGCCTAGTTGAAGATTAATAACCTTAGCAAATAGGCTGCCACTCTCCTTATTATGGCGAGACCACCAATATAGTGCCACAGGTGACACAGTCTTTACTACCCAGAGCTCAACCCGGTTTGAGGTTTATGTCTCCATGTTGCCTGGTATGGCCATTTCTGAAAGTTGTATTCATAATGGCCGACTGTGTTTTGATGGCGGCACAATAACCAGGAAAGCCAGTATGTAGACCCACATAGGACTGTAACAGACCAGAGAAAGCCTTGGTTACTGGTCCTTATAATGTCCAGGCTAAACGTAAAGAGAGCAGTCAGGACAAGCGGAGGTCTGGGACAGTACTGAATCACAACCCGCAATACATAAACCATAGGTCATGGGTGGAGAGTGACGGAGAGAAACTCCAAGAAAGCAACGTAGAAAATGCTTTGAGGGGCAGGAACCACAGCATGGTGCAGTAGATGGGTAGGAGTGCCATTGTATACCCTGCTGATGTACCTTAATGTCCAGGACATCAGAGAAAAACAACTGGGACAGGACACCAAATGGACAGAGCATATGTCCGAGTCCTGCCCTAAGGAAAATCATAGAAATGATAAAGAAAAAACTGATGCAGCACTGCTAGATTGGTGCATTGGTAGGAGTGTTCCATCCGGCAGATATAAAACAAGTACAACCTGGGCCAAAGCAGGAATGGGTTACTGGACAGAACGAAGGACTTCTTAAACGAATTCCCAGAGAAACAAGAAACATCAGAGAACGTGACAGATGGCTGCACACCACAAAAACAGAGGATGCAACACGGTGGTCGCACTGTCACACCCAAAAAGAAGTCACTGCAAAGTAAATTTATTATTGTATCTAAAAATAATGTTTATCTTCAGAACTTTTCCCTGGAAAAATCAGCACGCTGTGAATATCCTTTCCTTGGAAGAACAGCATCCTTTGCCTTTGCTTTTTCAGAACCTAGATAGTATACTAGATAGACATACAGTGTCTTACCAACAAACCACATAACGATCACGCAACACCAGGATTATTAGAAGATCTTTATATTCCACCCAAGTGGACCAGGCAACATTTCGACCCAATATGAGTCTTTATCAAGCCGTTATATATACACATATATTTATATATATCTATAAAACGGCTTGATAAAGAGTCATATTGAGTATTCTATATCAGATGGATTGAGGATTCCTATGATTACGCACCTAGATTGAAGAAAATACAGAGTGCTGTTTCCTATATTGCTTGTTTTGGTTTTATATCTTGCCAACAGACCTACACGGACAACACTTTTGTAGTGAGTTTCATGTGGGTACAGCTGAGCAGGAAGGAGCAGCATTCATTTATGACAGTACTTTATGACCCTTTTTATGACTTTTTACTATTTAAAGATAAGTATCCAGTTGAAAGACCTTCAGCTCTTCTACAAAGTAAAAGTGACTGTGTACATAAAGGAAGGGAAAGAGTAGAAAGGGGAAGTTATGGGGTTATTCGGGGTGAGTAGAAAACAGAAAGGAGATGGTCAAATTATCTAACTAAACATTAGTAAGAATTTGTGCAGTGTGCACCTCCGTAGCGAAACAAAAAGCTCAGAAGAATGGAACAGAGGTACAAATACATAACCGACGTGACACAGCATATTTACTGTGACTTAAACTGAGGATGTTAATACAATAATATAATGGAAGCAAAGATGTACATACACTGCCTGGTCAAAAAAAAAGTCACGCTCTCTGATATTTTGTTGGTCTGCCTTTTGCTGTGATTCCGGCACGCATTCGCCGTGGCATCGTTTCGATAAGCTCATGCAATGTCACAGCATTTAGTTACATCCATTAATTTGTGGCCAAGATCTTGTGTTGATGATAGGCTTGTGCACCGATTTTTTTTTCAGTTCGATTCGGTTTGTTCGGATTTTGTAAATTTTCGTTTCAGCCGATTTTCGTTTCGGTTCGGTTCGTTTTTCGTATCGACTTTTAAATTTTTGTGTTTTTCGGAACGTCTGTTCTCCTCGTTTCAAAGTTTTGACATCATTCGTTTTGACGTAAACTAATGGTTTTTCGGATACGATAATTATACGACACGATAATTCTGCCAATACGATAATTCTGCCGATACGATAATTCTGCCATTGAGATTTCTCATGTTTTACAAGAAGGATACATTGAGATTTCTCATGTTTTACAAGAAGGATACATTGAGATTCCTCTGGTTTCCCGGGAAAGATACATTGAGATTTCTCATGTTTTACAAGAAAGATACATTGAGATTTCTCTGGATTTCCAGGAAGGATACATTGAGATTTCTCATGTTTTACAAGAAGGATACATTGAGATTTCTCATTTTTTGCAAAAATTATACATTGAGATTTCTCATGTTTTACAAGAAGGATACATTGAGATTCCTCTGGTTTCCCGGGAAAGATACATTGAGATTTCTCATGTTTTACAAGAAAGATACATTGAGATTTCTCTGGATTTCCAGGAAGGATACATTGAGATGTCTCATGTTTTACAAGAAGGATACATTGAGATTTCTCATGTTTTACAAGAAGGATACATTGAGATTTCTCATTTTTTACAAAAATGATACATTGAGATTTCTCATTTTTTACAAGAAGGATACATTGAGATTTCTCTGGTTTCCCAGGAAGGATACATTGAGATTTCTCATGTTTTACAAGAAGGATACATTGAGATTTCTCATGTTTTACAGGAAGGATACATTGAGATGGGAATGATACAAAATTTTATTACAGAATCAGCGATATAAATACGATGTCCGAAATTACTGAAATGGAGCCGAAATCATGAATGGAACGAAAATGAATTTCGATTTTAAACATTTCTAGTCCATTCGAAAATTCCGAAAAGTTTTCGTTTCTGCACGAAAATTTGTTCGGATCTGCCGTTTTCTGATCTGAAAATTTTCAGAAAATCGGCTGAATCCGAATGCACGAATCGGGAAATTTCGTGAAAATTACGAAATTCCGAAACCCGAAACGCACATCCCTAGTTGATGATGGGAGAGTCGTAGCCTCAATGGGGTTAAGATCTGGACTGTGCGGTGGCCAATACATGTGTGAAAACGATCTCTCATGCTCCCTGAACCACTCTTGCACTATTTGAGCCTGATGAATCCTGGCATTGCCATCTTGGAATATGCCCTCTATTAATTGGCTGTATGCGAGTGTACGCCACCTTTTATTTGCTGCTTGCTGCCTGGCACTTTATGACTGTTCATGGTGAGTACTCCCACCTTTTTTCCTAGAAAAAAGCACTAAATATAAGTATTGTTTTTGGGCTCTATTACATTCTTTGCACAAAAGCGCACTCGCAGTGCTATCTTTTTTTGCGCGCAGCGTTAAACGTTAACGCGCATAAATTAACGCTGGTATTACGATCCGAGCGCATTTTTTCATCCGTCAAAAAATACAGCGCGTAAAAAAGGCGCGCAAATTAATGCTGCGTGCAGAAATCGTTGGGCGGACTGTTTTTTCACACGATTCAGCTAATCTGGATTAAGAACCACAATTGTCTCCCGTTCAGTTTTTGCGCCTGTCAAAATCAATCTGCGTATATATGCTGCAGCAATAATAAAAACATGCACAACCTCTCAATTTCATTGTTTGGGTATGTGTAGAATGTGTAACTATACGTTGCAGTATTGTTTTTTTGGGCTGGTGTATTTGGTTTCGGCCAGAACGTTCAGATTTGCCGTTAATACCAGCTTTTCAAAGACGTTAAAATTATGCGCGCAAACGTTGTCTGTTAAATTTTGCGCTAAGATTGTAATACCTTGCGCGCACTAGCGCACGAACACATTTGCGCTCACAATGTTAAGTATGGGACGTGCAAAGTACATTACGCTCGCAAAGGGTTCGCGCAGGTCCACCCGCGTCAGACATTAACGCACATTTTTTGCGCGGACATGAAATACGACATTCTGCGAGAAGGGTTTTGTCCCTCGCGTTAATGCGTTTTTGCCCACGCGTTAACGTTTGCGCGAAGAATGTAATAGTGCCCTTTAGATTTTGTTGAGCACTGTTGTACAGAATTTCACGTCGCTATAATATAGTTGCTTTTGTTTCACTATATATATGTATAATTCTTTTTGCGCTTGTAGGATTGACTTTCAAACTTTGGAGTCGGAGAGCCAGCAGGAAAGAGATGAAGCCCAGGGATAATGTTAAAAACCTGGGAACACAGAAGACTTGGCTCCGTCATGCAAACCCCCACATTTTAAGCAGTGAATAATTTAGAAGCCTTGATGTAAACCTGGAGATGACATTTTGCATCGCATTAGAAAGATTGAACCTATATAGTAAGCGGTATTGTTCTTTTGGGGCTCTATACATCTACAGTATTTGAGAGAAGTGACTGTGGTCAGCGTGCCATTTGATCTTGTCCTGACACATAGATGGGGTGTTTGCAATTTGTGTAGTTTAGGTGCGGCTCCAAAGAGCATTGTAACAGTTTTGTCAGCATTTAGAAAAAGTTTGTTATCTTTGATCCACTTTTCTACCCCTGTGAATTGTTCTTGCAGCACTGCCTCCAGCTGTGGGAGATTTGGTTTGCTGGTATAGATTACAGTGTCGTCTGCGTACATGTGTATAGTTGAAGCTTTGCAGACATTGGGCAGATCGTTTATGAATATTGTGAATAGCAGGGGGCCAAGTATCGAGCCTTGGGGTACACCCAGTGGCGTCACTAGGGTCGGTGTCACCCGGTGCGGTAATTTATGGTGTCACCCCCCCCCCCCGAGTTTTTCAGATTTTTTTTTTAACTACTCTTACTCCTAAATCAGTACTCCCATATAACACTGAATGCTCATACACACAGCGCACATTACTGTGAGGTTTATTGCTGTGGAGCTCTCTCATATGCTCACACAACTTTTTGCCAACTGCCAGCAAGTACGTTGCCCGTTCGAAGGCAGTGAAAGCACACATGGATATATATTGCCCCCAGCAGCTCTGGATATATATTGCCCCCAGCAGCTCACCCATGGATATATATTGCCCCAGCTCACATATGGATATATTGCGCCTCAGCTCACATATGGATATATTGCCCCAGACCAGCTCACACATGGATATATTGCCCCAGACCAGCTCACACATGGATATATTGCCCCAGACCAGCTCACACATGGATATATTGCCCCAGACCAGCTCACACATGGATATTGCCCCAGCTCTCATGGATATTGCCCCCGGCACACATGGATATGCCCCAGCTCCTCTCATGGATATTGCCCCAGCTGCTCTCATGTATATACTGCCCCAGCTGCTCTCATTGATAATGCTCCAGCTGCTCTCATGGATTTGCCCCAGCTCATGGATATACTGCCCCAGCAGCTCATGGATATACTGCCCCAGCAGCTCATGGATATACTGCCCCAGCAGCTCATGGATATGCCCCAGCACCTCATGGATATGCCCCAGCACCTCATGGATATGCCCCAGCTCATTGATATGCCCCAGCACCTCATGGATTTGCCCCAGCAGCTTATGGATTTTGCCCCAGCTCCTCATGGATATGCCCCAGGCCCCCATGGATTTGCCCCAGCTCCTCATGGATTTGCCCCAGCAGCTCATGGATTTGCCCCAGCAGCTCATGGATTTGCCCCAGCTGCTCATGGATATGCCCCAGCAGCTCATGGATATGCCCCAGCAGCTCATGGATATGCCCCAGCTCCTCTCATGGATATGCCCCAGCTCCTCTCATGGATTTGCCCCAGCAGCTCATGGATTTGCCCCAGGCCCCCATGGATTTGCCCCAGCAGCTCATGGATTTGCCCCAGCAGCTCATGGATTTGCCCCAGCTCACCTCCTGGTCCTGGTCCCAGTACATGGATAGCGGCCCAGGCAGCACCTCTCCGCCGCGTTTTTCGCTCCTTCTGAGCGTCCGGCGCGCAGCTTGGGCGCTCGTCTGGGGGAGCCACGTGACCAGCCGCGATTGGCTGGTGACGTATTTCCTCCAGGCGAGCGCCGAAGCTGCATGCTTCGGACGCTCGCACGGAGCGAATCCGCGGCGGTGGCGGCGGTGGCGGGCGGTGGGTGAGACACCCGCCCTTAGGGTGACGGTGTCACCCTAAAGGCGGGTGTCACCTGGTGCGGGCCGCACCCCCCGCCCCCACGTTACGACGCCACTGGGTACACCGCACGTGACTGGGAGGGGAAGGGAAGTGCTGTCAGAAATGGACACAAATTGAGACCTATCAGACACATATGATTGGAACCAGGTTAACGTACTATCATCAATACCAGAGTTTTTAAGTTTTTGTAATAGGATGCGATGGTCTACTGTGTCAAAAGCCTTGGCAAAATCAAGGAAGATGGCTCCAGTTAGGTTTCCTTGTTCCATGCCCGCTTGGATATCATTACAAACTTTTAAAAGGGCAGTTGTAGTTGAATGGTTTGGACGAAAGCCGGATTGATCTGGGGTTAAATAGTTCTGATACTGATAATAATCACGTAAAACTCAATTGCCACAGCTCCCACCATTTTTTTAGTTTACCTAAATCATTTGTCATTTGGCCGATCCCTCCAGGAACGTCAACTAGTGAAATATACAGGGATTCCCTGGACCTGGTTTTTGTAGACTAGGCCATGTACCCTTAGGACTGGATGATAATCAGTTTGCAAATGGCGAGGATGGCTGAGGGTTCTGTGTGGTGGGCAGTTCTGGAATATATTTAGGGGACAACTGACCATATGAGTCATCATGTGACTTCCCTTCACCTCAGTCACATGACCGATGGTCTCTTCTTTCATCATTTTTTTTTTTAACTTCCTAAATCCACGATTCACGCCGCGTTGTATTTACTGTCCTTTTTCATTGGCATGAATTTTGAATTCTCTACTCATTGAAGATATTGTTCCGTTCGCATTGATCAATAAAGTTGTATTTACAATATAGCAAAGGAATTCAATACAGATAACAAAAAACATGTTACTATGCTAATTATGAAATATTTTTTAAAAGTATAAATATTACACAAATATGAACAACATTTCTGATGCATTTTTGCCTGCTTCAATATTGTTCTGTGGAGAACTTCACCTGAGGAAACGCTTTGATATTCAATATGTTTTCTATACATAATGGAGTCCACTACTCATCTGTATTTCCACCTGCGGAGGTTGGAGTCCTCTCCTGTTATTGTTGTATCTTGGTATCTATGGGAGGGACATTGTAAAGTTTACTATCAGGGTTATTCAAAGAGATCCGAATGGCTGGAGAAAGGTAACCGAACCCTGAAATTCAGCGTTCGGTTACCTTTCTTGGCCATTCGGTTATCCAGAGAGCAGGCAGTTCGCCAAATCCTGGCGAATTGCCTGCACATTTGGTGCCTGTTCAAGGGCAGTGAAATACCCATGGAAAAGCACTGCTTCGGCTATTCAGAGAACACAAACCAGCAGTGAAAGGTTCCCGAAATGCCCTGCCATTCGGTGGTTTAATTCGGCAGATTTATTCAGACGAATCCCATAGGCTTCAATGTTAAAAATATTCCCGTTTTAATTCAATATCTAATAAACCGTTCATTATAAAATTCTGCAGTAAAGAGTCTCTTTATTTATAGATTTTTTAGGATATTTTAAGCATATTTCTTTTTTTTTTTTTTAAAAACGTTGTTTGCAAAGAAACTACTGAGCGACAATGTCTGAAATTTACATATGAGGTCCAATAAATGATAATAAAAAGGTCTGTTACAGAAAAACTAAGTAAAGTTAAAAAAAATCCGACTTTTTTTAAAAAAAAAAAAAGAAATATGCTTAAAATATCCTAAAAAATCTATAAATAAAACGCCGGGAAAACCTGAGCAGGAGCCGATCACACACAGCGCAGCCTCCGGGAAAAGCCGACACCGCAGAAGAAGGCAGTGAATAAATTAGGAAAACAGTTTGCTTGAATGTTTAACCCAGGACATACTTGAAAACGAGAGAAATCTCAATGTATCCTTCCTGGTAAAATCCTTTATAAATAAATAAATAAAATAAATAAATGTTTGAAAAGTGAAACGTTGTTTGCAAAGAAACTACTGAGCGACAATGTCTGAAATTTACATATGAGGTCCAATAAATGATAATAAAAAGGTCTGTTACAGAAAAACTAAGTAAAGTTAAAACACTTTTCAAACATTCAAGCAAACTGTTTTCCTAATTTATTCACTGCCTTCTTCTGCGGTGTCGGCTTTTCCCGGAGGCTGCGCTGTGTGTGATCGGCTCCTGCTCAGGTTTTCCCGGCGTTTTCGACTGGTTAATCCAGATGTTTTTGCGGGTTTTCGGCGTGCATTCGCCGGGCTTTCGCCAGGTTTTTGGCGGGTTTTCGGCAGCTTTTCCCTGCACTTCGACAGCCCTGTGGTGCTTGCTGAATACACCGCAGGGTCGCCAAAATGGGAAAGCCGATTTGCACCGAATTGAAGAGAACGAAAAGTCACCGAACGTGCGGTGACTTTTCGAATTTCTTTGAATAACCCTGTATGTTAATCCAAGTTTCAGATGCACACGGAGGCTTTGTAGAATATAGAGAAAATTGTAGTTTATTACAAATACATCATATAGCTCGACGTTTCAGTTCCCGTACATGAACTGAAACGTCGAGCTATATGATGTATTTGTAATAAACTACAATTTTCTCTATATTCTACAAAGCCTCCGTGTACATCTGAAACTTGGATAAAATTGATTGCAGGTGGATTTTTGCACCGGAGCAGAAGAAACTTGTTTGTGGTGTGCAGGGTTACTTGGACTTTATATATATATAGCTATTTTTCTGCGTGTAGTGTTATTAACTGTTTGACCCTCTTTTTGTGTTGCCTAGGAGGTGTCACTGTCCAGGGCAAGTTGTAAAACCTGTAAAACGTGTAATTTATGTGCTGGCCAGGATAACGAAAGATAATAAAACATCTCAGATTCTGGCTTTTCTGGCTCAACTAGACCTAAAGTCTGGCAAATGAAAGTTTACGTTGAGGTTACGTTGACGACGATCAATAAAGTTATTTTTCCTTTCACTGCTAACCAACTGCCAAGTCAGTCAGAGGTCTGGAAGATCAGGTCTAGTTTGGTACATCTGCTTTGCATACCACTGCTTTTCATCCAACAAACCTGTTATCTAGGGGTCACGTCGAGGTGGAACGCGTGGGACCGCAGTTTTTCTATTATTTTTGGCAGAGGGAATTGAGTTCCCATTGGTCCCGCGCAAACTAAAGCTTGTATTCAGGTATTTAATCATATATTTATTGTCACTTTTCATATATTTTTGCTAAAACCCACAAATATATATATATATATATATATATATTTGATTTTGAGCCAATGTTTATGTTATGTGTGAGGTGATAATTGCTAATCGGGGGACAGAAATCTTGATGAGTTCCCACAGTAATTTTTTTTATTGCTTAACCCTTGCTGTTATCTTCTTTTGAGCGCAAATATTCCTTATTTATTCTGCTACAGCAGTGATGGCGAACCTTGGTACCCCAGATTTTTATGAACTACATGTCCCCTGATACGTAAGGGGTTATTTGCTAACTTAAGAATTGGCCCTGAATCGCACCGAACGGTGAATTTCACTGTTCTGCACAATTTCTGGACAATTTGTGTATTCGCTAAACTGTCAATTCGCCAAATACAAATGAATTTGGAAAAGTATGTCTTTTTGCTGATGACACAAAGATTTGCAACAGGGTTGACGTTCCTGGAGGGATCAGCCAAATGACAAATGATTTAGGTAAACTAAAAAAATGGTGGGAGCTGTGGCAATTGAGTTTTAATGTGGATAAGTGCAAGATAATGCACCTGGGACGTAAAAACCCAAGGGCTGAATATAGAATATTTGATACATCTGAGGGTTGGGAATTAGGGGTTATTATTTCAGAGGATCTAAGGGTAAGTAGTCAATGTAATAGAGCAGCAGGAAATGCTGGCAGAATGCTTGGTTGTGTAGGGAGAGGTATTAGCAGTAGGAAAAGGGAAGTGCTCATGCCACTGTACAGAGCACTGGTGAGACCTCACTTGGAGTACTGTGTGCAGTACTGGAGACCGTATCTCCAGAAGGATATAGACATCTTAGAGAGAGTTCAGAGAAGGGCTACTAAAATGGTGTACGGCTTGAAGGAGAAAAGTTACCAGGAAAGGCTTAATGATCTTAACATGTACAGCTTGGAAAAAAGATGAGACAGAGGAGATATGATAGAAACATTTAAATACGTAAAGGGAATCCACAAGGTAGAGGAAGGGAGTATATTTAAAAGGAAACAAAGTAGCAAAACAAGAGGACATAGTCTTAGATTAGAGGGGCAAAGGTTTAAAAGTAACATCAGGAAGCATTATTTTACTGAGAGGGTGGTGGATACATGGAACAGCCTTCCAGTTGAAGTGGTAGAGGCCAAAACAGTAATTGAATTTAAGCAGGCATGGGATAGGCATAAGGCTATCCTAAACAAAAGATAAATCCAGGTAAAGTATCCATGTAATTGGGCAGACTAGATGGGCCGAAAGGTTCTTATCTGCCGACATTTTCTATGTTTCTATGTTACTAATTGACGGCAAAATACAGTGCAGTTCACTGCAATTCGGCAGCATCCAGTGGCACCGAAATTGTCCTATAGAAGACTCTCGTTTCTTGTATACCCTGATTTTCAGTGTTTCAAATCGACCGGTTTAAATAGGTTTCAATTGCACCCCGTTACTTCATGTACTCTATTCACCCTCACCTAGCGTGTCACCCCTCTCCTCTTAGATTGTAAGCTCTCGAGCAGGGTCTTCTCTCCCACTGTTTGGTGTGTGTAATGTGTATGTATATTTGTTATTCTGTCTCTCCCTTTTGTACAGTGCTACGGCACTTGTTGGTGCTTTATAAATACTTGAAACTGTAACTGTAATGTAAAAAAAAAGGGTATATCCAAGCAAAAAAAAAATTAAATGACTATTTTTTTTGTTGCAAAAACCCGTTTTATTTCTTAAAAGATCTTTTTGTATTTTTTAGACAACATCTTTGGCGGGGAGTTGTTTTGTAACAGACCTTTTATTTTTTTTAAGGAACTTTTTTTATTATTTAGACACATTTTTATTGATTTAAACTCCTATTAGTAGAAGAGACTTTTTTTTTTTTTGAAGGAATCGCCAAAGTGCACCGACATGGGCCAAAATGCAAAGCACCGACATTGTACGCAATTTCGATGCTTTGTGAATAGACCCTTTAGTCATACATTACACTGACGGAGTATCAAGGGACATGAAGTTCAGAAACATCTGAGGTGCCAAGGTTCGCCTTCGCTGTGTTCTATCTCTCTCTTGTTCTTTCTTTCACGTTCTCTCTCTCTCTCATTTCTCTCTCTCGTTCCCTAGTTCTCTTTCTCATTCTCTCTCGTTCTATCGTTCATTCTCTCTCTCACTCTCGCTCTCTCGTTCTTTTGTTCGCTTTCTCATTCTCTCTCGTTCTCACGTTCTCTAGTTCTCTCGTTGTCTTTCTCTCTTTCTCATTCTCTCAGATTCTTGTTCTCTCGCTCGCTCGTTCTCTTTTTCTTTCTTTCTCTGTCTTGTTCTTTCTCTCTCTCTCGTTCTTTTCTCTCTCTCTCGTTCTTTCTTTTTCTCTCTTGTTCTTTATTTCTCTCTCTCGTTCTTTCATTCTCTCTCGTTCTTTCGTTTTTTCATGTTCTATTGTATTCTCGTTGGTTCTCATTTTCGTTTCGTTCGTACTCATTCTCGTTCTCTCTCTTGTTCGTTCTTGTTCTTTCGTTCTCTTTCTCGTTCTCTCTCATTCTTTCTTTCTTTCTCTCTCTCTCATTCTTTCTTTCTCTCTCGTTCTTTCTTTCTCTCTTGTTCTTTCGTTCTCTCTCTCGTTCTTTCGTTCTCTCTCGCGTACATTTTCTCGTGTTCTCTCTATTCTCGTTCTTTCTCTCTCTCGTTCTTTCTTTCTCTCTCGTTCTTTCGTTCTCTCTCGCGTTCATTTTCTCGTGTTCTCTCTATTCTCGTTCTTTCTCTCTCTCGTTCTTTCTTTCTCTCTCGTTCTTTCGTTCTCTCTCTCGTTCGTTTTCTCGTGTTCTCTCTATTCTTGTTCTTTCTCTCTCTCGTTCTTTCTTTCTCTCTCGATCTATAATTCATATAAACACACAGATATACACAGTGTGTTTATATATAGACCCAGGATGCAAAAAAATGAGACAGATGTCACTTGCATGTCTTACCCAGAGTTCCCTGCTGCATATGGGGAATGTAGCACAGGAGCTCTGTGATGCAGTTCATTGAATTGCTGGGATGTGCAAATGGCTTCTGCAATAATAAACTTTATATATATACATAGTACTTTAATGCGCGGATCATCCCGACTCACTGTTTCACTGTTTAGTTAACATGGGGAGGAAAAATTAAAGAAGCTATATGTGATTACTTGGCAGGATTATTGAGCACAGTGAAACATCACTCCCCCCCCCCGCTCCCTGTAAAACCTGCGCACACAATTCCTGATTATGCAAAACACAGTCAAACGAGGAAACCTTTATGTAAAGCAGACACTGCGCGTGCTCGTATATTGATAAATATTATGAAAAACATTTCCTTTTAAAAAAAATCGACTTACAGGGCTCTACGTAAAGGGAAGGATCCCTGAAACATACACTTCTTACTACATAGGAAAAGGAAGGGTGTGTGTGCGCGCGCATGTTGTAATTGTTCCTTGAGTGATACATTGAATTCCGCAATACTATAATAACACAGATCATGTAATCAAGGTCACCAGTAAACACAGATCACAACCCCTCTCATAACACTTGTGGTTTGAATGAAATTCCAGTCTAGTCTGGCTGCTGGATGGGAGGAAACCACCTCACTCAGTTTAGTATGAGGAAACAAAGCTCTCTCTCTCCTCCCCTTGGTAGGAAGGGACTGGGTTAGGCCAAATGAAGGCTGACTTTCCATTCTGAGTGGTGCAGGGGGGAGAGAGGTTGGGATCTGGAGAGCTGTGACTGCAGCTTAGCTGAAGACAAGCAAAGACAGGTAAAGGACATCATGTATTAAAGCTCTGTGTATACAACAGGACACAGAACAGATCATCAGGGTGATTGAGGGGTGCTGGTGGTGGACCTGAACCTTCTATTCATGCCAGATCTAGGGGCTCATTGCATGTTTTGCCTCCTCAGTGCTAACTTTACACACATTGTAACCAGAGTCTACACAGTGACCCATCCAGCTCCAGATCCATGGCAGCCTGAGGGTGTATCCTAGACACAATGTAACATGCTGCAAGCATTGCACTTCCCTTATCACTTAGCAGATCTCAGCCCCCCCCCCTTTCTAGCTCCATGCCTTGCCTTGCATTCCTTTGATCAATAAGGGGTTAAAGCATATCATCATAATTATATTTGTAAATGTATTTATTAGGATTAGTTTTTGTTGTTTGTAAACAAGAACAATAATATTTACCAGACGGTGTAATAGTAAAGTAAGTAGGACAATTCCCCCATGTTCCCATATGGATGTCTGCTTAAAAAAAAAAAAAACAGCCTTCATTGTTAACCCTTTCACTACTTTAGTGGGCAACACCTTACTACATAATGTCATGCCAAGCAATCACCCTGCTCCCCTATTTGGTGTTTTATTTTATTGGGGGACACTCTGATCAGAGGAAAGTGTAAATTAAGAGCATGTAAACCTGGGGAGCAGCCTCCATTTATCAGCTGCATTTTATGATTATTACCATAAAGAATTTAATTCAGATTGTAGGTACCTAAACCTTCTTTGCACAACGTGACCTCAATATACATATACAAATGGATTAAGCCTTTATTTGAGCCTCCTGACCATATTTCATATTTAAAATTTTAAGCTCCTAATGCATGTATCTATATTTAGCAACTTGCATGTACCTGGGGATCAAATGTGTGTGTGTGTATATGTACAATCTCCTACGTTTCCTGGGGTTGTGATATCATATTTTTTGTTCTTTTCGCATTAATTCCTTTTCCTGAATATGCCTACTCATAACCTGTGCAATTTGATTTTATATATTGATTTTATATATATATATATATGTGTTTTTATATTCTGGATGCAATCTCGTAACCGTATCCATGTTTCATTTCCCCAGTCCAGCTTTTTCCACCTTTTTTTTTATTTGTTTGGTTGTGGTGTATTTTGTTTCTTTTTGTATTTATTATACTATTGTATTTATTATTTATATTCCAATGTAAATACAATAGTATAATGGGCTGTTCATTCACAGGGTGTGAGGAGCAGGATCTGGGGCGTTCTGCCGGGGTCCATCATTGTATGGTAGGCGGTTCTGGTCTGTTCAGAGCCTTTGAGGGATGAGCTGTTCCAGGCAGCATGCTCTGCAGCGAGCTGACCTTTTACCTACTTTTTGTAAAGCAGCTGTCATGTGCTGTCACAGTAGCTGGGGGCTGGGAGTTCCTGACGTAGCCGGTGTGGGGGAGGGAAGTGTGTGACGTGGGCGGGGGCTGCGATGGCCATGGATCCGGCTTCTTCCGTGTCCTTGACTGGGAAGGCGAGCTTGGTCACATTGTAGCAGGGAAAGGTTGCATGGTATTCAAGTGGCGGCTGTCATGGCGTCCAGGTGGCGAATCTTGCATGGTTGGGTCGCATGTTTGCAGTCGCAAGGCCTTGTCGACGCTGTATGAGTGTCGTATTAAGACACACGTGTGACAAACCCGGAATTCTGTACGGATCGAGGTGTTTAGGCTGTCAGACGAACGCAGTCTGAGCGCACTCTGCGTGCGTGCATAACGGACGGACGTACTGACGGAAGATACTGTAGACACCACACGACGCCCCCCCCTTTTTTTTTTTTGACGGATGTAGAATAAAAAGGGAAATATGGGAATTAAAAGACGGGTACAGTCAGCCAGACCAAAATGCGCTGCGTCTGACGTCGCCTCATCACGCACACTGGCCGCTATGTGGACGCGGTGCACTCTGGACGCTTTTACGTCGAGGCCTAAATGTTGCCACCTGCGTGGTGCGTGCGCACTTCGGTGCGCACATACTTCGTGAATTGATCTCTATTGATCACAAATCAATGCAACAATGGACGTTAAACTGTGCGGCGACACGGACATGATGACTGCGTTTGTCTGACGCTAGCCTTGGTAGGCTATTGCAGTGAGGTTTGGCTAAAACAGGGATTTGATCCTGGTGTTCATAGGGTCATGTCCTAAAATAAACAAAACAAATGTGGTAACTCAAAGATTCCTGTCCACCCAGTAGTCCTGTCGTAAGAGATTACCGGAAGCTGCAGCGCTTCTTGATGTACAAGAATGCCATTCCTTTGGCAAATACAGAGAATCTGTCATTCCCGTGCATTCCCGATGTACTCAAACCCTGGAAACAATCTTAAATATAAACCTTTTGTAACATTGTATCTGAATAGAAAGGTATTGCATCGTTCCACTATTCCCGCCAAATAGGAACAGAGTCCGTACTGCCAATAAAAGCGAGAGAACCGCGTGACTTGACCCTTGCCAGGGTTTTTTCCTCCAGTTTCCTGTGGTGTTGGTATGCTCTAACCTGGAAATCTTTGCACGGCGTACGTTGTGGGACGCAACAGTATTTTGGGTGTTACAGGATCCCGGATGTGCCAAAATGCACATGACCAGCACTGCAGCAAAAAATGTCATTGGAAGCAAATTCTGGAAGATCCAATTGATTCGAGGGGGGGGGGGAATAAACAAAAATGGGCCAGATTATGGCTTGGGATCCTCTTGCATCTTGGACCACTTGTTGCATTACGTGTATTTACACTAAATCTCTGCAGCAGAAGCTTTACTCGTCCATGAAAACTCTTAACTAGAGGTGTTATTTACTGATTCACATCTGAATTGGCCCCAAAATTGCATGTATGGTGAAAAAAAAAAAATATCAATGCTCAGGGCGATTGGTCGTGGCCTAGGTTTTGAGATCTTACACTGACAGGGCTATGGAAAACACAAAGATCTGGTGCGCGTGTCAAAGCTAACTTGTGAAGAGTGAAGTCTGCGTACGCCAACTCTTTCTATGTCTAGAGATCGGCGAAACCAGTTTCTGTTTTGAAAGCAGAAGTCAGCGACCACTCGATCGGCCTGAAGTCTACCAAAACGTTCACTTGTGTCATGTCAGAAGCCGTGCTCAGGGCTCGGAAAGACTGGGGGAAAAAAGAGACGATAGGTTAAAATGTCTATGAATTTAAAAAAATCCACACAAAACCAAAACCTGTCTGAGTGGTTGGCTACCAGCAACCGCTGATCCTCACCACCTTGTAAGTGGTCATGGTTTTTAAAGTGAACCAGTGATAAAAGGGTTAACTTCGACGTTGATATCCCACGAGGGGATGGATGTTGCATTGCTTATTAATATCAATCTGATGTCTCATGTCTTGAGCAGAGATACCTCAACACTACTTGGCATCGGGACAGGTCATGTATCTGTTCTATGCAGGGCTGCCATCAGGGTGGTGACAGTCCATGAGAGTTCAGGGGCCCTGTGGTTCAGGGGGGGCCTGAGTCCTTGCCAAACCCCCTTGTCTACGTGAAACCGATGTAAGGGCTCATCCATGTCACCCAGAACTTGCCCAAAGGGATACCGGGAAACTTCCGGTGGTATGTGGCATCTATTTGGTCAGAACATCCCGACTCCGAGTCCTCACTATGGGAGCAATTAGTACGTTCTGCTCCAGGTGGTGGAGGTGCAGAGCAAGTGATAGACCACAGGGAATATTTCCATTGTGGCCTAACCAGTGGTTCGGCAAGGGGCCTCTAGATTTCTGGTTGCAGCCCTGGTTCCGTGGGCATTGCTGAAATGGTGTTGTCGCGCTGCACATGTGTCCCCCTCCCCCCTGCTGTGACATTGAAAATAAGGAGGCAATTGGGCAAAAAAATTACTAGAGAGAACTTTATCAACCGAAAAATTGCCAAAATAAAGTTTGCAGTTGCAACTGAAATGTTGCCTAAGGCTACGGTCAGACGAAAGCATTTTTAACGTGCGTTTAGCCGCACGAAATCACGGCCGTGCTAGCAGCAAATGACGTCCAATGCCGGGTAACATACGAAGAACGGCCGCACGAAAGTTCGTCCGCGCAACGCAAGTGGCAAACGAACGCATTTTTTCTAGAACGTCAAACCGCTACTACTGACGTACAGAGTGCGCTGCGTCCGCTAGCGGCGTGTTTGCGTGATTGGGAGACGTCAGACGCTGCTCATGTCCGGCCAACAAAACGTCCAGACGCAAAAAGGGTTTTATTGATGATCCGTACAAAATCACGGACGAAAATGCGCATCGTATGACCGCTATCCCGTATTCCGTGAAAAAATACGTCCATTCGTTTGAACGCACTTTTTCACGGACAACGCGAAAAATACGTTCGTCTGACCCTAGCCTTAACAAACATCCTCCTCTTTGCTGCTAATGTTTTGTGTGCCTGATTTCCTTTTTTATTTATTGTTGGCTACACGGGCAAATGGAGAACTCACATTTTGTTCAGGTTTGCTGATCCAGGGATTTTTTTTTCCCCTTCACTTTGTGCGCTGTACCTCCTTTTCAGTTTCTTGGTAGTCCCCTCTGTTGTACCCTCGACGCACAGATGCATCAACACAATCGGGAGGACTTTCTTGTGGCCGGCTCTTCTGCTCACTGCTGTCACTCGCTCTGTCGGCATGACACTGGGTGTGAGTGATGCAGATTTATTTTGATACAGGAATAACTCAACATATTCCATTTATAATACTGGAAAATACCAGCGCTTCTATTGGGAGTGCTCCTTGGCCCTTCACATGTTTTGGAACTACATACCCTTCGAGGCTCATCCAAATGGGTGGCGCAGCGTCATGGGAGATGTAGAACCAAACATCTGGAGGGCCAAGGTTGCTGATCCTTGCCCTAACTTGTGTTGGGCATAATGCGAGCACTTTAATCATTTTAAGTAGTACCTCAGCCGGGTTAGCGCCCCCCCCCCTCATATCAAAATGTTTGAACAAAACTTATGCAGTCAGTTAGATCTGTTATTTGCGTTCGATTACGTATAGAAGAAACATTAACAATTATTTTAGGGGGGGCTGATGACAGGTTAGCCCCCCCCCTTATCAAAAAGTATACCAAATACTTAGCTATTTTGGAACCTTACGTCAGACTGGGTAAGGCCCATGTCAGACGAACGCAGTGTTCACGTCCGTGTTACCGCACAGTTTAACGTCCGTCATAGCATGGAATCCTGAGCAATAGAGACCCACACACTAAGTGCGTCCGCACCGAACTGCGCACGCACAACGCACGTGGCAAACAGACGCAAGTTAGGCAAGAACGTAAAACCGCTACCACGGACACGCAGAGTGCGCCACGTCCGCGTAGCATTCTGTGTGAATGATGGGGAGATGTCAGACGCAGCGCATTTGCGACGTCCAGCACCTTGACGCACACAATGGCTTTTCATATTTTATTTCCCATAGTCCCCCTTTTTTTTTTTCTACGTCCGTCAAGAAAATCGGACCGTGTGGTGTCTACAGTATCTTCCGTCAGTACGTCTGCCCTTTATGCACGTACGCAGAGTGCGCTCAGACTGCGTTCGTCTGACTCTAGCCTTAGATCAAGTGGTTTTAATGTAAGATCACACATAATTACAGACTTAATTAAATAATGAGTGTGGTTAGACCCCCCCCCCTTATTAAATTTTCTGGCATTGACCATTTAGGCTTATAGGTCTTTGTTAGATCAGATGTGATCAAGCGGTTTTAACGTTAGATCACACTTGCAATGACAAAGATATTTCACATAAACACTGAGATTTTAGGTATTGCATAAGTGGGATGGGCTGGCCCCTCCTCACTAATGACTTAAGAAGTCTGTAATTATACGTGATTTAACGTTCAAACCACTTGATCACACCCGATCTAACAAAGATCTATAAGGCCGGGATCAGACGAGTGTTTTGCAGAGTGGAAGGAACGTCCGTGAGAGTGGACGTTCCTTCCACTTTGACGTCCGTCTGGCCACCTTGCTGAGCGCAGTTAGTGCGCTCAGCGCTGCAAGGCTTGATCCTTCTATGGAGGATCGCACTTTGCAGCCCCGTCGAACCAGTACGACGCTTGAAGCACAGCCACTGTAGCAGGCGCAATTTGTGCGCGTCACAACGCTGTGACGGATGCCAGAAGACACGTCAGTACGGACGCATATGGTGCGTGCGTCTGACCCTGGCCTTAGCCTGAATGTTTTTATTTTTTTCCCCAAAAAAATTTATGTGGGGGGGGGGGGCTAACCCATCCTAGTCACTTAGATCACACATAATTACAGACTTAACGAAAAGCTTCCAAAGTAGCTAAGGGGGACTGATGATGGGTTAACCCCCCCCCCCTTGAGGCTCCCGTCAGACGAGCGCAGTGTTCATGTCCGTGGTGGCGCACAAAAGTACATCCATGGTAGCATGACATAAAGGCCAACTGTGGAGTCCCACAATCAAAGTACATTCGCACTGAACTGCGGACGCACAACGGCCGCGATAAACTGACGCAAGTTAGGCAAGAACGTACAACCCCCTAGAACGGCTGCACAAAGTGCGCTGCGTCCGCAACGTCTGCATAGCTTTGCGTGTGAGTGATGGAACGTGGTCAGACGTCCAGCATTTTTGACGGAAAAAATGGTTTTGCATTTTAATTTATTTTCCCTGCTACATCCGTCAAAATATACGTCAGTGAAAAAAAAGTCTGTGTGGCCACTACTGCGTCTTCCGTACTAACGTACATCCGTGATCTAACGCAAATAACAATTGCTCTATCATCTAACCGGCTTTTTGTTCAAAAATTTTGATATGGGGCGTCTAACCCGGCAGAGCTAAAATGTTGACCTTCATGACAGAACTCTGCGTTGCAACTTCATAAGCCATTTTATAAAGTATACAGTTAACGGTTAATTACTAATCGTAATTTTTTATTTCACAATGTAAATGTGTTGCAATTCTTTATGATTACAAGGAAAACTATTACCAGTTTTGTTCAGAGAAAAAAAAAAAAAACAATAGTAAGAAGTAAAGAGGAAGTCGGGTTTCTTCATTGATCGGGAGAACATCGCAAGGCTTAGTCATCAAAACTACTCGGGGAGGAGGAGCCTTGCAGACGGCTTATGTGACATTCTGTCTTCACTTCCTGCAAAGCCGTAGATAGCAGCTCCGCTCTGTGAACTCGCTCTGTGATCTCGATGCAAGGCCACTGATTCTAATACAGCGAGGGAATAATCATACGTGGCCTTGGCTGACATCTCCGTTGACAGCGATTTATCCCAACGTCTAAAGCCGGAAATACACTAAACGCGCAACGCATGTAGCCGGCATTGGGCCGCGTGGCTGAGCGCCCAGAGTTGAAAATGGTCAGCTTCAGCCTCGATACGACGCGGTCCTTGTGTCTCCGGCTTAATGCACGCTTGCACTGACACGCCTGTCCTGGACATGCGCCCTGAATGGCGGAGATCACTTACTACATTTATACAAACGTTACCATAGAAACATAGAAAATGTCGGCAGATAAGAACCTTTCGGCCCATCTAGTCTTCCCAATTAACCATGGGTCGTCCTGGGAAAGAGATTGGTTGATATGATGGTGTGTCTGTGCACAGACGTCCCATCTGGCTCTCGTACACGAGTGTATTAGGATGATTCCCATATGGATAGAAAATGTCTTGATAGGTTTGTAGAGTTAGTGGCTTTAATGACGCAACATTTATTAGGTAGTCCCCAAAAGCAGGACATCGGAGACCATAAAAAACCATGGCAAGCTGCGAGTTGCTATGCACAGGCTCCTTCTGCCGTGCACTACTACGTGATTCCTGTCAATTGAGGCATAGGGATTTGGCTCCTTTTAGCTCAAGAGTCTGCAGTTTTATTCTTTTTCATACGAATATTACTCTCTAAAGGGATCTCAATCTCTGGACCCCCGGACATTAAATCAGACGATTCATAATATTTCTTATAGGAATATTCTATTAAATAATACAAACCCCCCCCCCTAAAATAAGTGAACAGATTCTGCTGACAGCATCATGCCTTGTCTGCATTCTCATAGAATATTCGATTGATGAAGACAGGATGATATCGGCACACAAAGCACGGTGACATCATCTGTCCCCGAGTTGGTCCCCTGGCAGGCGGGAGATTTAAAATGCCGTCTGCCGAGTGTCCGCTGAAGGGAACTCCTCTGCTTCACGCAGTGCTACTGGCCAAAAGAAACTGGGGTGAGGTCGGGGACAGCAATCCACATAGTCGACCCTTTAAGAAGCCAACGTAGTCAGGGTGCGAAGACCGTCTATTTTTTTTCTTTTTTTGAGAAAGGATTTTAGCAGGAAGGATAGTTTGAGATTTCTCTCGTTTTCAAGTATGTCCTGGGTGGTGAGTATGTACCGTTAGGTGTCTTGCCCAAGGACACATACTGGAGAGGTGCTCAATGGGATTGAACCCATGACTCCACAGGCTGAGCGTCATCCTCAACGTATGGGCACTAAGCAGCTTCCTGGAACGGAGTATCAGCTTCGACAGTCTGGAAGGAGATTTTTTTTCTATGGTGTTTGAGGGACAGTTTTTATTCATTTTAATTTTTTTTATTTATTTTTGTGTTTGGAGTTAAGCGGGGTTCATGGACAAGTTAACCTGCGAGGTAGACCCAGTGGGTGCTCCTTTTACTTTACCGGATTTATGAAGTTTCAGTCTGCTAGAATTCTGAATGTAACCTAAAATACTGACCATCGTAATGCAGCACGCCCCCCCCCGCAACATTTTAATGTGATGGATAACAATGGGGTCCTGTTTGTGGACAATGCAAACGATATGAACCCGTTTAACTTGCTATAGTACCGACAGGGAGGGTTAGATCTCTAATACGCCAGTTTTATTGGCACCGATTCATTTTGTTTCCGCAGAAATAAATTTAGCAATTTGAAATGTCAAAAGGAGGGCGGTGTGTCCGTCCTCTATTTATCCCTTCTTTAATAATATTCTACATGCAAAAAGTAATGGCAGCAGATAGATCCTAAATAGGAATTATTTTCATTAGAAGAACTATATCACATTAAATTTATTAACAGAGATTTTCGTCTCCAGGTTAAACCGGTATATGATTAATTTTATTGATTTTTGTACCGCAATCCTTGTTTAATTCTTCCTGTTTTGCCTCTTCAGACGATTTTGTGAATTCAGTCAGGCCTGTACTGGTCATTGGACATGCCGGTCATCTAGCAGTCAGGGCTCGGGGGATGCAAGCAGGCCTCAGCCACGGATTAGTGGCCATTGGCTTTCTTGTGGCCATGCCGTCTTGTGATTAGGTCTCTTAGTCTCTGCCAGGTACCGAGAGGTGGCTTTATTTATTCGCCATTGATGCTGGCGTTGCTGTTGCGCAGTTTTGCCATTTTCCAGTCTTGTTGTCCTTGTTGCTGAACGGTACTTCCTGTATCCAGCCGTGCACAGGGAGGATACGGCGTACGAGTGAAGCCACGTGTAGGAGCATCTGCTGGAGCCAACATGAAGTGAAAGGAGAACGAGCCAATAGATATCAGTGGTTTTACAAACTCTTTTTCTCGTGTCGCACTAATAAAGAGCCAAAACAATTCCCAGGCAGACTAGTTTTTAAGGATCTGTTTCGACCGCTAATTCTGCAAGTATTAAGATGTTAAACTTTAACTTAAATTTCTATTAGATTGGAGGAGAGTTGCAAATGTAACCCCTGTCACGAACGTTGGATTTTTCAGAAAACCATTGCCAGGAACCAGTGTTTTTTTCCAAAAAAGATTGTACAGTAAGAAATATTTGGGAATATTCCCAATGTAATTGTAACAGATCTCAGTACCCCGACTGGGTCACATCTGTCAATGCCACATCCTTGCCAGACCCCTGTGTTCTCCCCAGCAGACTCTCGTGCCTTTCTCCAGTCCTTAGACAAAGCTTAGGACCCAGGACATGTAAAGAGCCTTGCCAGCATCCCCCAGAAATAAGACGAGGCTCTAGATCTGGAGATTTTCAGGGTCAAAATTAAATGTTTTTTATTGTGGACAGGCACAGATGTTTATGCAGTCAAACATGGGTTATTTACATATGCAAAACCTCCCCTAGAAAATGTTGTGCGGGTTTCTGATGTTACTGCTCTTTCTGCTTCATGGCATTTGGGACATAAACATTTGCTCAACATTCCTAGACAAGACAGGACAATGACAGCCATGGATGGCAACAAGATTACAGTCTAACACAGCAGATAATGGGGCAGTGTTTGCCTGACAAAGCAGATTAACAAAACCTACTCCAATATACAGCAGACATCAACAAATACACATGGACCATAATGATGGACAGACAATAAAAATTATTCATACATAACAGATTACACAAAGACCCTGCACCCACTCTACAGGCCCAGGGTGACTTAAACACACGAGAGGGCAGGGAAATAATATAGAACATGAGCCTGCAACTCCCAAATACTTTTCCAGGCCCATGTACCCCAAGTGTACTCCTTAAGTGACACACGTCAGGTTATTACAGTAAGGAATACTCTATTTGGCAAGCAGGTGTTGCCATCTAGTGGCCAAAAAGAGTTACTGCAGTTCTGGTCTCTGTGCTGGATCAGCTGGGGAGATGTCCAAGACTTTCCCAGCTGGTTTTAGCACCTCGAGCATCATGCCCATGATGCTAAAAATCAGGGGCATGTTCTGGAGCCCAAATGGATTTCATGTGCAATAAAAGAAACTCCTTTGCATTGCTCCCGGTGGAACACTATATCTATTCTACTCGCTATCAGAGCAGCTAGAGGCTCAGGCACCTTGTCACTAGATTATAGTCGAATTTGGTAGTGAAGGAGTTAACATTATAAAAGATCTAATGGCCATTTCTTCCCCATTCCTTGAACTTTTGTGCTACTATATCTTCAAGGGAAATTGGCATTGTAAAGGTAACAATTCTCTGGAAAAGATAACATTCTTTCAGGATTGACAAAGTATCATAAAACGTCTTATCAAACCTCCTCCTTGATCTGTTTAAATAAAATGTCTTTGTCTCCCGTTGCTGGCTGCTTGCTTAATGTCCTGTCTGTTTCACCATTAGGAGGGCAGTGAGTGAAGATGGCAGAAGCTCACCAGGCCGTAGCGTTCCAGTTTACAGTAACCCCAGATGGCATTGATTTAAGATTGAGTCACGAAGCTCTTCGTCAGATCTACCTGTCCGGCCTCCACTCCTGGAAGAAGAAGTTCATCAGATTTAAGGTAAAATCAACGTGATCTTGATGTGATCTCGTAATAACCTTTCCGCAAGAATTGATGGTTAATGTGTACCTTAAGGTTTCCAACCCTGTCCTCAGGTCCCCCTAACAGGCCAGGTTTGCAGATATCTGAAGCACAGCACAGGTGATTGCAGGATCTGGTCTGCTTTTCCCCAGGTAATCCTTAAAACGGACAGGATGAGTAGTGTCCCTTTTAGCTCTTTGACATGGTCAGGATGTAAGGAGTGGCTGCCAGCAATGTCTGCCTAATTATTCAAGGGCACATAAAAGGACCTCTATATTTCATAGCGTATCCCTTTTAAAACCTATCCTGTTATGGGTTCTACCGGAGGACCATGGTTGGCAACCGCTGCTTTAATGCATGGCTTGACAAATCCAGGGACCAGGTAGCCGATGGATCCTAGAACTTTAGCTCTATCTATTCGTGGCTCCTAGAGACCTGTATTCGGCTCCTGTGTATCCGTAATGACTGCCAAGTTTGTCAGATTTTGTGTTTATGGTTTTGCAAGTCAAAGCTATGAATTAAAAGGATACTCCAGGGTTAAAATAGGCCTTTAAACATTAAACCTTTTATATTGTTTGAAAGCTTAACTTTATTCCAGCTCCTACAGGACAGGCTGCCAACTTCCTGTAACGTGCAGCAGTCACGTGACCACGAGGAGGGGATGCCGGATGTCCTAAACGAGTGTCCAGCCTATCCATTTGCTCTCAACGATCGCATTGAGAGACGTTTGCTAAAACTGAATAAAGAATATGGGGTTATGCACTCACAAAACCATTCCTGTGTAATCCTTACGTAGATGGTGGGTGCTCCATGGTCCAGAGCAGCCAACGCTCCACCACAATTCATAACAGACGGAAGAGACCCGGCACTCCAATCTAATTGGTTTGCAACGTTTCTACTGTGGAAAATGGCCTTTCTCCAGCAATGGGACTGGATGAGAGAGTCTGTTTTTAACAACTGAAACATCGTACCCCCATTAAATTGGTCACATTGGAGATTGTAGTGTCGGGTCTATTCCTTCTCCTTTGAATTGGCTCAAATTGAGTCCCGAGAGGGCCGTTATCCAGGAATAGGAGATGAGCGGTTGCTTAACTAAGCTTCTGGGCAGGATTAATCCTCTTGACTTGGAGGACTGAATTAGCCCTCCATGACCTCCCCTGGAGATAGTTCAGGGCACTTTGGTCACTTTGGCGCTGAGTGAGTGGTCACAGCTCCTGGCGTATTCCTTTATAAGTGTATGGAGCTCATTCATTAACCCTGTTCTTTTTTTATGGTTTTATCCCCTCCATTCATCTGTAATAAGTTGTTGGGTTTTTTTTTGCTTGTTTTTTCCCGGTTTCATATCTATTAAAAAATACACTGTGCAGTCATTGCAGTCATTTTACCCAGTGTTTATTGTGATGGAGCAGGGCAGGTATTTTCTATCCAGTTTTTTTTTCTCTTTGCATTCTGGCATTTCTTCACTTTTTTTTCATTCTCAACAGTTTGTTTGTGTAAAAGCACAGTAAAACATTCAAAACCACTCAATAGAACAAGTGCACTGTATAATGTCTTCGGTGTCATTACACCGCTGACAACTTTTTTTCCCTTTGAATCATCAGGCATTCACTAACCAAAGTCCAAATAACTGGTAAATAGCAATCTGCGCTACGTGCGCTTTATCGAGCTCTGTATTTTCTTTGGTTCAAATGTCTGCCGAGTTACACAGCAGGTCAAAGGGGATTCTGCGTGTAATCCCGGCATTTGTTGGAGGACTGGGAAAAGATGTGACAAGTATAAACAAACTCTACAAAACCACCTAATATGCCTAGCAACGGTTTCTTCCAGAGACCCCATGGAGGTTATCCACTAACCTCCGAGTTGCACTGAACGTTGAATGTCACCTTAGGTGCAATTTCAGGGCAATATGCAAAGCTGTCAATTCGCCAAATACAGGCGAATTGACAGTGAATTACAGTGCAATTTGGCAGCATTCGGCGGCACCGAAATTGTCCCTTTTAGAAAACTATCGTGTCTACTATTCACAGAACGCCAAATTGCCCTGATTTAATTTTTAGCTTTTTGCTTTAATTCGACAGGTTTAAACAAGCAAATCCCATAGGGTTCAATGTAATAATTGAATATATTTTATTAAAATTTTTAAATAATTATTTTTTTTTAAATCTATTTTAAAGACCATTTATCTTTTTTTTTTTTTACTACATTGTTGTTGGTTTATCCTCCTAAATAGGAGAATGAGACTCTTCTCCCCTCCCCCCCCTCAGATTGGTATTCACCAATGCCTATTCGGTGCAGATCTGATGTTTTCACCAGTGTCCGGTAACTGCATCGGTGACTCCAATTTCGGCTGTGAATAGACACCCCCCCACACGTGTTGCTCACCCCTAAAGGCAAAGAGCAAAAGAACATACATGCTGTCGCCTTGTTAGTTTTCTAGATGGTGTACTAAAATTCCAGTGTGATTATACATTTCCCTCCCGTTTCGTTTAGAATGGGGATAGCCAGCGGGTATCGCCCCAGATTTACCCAATATACAGTTTGGGTAACGCTGCATAATATTGGGAAATGTTGTTCAGTAATTGTTGCCGAGTTTGTCCATTGCCTATCCCTCCTTCAGGCCAGGATCTTCTATCCTTAAGGCTAGGGTCAGACTGAGGCAGTGCGAACGCGCGTTCTGGCGCACATAATCACGGCCGCACTAGCAGCAGATGACGGGCAATGACAGCCAATATACGAAGTACGGTCGCACAAAAGTCCGGCCGCGCAACGCAAGTGGAAAATGAACGCATTTTTTCGAGAACGTTAAACCGCTGGTACTGACGTACAGAGTGCGCTGCGGCCGCATAGCAGCGTGTGTGCGTGATTAGGAGATGTCAGACGCTGCTAGTGTGCGGCCAACATAACGTTCAAACAGCCGGATTTCCCTAGACTTCTTTTCACCCCATCGTCATGAAATACGTCCAGAATTGCGCATCGTCTGACCACTTAAGCGTATTCCGTGAAAAAATGCGTGCGCACGCATCGACGTACATTTTGACGGTGGCCGCAGAAAATGCGCTCATCTGTCCCTAGCCTTAGGGGTTATTTATTAAGCACCGTTTTAGCTCCAAAGTTCCATAAAGTCGGACACTATGGTTAAAATCACTGTTGTTGCAACTATGGCAAACACTGGCTGTCCAGAGTAGAAGAATTAGACCACGCCTGACGAAGTTGCTGGAAACCGATGAACAGTGTGGAGCGATATTCCTTTGAAGAAATCTGTAGACTACGGCTTTTCTTCCATTGCTTTTAACATCGATAAATACGCACATACTTTGGCGATTTTTAAATGGCGTTCTCCATCGGACTCAGATAGAAACACATGCGACGCGGCGGCAACTACGGTGAAATCTACGCTAAGTAACTTTGTCAGAAACTACAGTGGGTACCCGGTCGTAAACTACACTAGACAACTTTGGCAGAACTACAGAGGCCGTTCCCTAAATTGAGAATTTGTTGTTTTACCACAATTTAATGTTTGCCAAACGAAACCCCCTGAGCTTTCATTGAAAATCGAGTGTCGGGTGAAATAACCTCTTAGGTTTCCCAGCAAGCAGTACGGTTCAATGGATTGGGTTGTGCTAACACTTTGGACATTACTGGTTGAGGTATCGCTTGGACAGCTGGTTGGTGTTAAAGCAGAAGTTGTACAGAATTAATTTGCCATTTATTAATTAATCATGAATGCTTTTATTGATTGCAAATCAAGCCTAATTTATTTTCAATCTCACGCATTTTGCAGTCGGTGCTGATTTTGGAAGCTTCGATCGATCGTCAATACTTATTTAATGTGTTTTTATTTGCATAATGCCGGGATGTTTGCGTATGGCAGGGCTAACAAACTCACAGCCCCCCAGATGTTGATGCATACAATTCCCAGAATGCTTTCAGTGCAGTAGATGGCCAGAGAATCATGGGAGTTGAAGTTCAGAAACAACTGGGGGGGGGGGAGTTTGACAGCCATGGTGTAGAGTAAGGCCAGGGTCAGACGAGCGTGAGAGTGAACGTTCCTTCCACTCTGACGCCCGTGTGGCCAGCTCACTGAGCGCTGTTAGTGCGCTCAGCGGTGCAAGGCTCTATCCTCCTATGGAGGATCATGCTTTGCAGCCACGTTGAATATGCGTCCTAGAACTTTGAGGCTGTCAGCACAAGTGCTACAGTGTGTGGCCGGCCTGTCGAAACGTCACACCGCTGCGTCGGGAGGCACGTCCGTACGGGCACACATAGTGCGCTTGTTTGACACTGGCGTAAGTATGGATCCCTCACACGGCACGTTGACCTAAGTCTGAGTAAGAGGCTGTACGAAGCAGAGTGCCTCAGTTTGTAAAGGTGTTAAAACGTCTCCTTGCTCTTTGACAGCAGGGCTTTTGATTTGTTTGAGCTGTGTGGAGCCACCTGTGCCTTTCTAGCAGCCTGGTAGTGTTTTGTATTTAGATCTGTGATGTAGCAATATAACCAACATTTAGAAACCAGGAGGTAAAATTCAATGAGCTTGTGGCTACTTGACGCCTGGATTTGTCGAGCTTTCATTTAAAGTGTCATGATCACCAAAAAATTTCCTTATTGTGTTTGTTATGTTGCTGATATCTTACATGTGCTTTGTTTTTCTCTTGTATGTTTAATTAAGATAATATTTTACTCTATATGTGTCACTGGGTGCATCCATTGTGTGATATTTTGTGTAAACTGCCCCCCCTGTATCTTTACATCACTTGCTCCTCACTGTGTTGCTTTGGCCATAGAATGGAGTCTATAGGTCAGATCTCTAAACGAAAAAAACTCCTAAGCATTTAATTTTATTTTTATGCATGTAAAGGACATCACCAGGTGGTAGATGAAAGTCCACTATCAAATTTCTTTCTGCTACCATCTCTTGTCTCGAGTAGCCTAGACAACACAATAGATTCTCTGCAGCCTTGTCTATAAATCGCTCCTGTATCCCATTGCCTCTTCAGTACTGTTTTATCCTATACCACAGCTGTAACCAAAATCTTAGCACAAGTTTTGCTTTACAAGTATTTATACAGCGCCAAAAATTCCTTAACGCTATACAATGGGAGAGACAGAATAACAAATATGCACACACACGCGGAACAGAAGGAGGGAGGACCCTGCTCGAGAGCTTACAATCTAAAAGTTGTTGCTGGCCAGTTTCGTGTAAGAGTACAGTGTTTTACTTTTGCCTTTTTGGTTACAGAATGGAATCCTCACCGGTGTCTTCCCTGCGAGTCCTTCCAGCTGGTTCGTCGTGGTTGTTGGTGTGACGTCCGCATCCATCTATGCCAAAGTGGATCCATCCTTTGGATTAGTAGAAAAAGTCAACAACACCCTCAGCACGGTGTAAGTGCTTTTATACGCTTTTATACCTAAGCGGAGTATCTATATATTCCCACGCCAATCGCGCAGTGCTTCCCCAACCAGGACCCTCGAACAGGCAAGGTTTTAAGGATCACCTTGGGGAAATACAGACTGAATCCTGCAATCCATGAGCAGCAAATCAGATCACCTGTGCTGTGCTTCAGATATCCTGCAAACCTGGCCTGTTTGCATATCCTGAGGACAGGTTTGGGAAGCACTTTCTCAATTAGAATTTGGCTACTCCAACTCAACTGCAGCTGCTTTGTAGGCGGTTCGGCGGGTGCCATCACTGCCCTTGGTCCTTATTTTGAAGCCGTGATGTTATTTTTAGTTCCTCTCTCGGGAACCTGGCCAGCTGCAAGTTAAAAGCTGGTGCCGTCTCAAGCTCTTTTTGGCCGTTAGCCTTCCACCGATAGTGAATAGTGAAAATAATTCTTCCCTGGGCTGCCAAGATTTATTGGTAATGGAGGTAAATGATGACATTCCAGGAAGCCTATCTGGGTCAAGTAATCTAAAAGATTTGCTCCTACAACCTTGTGTATTCTCCACAAGGAACATCATCCTCGTCATGCGTACTTTGCACTCCTTTGGAAATGATTGTTCCAGAAGCTATTGAATGAATTAACAATAGTCCATGACAGCGCAATTGACGAACGCGGGGAATTTCATTCCAATGTAATGTATGGTGATAAAAGTCACGTGAAAATTATTACGTATGTTCCATTTAACCTAATTTCTATTCCGTAACCCCCACCATGGAGCTGACGTGAAATCTCCTGGAGGGAATAAATGGGATCTCCGAATTTCCTTTGATTCTTTCCTTTGATCTTCATTAATTATTCCATGAATCATTCATTCCAACCCTAATGCTCAGGACCCCCCAACAGCCCAGATTGTAAGGGTGACCTTAAGAAAATGCAGTCTGAATGCTGCGATCACTGAGCAGCAAATCCGATCACCAGTGCTGGGTTTCAGATAACTGCCAAACCTGACCTGTTTTAGGAGCACTTGAGGACCATGGTTGATTACAGGGATCTTAAAATCTGGGCCTTCCAGATGTTGGTGGCCTACAATTCCCATAAATCGTTGGGTGTGACACAGAATTATGGGTGTTGTAGTTAAGCAACATCTGGGGGGGGGGGGCCTGGTAGCAAAGATTTTTTTTTTTTGTCTCCTTGACGACAAAACCATCAGCTCCACTTGTCATACGTAGGGGATTTTCTTTAGGGGCACCCGAGTAATCCATTGTTTGTTTTTATCGACCAGTTTATGCATTTATTGACGCTAAAATAGTGACTTTTGGTTTTTAGGGTTACGCTCTACCAAACAAACTCCCTGGATTGACCTTATTATTATTATTTTACCTCCCATTAGAAACCTAGAAACATAGGTTCATATCTGCCGACATTTTTCTTTCGGCCCATCTAGTCTGGCCAATTACATGGATACTTTACCTGGATTTATCTTTTGTTTAGGATAGCCTTATGCCTATCCCATGCTTGCTTAAATTCAATTACTGTTTTGGCCTCTACCACTTCAACTGGAAGACTGTTCCATGTATCCATTATACTTGAAAACGAGAGAAATCTCAATGTATCCTTCCTGGTAAAATACTTTGCAAATAAATTATTGATCCAGTAAAAGAAGTGTCGCTCCCACTCCTGGTTTCTCATATTTCAAAGTTTTTTTTTCCACCAATGGCTAGGGTTGCCAGGTCGGCCATGTTTTCCTGCACACATTATTACTATCTCATGCAGAGGGAGACAGAAGGGAAAAGTGCTGCCCTGAAACATGTAGAATTCACATGCTGCAGGAAGGAAATCCAGGCCTGTTACCTGTGATTTCCTTTTTTATGTCTTGCCTCCAGCATATGGATTATACATGCTGCAGGGTGGCATTTTTCATGCACTGTCCATCAGCATGAATAAAACATATGTGACAAGAAAAACATGGCTGATCTGACAACGCTACTAACGAATATGTCTGCAAAAAGCAGGGAAAAGACCACAACAAACCTCCACAGAGAAGCGGAGAACAATCAGGTCTCATTGATAACATGCTTTACATGCAGTCACCGTGACAGTCCGTTTTTACAAAGATTTAAAGGCCAGATTGATGGTATACAACACAAAGGCTGTGCAAGTGTGGAGTTTGGTTTCCATCTCCAAACTAATGAGAACTTACAGAGCCGGGATCTCAAACTCTGGTCCCGTCCCACCCAGATGTTTCTGAACTACACCTCCCATGATTCTCTGGCAATCTAGTGCATTCATAGATTTATGGGAATTGTAAATGATCAGCGTCATGGGGGGGGGGGGCATAGTTTGAAATCCCCCCCACTATAGAGTTATTGCCCCCCTCTTTTTTTTTTTTTTTTTTGTTCAGGACAGTCCGACTCCTATCTGAAATGTTCTTTCAGAATGTAATTTAAGTTTATTTATTTTTTAATTGTATATTAATCCTTTTAAGTGTTTTTGGATAGGTCTAAACTTTGTATTGCCCCCCCCCCCTTTACTTTCCTGTTTCCACTCCCACCACCCAGACATGCTGGTATTGGGCCTGTAGTCTGATGCCTGGGAGAATATATCTTGTGTAACACATGCGTAGACTCCTTTTTAATGTGAGAAGTGAGCACAATGATGAAAAATGGTTTATTTGTGTATCGGGGGCCGGGGCCCATACGCTATGCATTACTTTTTCCTAAAACTATTAGAGTTATGGTGAAGGACTAAAAGTGAGATTAAAAGCCCCTATACTTGAAAACGAGAGAAATCTCAATGTATCCTTCCTGGTAAAATACTTTGCAAATAAATAAATATACCACAGAGTGTAAGAAATAATGTAACCCATCGTCACATCCAAGCAGTTTGGAGATCTGTCATTGCCCACAGAGCTCGTTTGCTACACTCCCTGTATGCAGCAAGGAACTCTGGGTAAGCGATGCGAAAGAAGGCCACAAAATCTCTTTTTTTTTTTGTTTTTTTTGTGTAGGTCTATGTACATTTTGGTTGTATTTTTTTTTTTTTTTTGTTCGGTGTCGGCGCGTTTCACAAAAGCGAACCACTGTTAAATATTTAATTTTTTATAAAGTATTTTACCAGGAAGGATACATTGAGATTTCTCTCATTTTCAAGTAAATAAAACCTTGTAATCCATAGACACAGTAGCATAAATGGTATAAAAATACATACATACAGTATCCACAGGTATCAAAGACTACGGTGGGTCAGATCAGGTCCTCAGGAGCGTAGGATCCTAATTTCACCTTTTAAAATATTAAAAACCGTATCCTAAAAAGGGTGCTTAGCAACAGCAACAATACAGCCAGGGGATAAATGGATGCATTTGGGGTCTAGAACAGAAAGTCCTTCTTTGCCAGCAGGGAAAATGTTAGGTTTACTACTTGCCAGGAAGAATGGAGGAAAAACGTAAAAATTAAAAAATGACTAATTCAATATATTAAAAAAAAAAGACTAACAGTTACCCCTTAGGCTAGCGTCAGACGAACACAGTCATCACGTCCGTGTCGCCGCACAGTATAACGTTCATCGTAGCATTGATTTGTGATCAATAGAGACCAACACACGAATTGCTCACACACACAACAAAGGTGGCAACGGACGCAAAATAGGCCTCGAAGTAAAAGCGCTAAAACAGATGCACAGAGTACGCTGTGTCCCGTAGCGGCCTGTGTGCGTGTTGACGCCCAGAAGTTTTTTTTGGTCTGGATGACTTTACCCGTATTTTAATTAATTTTGTTTCCCATATTTCCCTTTTTTTCTACATCCGTTAAAAAAAAAACAGACCGTGTGGTTTCCTACAGTATCTTCCATCAGTACGTCCGCCCGTCCGTTATGCACGCAGAGTGCGCTCAGACTGCGTTCATCTTACATTAGCCTTAGAAAGCCACTAGAATATAACCTTATGTCTGAGCTTTATCCGATTCTATTCTAGAACCGAGATAAAGATCAGAACTTTAAAGCCACAGAGTCAATATCATCATATATCAGAACATATTTTTAGTTGGGTGGGTGGGCGGTTTGGTCGTGAAGGGGTTAAGGGCCAGACCACTCCTCTTCAGATTGAGAGCAGACCGACAAACCGGGAATTTGGCTTTGCACCAAGGCTGTGCTTCCACTGCTTTTGGAGTTCTGTATTTAAGGTGACCTTGTTGCATCATAGAATTAATGTCTTTAATTATTTTTTTTTCTTTTATAGCGGATACACGGCGATGACCCCTCAGACCCAGAACATCGTCAGTGGAGTGCTTTTCGGCACAGGCTTGTGGGTCGCCCTTTTTGCAACAATGCGCTACTCTCTGAAGATGCTCCTGTCCTATCACGGATGGATGTTTGCTGAGCACGGCAAGATGCCCACCACCACCAGGATCTGGATGGTTAGTAGACCGTGCGTGACATTCGATTTAATGGGATAGAACGCCCTTTTTAAAGAGCTGTCACAGTGTAAAAGAACGCCGCCACTTTCGGTAACTATGTGCTGCCTTGCAAGAAAATTCTCCTGGTGCTTAACCCCTTCACTCCAGAGATTGCGATAACTCGGGTCTTCAGAGGCCCCATCAGGTGCCTGATATCGAGTTATCTCGATCTGCAGCAGAGCAGAACAAAAGCAAATGAAGTTTGTTTGTTGCAAGGGCCTTTCGCTTGCTTTTGGGCTTCAGAAGGTGCCCCAAACGTTTTAGCCCTGTGAGCATAATGGTGCTAAGGAGATTCAATTAGTCAATTTTAAACAGTCTTATCGGAATTTCAGCAGCTGAGACACGGGCTGCAGTGCTACCTGCAGTAGCTCTGTTTGGACAACAGATGGCAACATCTACCTGCCATATAGGATATTCTAGTAAGAAATACACTGGAAATATTCCCAGATATTTCTTACTGTAGAATTAATTTAAAAATGATTTTCCCAAAAAAACACTGGTTCCTTTTTAGTTTAACCCTTTCCCGCTGCAGGCCGTACCATGCCATTCCTGCAGCAGGTGGACTTGGATGATGTGGGGCATACTAGTATGCCTCGTTGACTTCTATGGGCTGCATCGGCCCTTCCCCCACAGTCAGTGCGCTGTTGGCTGCTGCAAGACGGCCTGAACTCAGCCTGGTCCTTTACAGCCAATGGCGCAAGGCGTGCGCCAGCTGCTTAGTTGGGCTGAAGCAGTCCTGCCACAGCACCTGGCGGCAAGGCGTACAAGTACATCCCCGCCGGCGTTATACCCCTCCTGCTGGGTGACACCCGTCTGGCGTTAAGAGGTTACTGATACTCTTACTATTTATTACTAATCTGTCATTTTTTTTTATTATTATTCTATGTGGACCTAATTAATCAAAGGTTCTGCAATAAATGTTAATGAAGTAAAATTATTAAAAGGATACTATAGGGTTAAAGTGGGAGGGGTAGGAAACCTGCATTTGGATGGCTGAATTATCCCCCCTCAGTAGAGGAATAGGGAGGTCACATTAATATGACAACATCGATAAGATTGAGTGCCCACTCTTTATAGATCAGGCATCTGCAACGGCCCTCCAGATGTTTTGGAACTAGATTTCCCATGACCCTTGTTCCAAAACAACTGGTGGGCTAAGGTTGCGGAGCCCTGCTGGAGAGTGTCCCATTAACCTTGGACGCAGGAATAAATTCATTATTTATTTATGTACAGTTGCAAGAAAAAGTATGTGAACCCTTTTGGGATTACGTGGAGCTTTGCATGAATTGGTCATAAAATGTGCTCTGATCTTCATCCAAGTCACAACAATTTGAAAAACCCAGTCTGCTTAAAATAATACAACACAAACATTATATGTTTTCATGTGTTTATTGAACATAACATGTAAACATTCACAGTGCAGGGTGGAAAAAGTATGTGAACCCCTAGCCTAATGACTTCTCCAAGAGCTAATTGGAGCCAGGAGTGAGCCAACCTTGAGTCCAATCAGTGTGATATTATTGGATGTGTTGTTGAAAGCTGTCCTGCCCTTTAAAAACACACACCAGTTTTGGGTTTACTGGTTTCAAGAAGCACTGCCTGATGTGAACATGCCTCGCAGAAAAGAGCTCTCAGAAGACCTACGATCAAGAATTGTTGACTTGCATGAAGCTGGAAAGGGTTACAAAAGTATCTCCAAAAGCCTTGATGTTCATGTGTCCACGGTAAGACAGACTGTCTACAAATGGAGAAAGTTCAGCACTGTTGCTACTCTCCCTAGGCGTGGTCGTCCTGTAAAGATGACTACAAGAGCACAGTGCAGAATGCTTAATGAGGTAAAGAAGAATCCTAGAGTGTCAGCTAAAGACTTACAGAAATCTCTGGCACATGCTAACATTTTTGTTGACACATCTACAATAAGGAAAACATTAAACAAGAATGGAGTACATGGGAGGACACCACAGAGGAAGCCATTGCTGTCCAAAAAGAATATTGCAGCACGTTTGAAGTTCGCAAAAGCGCACCAGGATGTTCCACAGCACTACTGGCAAAATATTCTGTGGACAGATGAAACCAAAATTGAGTTGTTTGGAAAAAACACACAACACTATGTGTGGAGAAAAAAAGGCACAGCACACCAACATCAAAACCTCATCCCCACTGTAAAACATGGCAGAGGGAGCATCATGGTTTGGGGCTGCTTTGCTGCCTCAGGGCCTGGACAGATTGTTGTCATTGATGGAAAAATGAATTCCAGAGTTTATCAAGACATTTTGCAGGAAAACGTAAGACCATCTGTCTGCCAACTGAAGCTCCGCAGAGGATGGGTGATGCAACAGGACAATGACCCAAAGCATAGAAGTAATTTAACAAAAGAATGGCTTCAACAAAACAAAATCCGCCTTCTGGAGTGGCCCAGTCAGTCCTGACCTCAACCCGATTGAAATGCTGTGGCATGACCTTAAGAGAGCGATTCACACCAGACATCCCAAGAATATTGCTACACTGAAACCGTTTTGTGAAGAGGAGTGGTCCAAAATTACTCCAGATCGTTGTGCAGGTCTGATCTGCAACTACAGGAAATGTTTGGTTGGGGTTATTGCTGCCAAAGGAGGGTCAACCAGTTATTAAATCCAAAGGTTCACATACTTTTTCCACCCTGCACTGTGTATGTTTACATGTTATGTTCAATAAAAACATGAAAACATATAATGTTTGTGTTGTATTATCTTAAGCAGACTGTGTTTTTCAAATTGTTGTGATTTTAGATGAAGATCAGAGCACATTTTATGACCAATTCATGCAATACTCCACGTAATCCCAAAGGGTTCACATACTTTTTCTTGCAACTGTAGATTTCGATAGCTCTTTTTTATAACCCATTGGTTTTTGCCAAGACTTAAAAAATATGAAATTAGTGTTTCTTTCTTGGCCATTTAGCAGTTTTATACCATTTTATGATTCTTAACCTCTGGGCAAATACTTTCCCTCGGTTTATCCTTCATGTGCATTTCATGCATTTTGTTTTAAAATCCTTCAGAATGTTTATGTATCAAATGGGTGACTCATTGTTATTACTCCAATTCGTTTTGTATCATTCCATCAGCTGTCTAACTCAGAGAACTGAAGTGCTATGGAGATAGATTTTTAGGTTTTTTTTTTCATATCACATTTTCTTTGATCGTTTACATTTTTTGTAATCCTTTTTTCTGCAGGGATTGGTTAAACTCTTTTCCGGTAGAAAACCAATGTTGTACAGTTTCCAGTCATGTCTTCCTCGTCTCCCAGTGCCATCTGCGACGGACACTGTCACAAGAGTAAGTCGCAATCCTAGTATTAACATATATCAGGAAGGAATCAGCGGGGACCCGCAGACAGGGCCGGACTGGGGATAAAAACCAGCCATGGAAATAATTTCCTACCAGCCCCAGTAATGTGCGGTGTGTTTGAGGGTATCGCAGAGCTATACAGTAATGTGCGGTGTGTTTGAGGGTATCCGACTGGTTGTCAGTTTCAATTAAAAAAAATAATGGAAAAAATAAAACCGGCCCCAAAGTTTAAGCAGCCTACCGGGATTCCTCCCGGTATCCCGGTAGGCCAGTCCGGCACTGCCCGCAGCCAGGATATGTGCTCCTAATTGCTCCGGTGCTGACCACTGCAGAGAGCAAACCACTCGTTAAGAAGGCATTTTAGAATAGTAATATTTTCACTATCAAACCATGTGAACTTTATTTTGCATTGAAAGGTGCAAGATTAGGGTGGTCTCCCTCCTGTCACCTCTGTATTACTGTAATGAAGCTACAATAAGCAGCCATCATCCTCACTGTGACAAACATCGCTGCTGCATTACAGCAGCCAGGGACAGGGCAGAATACAGGGAGTCACTCACCGCTGTGCAGGGATAAGATCTAGAGGGTTATGACTGAAAACCCTGGAATTTATAAAGCACCAACAAATTCAGTAGCGTTGTACAGCGGGTAGGGCAAAACAAGATAGACACCCTGAGAGCAATGGGGGAATAAAAGAGAACCCTGCTCAAGAGCTTACGATCTAAGAGGAGGCGGGTTGCAACCATGTTACGCTTCTGCGCTTCCAATAGGGAAGCGCAAAGAACGTAAGGTGAAGTTTCATCAATGAAGCCTCTCCTACTGTCCTTGATTTCCCCCCCCCCCCCTCACGCTTTTTCCTTAGTGGGATTCACAAAGTGCAACGTGGTTGCGACAACATTTTAACAATGGCGTTTGGTAAATTGCCTCCTAAGTCTCACTGGATTCGCTGTATGTAGCAAAATGAACCTGTTGTGGTTAAAACCCAGTGCTGTTAAAATCAAACCAAAAAGATGAGATGGATTTATTATTATTTTGTTATTTTTGTTTCTGTTAAAGTTCAGTTTTGTTATTGTATATGCTTTTCAGGGTGAAGTTATGGGAAGGTAAGATTATTTTTTTTGGCAGGTGTTTTTAGTGTTTTCTTATTAATTGATGAAAAATAAATGCCTCTAACATAATATATGCTTCTTTTCTGCCTGACCCTCCACAATGCAGCTTATAAGTCTTTATGCGTTTTTCGTCATGTTTTAAAGGTTGCTCACCCTTTCCACTTTCTCCCAATTTCTTGTGGGACTTGAATTAAAATATCCACTGGTTCACTGCGCCCTTTATATCCAGAATCCCAAACGCTGAGCCCCTCCCTCCCCCAAGATGATTTTTGCCTATAATTCCCATAATCCCTTAATTGCAATAGTTGGCCAGAGAATTATGGGAGTTGTAGTTCATAAACATCTTGGGGGTGGAGGACAGAGTTTGGGATCCCTGCTTTATATAAAACAGTTTTGCTCGTAAAGGAGCACAGAGTGGGTCCAACACAATTTGGAGTCTCTGTTCGTTGAAGGCTCCTGTAGATCACTTTGAATTCTCTTTTGGGTGGGTCTTCATTCCTGCTCTCTTTTGAAAGCTCCCCAATTACTTTTTTAACCCCTTCCCACCGCAGGACGTTCCATGGCGGCGGGAGGCCTTTGAAGAAGCAGGACGTACATGTACACCCTGCTGTCTTCAATGGGGCTGCTTCGGCCCCTCCCCGCAGCCTGCACGCACCGACTCGCGACGCACGTCATTGGCTGCACAGGGACGGCCTGAACTCAAGCCGTCCCCTGCAGCCAATGACACGCACTACAGGGTGGGCTAAAATCAGTGCCGCACACCTGCTGGCAAGGCGTACCTGTATGCCTCACCGGCAAAAGCCACCCCTTAAGGGCACCACCCACGCGTCCTTACGAGGTTAAAGGTGACAACACTTTGAGACCATTAAAACCAGAACTGTTCTGAAACTCCAGGGTCGTATGCGAGAAGTGAATGTCACATGCAGGATATGATTGAAGCTTAACTCATCCCCTTTTGAAAGCACGCAAAGTCCTTTACATTGTTCTTCACTTTAATGGGAAAGTAACAGCAAATCAAAGGTGTCTTGAGGGAAGGGAGGGCTTCTCTTGTTATGGGGAGAAGGTAAAAACAGGATGCAATCACCCAGTACAGGACAGGATCTTCACTCACATGCCTCTATGGTAGACCGAGGGATTGGGAGCTTGCAGGAAATGGGGCTGGACCAAACTATGTTAGGGAGCATGGACTAATCCATTTTAAGTAAAAACATAGGGGGGGAACAAATAAGGAATCTGGTTTCATGATAAGAACAAAGATGTTTGCTTATCATTCCCAGTTACGGGAGCTATCGTCCTGTAGTGTTGCACGTCTTCATTCCAGTTTGTCTGGATTCAACCACACACCTCTCCATCAGCAGGATATTTGGGTATCTGAGCTTTGTGTGGTTATTGCCTCTCTGTAATGTTTCTTCTTGGCTTGATATCGGACCTGTCTGTGGTTTCATCTGGATTTCCCTTTTTGGGTTGGAATTGATCTCTCCTTCGGAGTTTCAAGGTCTGCAAAATAGAAGAAACCATTTAGTTCCTCCACTTTATTTTATAAACCATTCCCCGACCGAGATCTGTCATTCTGAGTCCCAAACCAGATCGGGTGCAGAATTCTCCTGCAACAATGTACAAAATTGAGCCTGGAGTGCCACATTGTATAATCTGGATTAATCTGACGTTGGGCTTTGATATGGAGTAGAATGCAAGATGTATTTAAATTGCTGGGCAGATACAAACGCGCTGCATGCTTTCTTCTTTCGCTACAATGTTGATCATCTGACGTGCTGACACATTTAATGATAGAAGAGCGCTCCTCTCTTCTAAACGCACAGCTAAATAACACAAGGCTTCTCAAGAACTGTAAACGAAAGGCTGCGGCTGTATCACTAGAGCTGCTTTGATTTTTAACCTTAGAATTCCACTGAACTGATAAATATCCTGCCAACGTCTATATAAACTTGGCAGCGTCCTGTAAATGTGGAAAATGCTTCAGCACTTTCATTCTATTCATGGATCTTTTAAAGTACCTCTCTGTGGACACACATCTTCTGGTATATACTTTACATCTGAGATATATATATATATATATTTTTTTCCTGTTTTCAATTTTGCTGATCACAAAATGAAATATTAATCTGGCTGGATGGATGTGCCCTCAAGCATACTTGTAAATTTATAAACACATTTTTATTCACTGCATTATTATAATGTGACAGTTTGTTATTTTTTTTTTCCTCTAATGTTGTTTTTGTCATTGAAGTACCTGGATTCCGTGAAGCCACTCATGGACGAGCAGCAGTTCAGCAGAATGGAAGGTCTTGCCAAAGATTTTGCCAAAAACCTGGGACCAAGACTCCAGTGGTATTTAACGCTGAAGTCGTGGTGGGCCACCAACTATGTAAGTTGCCCTTTATGTATTGGTAAAGCACGGCTGGACAATTCCTGGGCTTGAGTAGCATTACCTCTGGCTCTCTAACGTCTGCGTTATCCTATGCAAATTCATATGTTCGTCCTTCCTTATAATGTGTAGTTGGCTCCAACATTTTCTTATTCCTAGAAGGTTTGTAACAATTTGCAGGCATGATAGTTTGTGTATGATCGATAACGGGGATGGTCAATCTCGGCCCCTCGATATGGAACTAAATTTCCCACATGGCTCTGTTGATCCAATGAATGACTGCGTATCATGGGAGATGTAATTCCAAAACATCTGGAGAACCAAAGTTGAGCATCTCCGAACAATAGTATTCATTACTGGTCAGCCGCTGTCTATAAAGGTTTTACAAATAACAAGCTATAAATCTACAAAGGTAGGTAATGTTGGAACAATATAACAAGGGCGCCAAGTCCAACAATACTTGGCCACAAAGAGTTATGGGCAATCCAGACTTTTCTAAATGGAGCAGGTTCTTTAGGAGCACACGTGGAGGCAATGTGTCAAAATGTTGTCTCCTCATGTGCTCTTCTAGTCAAAAAGCGTTTTCCTCTTGTCTTCTTATAGTTGAAAAGCTGTGTCCTCCTCTGGTCGACTTGTGTTGTGTCCTCCTCTGGTCGACTTGTGTTGTGTCCTCCTCTGGTCGACTTGTGTTGTGTCCTCCTCTGGTCGACTTGTGTTGTGTCCTCCTCTGGTCCTCTTCTGGTCGACTTGTGGTGTTCCCTCGTGTCCTCTTCTGGTCGACTTGTGGTGTTCCCTCGTGTCCTCTTCTGGTCAACACGCATGTCCTCATTGCCTCCTAGTTAACCTGCACTGTGAAGAAAAATCTGGAAAGCTTTATATCTCTTGTTTAATCTGCATTGCTGCTTATAAAGGGACAGTTCAGACTGGATACCCCCCCCCCCTATAATGCATTTATTGTGGAAGAGAAGGTAGATGTGCAGGAAGCAGAATGTAGAGCAATGGGAGCATGGACGTTTATGGTGTTTTTAATTAGAGCTCTTAACTAATCTCAAATCCATTCCGATTATCTGGTCTATCTTCAACTTTCCATTGTTGACTTGAAAGTCAACTCCATATGTTCTTCAAACCCCAGAAAAGCTTTTATCACACATTTTAATCAGCTCTGTTCATCGTGTCCTGTCTACGAATTGTAAATTAATTAGAACTTATTTGACTCATTATCTCTCTGTGAGGTCATGCTATTGGACTTTCTCACACGTTTTGTTTCTGTCTCGTGCTTTGAAAGCTAGCTGCAATGTGTTACTGATGGTGTCGACACTGGGGACAGGCTTTATTAATACAGGTTGACTACCCCTTGGGGCCTGAAGTGTTTTGGATTTTCGGATCTTTTTGGAATATCTCAACATATGCAAATATTCCAAGTCTAAACAGGGAATTTATTTGTTTCAGCATATAGACACAAGCTATATGACAGTCATTTTCTACAACATTTTTAGTGGTGTTTTTTTTTTCCTGGTCACATGAGGTCAGATGTGGAAATTTTCCACTTTCAGTGTTGTCAGTGCTCGGAGAAATTTCAAACCTTGGATTCCAGATAAGAGATACTCAACCTGTAGTTATGATAATATTCATGAACCCCGGGTAACCGTAACTTTGAGAATGTACGTCACACTGTCGATCCATGGGTGTGTGTGTGTGTGTGTGTGTGTGTGTGTGTGTGTGTGTTATTAAAAAATTACAGACCGACAATTTGACTAATGCGCAGTCTTTGCACACATATCTTAAACTTACAAATGTCTGTTAATTTGCAAATATTTGAATATTACAAGTTTTATGTTCTGTCTGTCTTTAGGTTAGTGATTGGTGGGAAGAGTATATCTACCTCAGAGGCCGTGGTCCAATAATGGTGAACAGTAATTATTTTGCGATGGTAAGTCTGTCTTTAGCTTGCGTGTCTCTACATTTCCCCGGAAACTATTTTTTTCTTTTGTTTTGTCTACTTGAGAATCCTTTCTGAGATCCCGGAATTCTATTTATAGCTTAAAATAACAGAGCGGAGCTATTAATAGGATATTTGTATATTCCTTGGTTCGCGAGACCAAGCGTACAGACTGAAGCCATCCCACTGCTATGAACTGGATATACGCTATGTAAAAAGATAATTATTGGGACAGGGACACCAGACCATTACACCATTAGGGAGTTTATGACCTGACACTGGAAATACTTACAGGTCTATTCAATAAAGGTTAAACTTGGGAGAATTGGCAGGAGAAGTGAAAAATCCAGATCAAAATAGCCAAACCAGAATAAGTCTCGCCTTTTATCTCACTTTCCATATCTGCTATTTGGTCTGGATTGTTCTCTTCTTCCGCCAATTCTCCTGTGTCACCTTTTAGTGAATAGACCTGATAGACCTCAATATGGAGTTGGTCCCCTCGTAGCAGCTTCCATGCTTCTGAGAAGGCTTTCCACAAGATTTTGGGGGTGTTTCTGTGGGAATGTTTGCTCATTTATCCAGTAGAACGTTTGGGAGGTCAGGCACTGATGTTGGACAAGAAGGCCTGGCTAGCTTTCTCCAATCCAGTTCATCCCAAAGGTCTTTGATGGAGTTGAGGTCATGGCTCTGTGCGGCCAGTCAAGTTCTTTGACACCAAATTAGTCCAGCCATGTGTTTTATAGACCTTGCTTTGTGCACTGGGGCAGCGTCATGCTGGAACAGAAAAGAAGCTCTTCATAAAACCCATGGTTTTCACATATGTTTGCAAATGTAGACTGCATGGCTAGATGTGCGATTTATACACCTGTGGCAATGGGGCTGATTAAACCACCTGAATTCAATCATTAAAAGATGCATCCCGATACGTTTGTCCATGTAGTGTATGTGTAAATGGACAGAAGAGCGCGTTAATCTGTTCTGTGGCTGGGGATGTCTACCAGCAGTTTGGGTCCCGAAATGATGGCATGTCCTCTACCACCAACTCTGTGGACACAATAAGCATGACAACAGTTGGTCTAAACATGGGGAAATACTAATTTTGTGAGCTCTTAACACAAACTCTCGCATTCCCAGGACCTTGAGATTCTGTGCGTATGAAAGCCCTTTCTATGGGTTGTTAGAGGATGGAGAGGCCTGTGATTGTGTAATTCAGCCTTAATTGGGTTCAGGCATTCTTCCAACTATCGGAATTCCTTGTAAATGGCATTATCTCCCGTCCAAGCCCAGCTGCCATAAAACCTCATTAAGACAAAAGGCCAAAGTACACCGTACACCAGTGGAATGATTAATCTGGCCAATGGCTGTGTGATTTTCCTCTCGTTTATCTCTATGTGAAAGCGCGCCTCACTACTGTATACAGAGCCTCCATTAGATAACACTGGATAGATATATATTTTACACACACTCCCCTATCTATCCAATCCGTGAATCAGGAGGGGATGTACCCCTGGTTTTTCTTCCTATATGTAATCTAATATAAAACTGGGAATACCAGTCCTAAGGTTCCTACAGCACTGCCAGGCCGCTCTATAGCTTTATACCAGATGCAAAAAAACTGTGTGTGTGTGTGTGTACATATACAGTCAATTTGTTTGAAACTTCCGTACTTTTAACCTTATGGTTAACTTAAGGCTCCTACAGTACTGCCTGGCCCCTCCTATAGCCATGCACTAGACCCAAAAATACACTGCTGTGTGTATATGTATTCATTGCACTTAACCCAAAAATGCATCTGAAAGGTTAAAAACACCTACGGTTTCAGATGTCTGTAATAAAAATATATATATATATATATATATACACACACACACGGCGGGGTTAAATATGATATATGGCTATGTATGTACAAACATCAAGTCCTAAAAGTATAAGTGTGGAACTCTCCAAGATTTCTGCCCCCCCCCAATTAGCATTTATCAGCTCGCACTTAAGTCTCACATATTCATACATATGTGGATTTTAGCATTAATGTAGAAGTCAAAATAAATCTAGAATTTAACCGTGAAAGATGTGATGGAGCACCTCAATACAGGTTTTATAGTGTATGGGTTCCCTGTGCAAAAATGGTGGAGTAACGGTGTTACTGTGCATTCCCCCTCAACTTAGTACGGGCTGGGTGGAGTAGAGGTAACATCACTGCTCTGCATGGAGAGAGCCTGTGGAGTCATGGGTTCGATCCTGACGAGTACCTCTCCAGTAAGTGTCCTTGGGCAAGACACCTAACGGTACATACTCCCCACCCAGGACATACTTGAAAACGAGAGAAATCTCAATGTATCCTTTCTCCAAAAAAAAACTTAACTCCTGTGTATATAGTGTATGCACCTCGGTGTGTTTGCGTAATGCAATATCTGCACATGGTACGTGCTGGACCTTCCTAGGTCCAGATGGAAGGTGACACGAAAGGTAGTTGAGAATGATGGGGCTACGATCCTGTGGGACTTCCAGTTCCAACTAGGAAAACCAGTATTGGCCCTCCAACCTGACACTGTGCTGGTAGAAAAAAAAAGAATGGAAGTGTGTCTGAGCATTATGGGAAATGCAGTTTCAAAACATCTGACACCTGAGTTAGACAATACTGTCGTAACAAAGTCTTCAGTTTCTGGGTTTTGGCTGTTCCCAGACTTTCTAGATATATTTGCAACCTCTTGGTGTCATTTCTGTATATTACAACATAAATGAAAAAAAGAGCAAAGTGTCTCCTTTACAAAGTGATTTCTAACTATTCACTGTGGTTTACAAATTCTTTTCTGGGAATGTTTGTCTCTAAGCTCCGTTACACAGCCGCACACCCCAAATACAGCCCAAAGGAGGGACATTAGGACAGAAAAACTAAACAGAGGTGTTCAAATCAGACGTGTACCTAAATACATCGAAGTAAAATGGGCAGCATACTGCAATGTCTTGGTGTTCATTATCTTAACTTTTTTTTTGTTTTTTAGGATTACTTGTACATTGTGCCAACTCATATCCAAGCTGCCAGAGCGGGTAATGCCATCCATGCAATCTTACTCTACAGGAGAAAGCTGGACCGGGAAGAGATTAAACCGGTATGTTACGTCAAATCTACCGTGTCATCCATTATAAACGGGGAAAACTATTTACAATACATGCACATGTGCATAAATATTTATAGCTATCTGTCTTTTGTTTCTCCTTTTCTCTTTGTTCTCATACTCTTCGTTTTTTTTTCCTCTCTCATGGGACATGTAGTTCAGAAACCAGGGGTGCCAAGGTGTGTCCTTTCTTTCTATTCTTTTTTCTTTTTCTTCTTTTTTCTTTCCTTTCTTCTCTTTCCTTTTCTTTTTTTCTTTCCTTTCTTTTTTTCTTTCTTTTCTTTCTTTCTTCCTTTCCTCTTTCCTTTCCTTTCCTCTTTCCTCTTTCCTTTCCTTTCCTCCTTTCCTTTCCTTTCCTTTCCTTTCCTCCTTTCCTTTCTTCCTTTCCTCCTTTCCTTTCCTCCTTTCCTTTCTTCCTTTCCCTTTCCTTTCCTCCTCTTTCCTTTCCTTTCTTTTTTTCTTTCCTTTCCTCCTTTCTTTCCTTTCCTTTCCTTTCCTCCTTTCCTTTCCTTTCCTTTCCTTCCTTTCCTTTCTTCCCTTTCCTTTCTTCCCTTTCCTTCTTCCCTTTCCTTTCTTCCCTTTCCTTTCTTCCCTTTCCTTTCTTCCCTTTCCTTTCCTTCCTTTCCTTTCTTCCCTTTCCTTTCTTCCCTTTCTTTCTTCCTTTCCTTTCTTCCCTTTCCTTTCTTCCTTTCCTTTCCTTCCTTTCCTTTCTTCCTTTCCTTCCTTTCCTTTCCTTTCTTCCTTTCCTTTCCTTCCTTTCCTTTCCTTCCTTTCCTTTCCTTCCTCTTTCCTCTTTCCTTTCCTTTCTTCCTTTCCTTTCTTCCCTTCCTTTCTTCCTTTCCTTTCTTCCCTTTCCTTTCTTCCCTTTCCTTTCTTCCCTTTCCTTTCTTCCCTTTCCTTTCTTCCCTTTCCTTTCTTCCCTTTCCTTTCTTCCCTTTCCTTTCTTCCCTTTCCTTTCTTCCCTTTCCTTTCTTCCCTTTCCTTTCTTCCCTTTCCTTTCTTCCCTTTCCTTTCTTCCCTTTCCTTTCTTCCCTTTCCTTTCTTCCCTTTCCTTTCCTTTCTCATTGTATTTTGAAATCCTTATCCTCTGTATAAATGTTGCAGAAGAGTACGCTCCTTCCAATGGAGTCCTGTGCCATTTACACCTGTTAAGTTTTCTTTGCAGGATTTGCTTGTAAGTAAGATGTAACCACCAATGTTATTCATCCTCCTCGTTACACCTTCACCTTCCTTTTCATGTTATTGTCCAAACAGGATATGCAATACCTTTTTCCCATCTTCTTCAACCATGAACCACTAGGCATCCCATTCTGGGTACTGGTCTCACTGCTCTTTCCTGGGTCACCACCAAACCTTTCAGGGAAAAAAAGATCTTCAGTATATAAAACCTACAATGCATCCAAAAACTTTGGCACTGCCCAACTGTTTGGACCTTATTAAATGATCTTAAATCTGAGTATTTTTTTTATTATTATTATTATTTTTTTAGAATTCTGTTACCTTTTAATCCAAACGATGGCATGGTAACATTTCTACTGATACACTTGGAGAGGGCTGTCTTGTGTTTTTTTTGTGTGTTTTTTTTATCTACAAAATCTAACAAATTAAAGCCTACATTGAATTTTGTTTTCAAGAATTTCCATCAACAAAGAATGTAACGAGGGTCCGTTTCTTACTAAAAAGGTGGCACTGACTTTAACAAAAGGTTTCTTTGTCCCCCGCCTCCCCACGATATTCCATAAAACTATAGCTTAAGACACGTAGGCTGCGGCCACACGCGTGCGCTAGATGCGTCCGTTGTAACGGGCATAGTGATGTCCATCATAGAATTTGGATCCTTTCCAGAGCAACACACAAAGCAGGCGCGCACTTTTTCACACATGTTAGAACAGACCCCAATTTCTGGTTGGCGTCAAAATGCTAGGACGCTCGTAAAGACCTGTCTATGGACGTGATGCTTTCTATAGGTGGGAGTACAGGACTTCAGACGAGCGCTCATTTGACGCCCGTCGCGTGTGCAGCGGTGACTATAAAACACAACAGCTTCTTCAACGTCCAGATTTTTCGAATTTTTAACTTCAACGTCAAAATTCATTCACATCGTGTGGTGTCCGTTACAACAGACGTACTTACTGCGCTCGTGTGGCCCCCGGCCTTGTGCTGTAATTGTGCTCAGTGATCTAAAAACACTTATGATCTGTAATTAAGAATTTTCAGTGGGTGGTTTGAAGATCAACTGATTCCTTTTAAGGCTAATAATTGAACTGTAATGTGTAAATACTTAATTTTCCACCCAGAAATAAATTGATTTGACTTTTTAAGAGCAAATTATTCAATTTATAACACGTTCGACATGCTGTTTGGTGTATGGTGTAGATTCTACTGATGGGATCAACAGTTCCACTATGCTCAGCTCAGTGGGAAAGAATGTTTAATACATCAAGGATCCCGGGAGAAGAAACAGGTAAGCGAGTCGAAGGCCGTAGCATCAACAGACAATCAAAGCTATCTGCCAAATATTAGCCGCGAGATGCCAACACTTCAAAGACTATATGGCTAGACCTGAAAGGCTATAAGACCATCACATCCAAGCATATATTGCCCATTGCAATGACTCGTGGTCTGCAGGCGGCATTCTGAAAAATGCAGGAATACGCTCATGTTTGACCTCCATGTGGCATCTGCTCTGGGTATTGAGTTTTTTTTATTGATACCCGTAATCCATTGGATAAAAATGCAAATCCCAAAGTGAAAATCTTCCAGGAATCCAGTAAAAGCTTCTCGTCCTCTTCCAGTTTTGAAAGAACTCTAAGAGCTGCAGTTTGACACAATGTCTCACGGTTAATATTTCAGCAGATACCTCAATGTCCCTTCCCGCACCTACATATGGCTGCCTCGCAATGTCTATCTCTTACTTTTGTTTTCTTCATTCGGTTTTTAGGTTGGTGGACTTCATCTTGGGTTCCATTTTGTTTTTTGTATGGTTCTGTATCCATCCTTTGTTTTTTATTATGTCATGCCTTGTGTCATTGTTTTACTATTTCCGTATCCTTCCCTCATCTTGTTTACACTTTATTTCTCCTTCCAGCTTATGATTAATAATACCATTCCAATGTGCTCCTCCCAGTATGAACGAATGTTCAATTCTAGCCGTATACCTGGCTCTGAGACAGGTACAGTTGTAGCCCTGTCATCCGTGTTGTCAGTCTTCTTAATCCAGCCGTAGGTGGATATATGAAAAAAATAAAAACTGCACGCGGGACATTAACAGATTGCTTGGTGTTTTGTTTTTATTATTATATATATATTTTTTATTTGATTGAGGCTTTTTTGAAAAATTTTCCTTTTATTGCCGGGAAAATTACATGGGAAGTGACCCATTTACAAACTGACCTTCTGGTGAGACCTCTTGATGCTCTCACTGTTAAAGCCTAAATAATGCCAAAAGCCGTATGTAAATGCTTGTTTTAAGCCTATTCCTTCAGCAACCTTTCTTACAATCTCGCCCAGCTGTCTTTCTGGATCTTCGGAGAGCAAAGCGGGTGGGAGCTTTTACTAACAGGGTTATTCAAAGAGATCTGAATTGCTGGCAAAGGGTAACCGAACGTTGAAATTCAGCATTCGGTTACCTTTCCTGGCCATTCGGCTATTCAGAGAGCAGGCAATTTGCCAAATGTTGGCGAATTGCCTGCACATACGGTGCCTGTTCGGTGCCTGTTCGAGGGCAGTGAAATCCCCATAGAGAAGCAATGCTTCGGCTACTCAGAGAACAAAAAGCAGCAGGGAAAAGTTGCCGAAATTCCCTGCTGTTCGGTGGTTTCATTCGACAGGTTTATTCAGGAGAATCCCATAGGCTTCAATGATAAAAATATTCCCGTTTTAATTTATCTAATAAACCGTTTATTATAATATTCTGCAGTAAAGAGTCTCTTTATTTATAGATTTATTTTTTTTAGGATCTTTAGGCATTTTTGGGGATTTTTTGCAAACTTTTTTTTTAAATCGTTTTTACTTTCTGTAACAGCCCTTTTTATTATCATTCATTGGATCTTATATGTAAATTTCAGACATTCTCGTTTTGTAGTTTCTTTGCAAACAGCGTTTCACTTTGCAAACATTCAAGCGTACTGTTTTTTTTTTTTGTTTTTTTCCTTTTCACTCCATTTGTCTGTGTTGTCGGCTTTTTCTGGCGGCTGCTCTGCGCTGTGATCGGCTCCTGCTTGGGTTTCTCCGGCATGTTCGGCAGGGTTGATCGATATTTTGGCGGGTTTCGGTGAGCGTTTGTCGAGTTTTGCGGTGAGTATTCGGTGGGTTTGCTGCAGCTTTTCCCTGCACTACGACGGCCCTGTGGTGCTTGCTGAATACACTGCAGGGTCGCCGAAATGGGATCGCCAAATCAAGCCGAATTCAAGAGAATGAAAAGTCACTGAACGTGCGGTGACTTTTTGATTCTTTTTGAATCACCCGGTAAGACTGTCAGGGCTATTCAGAAAGAGGTGAAAACCTTGAGAATTGACAGGAGAAGAGCACAATCTAGACCAAATAGCCAATTTGGAAAACGAGATAAATGGGAGAATTTTTCTGGCTTGACTATTTTGACCTAGAATTTTCAATTCTCCAGTCATTCTCAAGGTTTTCACCTCTTTCTGAATAGCTTTGTGTGTGTTCACTGCTGAGCTGAGGGAGCAGGATTTAGATCAGCTGATCATCGCACTATGTAACAAGCATAAAGGGTTTCCTGATACATTCTGGTAATAGAATAGATTTTGGGGACAGCTTAATGCTAATGGAGTATTCCTTAGTCATTTACTCTGATAACATATGCCCTTTCATCCTAAAACATTTGATTATGCTCTTAGAAACTATTCCCACTTCACTCCCCTGATCAAGTATACTATATATTCTAAAGATCCAGCATTGGGTAAACTCGATCTGGTCATGTAATGGAGCAATGCAAAAGAACTTGGTTTAATGCAAATGGGCACCGGATTCAGTCCTGAAATTTTCAGCACCTTGGACACATCAGCCGAGGTGCTGAAGCCATTCGAAGAGCTTGGAGATCAGTTTTTCTTTTACAGAAAGACAGAGCTCCAGGTGAATTAAAATACACGTAGTGGCAATTTTTGGCCAGCAGGGGGAGCGCTCTGCCTGTCAGATAAGCTTAGTGTCTCTAAGATGTATTTCGTAAAGAGTACATTATTTTTTACATAGTTTGCAACAGAAAACGGTTTTCCAGAAATGGGTTTTGCCAGTAGTTTTTATGAAAAACAACTTGGTAGTGAAGGGGTTAATTGTGGCACAAACCTGAAATCTTACCATGGTTTAAATCTCGATAGTCTTCAAATCAATCTGTGCCAAAGTCTCTGGAAAGCTCTCTTCCGGGGTACAAAGGGTCATGTTTGTACTTGGGTCACACTATACGCACTTTTACAATTGCTGCTGGCACCACAAATGTTGCTGGGGATTTTTTCGGGGGGGGGGGGGTTAAAGCAGATTCCTAAATCACAATGTAATTTTTATAAAAAAAATTTGCATCACAATTTTTATTGACTAAACATTGCTCACCTAGAAGGTAAAAATCGATTTAATTCCGCGACCACTAACCTCTTGTTCTGCTACTTTCGCATGCGTTCATCTAGGACTAATCTTCAGCGCCCTTTCTGCCTGTTAAATGGGCGATAAACTCGAGGCATTGAATCTCATCTGTCTAACCAATCTTACCTTTATCATACCAAAAACGCTTTGTGCAGTGCATGCGCTGTGTTTGTTTTGTGTTCTTGTTTTTACAAACTCGTGATGTTTTTTATTTATGAAAAACCTTCCGCATAATATGAGCAAAAGCTTTTAATAAAACAATCATTATACTGAAACCACACAGCTGCTTAATGTAACCCTGGAGTAGTTTAGTGGCTTCTAGACACAGATTGCAGTAGCTTTGTCTGATATTTATTATTCTAATTTACAATGTCGAGATTTAATTCTATTAATATAAAAAAAATTATATTTTTTATTTTCTTTTTGTGCTGTTGACATTTGCATGACGGATCTGCATATTCTGAGCCAAAGACCACCAGGGTTATTCAGAGAAAGGTGAAACTCTGGAGAACTTTTGGAGCAGTGAAAATTCTAGGTCAAAATGGCCAAACCAAAAAAAATTCTCCCATTTTATCTCACTTTCCGAATCAAGCTATTTTGACCTAGAATTTTCGCCTCTCCAAACGTTCTCAAGAGTTCACCTTTCTCTGAATAACCCTGTATGTGTTTGTTAGGATTCCACCATTTGTCTTTTCACTTGCTCCTCACTGTATTCAGGAGTGTCAGCTTTTATAGACTCCCCATACAGGAGGACAGTCTCTCTAGATCAGGGATCTCCAGCCCCCCCCCCCATATGTTTCTGGACTACATTTCCCATGAATCTCTGGCCATTTATTGCACTCAAAGAATTCTGGGAATTGAAGGCAATAAACATCTGGGGGGGGGGTAGAGTTTGGGATCCCTGTACTAGACTCTCTTTAAGAAGAAGAGCAGGCTCTAGTGTCAATGTGGTTTAAGGCAAATTGCAAATGTAAGGGGCTTCTTTTAATGCCATAATTTCAGCCGTATACCCAACAAATATGATTTTAATGAAGGCTCAATTGGTCGATACATTCATCTTCCAATAGAGGTCTTAAGGGTTTATAGACGTAAGCATTCATTGGTGTGCAGTGTCGATAGGCATATGGATGCCAGTTGCATGATGACACTGCATGTAGATTGCATAATAGGAGGCTTTTTTGGCCTTGGACAACTACCTATGTTGCCTAATTAATTCTAGGGCCCGCTCTGATCTTGTAGACACATTGGGCAATATTCCAAAGTTTGTGCTAACTTATCCAGAGCTGTTGTAAACGTTACCAGAGCCATTATCGTCTATGGAATTAAGTTTACAACAGCTCTGGTTAAGTTGGCACCAACTTTGAACTATTGTCCATTGTATGTGGCAATGCCTCATTGGCTTTGGCTCCATAACACTTGGCTCTAGTCCTCTACCTGTAGATCTACCCACATGTAACCCCTAGTTCTAAAGATGTTTCCATGTTTGCGTTGTTTTTAACGGTTAAACCTCTGGCCGTTGTAGATACACTCCAGCATGTGAAGGACAGCAAACACATTGTGGTTTACCACAAGGGCCGGTATTTCAAAGTGTGGATGTACCATGATGGACGACTGCTGAAGCAGAGAGAGATCGAACAGCAGATACAACGCATTCTGGATGACAAGTCCGAACCGCAGCCCGGGGAGGCGACACTGGCCGCCCTTACCGCAGGAGACAGGTAAATAATTTGTTAAGCAAAGCTGATACATATATGTGTGTGTGTGTCCTTATTCACATTCGTCGCATTTTAAACCTTCACATAACACTTTATTGACAATATAAGGTGTCATGTCTTCTATTCACAGAAAGCCGAATTGCACTGAAATTCTGGTGAAATGCCCTGATTTTCAGTGTTTCAATTGGACAGGTTTTAACAGGCGAATCCCATAGGATTCATTGTAAAAACAATCTTTTTTTTTTTCCTTTTTGTAATACCATTTATTCTTATTTCTTCAAAAATTCTTTTTTTAAAAAAATTTTAAACATTTTTCTATTTTAATTTTATTTTAATGACATTTTTGTTTCTCTTTTTTATTTTTTTATTTTTTTTTATTTTTGTATCTGACCTTTGCGCTTCTGGTGACTCCAATTTCTGCCAAATCCGGTGACCGTTTGCTAACTCGTGAATTCACTGTATTTTTGGCAAAATGGAATTGACGCGAAACACAAAGGATAGAACCTAATAGTGCCGGGAACACCCTTTAAAGTCCAATTATATAACATATTATTTACACACATTAGTTCTTCGATTCCAAGACTCCCCATATTTTGTAAATGGGATGAGTCTTAGAATCGCTGCCATTTTTCATTCTTCGCATGATTCTCAATTTTCAGAGACAGAAGTTAAAAGGTGCTTCTTAGAATGGAAGAAATAAAGTGAATGTATGTCTGACATACATTCACTTTATTTCTTTCATTCTAAGATGTACCTTTTTACTTCTGTCTCTGAAAATATATACACTGCCTGGCAAAAAAAATCACCACCTACTACACACTTTATATACACTGGCTGGGAAAAAAATCACCACCTACTACACACTTTATATACACTGGCTGGGAAAAAAATCACCACCTACTACACACTTTATATACACTGGCTGGGAAAAAAATCACCACCTACTACACACTTTATATACACTGGCCGGGAAAAAAATCACCACCTACTACACACTTTATATACATTGCCTGGCAAAAAATCACCACCTACTATACCATTTTAAAGTGTATAGTAGGTGGTGATTTTTTTGCCAGCCAGTGTATATAAATGGCATTTATATACACTGGCTGGCAAAAAAAAATCACCACCTACTATACACTTGATGGCAATGCCAGGATATATTGGGCTCAAATTGTGCAAGAATGGTTCAGGGAGCATGAGACATCATTTTCACACATGGATTGGCCACCGCACAGTCCAGACCTTAACCCCATTGAGAATCTTTGGCATAATGTGCTGGAGAAGACTTTACATAGTTCTTGTAGTAAAACCTGAACCTGATAAACCTGCCACTTCTCCCTTTTTAACTCAGGTAGGGGAGCTCAGTGCTACTCCACTTTAGATATGTATGGGGGGCAGTGGGTGGCTAGCAAACTTTTTAGTACACGTCTTTTCATGTTTCTAAAGCATATGCAGACTTCTCCTTCAACTATTGATGAACAATTCCAGCAAAATGTGTGGTTTTATCCCTCTCTCACTCTCTTTCTCTCCATGGCTTTTCATTCACACACTTACTGTAGCATCACTCTCGGTTAATCAGTAGCGGGCACAATCCTTTGAATAGATGGCCCTGAGTTCAGGGAGTGGCTCGGCCGCTCATTTACATCAAAGCGATGTTGCAGATTAAAAAGGGTTCACAACACTTGAAAGCGATAAAGCGTAGATAAAGCGCAAGGCCGTGCAAACAAAGCCAATAAACAGTGTTCCATTTCAACGCCAGTAACACTGTTCTTCTAAAAGTAACTTTGTCAACACACACATGTCTTTACACATTCTAATTATATTAAAGGGACATTCCTCTTGTTGTATCAAGAATTACATTTTTAATCTTTGATCTTTTATAGTAGGATTTATTGCATTTTAAAGGGCCACTACCATCAAAAAATGAAATGATTTATTGTGTTTATTTGATGTTGCTGATATCTTACATGTGCTTTGCTTTTCTCTGTTTAGTTAAGAAAATATTTTACTCTGTATGTGTCACTGGGTGCATCCATTGTGTGATATTTTGTGTTGTAAACCCCCCCCCCCCCGTATCTTTCCATCTCTTGCTCCTGAATATGTAGCATTGAGCATAGAATGGAGGCTGTGGGTCAGTCACCGACAAACCTCATTGTATTGTGTGGGATGTATTCCAAGGACACGGGATAGATTAGAATCTTTTAAAATCATTGTCTTCTTATCATTGCCAGCTCTTATCTCAACAACACAATAGACCCCCTGCAGCCTTATCTAAACATTCACTCATCCATCCCAGTGACTGTAAAAATACTGTGGATGCTATACCACAGTAGTAAAGCTTTTGCACAGATTTGGGTAAATGTTGCATCATGGGGGGGTTCCACAAAATGGAAGCAGGAGATAAAAAAACGTATTTTTTCTTTTTACATGCACTTACTTCAAACAAAGAGGGGAAAAACGGCATGTGTTTTATAAGGTGGTTTTACTTGTGATGCACAAGTAATCTAGTTACAGTTTATGGAAGCGGTCGTGTCCCTTTTTAATTACTTTTTTAGTCTAACCTACCACTTCCAGCTTGTTTTATGCTAACTTCTAGCTTTATAAATCAGTCCCCATTTCTCTCTCCTCCACCTCAACAGAGCAGCCAAATTTCCCACCCTCTGCTGTGAAGTAACATAACCCCTCGATAAAGGATTCAATGTCAGGCGATATGTTGAATTTGTCCGATTTGAATCTGCCTCCTGCGTTGCCTCTTAATTTGGTGTGCCGGAGTTGTTGCATTGAGGATTCCCCTCGATCTGGAAGCAGTGCACCCCTTTTTCCCCTTTTTTGTTGTACGGATTGTCACAGAAACTTGTAATACTTCCTGGCGAGCGGTTTTTCCCTATTTCATACAAAAGAGTTTCGACCGACACTGTGTTGTTGAACGTGCAGAGCCTTTCTCCTATAACTGCTCGATTATACGTCCTGCAGAGTACCTTGGGCTGACGCTAGGAAGACATACTTTGCAAACGGAAAGAACAAGCAGTCCTTGGATTCTGTGGAGAAAGCTGCCTTCTTTGTGACCCTGGATGACACCGAGCAAGGATACAACAGGGAAGATCCAGTCACCTCTATGGACAACTACGCCAAGTCTCTACTGCATGGGAAGTGCTATGACAGGTACGCTGGATCTTGCTGAGGTGTTATGACTAGGGATGAGCCGAACACTCCCCGAGTTCGGTTCGAGCCCGAACCCGAACTTCCCAGTTGTTCGGGACCGAACCCGAACCCCCATGCAAGTCAATAGGGCTGAAAATTCGTTTTTTTTAGAGTGCCCTCCAAGAGTGCATATATGCTACATATTTGCCATAAAAGGTGTATGGGGGTCCGGGTAGTGCCCTGGGGGACAGGAAACGAGGACAAAAAGTAAAAAAAAAAACGTTTTTAAAGGGACACCTTTCCATGAAATAAGGGTTAAAAATAAAAACCAAAAATTCCTTCAAATATCGTGCCTAGGAGGTCCCCATAACCTGCCCGTGAAGTGGCGGATTTCTAGGATGTATAGAAATATGTAAAAACCAAAAAATGACATTTCAAATGACGGTAAATGCTTTTCCTTTAATCTATCCATAAACAACTGCTTGGGACGGCAGCCTGTATGAAAAGAGGAGACATTTTCGGACACGCAGAAAAAGTTTACTGATTTTTTGGCGGTGAAAAGCAGGAGAATGACTGGAGAATGGAAAATTCTACACCAAATAGCCGATTTGGAAAGTGAGATAAATGGGAGAATTTTTCCGGTTTGGCTATTTTGACCTAGAATTTTCACTTCTCCAGATTTGACCTAGAATTTTCACTTCTCCAGTTATTCTCCTGCTTTTCACCGCTCTCTGAATAACCCTGTGAATGTTTAATCCCGATGTGAAAAATAACATTGCTTTAGATTTTTTTCAAACACCAGTTAACCACTTGGCTGCTATGGTCGCGCTCAGCGCGTCCAGCCAAGTGGTTCTCCTCTGCTATGGACGCGCCTGGATATCAGCCCAGCACTCCGGGACCCCGGCGGAGCAATTAGATGTCATCGCGGTGGCGCGATGACATCTAATTCAGGCGCCCCCCCGCATGTGCGGAGGAAGCGCCTGAAAGGGAGGGGGGGAGGTCCTTCGGACCTCTCTCCCTCCCGATCGCCGGGGGGGGCAGAGGGTTAATCCAGGCCCCGTTTGGAAGGGCACAGCCTGCCCTTCCAAACGGTGGCTGTGATTAACCCCTGGGGAGCCGGATCACGAATCGGCGCTGAAAAGCGCCGGATCGTGATCCTCTCCTGGAGCTGGCCGACATCTTGGATGTCGGCCAAGCCTCCAGGAACTCCCCCTGAGGACTGGCGTCATCGTGCATAGCACGATGACGCCAGTCCTGGAGTTAACCTCTAGCTGCCACCAATGGTGGAGATGAGGGGTTCCAATGAACCCCCTATCTCCCGATCCGTGGCAGCTAGGGATTAATGTTTGGTCTCGTTGGATCGGCCAGAGCATGGCCTTTCCAAGGATACTAAACATGAGCATGAAAAATGTTTTTTTAACAAAAATAAAAAATAAAAATAAAAAAATAGATTTAAAAAAAAAAAATTCTAAAAAAAAAATAAACACTTTTTTTTGTTTGTTTTTGTTTTGTTAATGCAGCAATATTGTTCCCATTTCAATTATAATGTGAACAATAATGCTGCACTAACGATTTTTGTATGCGGTGCGCTCGTTAAAAAAAGCGAAATTTTCCCCAAAAAAAAAATGTAACGAGACCCCATTTCTAATTTTTTTTAACAAGCGCACCCCATACAAAATATAACCGCAAACGATCGCATGTTAAAATGTGAAAAAAAAACACTTTACACATAATAAATTATTGAAAATTCTAATTTTATTGCATTTTTTGTTATAATATACAGACATGACATAATGTATACATATAATGACATATTATGAATCTGCCAAGTCTGCCGGAAAGAACGATATATAATATATCTGGGTCACATATCAAAATATGGCTACAAAACGCGGTTAAACATGATGAGCGAAAGCGGTAAAAATGACCTCAGCACAGAGGTGTGAAAAGCCTCAGCAGCGATAGGGTTAAATGCAGCATATTAGGATGTTTTAGGGAAATTAATTCTCAAATCTCAATCAGAAGCAGACACCACCCCACCCCCTCAGTATAGTGTACAATGTATCAAATTGATTACCAGACTAAAAACACCTGGTGTTATGCCCGTTTGTGAACAGAGGTCATTTAGAGTTGATAATCTTTCCACGTACACATTAGTTTTTAATTCAATATCTAATAAACTGTTGCTTATAATATTCTGCAGTAAAGAGTCTCTTTATTTCTAGATTTTTTTAGTATTTTTTTTAAGCATTTTCTATACTTTTTTCAAAATTTCCTTTTTTTTTTTTGTTCGAACTCTAACCGAACACGCCCAAAAAGTTCAAAATTCCCGAACTTTCGAACTGCCAAAGTTCGGGTCGAACTCCGAACCGTCCGAACCCGAACAGCTCATCCCTAGTTATGACAGGTGTGTCATCATTGGTTTATAACATTACATTTGTTAATGTAACAATTGGTTGTGTTTTTTTTTTCTGGTTTTAGATGGTTTGACAAGACTATCAGTTTCGTTGTGTTTAAGAACGGAAAGATGGGCATGAATTGTGAACATTCCTGGGCCGACGCTCCAATCCTCGGACATCTGTGGGAGGTTGGTTTACATCTTCAAGTTTTCCTATTTCACATTGAGTTGTTGCTCTTTAAAGACACAACCACCAAAAAATGAAATGTCCTTATTGTGTTTGTTTTTTTTTTTTTTTTATTTTCAAAGTTTTTATTATTAAAGTAGAATATGTCACAAACTGACCAACAAAGAAGGCCTCGCAGGGCCTGATTCATTATACTTTGCGAAAATAATCAAAGGGTGATCGGGAAAAAAGCGTCGCTAGTTGGTTCATGTTACTAGGATGGTGACCCAAATGAAAAGTGGTGAAACATGGGGCGAGAGAGAGAAAGAAAAAAGGGGGAGGAGGGAGATATATAGTGACCATTGCCGTGACGCTCCTGGCGCGCTCCCTGAGGAGGCCATGGAGGGATTATGTCACGGAGTCCAGGTGTTCGAGGGCCAATCATGGCGAGAACTGCCATGGTGGCACGCCCCGAGACATCCCAGAAAAAAAAAAAAAAAAAAAGGGGGGGGGGAAGGAGTGGGGTCACCATGAGCAGCGGGTCAAGCACCAAGCAAATAAAAGACGCAACTGGGGGGTATAAACTACAGCAATCGCGAAAACGACATATATGACAATCGCTGGTACGAACAAGAAGCATGTAACACCAATAACTCCATAAAGGGGAACATTGCAGGGGGAGGCATAAGCCCTACTCAGGGGTTAAGTCAGGAACAGCGTATCCTCTCGGGGCCATTTGAATAGCCTAACTCAGACCGGTCCACCCGGGGATAGGAGAGAGTCAGCGGGCTGGGTCACTACAGGCAGCCCCGTAGGTACAGACAGCAGTCCCAGGGTGCGAAGATGTCCCTCAGCCTCCTCCAGTGTATTAGCCGTTAATACGTGTCCATCATGTGGGGAAATTATAAGGGAGCCAGAGGTGCCCCATGTATATTTTATGTCATGAGTGCGGAGAGTGACCGTGACCGGCCTAAACCGTCTCCGGGCGGCTAACATCAAAAAGGGGACATCTCGGTATATTGCGATATTGGCTCCGTCGAAAGGGACCGTAGATATGTTTCTCACAGCCCGGAACAAAGAAGAATGCTGGGTGATGTCTCGCATGGTGATGAGAACGTCGCGCGACGCCCCCGCGGGCGCCATGGCAGCCTTTCGTATACGTAGAGCCACGTGGACAGGGTCTCTAAGAGGTTCCGAGGAACCAAGCACCGCTTCCAGGAAACGTGTGGCATACTGCAGCAGTCCCGAGCCGGGACTGTTTCTGGTATTCCGCGTAGTTTCACGTTCCGTCGTCTGTGTCTCGTCTCCAGCGCCACCACAGCCGAGTGTAGGCCGCTAACTTGTGCCTGTAGTGCGCGTACGTATATGGAAGCCGTGGCCTGCGTGTCTTCCACCGCTTGCGTGCGTTCCCGGAGGTCTTCCACCTGAGTCCGCGTCTCCTCCACCGCCGCCTCGAGTGACCTAAAGTCCGCCTGCCATACCTTCCTGGCATCTTCCAATAGGGTGCGTATATCCCCTTTTGTGGCGGGAAGCGCATCTTCCTCTTCGTTTGATGGTGTCGCATGGGAGAGAGAAGGGACAGCCTCCGCCATCTGTTGAGCCCCCGAGTCAAGCGCCGAGCGTGGCGGCAACCTCCGCCCCAGGCCCCCGCTGAGTGAAACTCGGATGTCGGGGGTACCGGGATCTTCCCTCGATCCACCCGCTTTAGGTTTCTTCCCCATCCAGAAAGACGCAGCTCAGTGCAGGTCAGGGAAAGCGCGCCAACACCAGGCCCCAAGATGGCCACCAGCCGTCCGATCAGAGAACAGCACAGCGTCCCTCTCACCTATCGCAGGTCCGGAGGGGGGTCCCAGCAGGCTCCGGAGTATCTCCACCTTATGGCCGACGGTTGAGGATCGTTTTTAAGCAGGGAGCTCGATCGAAAAGCGCCTGAAAGTCCGTGTATATAGGAAGGGGGATCAGAGCTCCGCTCACACACGTCCGTCCTGATCCGTCGCTGGCCACGCCCCCCTATTGTGTTTGTTTGATGTTGCTGATATCTTACATGTGCTTTATTTTTCTCTTGTTTATCTAAGAAAATATTATCCTCTGTATGTGTCACTGGGTGCATCCATTGCGTGATATTTTGTGTTGTAAACTGCCAGCCCACACACACACACACGCACACACACACAGTGGGCCCTATTACATTCTTTGCGCAAACGTTAATAAGGGTGCGCAAAAAACGCATTAACGCAAGGGAAAAAAACCTTTGCGCTGAACGTCGTATTACAATGTCCGTGCAAAAAAATGCGCGTTAACGTCTACCGCGGGTGAACCTGCGCGAACACTGCGCGCGTCCTATACTTAACATTGTGAGTGCAAATGCCTTTGTGCGCTGGTACGCGGATGGTATTACAATCTATGCGCAAAATTTAACGAAACAGCATTTGTGCGCATAATTTTAACGTCTTTGAAAAGCTGGTGTTAAAGGCAAATCTGAACGTCCTGGCCGAACCCAAATACAACAGCCCAAAAAAAATACAGCAAAGTATAGTTACACATTCTACACATACCCAAAAAAAAAAAATTGAGAAGTTGTGCGTGTTTTTTTTTTTTTGGATACAGCATATATGCGCAGATTGACTTTGACAGGCGCATAAACTTAACGTGAGACAATTAAGGTTCTTAATTCTGATTGGCTAAATCGCTTGAAAAAAACAGTCCGCACACTGATTTCTGCGCACAATGTTACTGCGCGCGCTTTTTTTGTGCGTCCTTTTTATGCGCGTTATTTTTTGACGGATGAAAAAATGTGCGAGGATTGTAATACCAGCGTTGATTTACGTGCGTTAACGTTTGGCGCTTTGCACAAAAATTCACGCGTTTACCGTGCATTTTTGCATGAAGAATGCAATAGGGCCCAGTATCTTTACATCACTTGCTCCTTCCTCACTGTGGAATTGGCCATAGAATGGAGTCTATGGGTCAGGAGTCCCGAAAACTAAACCTAATGACTTGTGCTGTGTGGAATGTATGCAAAGGACATCACAAAGTCACTATCAGATCTCATTCAGCTGCCATTTCTTATTTCTGGTAGCATGGAGAACAAAATAGGCCCCCTGCAGCCTTGTCCGACCATTGCCTCCTCCACCCCATTGCCGCTTCACTTCTGTTTTATCCTATACCACAGCTGTAAAGCGAGACTTGCCATAAGATTTTGGTAACTTGTGCATCATGGGAAAAATTCACAAAATGGAATCAGGAGGTAAAGATTAGATGCATTCCAGATGTAATGTGCGCAGATGTTTATTAGGATGGGGGATAAAATCAAGGCGATGTTTCAGCCTATAAAGCCTAAGCATGCCATACGATCTTCTTGATATGTATGCCTGGGGCATAGTGGAGCCCTGTGGGAGAGCACTGGTGTGTAAGGATGGGGCTCTTGTAGTTCGACCCTAATCCCTTGTTCTTTGGGAACATGACAAAACAGCTGGAGAGCAACCTGTTGGCTATAGGTGAACACTAGACGTTTTCTGGACACCACATAAAACCAATCTGGCGAGTAGTGTCCAAGGTATCCGTTAGAATTGATTTTATCTTGCTATAATGAAGCAAACCGAAGCAGGTCCTCCAATGCTTCACAATGGTGTTGTTGGGGCGGCGGTGCCCCCTGTATAGTGGTGACCTCGCGGTTGGGGAAGAGGTGGGCTCCCAGCAGAGTTGGATCGTGGCAATTCCTGTTTTCATCATTATTTTGCTATAAAACGTGTTAATTTAAACGAATGCGCTCCATGGTTTGCTAAGGTCTTTGGCTTTCTTTTTTATGTTACCAGTATACCATGGCAACTGATAAGTTTGACTTGGGATACGCAGAGGACGGCCACTGCAACGGAGAACTGAATGCAAACATCCCACCTCCCAGCCGACTGCAGTGGGATATCCCAGAAGAGGTAAGACCTTTTATGTTTATAAATGGGTTTAATGGCATGTTTCATGTGTGCCGTGGGAAAAAGCCATTTTTTTATTTTTTGTTGTTGCTCGGTGTATCATTTGGTGAAACTTGTTCAGGGTAATGTATAGCCAAACTAAAGGTCTGCCGTTTTGAATTGGCTATTACTCTTTCCATTTAATCTGGCAAAAGGCCTCTTAAGGGTTTTGTTATCTCTGAAAACGTGTTTTTGTCAGAGGTTAAGTTTGACAGGCTCTCAATCCTCCCAATTTTGAGCGGTAAAACCATCCACTTACAACATCCCTGCTTTATTGTTAGGTTTAAAAGCCGTGACTGTAACGATTGTGTTTTGTATTTTTGAATCACTGGTCTTTGCAAAGCTTGAATATGTAAACACTTGCTTCTGATGTTTGAGGGAAACTAAAACCAAAGTTGCGGTGATGACTTCATATTTGCCGAGTGCTTCCATCTGACACACGTGACCCTCTCGTTTCAGTGCCAAACCGTGATCGAGAGTTCCCTGACTGTTGCCAACGCTCTCGCAGACGATGTTGACTTGCATTCTTTCCCCTTTGATGCTTTTGGCAAAGGGCTCATCAAGAAATCCAAAACCAGTCCGGATGCCTTTGTGCAGCTTGCGCTGCAGCTCGCTCACTTCAGGGTACGTGCGTGGCTTAGTGGCCTTTAGGCATCTTCAAAATGAAAGGGATCGTGGTGAAGGGAATCACACAATACGTGATTTAAGATGCAAAGGGCGCTCTGTCGGCTGAAACGTTGCAGCGTGCCTCTTGAATAAAAGACGCTTTGCATCTATCGGTTTGCCCAGGGTCCTCCTTTTCTTCTGTATGGCAGGAGGCTCAATGAGGAGCTTCTAATTTAAAATCCTTTATTACCAACCTACAATTTAAAGTATTTTATTTTTTTAACTTCAACTTCTCTTTTTGTGCTGGCAACAAACCGTCTGTACTCAAGAGCTTTTGTCTGCATTTTCAGGATAAAAATAAGTTCTGCCTGACTTACGAAGCCTCCATGACTCGACTATTCAGAGAAGGAAGGACGGAGACTGTCCGCTCTTGCACCATTGAATCCTGTGATTTTGTTCAGGCCATGATGGACCCAACACAAACAGTAAGTCCCACAAGTACCCTGACTGTAAAGCTCTTAAATCTATGCATGCACAGGACGTCATGGCAAAAATTTTGTCTGACGACGTACCTGCTGAGCAGAGCGTATTTATACTTCAATATGGTGAACGGGGACCTCCAAAACCTGTCCAGCCCCATGTTACCCAAGTCGCCATTGTAAAGTTCAACACACTCTCACTCACGCACTCTCTCTTTTAGGGAAGTAATGTGAGAAATAAAAATTAAAATATGAATCTAATGTGTTTTAACCCTTTATTATCAGAATGAGAAGAAAATCAAATTCTTCAAGACTGCGTCAGAGAAACATCAACAGATGTACCGACTGGCCATGACTGGCTCTGGAATTGACCGTCACCTCTTCTGTCTCTATGTGGTTTCCAAATACCTGGGTGTGGACTCTCCATTCCTGAAGGAGGTAAGTGACTGGTTTCTTATTCTAGCACAACGGTTCCCAAACTCAGGTCCCCCTAGCAGGCCAGGTTTGCAGATATCTGAAGCACAGCACAGGTGATATGATTTGCTTCTCAGTGATTGCAGGATTCAGTCTGCATTTCCCCAAGGTGATCCTTAAAATCTGGCCTGTTAGGGGGACTTGAAGACTGGAGCTGGGAACCACTGCACTCATAGGATGTGACATAAACTGGGTTGAATTTGAAGGGAATCTTTCTTGATAACATTCAGGCAATAACACAATCAGTCACAGCAAGGCACTCCACTCCTCAACACAATCTCACAAATGCGCTCATACCTAAACACTCTAACAGATTCCATATTTTCGTGGTGATATGATTAAAGTGACTTTCATGTGTCGGACATCACTGTAAAACCTGTCAGTGGTTTGTCCTTATACACGGTTACTCACTAACCACCATAGTTTGCACAGACGACAAATTTTAAGTGGTCCAAAGAGCAAAATCCAAACAGTGGCAGTGAAGATTCTCCTGCAATTTGCCATTTCCCAAAGTGAAATTCGGGGCCAATTCACTAACCTCCGAATTGGCCCCGAAATTGCACCGATGAATTTCACCGTTCAGTGCAATTCATTGATTCACAAATGCTGGCGAATTGACAGTGAAATACGGGGTAGTTAGTCACAATTTGGCAGCACAGGAATTGTCCGATAGACTATTGTGTCTTTTATTCACAGAACGTTGACTTGCACCGAAATGCCCTGATTTCAATGTTTCAATTCGACAGGTTTAAACAGGAGAATCCCATAGTTTTCAAAGTAAAAAAATAAAGTATTAAAACCATTAAAACTTTTTGTGAAAAAAAAAATATTTTATCTTTTTAAAAAATATTTTTTTGTATTAACATCTTTTAAGGACCTTTCCTATTCTTATTTAGACAACTTTTTAAATACTTTATTGATTTAAACTTCTATTAGGAGTTTATTCCTTTTCTTAGTTCAGCGCAAATTGGCGGTTTTCGCCGACGTGATAACCGCTTCAGCAACTCCATTTTCAATAAAAAAAATATGGTGTACTTTCCTTAAATGGTGAATTCCCTGTATTTTCTGCAAAATGGAATTGCCAAACTGTACCTAAATGTGTCAAAAAGCAAAGCACGGAAAATTGCATGCAATTTGTGGTCGTCTGCTGGGTCTGTGTTAGTACGAGTAACAAGTCGTCTATAGTGGTACCCCAAATCCCACAAAACAGGAGGGATTCAACCCTCATCCATTGCTTCCGATTTACGTCGGTTGACAACATCAGACTAGCCACCGCTCCTATTCAAAAGGGGTTTCTCCTACGCAGTCGGATGACCTGGTACAACGTACCTCAGAAGATAGATGCTGAGAAGCTTTGAAAGGTGGAAAAAAAGATATTTTATGGTGTAGGACACAGGTGGGACTAGCCCTGTTTGTGAGGGTAGGAGATCTATACTCGGGCCCTTTTGCAGCTGTGCCATAACCCCTTTATGTGCCTAAATATACACTTGGCGCATGTTAACATTCACACTTGATTTGTGATGTATTCGATGCAGTACTATAATGCGGAGAGGTATGGATTTTCCAACAAATACAGGTCGTCCATATCCATTATCGCACACAAAGGATTGACGTTTCCACAACCAGAACAAACTGTTTTTTATAGTGTCTCGCCTCCACCTCTGATCTGGGTCGTACATAGTCTGACAGCTCTGTCATACTGGACGTGTGTAGTTGTCCGACCTGGGTCGCTCACAGTGGATGACCCTAGTCGTACGTAGTCTGATGACCAAGATCGTCGAATAACTACTGACCCATTGGACGACCAGCCTAATTGTTGCATGTTATGTGTTGTCTGACAACTGCAACTTGGCTGTGATCGGAGTCTTTACTTGCCAAAATCTACCTGGCCGATCTCTTCAACAAATACTTTTAGTGCTGATAAATCCGTTGATATATTCTTGCACGATTAACCAAGCTGTCGCTGCCAAGTTATTTATTTATTTGCAAAGTATTTTACCAGGAAGGATACATTGAGATTTTTCTCGTTTTCAAGTATGTCCTTCATGTGGATAATTGCTTTTTGGTGAATGGTTGCTAGGGGATTTTATTGCTCTGACACGTCATGCAGCACCATGAGATGTTACGATCATGATCCATTAATCTCCCAGAGATGTTTGAAACCTGCAGATGCAAATATACACTTTTGTAACTGTGAATTTTTACCCTCGGTGTGTGATAGAATAGGATTTCTGCGAGTGAGCTGTTTTCAGTCAAATAACGCTTATGATTCGGAGTAACCATGCTTTGAATTTCTCAGGTTCTGTCGGAGCCTTGGAGACTGTCTACAAGCCAAACCCCACAGCAGCAGGTACACCTCTTCCAGCTGGACAAGTTCCCAGAAAACGTCTCCAGTGGCGGTGGATTCGGACCTGTAAGTTTAATTTGTTTTTTTTTCCGACTTTGATCGTTGCATCTGGACAGAAAAGCCTTTCCATTAAAGTAGTATCCTGTGGTAAAAAAAATTATAATATAGATATTAATACCACAATCTTATTTTCTATATCGGTGGTTTCCAACCCTGGTCCTCAGGTACCCTTGACAGGCCAGGTTTGTCAGATATGTGAAGCACAGCACGGGTGATATGATCTGCTGCTCAGTGATTGCAGAATTTAGTCTGCATTTCCCCAAGGTAATCCTTAAAATCTGCCCTGTTAGTGGGACTTGAGGACCAGGGCTGGGAAACGCTGTCCTGGGCAACCTGTAGGCTTGCTGTATATCATAGAACATGCTGTGAAGGTGGTCTAGATGTACAGTGAATTCAGCCTGGACTTCCTCATTAATGGGGTAGAATCCAAGTCCACTGACCAGTAAACCTAGGCAGAGCTCTAACACGAACTCTGGGCCCTATTCCATAGTCGTCTATAACCTCAGGAAGCGTTACACGTAACCTTAAAACGTAACGTCTCGTGTAGTTATCTTATCGAGGGAATAGTTATTCGATTACAACCACAAACTGAGCTTGCACTCCAATGTAGGGTTTCCTTGCGCAAGGTTACAGTACCTCAACGTCTCATTTATTATGGAGACGTTTTCACCGCCGGTTGGAAGCACAGGCTATTTCAATGTAGCTTGCGCTTTCATCCGGGAGACGTTTATTTCACTGTGAGAGAACACCAGCTTCTGAGACCTTTTTAAGAGATTATTAATTGTCAAAATAATGTAACAGTCCTTAAATCCCATACTCGCCTCTCATCTCGTGGTGAAGTGGGCGGCTCGGTCCTCTACCTCCTCTCGTTGCGTGTAGAGTGAGGCTGGGAACAAAAAGTTCCTGCTCTCTCTCCACTACTAATCTGCGGCGCTAGGAGTGTGAGCTCATGGCCGGGACACGCAAGGCTCTATGAAGTCCTATTGACTCCACGAGCTGATACGTGCAGTGGCGTGCTACGCCGCTCCCGGTGTCTGTCAGCTTTGCGCGTCATTCCGGGGCTAAACGCTAATAAAGTGCCTACTCTGGAATACTTTCTCCATTTTACCATACGCAAGAAAAATCTGTAGGCGACTATTTCCCTGCTTACTTTCAATTCTACCAGCAATTATGCAACAGGGCTGTTAACTAGGCTTTAACAGCTATATCTTACCAGAAGCTTTGTTAACTCCTGCAGGAGTCGGAATCGAGTCTAACTTGTATTTTAAAAGCGCAAAGAGCCACTTTGACATAAATGTAACCTTTTTTTTTATTGAACAGCCCTGAATGTGCGTTTATTTCTTGAGCGCTGTCATAACCTCCAAACAAAACAGGGATGTCAAACAGATGTTTATGGCCTACAATAGCCTGAATTCTTCTATTGTATTAGAAGGTCAGGGGATCATGGGAGTTGTAGTTCAGCAACATCTGCGGTGGCCAAAGTCCGACACCCTGGAGTTATAATGTGATGGAACAGCTCTCATTCTCCACGTATCCACTGCCGGTTACAAAAAAGAGATAAGCTTCTCTCCAGCAGCCATGGGGAAATGATTCCTTTGCCAAGGATACATTTATCTGCGGTCACAGCTTCCAGGATGATCCAATATAATCCGTTTAATCTCCAATTAGCAGAGGTGCATCTGATATGAGTAACCTCTGAATAATGCACATCCATGATAGTCCGTCTAACCTTAAACCTGTACTGATAATGGTCCATGTAGCTTGTTTACTGGATATTAACCCATTACCGCGTTTTTCATAAAACCACAGACCCAGTGGATTTATGGAAAATGTACTTTTGCAAAAATCTAGTGTACTCTTCATAACGAAAATTCCTGTTTCACATTAAGCTTATTTGAATCTGGAGGGCTCCCCCTACTGGCCAAAAAGTGCTGCTACATGTAGAATAAATATTAAAAAAACACGGATGTTTCAGTATCTGTGGATGCACCGATTCATAGGAAGAACCAATCAATCGTTATGGAGTTCTGATGTTTTTCTCCATAGTCAGGAATGAGTAAAATAAAATCCATTCAATAATATAAGAAATTTTATTGAATAAAATCAAATGTAAATAAAAGCCCATCGCGTTTCATCTAGCTCGAGACTTTTTCAAGGGCAATAGCCGTGCAAAATCAAATCCAGAAAATATAAACTATTACATTTCCCATCATTCCTTTTATAGTGTAAAACAGTCTCTGATTGGTTGCTGCTTCCACCATAGCGTTATCCTTATAAGGTAACTTCCTGTGGGGGCTCCCCCTGCTGGCCAAAAAGTGCTGCTACATGTAGAATAATACAGCTGGGGATCTGTGCTTCCCCGTTCAAACAGCCTCGGCACCTGGGATAACATCTCCAAAGTGCTGGAAATCAGGGAGCACTTTCTGTAGCCCGTTTGCAATGAATGATATTCCTTTACATTGACATATGACCAGATCGTGTTTACTACATATAAAAGAAAAATTATATTGGGTAATATCCCACAAACTGGGTGTACACAGAATACACTTGGCAACTCACAAAGGTAGATGTAAATCAGCCCATCATCCTCCAAGGATTGACATGCAGTAGATGCCCAAACGAAGTTGAATTGGTATCACATCCATCCGATGGTACACGATCTCGGAATAAATAATAAACAAGGATGGCACCAAGCATCAAATTGTATATAATAAAAATTTATTTGACTTACTCTTCAGAGTAGTTAAAACAGCATAGCAGTACTGGAGGCAACAGGAAAACAAGCAGCTCAACGCGTTTCTACCACACAAGGTCTTCCTCAGGAGCAGATGAATGTTATATAAATATCCTATTGCTTCCAGTACTGCTATGCTGTTTTAACTACTCTGAAGAGTACGTCAAATAAATTTTTATTATATACAATTTGATGCTTGGTGCCATCCTTGTTTATTATTTATTCCGAGATCGTGTACCATCGGATGGATGTGATACCAATTCAACTTCGTTTGGGCATCTACTGCATGTCAATCCTTGGAGGATGATGGGCTGATTTACATCTACCTTTGTGAGTTGCCAAGTGTATTCTGCGTACACCCAGTTTGTGGGATATTACCCTATATATTTTTTTATTTTATTTCTAGATTTATATCCCTTTTTTTGAAGCCCGTGTTTACTACATGTTGGGCTCCTGCACGAGCTTTTGAACATGGAGTATAGTCAATCATGGCAGTGAAGGGGTTAAAGAATATATTTCCACTATGACCTGCACTCTCAACGCTTTTACAGAGTATTAAAATTCACCTTTTTCCAGACAATGAAGTTACTTCTTGTACGTTATAGCTGTGGGGATGGGACGCCCGTTGTTAGGGGTGTGTGCCGGGGGACCAGCTTTCCATTTCTCACAGCTGTTGACCTGACAGAGGTGAAGGAGAACACTTCTTTTTGCAGTGATTGTGCAAGAAAGCAAATGTTCCCATCACTTGTCATAGGTTTAAGGCCACCTTGATTACCAGTGTCATGAGTAAATTACGTGTGGGCTCCCGGCCACAAGTTGCTAGAGACCCTGAGAGCGCGATCCTGTATAGAAGCCCCGCTTCCGTTTTCTATTGATGGGGGTAAAGCTATGTTTTCCAACGTGAGATGAATTGGAGAATTGCAAGCTTTAAGGCAAAATTAGTTTAAAAATTGTTCCCAAATCCTTTACTCCTTCTGAATAAATATTGACTTAAAATGAGAAACAATTCTCCTGAAAACCAGACAGTGAATTCTAGCATTGCACAAGGTACAGCAGTGAGAACATAGAAAATAATATTTATTTAGCACTTAAAGGGATACTCTAGGCAACATGACCACCTAAGCTTTTTTAGGTGGTCATGATGCCCAGAGTATGCCGCCCTCTGTCCCCCCTCCCTCCGCTCAGCGGTTCAGCTGTAAATGCTGAAAACAGCTGAGAGAGGCAGAGAACTTTACTCCGCCCTCCCAGCTGTCAGCAGAGCGGGAATCCTATTTCCCGCTTCTGCCGACTTTTGCCGTGTAGGCTTTCAGCGCGATGACGTCTCCAACTCACTGCAGAAGCTGGTGGCTCCCTCTGAGGGTTAGTGTTGCGCGCTTCCTCTTGCGCGCAACACTAATCCTCAGAGGGAGCCGGGAGGAAGCCTGCCGATTGGCTGATTTACGTGAGAGGCGCGCATGCGCGCTTCTCACGTAAACCAGAAGGCAAGAAGACTCAAGAAGGACCGGAGCGGAAGAGGAGGGAGGTGAGTATAAAAAAAAAAAAAGACGCCGCTGGAAACAAGAGGATTTTAAGGTAAGTATTACAGTTACAAAAAAAAACCGAACGATTTATTAAGGGAGTAGGGATAGATTAAGATTAAAAAACGGGGGGGATTTTTTATTAGAGTGTTCCTTTAAGAGGTTAATCCTGATTTATTATATGGGTATTGTCTGGGTTGCACACAAACCTAAACGGTGTCCTTTGAAGAATAATGGTGGCTGTACGTAATTCATGAAGCCTGTGCTCGACACGCATCTCAATGTTTACGCCATGTTCACAGGTTGCTGATGACGGATACGGGGTCTCTTATATTCTCGTGGGAGAAAATCTGATCAACTTTCACCTATCCAGCAAATTTTCCAGTCCTGAAACGGTAAGTTGGAATGAACCTTTTGATATGACCCCCGCAAATGCAACAACTGGGGAGGAGCGTCTGGTGGGTGTTTTGCAATACAGTGGACCATATTACAAACATCACGCTAAAATGGGAATGCTACGGAGGAAATCCTGCACCGTAACCCGGCGCAATGCCTCGGGATGCTCAGGGCAGCGCTAAGCACCGCTGCGAGCATGGAGTCCATATGACTTCATTGAGGCTAACACTACCGGTCACATGACCTGCAGGATCGCTCCTCGCGAGATCCGGCAGGTCGTCGTAGTGATTCGCAGAGGGAGACTGGGGGACTTTTTTTCTCCCAGTCTCTCAGCGGATGGAGGCACTGTTGTCGTCGCAGGATGGAAGGTGAGTATTCGATTTTTAGAGGGATTTTCTGCTGGTGCTGACTGATTCTGCAGAAGCGGAATCCGTTGGCACCAGCTCCAAGCTGTGGGTAACTTTTCAGTAACCACAGTAGGACGGTGATTAGCGCTAGGACTTTGTAATCCTAATGCTAATTAACACTTTGTGCTCCCCGTGTTAAGCACAGGGAGCGCAAAGTACACGCTGAAAAGTGCAAGATCCGAATCACTAACGGGTTTTTTAACCAGTTAGGCTAGGGTCAAACGAAAGCATTTTTACACGCGAACGTAAAAAAGTGCGTCCGAAAGCATTGATGTATTTTTTCACGGAATATGCGAAAACGGTCATACGATGCCCATTTTCGTGCGTGATGTTTTACGAATCCAAACCAGGAAACTTTTTGCGTCTGGACGTTATGTTGGCCGGACACAAGCAGGGTCTGACGTCTCCAAAGCACACACACACACCGCTAGCGGGCGCAGCGCACTCTGTACGTCCGTACTAGCGGTTCTGCGTTCTCGAAAAAATGCGTTCATTTTCCACTTGCGTTGTGCGGCCGGACTTTCGTGCGACCGTACTTCGTATATTGGCTGTCATTTGCTGCTACTGCGACCGTGATTAAGTGCACCAGAACGCACGTTAAAAATGCGCTGGTCTGACCCCAGCCTTAGCGTTCGTGTAATATTTTGCACCTGCGCTAGGGCCACCAGAGCTAACATTAACGCTCACACAGGTGAGCGCTAAAGTTGGCGTTAGGATTGTAATATGGCCCTTTGTGTATCAGTGGGGGGGGGGGAATTTGAACAATCTGGAATCAATATTGAGGCAACGATACATAGAAGGGTCTATTCACGAAGGGGTTAAGCCTGGATAATTGTCAGAAGAGAATCTAGACCAAATAGCCGATTTGGAAAGTTGGATAAATGCCAACATTTTTCTGGTTTGGTTATTTTGACCTAGAATTTTCACTTCTCCAGACTTCGTCCTTTAGTGAATACTGTAGACCTGATAGAAAAAGCTTAGTACACCATAACAAACACTTTTTAAGTAGACTTATACCCTCAAATAAACATAAGTATAGTTACACATATCCCATACAGAGACAAAGTATCCCACGTTTCGGCTAGACGCCTTTTTAAAGGGCTTAGTAGAGTGCATAACACAGCTATTCTTGATGCACCTTATTATATACACACTCACTTTATGCCCTGAATTCGTTAAGGTTTGTTTATATTTTAGTGTATTTTGACTAACTCTCCTGTGAATCGTTGTCTATAAACACGCACATAGTTAGCTCGTTCAGGTAAAGCCAGCTTTGGTTCCACTGTTATTTATGGTCATTTAAAAGCACTTGGGGATTAATTAAAAGGAAGGAGAATTCCCGTGCTTAACTTGTTTATCTTGATCTCCTCAATTTGTTTTTTCCAATTTTAGTAGAACACCAAAATTAATCTTGGACAAAACATACAACGTATAAAGTGCATGTAATTCAAGAAATGGTTAAAAAGGTGTAATATATCTTTTTATTGTTGGATCTTGCATTCGGTAATTAGTGATGCAAGATCCATAACATCAAATTGGGAATACAAAGGAAAAGTTCATCAAAAGGATCATCAGCATTCACCGATATTGAACAGTTTCATACATCGGTACTAAGCCAAGGCCTCCCGAGACGAGCACTGAGCCAGCAGCCATGAATAGAAATGCGTATGCATGACGCTGATATTTTTATTTAAATTTTTTGAGAAAGGATTTTACCAGGAAGGATACATTGAGATTTCTCTCGTTTTCAAGTATGTCCTGGGTGGTGAGTATGTACCGTTAGGTGTCTTGTCCCAGGACACTTACTGGAGAGGTGCTCGTCGGGATCGTACCCATGTCCCCACAGGCTCTCTCCATGCAGAGCAGTGATGTTACCTCTACTCCACCTAGCCGGCGGACTTGCAATTTCTACCATAATCCTCAATCTGTGAGCAGGGATGTGCAGGAGCCATGGAGGGACACCAGGAACTATTTGTTCCCAGTCTTCCTCTTCTTCCGGCCAGAGGAAGCTGTGGATCGCACCGCCCTCTGCACTGTGAGATGAGGGGGGGGGAGTTTTGGATTTTTCAGTCCCTTTAGCTTAACGTGTTATGATTTTGTTTTTGCAGAATCCCTGAACACCAGCTTTTCAGTCTAAATAATAAAGCGAGCCATGTTGGAATAGCTTGATCTCGCCTGCTTGACACAAACGAACTGCTCCAACATAAAGTATAGATACTGTGAATTTAGAGTAACCTAGCGAAGTATCATAGTCACAAGTAGGGCTTGAGGCTCCATTGCAATATCATTAGGAGCTGCTGGCCAGAGCCGGTTGAACGTACCTGTCGTGATTTGGTCTGTAGTCTATAATGGCTCTGGTTACCTTTTACACCGAGGTTGGATCAGGGCCCGTTGTCTTCTAGACGCCGCTTGTATCTTGAGCATTCTCTCATAGATTTTTTTTTTTTCTCTCTTCCAGGATTCGCATCGATTTGGAAATAACATCAGACAAGCATTGATTGACATCATGGACTTATTTAAGGGGGTCACCAACAATTCCAACAAAGGCAAAAAGTAACCTGCTCAGCCGGACGATCCGACAGGAATATCATTCTTTTCTAGTTCCTAGTACAATAATCCGTTTTATTGCTACCATAAACCGTAACGGCTTTTGTAGTTGCCAACCGTAGCAACCGCAAAGACGTCTCAATCTGCTCACAGTTCTTCCGGTTTCAAAATCTTTTTAATAGGTCTGTGGAATGTTGGTAAATTCTGTACGGGTTCTTTTTGCTGCTGAAACGTCTGCAGATATGTTGTTACAGAGGCTTCACGTGTATCGAAGGACTGTAGAGAAACTTGTATAACATTATCCGTTCAACATGGAATGTTTTATTTAACTTTTTTTTCTTTCTATGCTCCTTCCGACCTCAGAAATGGAAGTGGCCATCAGATTCATGGCTTCCATTGCCTTCTGCGTGCACACGTCTGAAATCCTATTGAATGGTCGTACAGGATTCTATCGGCCCTTAAAAGTTCCATGTCAGCACTAGTACTTTAATCAGAGCGCATATACTAACTTACATTTTACACTGCACAGAAGTAGCTTGAAGGTCTTGATCCTACTCGGACCTTCTACAATGGCGCAGGTAACACCCCCCCCCCCCAACGCCAGGAGGTTCAGATTTTGTGCCGTGCAGATGACGTGTAGTTGGCTTAGATGATCCCTCTGTGATAACGAGAGGTGATATTGCCGATGCTCGCTATTCTATTGGGCTGACTCACCGACAGCAGAATGACATGGCATCACCTCAATTTGCCCCAAACGGTCATTGTGTGTCGGTGCCTTACGCGAACGAGCATATCGCAGGAAACTTGTTGATGTATAAATACTGTATGATCGGCTTTTAAACTTGCTGTAGTATTAATAGTTAGCTTTTGTCTGCAAGAACCATTTCCATCGAGAGGCTTTTTTTCAATTTTTTTTTTTTTTTTACTGTAATAGTTTGGTAGAGGCTTGTGAAACAAAAAACTGTCATTTTCCTTTTTTCATATGACTGGTGACTTGTTTGAAATGTCATCGGAAGCTTAATGTATTTTTAAGGGTATAGTTGAGGCACACGCTCTAAAAAAAAAAATTTCTTCGACATGGCAACAGGTAGACTCGGTCACTAACTTTAAAAAGTTTCTCCTGAGACGACCAATTTTATTGTTAAACAAGGTGTGTATATAAAATCTTTTCGGAACCAATATTTCTGTTTACCATTTCACATACATCACTCTCCAAGAAAACATCGAATTAAGGGGTTTAACTTTTTCCATTTTAGGAGTAGACAAAAGGTACTTCTGTTTTGTGACCAAATTTCTTTATCAATTAAAACCTTAATTTACAGCGGCAATAAATATCTACCAATGCTAAAAAAAAAAAGGAGACGTTTGTTTTGTTCGCTATGCATCTTTACCTCACATTTAATAGTACTCATGCCTCTTAAATTCCTGTTTTAGGAAATCAACTATTTTTTTATTTTTTTGGCCATGGTTTCTTAGGCATTTTTTTAAAAAAAAATTTTTACTTTTTGAGAAAGAACAAACCTAGGTTGTAAAATGTGGACTTTGGTTGTAAAAGATCTTAGGAATCGTTTTAATGCGGTTATTTGCAGACGCCATAAGGCATCACGGGCCACCGGCTGAGCAATGGCTGAAGTTCAGGGCTGGATTTACAATTGGGCAAAGTAGGCACGCGCCTAGAGGTGCCCACCATAGTGGGGGGGGGGTGCCTTATGCTAAAAAATATCAAAAAAATCGAGTGCAGCCAGCTTCTTGTCGTTAGCTCTTCTCCTTTTCTGCCCCGTGCATCCTTTCCCCACTCAGGGAGATCCTTTTGAAGATGTAATGTGCCCCAAAAAAAGAAAAAAGTATCTACCCAATTTTTGCATTTTTGGTTGGGAGGGAGGGGGCTGCATATTTGTGCCTATATGTTCCTGAGCTGTAAATCCAGCCCTGGCTTTGTTATTTCTGCACATTGCATAATTATGGCTACAAAGCTTGGTTCTCCTCCACGTTGTAGATTGGTAACGAGTCGTTTATTAATGAGCAGCCTCTGTGTATTACGCGTGGCATTAGCCTTGGCCTCCACTTACCAGCGCTTGGCGTGAAATACAAAGGCTAAGCTGAAAGGGCTAATATTTTGCCTCTTGCGCTTTACTTCTCATCTTGGATTTGGGCACTTTACATATATCTGAATGTTTGAGCATTTGCAGGCTAGGGATGCTGAGCATATGATACGAGTTGGGAAACTACATTCCTTTTTTTTAATTTTGCATCAATTCCATTTTCTGTACAATACACTCAGACCGTTACTATACAGTAAAACTATATCTCTTCCTTGTCCGTCTGTTTAATTCTAAGATGCTAATGTAGCATAATCTTCATTTGTATTTAACATTTCTAATTAAAGGTGCATTTCCCCCTGATATTAGCCTTTTACAATTTCCTTTACGTTTTTTTCCCATGGAATTTTCAATTCTAAACAGATTGAGGGGAACGATACTTTACACTCGACCTATAATGTGTCAAACACACAGGAGAGACTATCCTTTTAAGTGTTATCTGTTTTCCTTCATCATTTTTTTAATTTCTACTTGAATCCATGTGTGTAAAGCTCAGAGATCTAGACGGGTCATTAACCTTGGACCAGATGTTTTTGATCTACCATGAGGCTTTACGTTGCCGATGATGCTATTTCAAAACATCTGAAGGGTCGAGGTTGCTGCCCCATGCGCTAGAGCAGTGGTTCCCAACCGCGGTCCTCAAGTACCCCTAACAGGACAGGTTTTAAGGGTTACCTTGGGGGAAATGCAGACTGAATCCTGCAATCACTGAGCAGCGAATCATATCACCTGTGCTGTGCTTCAGATATCTGCAAACCTGGCCTGTTAGGGCGACCTGAGGACCGCGGTTGGGAACCACTGCGCTAAAGGGTTGATAAAAAAATTGTCATCGGAAAAATCTGAGACCAGATTTCAGGGGGAAATTTAAATTTATATTTTGTGTACAGTGTTAATAAGCCTTTTAAACACAAGGGGGCGCTGCACCCTTTAACTTCATGTTAACGTGTCTAAGGAACCTGGAATTTGAAGTAATTTGTACATAAGTGTCTGGTTTAAAGTATAAATCTTTAAGCTTAACGGTGTCTAACATAAATATAGCTGCTATTCTGACAGAGCTGTATAAATCCTGCACTATTTATGTAAACTGTCGAACATGGGAGTTTTTAAATTTAAATTGGTTTTTAGTGATGTTGTTCCAATCTGGTTGAGACTCAGGTTTTAGATTTTTTTTTGATTGAAATGACAGATGATAAAGAGATAAAATGCAGTCATAGTTTTTTTTGTTTACCCCCTTAAGAGTGTGGTGTTCTAAAGCTAATCTAATTGAACATGGCGGCGCCCTGTAACCACTGCATGTACATACAACGTTCTCTGTTGGGTGTAAATCTTAGAAATGCTGAGTTGTTGGAAATAGGTTGTCATTAATAAATAAAACTTTGAATTTCACATTAATATTGTCTTTTAGTCTTTTTTTTAAAAAATAAATTCTGCATATTTATCACAATTGTACTCTCAGTCTGACCCCAGCCGAACGCATTTTTAACGTGCGTTTAGCCGCACTTAATCACGGCCGCAGTAGCAGCAAATGACGGGCAATGACTGGCTATATACAAAGTACGGCCGCAGGAAAGTGCGGCCGCGCAACGCAAGTGGCAAATGAACGCATTTTTTCGAGAACGCAGAACCGCTAGTACTGACGTACAGAGTGCGCTGCGTCCGCTAGCGGCGTGTGGTTAGGAGACGTCAGACGCTGCCCGTGTCCGGCCAACATAACGTCCAGACGCCCAAAGTTTCCTTGTTTGGATCCGTAACAAATCACGCACAAAAATGCGCATCGTATGACCGTTTTCATGCATTCCGTGAAAAATGCGTTCGGACGCACTTTATGATGGTCACTGTGAATAATGCGTTCGTTTGACCCTAGCCTTCATCCTTTAAAACAAAAACCTGTACACCTTATTTTGCATTGTAATACAATAACTGGCATAAGATGGTTTCCAAACCCCCCCTTTTGCACACAATTTTATTGGAATATTAGTGTGCCCCCCCCCCCCCGGAGAAATAAAATTCCGTGAGATCTCAGTCCTGTATTACCATAATGACGCTGCAAACTACCTCGCCCACCTTCACGATAACCTAAAGCTCACACACTTTACTGCTACAACACAACAGCCGGGAGTGGGCAGAATATGATGAGCTCTGGGGGTCACGCAATACTGTATAGTAGTGGTTCCCAAACGCAGTGCTCAAGTCCCCCTAACAGGTCAGGTTTTAAGGATCACCTTTGGGGAAAAGCAGACTGAATCCTGCAATCACTGAGCAGCAAATCCTATCACCTGTGCTGTGCTTCACATATCTGCAAACCTGACCTGTTAGGGAGGAACCGGAGGACCACGTTGGGAACCACTGCTGTATAGGGATAAGATCTCGCTTCTGAGTGAGGCTAAGCCCACAGCACTGGAAGGGGTGAGGACACTGAGTGGCCGCACTGCCTCTGTATGAAGGGAAGTGCCCCCTGACCGTTAATGGTACTGTCTGCGTAGTTCTAATTCTGAGAAAATTGTCAAGGAACGACTTCCTTTTAATTTGATGGGTTTGGATTTAGTGTAATTATGTTAAGTTTTGTTCTAGGCTTTTTAGATCAGTTAAAATATTTTTGGAGTGATGATGTCACTTCTTATCCTTTTGCTCTGTAATAGGACGAAAGGAAAAGGATTCTGACACAAGGGTTTTTATACTGAAATAGGCCGGGGTCAGATGAATGCACTACCTGCGCCCGTACTGATGTGCCTCCTGGTGTCCTTTATATATGCTGACGTCACTAGAGACCGATCTGGTGACTGACAGATGGGAAATTCAAAAATCCCAGCGCTGCTGGTGAAGCTGGGTGGGGGCGGACGAAACTCATCCACCCAGCTTTCTAGCTTGGGTGGGCACTCACATCCTGAACACTAAGGCCTGGGTCAGACGAGCGCACTGTGCACCCATACTGACGTGCCTCCTGGTGTCCGTTGCAGTGTTGTGTCACACCTCGACGGGGCCAGCCACTGCTGTAGCGTGCAAACGAATTGCACGTAACCGTGAACATACTGCGGCCATGCTGAAAACCTCTCCGTGACACGCTAGACGCGCGCTCAGGGCTGCAAAGTGCAATTCTCCATAGGAGAATTGAGCCTTGCAGCGCTGAGCGCACTGAGCTCAGCGAGGTGGCCACACATGAGTCAGACTGGAAGAAACGTCCACTTTCACGGACATTCCTTCCGCTCTGAAAAACGTTTGTCTCACCCTGGCCTAAAACAATAAAAGTATTCGGAGTAGAGCACCTCTTTACTCCTGACATTAACCCCAAGTAACTTTTAGGGATATAGAGGACAGGGCCAGATTAACATAGGGGCTGATGGAGCAGCAGCTCCAGGCACATACCCCAGAATAGGCCCAGAGAAAGGATAACTACGTCTTCATTGATGGGCATTTGGACCCCTATATCTCCAGCTCCTTAGCAGCTACTGGGTCATGTCAGGTATCTCTGGAAAGTCCAGAGCATGCCCTTTCCAATGATGCCAAACATGACCAGGTTTTATGTAACAATAAATATAAAATAAATATTTATTTAATTTTTTCTTTCTAACACAGCAATATTTTTCACTTTTTAATTATAAAGGAAACAATGATGCTGCACTAACTCACCATCTCAAGTGTGGAGGTGATGGGACAATGCGTTATTATGAATTGTTGCATCAAAAACCTAAACCGCCACACTACAGCGAAGTGCACTGGGTGGGACTTTGGAACCCTGCGTCACTAATCTTTACACCTCACAAGGTTAAGTGAGGTGTCATTGGACAGGACCGAGTCGGACTTTTGCATTGATACCAAACATGAGCATGTAAAATCTAAACGAAAAGGAAAAACCAAAAAAAGTTTTTGTTTTTTTTATACTTATTTATAGTTCTAAAGCAATGACATTGTCCATTTGTCAGGTATAAAATGAACAATACCACGGCTTATTACTCCTGCTCATTTCCCACGCTGGGAGCAAGTTCAGTATTTTATACATAGTCATATTATTCATAAAACACCATCCTCCAAAACACAAGGGAAATACTTCATTCCCCCCCCCCCATTTTTTGGGTTAATATTGTATATTTTCTGAGAAAAATGCAGTAACCGGTTCTCATTTCCCTTGTTTTAAAAAAAAAAAAAAAAAAAAGAATTCCCTATAGAATATATAACCACAAAGGTTTGGATGATAAAATGTGAAAAAATAATTTTACACACTTTAAATGATTGAAATCTGAACATTTCCTCACACAGTATCTGCCTGGTTAGATATACCCGTATCTGCGCTATTAAATAACCTAAAATATGTTTTCATTTCACTAAATTCCAAAAAAAAACCCCACCAAATTCTTCAGCTCCAGGCCCATAGAGATCTTAATTAGGGATGAGCCGAACACCCCCGTCTTCGGTTTGCATTCGAACTCGAACAATTTCAAAAATTCGAGTTCGAACACGAACCGAACTCATTGCAAGTCAATGGGACTCAAAAGTTCGATTTTTTTTTTTTTTTTTTTTTTAAAGTGCCCTCCAAGAGGGCATATATGCTAGATATTTGACATGAAAGGTGTATGGGGGTCCGGGTAGTGCCCTGGGGGACAGGAAACCAGGACAAAGTTTTAAAAAAGACGTTTTTAAAGGGACAGGGAGTTTTCCATAAAATAAGGGTTAAAAATAAAAACGAAAAATTCCTTCAAATATCGTGCCTAGGAGGTCCCCATAACCTGCCCGTGAAGTGGCGGATTTGTAGGATGTATAGAAATATTGCCATCACAGACCCACACACGACACCTAGCCACCCTTAAGGGGTTAAAATGCACAGGGACTAATGAGGGAATGTATTATATGTATAAAGCAAGGTATATATGATAATGGATAGTCAGAGACTCTAGGGACTCAGCTTGTACGCTTTATGATAGACCTTTTCACGTTGTGTTGTGTTACTAATGCAGAAGCAGCAAGCCCTTCTGTAGTGTTCTGGATAATACGAGATGTCTTGGGTTTTCATTAATAGGTTTATTAACAACTTAGCATATAGGTTCCTATAACCGCAACTGGCTGCGTCACTAGTCAGCCTCAACTGGCAGACACAATGGATGACCAACTGTCAACAGCCAACTGCCAAAAGAAACACCCACTTCCCCCCCATTGGCAGCCAGCGCATCTACACCACCCTTCGGGAGAGTAACATGACATACAAATACTGGAATATTCCGTTTATTAAGATTTACGATATTACGTTTATTAAGATTAAGATTTTATTAAGCCCTTGATGACAAATGATGTAACATCTACATCATTAATGATTGGCTTTACAGAGCCCTGGTCTTTAAGGGGTTAAACAGCATATCAGAGGAACATGTAGTAGAAATGAACACTTCTTAGAATTCAGAAGCACAGTGTTCATACATGTGCAGGAGCCACGCCCAGTCTGCAGGCAATGTATCAAATTCATGAGACCAGACTAATTAGAAGCACATGTTATTTCCAAACACTAATTAACACCTGTTGTTTACGCCGTTTGAGAGCCCTGCTGCAAGCACATGTTATTTAGAGGTGAGAATCTTTGCACCTAGACATTAGGCAGACTGTAAAGCATGCTTTCCTTGTAAGTTAGAAAATCCACATCATCCAATGCAGCATTTTAAAGATGAAACACACAGGCGGCACAAAAAATCCTATGCAAGTCTCATGCACTCTAAGCACATGTAATTTTGAGGTGTGAAAGTTTCAGAAAAATGTACACGTGTGCAAATATTTTAAATAAAGCCAGAATAATTTTATGACGATCACATTTGTCTGACAAACAGATAATACATTACGCTGCAGCATGTGCTGACATATGTTGGTAGATGTATGTAATGTGTGTTATGTGTATGTAACATGTTTATGCTATTATACATACCGCTTCTTGACGACGTACACAGTCCGTCCATTGCTAATAATCGCCCACATGCGTGCCTTCTTGCCCTGGGTAGTTTTTTAATTCAATATCTAATAAACCGTTGCTTATAATATTCTGCAGTAAAGAGTCTCTTTATTTCTAGAGGTTTTTAGTATTTTTTAAGCATTTTTTTATACTTTTTTCCCAAAAACATTTTTAGAACTCGAACCCAACACGCCAAAAAGTTCGAAGTTCACGAACTTTCGAACTGCCAATGTTCGAGTCGAACTCCGAACTGATGGATCCGAACAGCTCATCCCTAATCTTAATACTGCCTTGATAGAGGGAGTGGGGGTACAGAGGGAGATGTACAAGGAGTGTACGGGCTAAAACCATATGTACTACCAAAATTTCAGACACTCCTGGAAATTCTTGGATCAATCTGAATTAGGGCTGCATGGAGGGTATGCTCAGGCGGCGAGTTAGCGCTGCCCCGAGCATCCAGGAGGCCAGCGGCCGCTACGGGCAGCCTGCTGGGCTCAGCACCTGCCTCATCATATTGTGCTTGTAAAACAGGGATGCTAAGGGCAGATTTAGCTTAGGGCAGGGAATAGGATCCAAAATAAGGGCCCTTATAGCTTCTACAATTCTTCCTGTAAAATCAGGTAAGGGCAGAATCACCTTGAATATCCTCTTTTTTTTTTCTGTGGTTATTATTGATGAGCCGAACACCCCCAAGTTCGGTTCACATTCGAACTCGAACTTTCCAAATGTTCGAATTCGAACTCGAACTCAATACAAGTCAATGGGACTCAAAATTAGATTTTTAGAGTGCCCCCCAAGAGGGCATATACTGTATGCTAGAAATTTGCCATAAAAGGTGTATGGGGGTCCGGGTAGTGCCCTGGGGGACAGGAAACCAGGACAAAAAGTAAAAAAAAGTTTTTAAAGGGACAGTGAGTTTTCCATGAAATAAGGGATAAAAATAAAAACGAAAAATTCCTTCAAATATCGTGCCTAGGAGGTCCCCATAACCTGCCCGTGAAGTGGCGGATTTCTAGGATGTATAGAAATATGTAAAAACCAAAAAATGACATTTCAAATGACGGTAAATGCTTTTCCTTTAATCTATCCATAAACAACTGCTTGGGGCGGCAGCCTGTATGAAAAGACATTTTAGGAGTAGGCTTTGGATGAAAGTAACAATAGGTGCTTTAAAATTGGGCCTTTAGCGTCGGCAACAGTGCCGTCACACCGTAACCCCTCTGAGGATATGAATCTGATACAGGCAGCAGTGGCAGTGCACCCAGATATTGTGCCTTTGGTGCCAGGCCTGCAAGTGCCATCATACAGTAACCCCTCTGTGGTATTGTGGAAGAGTGCAGGGGTGGACCATGCGGTCAGGGCCGGTGCTAGACTATTTTGCGCCCTAGGCAAGACCAGCTACTTGCACCCCCCCCCCCCAAAAAATAAAAAACGACACAACACGAAACTGCTAGATTTCTTTTTATTTAAGAATATAGTTTGAAAAGCACCAATAGTAAAGGTAAAATAAATATAAACTGTATTAAACCATTTTAAATTAACTCTATTAAACAAATTAAAATGATCTGTATTGAACAAATATAAATTAACGGAAAAAAAAATAAGCGTTGTCACGTAAGTTTCAATTTCAGACCTCAAAATTTCACTTTGCGTGCCCCTTATCCTTTACAAATTTTCATCATGCGTCTATATATATATTGCCCAGGCCAGCCCACATCATACATTTATATATATTGCCCAGGCCAGCTCACATCATGCATATATATATATTGCCCAGGCCAGCCCACATCATGCGTATATATATATTACCCAGGCCTGCCCACAACATGCTCACAGACAGTCACAGATGCGCCATCATGCGTATATATATTGCCCAGGCCAGCTCACGTCATCCGTATATACAGTGGCAAGAAAAAGTATGTGAACCCTTTGGGACTACATGGAGTTTTGCATGAATTGGTCATAAAATGTGCTCTGATCTTCATCTAAGTCACAACAATTTGAAAAACACAGTCTGCTTAAAATAATACAACACAAACATTATATGTTTTCATGTTTTTATTGAACAGAACATGTAAACATTCACAGTGCAGGGTGGAAAAAGTATGTGCGCCTTTGGATTTAATAATTGGTTGACCCTCCTTTGTCAGCAATAACCTCAACCAAACGTTTCCTGTAGTTGCAGATCAGACCTGCACAACGATCTGGAGTAATTTTGGACCACTCCTCTTCACAAAACTGTTTCAGTGTAGCAAGATTCTTGGGATGTCTGGTGTGAATCGCTCTCTTAAGGTCATGCCACAGCATTTCAATCGGGTGGAGGTCAGGACTCTGACTGGGCCACTCCAGAAGGCGTATTTTGTTTTGTTGAAGCCATTCTTTTGTTGAATTACTTGTATGCTTTGGGTCATTGTCCTGTTGCATCACCCATCCTCTGCGGAGCTTCAGTTGGTAGTCAGATGGTCTTACGTTTTCCTGCAAAATGTCTTGATAAACTCGAATTAATTTTTCCATCAATGACAACAATCTATCCAGGCCCTGAGGCAGCAAAGCAGCCCCAAACCATGATGCTCCCTCCGCCATGTTTTACAGTGGGGATGAGGTTTTGATGTTGGTGTGCTGTGGCTTTTTTTCTCCACACATAGTGTTGTGTGTTTTTTCCAAACAACTTAATTTTGGTTTCATCTGTCCACAGAATATTTTGCCAGTAGTGCTGTGGAACATCTAGGTGCTCTTTTGCAAACTTCAAATGTGCTGCAATATTCTTTTTGGACAGCAATGGCTTCCTCCGTGGTGTCCTCCCATGTACTCCATTCTTGTTTAATGTTTTCCTTATTGTAGATGTGTCAACAAAAATGTTAGCATTTGGTTACTAAAATGGTGTACGGCTTGAAGGAGAAAAGTTACCAGGAAAGGCTTAATGATCTTAACATGTACAGCTTGGAAAAAAGACGAGACAGAGGAGATATGATAGAAACATTTAAATACGTAAAGGGAATCCACAAGGTAGAGGAAGGGAGTATATTTAAACGGAAACAAAGTAGCAAAACAAGAGGACATAGTCTTAGATTAGAGGGGCAAAGGTTTAAAAGTAACATCAGGAAGCATTATTTTACCGAGAGGGTGGTGGATACATGGAACAGTCTTCCAGTAGAAGTGGTAGAGGCCAAAACAGTGATTGAATTTAAGCAGGCATGGGATAGGCATAAGGCTATCCTAAACAAAAGATGAATGCAGGTAAAGTATCCATGTAATTGGGCAGACTAGAAGGGCCGAAAGGTTCTTATCTGCCGACATTTCTCTATGTTTCTATGTTTCTATGTGCCAGGGATTTCTGTAAGTCTTTAGCTGACACTCTAGGATTCTTCTTTACCTCATTAAGCTTTCTACGCTGTGCTCTTGCAGTCATCTTTACAGGACGACCATGCCTAGGGAGAGTAGCAACAGTGCTGAACTTTCTCCATTTGTAGACAGTCTGTCTTACCATGGACACATGAACATCAAGGCTTTTGGAGATACTTTTGTAACTCTTTCCAGCTTCATGCAAGTCAACAATTCTTGATCGTAGGTCTTCTGAGAGCTCTTTTCTGCGAGGCATGGTTCACATCAGGCAGTGCTTCTTGAAACCAGTAACTCCAAAACTGGTGTGTATTTTTAAAGGGCAGGACAGCTTTCAGCAACACATCCAATAATATCACACTGATTGGACTCAAGGTTGGCTCAATTCTGGCTCCAATTAGCTCTTGGAGAAGTCATTAGGCTAGGGGTTCGCATACTTTTTCCACCCTGCACTGTGAATGTTTACATGTTATGTTCAATAAACACATGAAAACATATAATGTTTGTGTTGTATTATTTTAAGCAGACTGTTTTTCAAATTGTTGTGACTTAGATGAAGATCAGAGCACATTTTATGACCAATTCATGCAAAAATCCACGTAATCCCAAAGGGTTCACATACTTTTTCTTGCCACTGTATATTGCCCAGGCCAGCTCACATCATGCGTATATATATATATATGGCCCAGGCCAGCCCACATCATGCGTATATATATTGCCCAGGCCCATGCCAGCTCACATCATGCGTATATATATTGCCCAGGCCCAGGCCAGCCCACATCATGCGTATATATATTGCCCAGGCCAGCTCACATCATGCGTATATATATATTGCCCAGGCCAGCTCACATCATGCGTATATATATATTGCCCAGGCCAGCTCACATCATGCATATATATATATTGCCCAGGCCAGCCCACATCATGCGTATATATATATATTGTGAAGGCCAGCCCACATCATGCGTATATATATATATTGCCCAGGCCAGCCCACATCATGCGTATGTATATATTGTCCAGGCCAGCTCACATCATGCATATATATATATTGCCCAGCTAGCTCACATCATGCGTATATATATTTTGCCCAGGCCAGCCCACATCATGCGTATATATATATATTGCCCATGCCTGCCCACATCATGCTCACAGACAGTCACAGATGCGCCATCATGTGTATATATTGCCCAGGCCAGCTCACATCATGCGTATATATATTGCCCAGGCCCAGGCCAGCTCACATCATGCGTATATATATATATTGCCCAGACCAGCCCACATCATGTGTGTATATATTGCCCAGGCACAGGCCAGCTCACATCATGCATATATATATTGCCCAGGCCAGCTCACATCATGCATATATATATATTGCCCAGGCCAGCCCACATCATGCATATATATATTGCCCAGGCCCAGGCCAGCTCACATCATGCATATATATATTGCCTAGGCCAGCCCACATCATGCGTATATATATATATTGCCCAGGCCAGCCCACATCATGCATATATATATATATATATATTGCGCAGGCCAGCCCACATCATGCGTATATATATATTGCCCAGGCCAGCTCACATCATGCATATATATATATTGCCCATGCCAGCTCACATCATGCGTATATATATATTGCGCAGGCCAGCCCACATCATGCGTATATATATATTGCCCAGGCCAGCTCACATCATGCGTATATATATATTGCCGAGGCCAGCTCACATCATGCGTATATATATATTGCCCAGGCCAGCCCACATCATGCGTATATAACAATAACATAACTTATTATTCCAAGACTGGCGATAACATAACTTATTATATACAGGGCTGGAGATAACATAACTTATGTTATCTCCAGCCCTGTATATAATTAGTTATGTTATCGCCAGCCTTGGAATAATAAGTTATGTTATCGCCAGCCTTATATATAATAAGTTATGTTATCGCCAGCCCTGTATATAATAACTTATTATATAATATATAAATAACTTATAACTTAAGTAAATAAATAACTTATTATATACAGGGCTGGCGATAACATATGTTATCGCCAGCCTTGGAATAATAAGTTATGTTATCGCCAGCCCTGTATATAATAAGTTATTATATACAGAGCTGGCGATAACATAACTTATTATATATAAGGCTGTCGATAACATAACTTATTATTCCAAGGCTGGCGATAACATAACTTATTATATACCGGGTGTCCATAAAGTTTCTTTACAATTTCAAAAATTTATTACAAAGGCAAATTAAAAGACAGATAAGTGAAAATTATTACAAAATGCGTCGACTTTTTTTGGTCGTTTTCACAGCCGGTTATCGAATTTTCTGAACCGCATCGTTTTTCCATTTTCAGCTGTAGCCGAATTTTTTCGATTGAATCAATCTAAGGCCAGGGGCACACGTACACACTGGCGCCCTTTGCAGCCATGTGATGCTGCGACGGGGCCGGTCACACGCTTGTGCGCGTGCCCAGAAAGCCTCTTCGTTGACACGCTAGACGCGCATCAATGGGGCTGCAAAGAGTGATCCTCCATTAGAGGATTGTTCTTTGCAGTACGAGCGTGCGTTCAGCGGCTGCGTCGAGTGGAAGGAACGTCCACGTTCCTTTCATCCTTGTGTGTCCCTGGCCTAAGGCTGGGGTCAGACAAGTGCACTTTTCACGTCTGTCTGACCGCACTGTTTGCTGTCCGTTGTAGCTTTTCAAAGGAGTCAATAGGGAACAACACACGAAGCATGTGTGCACTTTTTCACGCGTGGGCAACGCATGTTGCAGCGGACGCCAAAATGGCATTGACGTGAAAAAGCTACACGGACGTAGAGAAACCCCTGCATACAGCTTTTTTTTTTCTTTTTCTCAATATCAGTCAAAACTAGCTGATACAATGTAAACGCAATCTCATCCGTTACAAAGTGCATCCATTACTGTGCGCAATCAGTGCGCAATCAGTGCGCTCGTCTGACCACAGCCTAAATGGGATGATATTTTTTTCAGAAAAAAATGGCCGACTGAATTAATTCTAGCCCTTAATTAAAAAGCTAGCAATCCAGCTTGGGTCAGTGTCAGACGAGCGTTTTACAGAGCGGAAGGAGTGTCCGTGAAAGTGGACGTTCCTTCCACTCTGACGCCCGTTTGGCCACCTCGCTGAGTGCACTTACTGTGCTCCGCGCTGCAAGGCTCCATCCTCCTATGGAGGATCGCGCTTTGCAGCCCCGTCGAACGCACGTTGTAGTGCATCGACGGGGAGCCTTTCAACACATGCTCTGTAAAGCACACAATTCGTGCGTGCCCTGCATGTGACCGGCCCCATCAAAATGCTGCGAAGGGCGTCGGAAGGCACGTCAGTACGGGCGGAAGTAGTGCGCTGGTCTGACTTGGCCTTAGGGCTGCACCAATAAACTACAAATAATATTTACAAATGTACTGTATGTTCTACTAGTTTATCAACCTTATGTGCTCGTCTGGATAGGTTTATGTAGATTCAAACTATACGGGTCAGGCTGGGGTCAGACTAACGCATTTTGAACGTGCGTTCTGGCGCACTTAATCAAGGGCGTAGTAGCAGCAAATGACGGGCAATGACGGCCAATATACGAAGTACGGCCGCACGAAAGTCCGGCCGCTCAACGCAAGAGGCAAACATCGTATTTTTTTGAGAACGTAGAACCGCTAGTACTGACGTACAGAGTGCTTTGCGTCCGCATAGCGGCGTGTGTGCGTGATTAGGAGACGTCAGACGCTGCTCATGTCCGGCCAACATCACGTCCAGACACCCAAAGTTTCCTGGTTTGGATTCGTAAAAAATCACGCATGAAAATGAGCGTCGTCTGACCGTTTTCGTGCATTCTGTGAAAAAATACGGCAATGCGTACGGACGCACTTTTTGACGGTCGCTGCGAATAATGATTTCGTTTGACCCTAGCCTTAATCAGTAAGGGACAAATGTGGCACTGAAGGGCAGCGAACAGTGAACTTCACCGTACGGGCAGTTCGTCAATTCACTAAACCGTCAATTTGCCAAAAACTGGTGAATTGACAATGAAATACGGTGCAGTTCGGTGATCTTCAGCGGCAGAAAAATTTCCTCATATAGAAGTAATGGTTAATCTATTCACGGAACTTTGAACTGCACCAAAATGTCAGTGAAATGCCCTGATATTTGGTGTTTCAGTTCGACGGGTTTAAATAGGATTCAATGTAAAATTATATTTTCGTTTTTAATCTTTTTTTTTTTATCCAACCGTCTTTTCATTTGCAGCAAAAAGTTTTTTTATTTATTTTTTAAAACACCTCTTTGTATTTGTTTTTAGAAATTTATAATTTCCAATTTTTTTTAAAAGACTTTTTTTTGTTCTGTAACAGGCCTTTTTATTAATTTTTATAGGACCTTTTTTTATTATTTAGACACATTTTAATGTAATTTTATCGGTTTAAACACCCATTAGAAGAATAGAATGGAGCAGCAAAAAAGGTCTGTCAAAGGAGGACGTCGTGGCTGCCTGTGTCTCTAAAGCTTATTGGAAAATAAGATTTCTGTCTTTTTTTTTTGTTTCTGCAGTTTGAGGGTCTTTCGCGACTCCATGTTCAGCGCATTTCAAGGACCCTGCGGTGAATAGTGAATGCACCACAGGGTCAGTGAAATGGGATCGCCGAAGTGCGCCAAACGAGAAATCACCAAAATGTCACTGAAATTTCAGTGCTTTCTGATTAACCCCTAAAGTCATCCCTCTTTCAATTTCCTCAGCCCATCCTTTCCCAGTTTCGGTACAAAGATGGACGCATGGCTTAGTTATTTTTAAAGAATATATATATACACGCACATTATCGCCACTAATTCATTGTACATGTAGACATGTCCCAGCAGTCTTCACATTAAGCCACCATGAACTCCACTGGCCTAATAATAAGGTCACTTGCTTTAGCTTTGGCCATTGGGACCACTGACAACTTGTTGCAACGCAGTGGCATCTGGCATACGGGCACGGATCTACCTGTAAAACATATATATTAGGGATTTATACCATGATCTGCACGAGTACTTGGTACTCGTGCAGATGCCCCTGATACTGCAACCGATACCGGAAGCCAGCGCTGGGCTGGCTTGGCAGCTGGTGTCCGAGGGGCAGTGGTGGCTGGCAGAGTGCTCTAATGGCACTCTGCCAGGCCCCTCAAGATGGCCTTGTTCCTTCAAGTGGCCGCGAGCAAAGAATGTAGCTCGGCCACTCACTGGGAAACACCAGGTGCAATCTCGCGGCTGGTGGATATGTTACGATTAAAGCCCGAAGTGCGGTTAGTCCTAGAATTACCCAGGCATCATTAGCAAAAGTCCGAAGTGAAATTAAATTTCGGACTTTACCCGGGTAATCTGCAAAGTATCCAAACGCCTCTGGGTACTCGGCTTTCCTTGGGTTTTCAGCAGGTTACAGTTGATTGAATTCCGAGGATTACCCGGATAAAGCTGCAAACTGCTATCTGACCGATAACAAAATAAGGAGGTTCAGGCATCGCACCAATTTGTACCGGGTTCACATGAACTGCTTGTTCCAGACGGTTCTGATTGTTTTGTAATACGCCTTGGGCGTCTCTTACATCTTGTACAGTTTGGGCTAAAGCAGCTAATTGTCGGGTAAGTGCGTTCAGGGCAGTGGCGTAGCGTGGGGGGGCTGGGGGGGCCGTGGCCCCGGGCGCAGTTTTGTTAGGGGCGCATTTGCGCCCCTAAAACTGGCCCGGGGGTTGAGGGGACGCAGATGCCGGGCAGCGCGGGAGCGCCTGCCCGGTCTTTAACAGTCCGTCCTGTTAGGTGATGCGGCTGCGCGGCGTGCGCAGCCGGTCACGTGGTCGGCTAATCAGGTGGTACGGAGTCTCTGTACCACCTGATTGGCCGGACCACGTGACCGGCTGCGCGGCATCACCTAACAGGACGGACTGTTAAAGACCGGGCAGGCGCTCCCGCGCTGCCCGGCATCTGGGTCCCGTCCCTCAACCCCCGCCGGAGCTGGGGCCTGGGGCAATATCCAGGTAAGGGCTGGGGGCAAATCCATGAGCTGGGGTAAATCCATGAGATGGGGGCAAATCCATGAGATGGGGGCAAATCCATGAGTGAGCTGGGGGGCAAATCCATGAGCTGGGGGCAAATCTATGAGCTGGGGCAAATCCATGAGCTGGGGGGCAAATCCATGAGATGGGGGCAAATCCATGAGCTGGGGGCAAATCCATGAGATGGGGGCAAATCCATGAGTGAGCTGGGGGGCAAATCCATGAGCTGGGGCAAATCTATGAGCTGGGGCAAATCCATGAGCTGGGGGGCAAATCCATGAGATGGGGGCAAATCCATGAGCTGGGGGGCAAATCCATGAGATGGGGGCAAATCCATGAGTGAGCTGGGGGCAAATCCATGAGATGGGGGCAAATCCATGAGTGAGCTGGGGGGCAAATCCATGAGATGGGGGCAAATCCATGAGCTGGTGGCAAATCCATGTGAGAGCTGAGGCAAATCCATGTGAGAGCTGAGGCAAATCCATGTGAGAGCTGAGCAAATCCATGTGAGAGCTGGGGGCAAATCTATGAGCTGGGGGCAAATCCCGTGAGCTGGGGCAAATCCATGAGTGAGCTGGGGGGCAAATCCATGAGCTTGGGCAAATCCATGAGCTGGGGGCAAATCCATGAGCTGGGGGCAAATCCATGAGCTGGGGGCAAATCCATGAGCTGGGGGCAAATCCATGAGCTGGGGGGCAAATCCATGAGCTGGGGGCAAATCCATGAGCTGGGGGCAAATCCATGAGCTGGGGGCAAATCCATGAGCTGGGGGCAAATCCATGTGAGAGCTGGGGGCAAATCCATGAGCTGGGGCAAATCCATGTGTGAGCTGGGGGGCAAATCCATGTGTGAGCTGGGGGCAAATCCATGTGTGAGCTGGGGCAATATCGATAACGTCCACAGGTTGGGGGGGGCGCACAATTCTTTGCTGGCCCCGGGCGCTGACAACCCACGCTACGCCACTGGTTCAGGGTATCGGCAAAATCCGCTGGTTCCATTATATGGCTCTAATATTATATCAGGAAAGAGTCCTTGATGATAGTAGGTATAATAGATATAAGAGGAACCACTGTGTAGCAGTCTTGCCTGTACGTAGCGAGTATCAGAGTCAGGAGGAATAATATATAACGCTACCTGTCTGCTGGTACCAGTGGCGTCAGGTTTGTAGTAAATCAGGTGGTAGATGGTTTCTCCGAAGAATATACCAGACGTCTTGATGTATATATATATATCGATAATTAATCCGTTAGAGTAGTTGATGTTAATAGCATAGGTCATAGGCAGGCAGAGTTCGGTGCAAAGTCGTTATCCAAGCAAAAGGTCATGGGCAGGTAGAGTTCGGTACGAAGTCGATTATCCAAGCAAAGGTCATAGGCCAAGGGAGTCAATCAGTATTTCAAAGAAGCTCAGGAGAAAAAGGGGGTAATTAGCTCAGCTTATATATAAAATATTAGAGCGTTGATTTACCCCACTGATGTCTTCTTTATAGGGCGTCTTGTTAGGCAGCTGGGGATAGCGCCGACGTCATCCGTCTGCGTCGGCATCTTTCTAGGCCCATAAGGCCCATCGGGACCATGCGCATGCGTGGAAGGTCTGACCCAGCGGCGAAGGAGGCTCCGGCCTGTGCGCCGACATGCGGTAGCGCCAACACCTCGGTATGCCGCGCAGCCACCTCTCGGGGACCCGCAGGAGGCGCCGCCACAGGGCTCATAATGCCGGTAAAGGGTGGAATCCTGACATAACCCCCTCACAAGGCGACCACTCCGTGGGCGATCAGGGTGAGTTGTATGAAAACGGCGTACCAGGGATGGAGCATCGACATCCAGCGCTGATATCCAGGAGTCTTCGGCGAGACCATAACCCTTCCAACGGATCAGATACTGAAGCCTTCTTTGATACATACGAGAGTTGAGAATTTTTGATACTTCATATACATCATTATCACGGGCGCTCACCGGGCCTGGAGGAGGGAGATTACGATGGGTGAAAGGATCCGTAATCTGTGGTTTAATCAATGAGATATGGAAGATGGGATGTATATTTCAGGGAGGCCGGTAGTTGTAGGCGAACCGTCGTAGGAGACAGGACGGTTTTTATCATGTAAGGCCCAAGAAAGCGGGGGCCCAATTTCTTTGAAGGACAGTTTAATTTAATGTATCGGGTAGATAGCCACACTTGGTTTCCTTCTTTGTATAACGGAGCAGGTGTTCTTTTACGATCAGCATACAGTATGTTTTATGTCTCCATTGGGCTCTCTGTAACATTCTTTTAACCTTTTCTGTTATTCTGGTGATGGATTGCAATCTATCATTTACTGCAGGACAGGGGGTATAGAGCGAAGAACCTGGTAACATTGAGGGGTGTCTTCCTGTATTAACAAAGAAAGGGGTCATAGACGTAGATTTATGGATCTGGTTATTGTAGACAAATTCAGCTATGGGTAGTAGATCATTCTAGTCTGATTGTAGGTAGGTCACGAAACAACGGAGGTATTGTTCTAAGGTAGCATTAGTGCGTTCAGTCTGTCCATTTGCCTGGGGGTGGTAGGTGGTCGATAAGGACCGTTTCATGTGTAGACCTTTACAGAATTCCAGAAAAAACTTAGCAGTAAATTGGGTACCTCTATCCGTTACTACGGTTTCGGATAGACCATGTAGACGGAATATTTCTTTGATGAAGATCGTAGCAGTGTCTTTAGCGGAAGGGATTGTCTTGGTGGCTATGAAATGACTTATCTTGGAGAAACGATCTACTACCACTAGTATGGTAGTATATCCGTTAGATGGTGGGAGGTCTACTAAAAAGTAGACATGTGCACAGCACAAAATTTCATTTTGAACTAATGGATTAGTCCTAAAATGCAATTTATTTAGTTGCTAAAGAAATTCGTTTTCAGTTCTTTAGTATGAAAACTAATTTCATTCATCAGCAAACCAGTGGATACAATTACTATTGTAGTGGCTCCTCAGAGGGCTGAGATCGCTGCTTGTTACAGTATCTCTCACTCTCAGCACAATGTGCCAGGCAAAGCTGTTACAGTAACTGACTGCTGCTCATCACAGTGCTCAGAGTTTCAGTAAAACTAGTAAATAATATTTTTATATATAAGAGGTTAGAACAATATTATTTCCTTATTTTACTGAAACTCTGAGCGCTGTTACAGTCAGATACTGTAACATCTGAGCCTGATACATTGTACTGAGAGATAATATAACAATTTGCCGATCTCAGCGCTCACAGCCACTGGATTTAAAGGGCTAAAAAAAAAAGGCTCCTCTCTGTATAATGTATAGAACATCCTCCTGCATTAATTAATACCCCTCTCTGTATAATGTAGATAACATCCTCCTGCATTAATTAATACCCCTCTCTGTATAATGTATACAACATCCACCCGCATTAATTAATGCCCCTATCTGTATAGAACATCCTACTGCATTGGCATGTAGAGGGTGCAGAACTTTGGAATGCAATGCTTATCCAGCAAAGGAGAGGGAACTTTTACTTAAACTTTGTATCTTTGTGGGGGAGACACAGGAATATAAAAACAGGGAGGGAAAATATTAACGTAAATCGTTCTGAAAGCTCAGAGAAGAGATGACTGGTGCAAATTGATTTTTATAATAAAATAAAGCACTTTAAATCTAGGGAAAACATTCAAATAAATCACACTGAAGGCTCATAATGACAGAGTAACTGTGAGAGCTGGATAGTAAATGTATCAGACGTAAAAAAAAACTTTATAACAAGCAGCACTGGGAGAGGAGAGGGACTTTATATAAAACATGTATTATAGATGAGGAAAGGGGGATAGTGCTCCTGCCCCTATTATGCAGAGCGGGTGGGGAGATAACACACGTTTTATAAAGTCCCTGTCTTCTCCCAGCGCTGTTTGTTATAAAGGGTTTTTACTATCCAGCCCTCCTCTGTCATTAGCTTTCAGTGTGATTTATTTGAATGTTTTCCTTCTCCGGCAGATTTTATCATCTTGTCTGCCTCATAGACATACAAGGGTTAAGTAAAGGTTTCCTCTCCTGTGCTGGCTGTCTGTGCTGTGAGTGAGTATTCTGGAGCTCTATCACTGTCAGAATTTCGGGTAGAGGTCGGGCAGGATTACGCATACAAACGTTTTCTGTAGCTTTGCGATGTTGCACTTCATTACTGGTCTCCTTCACTCATCAATGTAATATCACAAAAAGGACTGAAACTAAAATGTAGTGCATTTTATTTTAGTTTCTTTCGTTTTTTGTACTGAGCAGTTTCGTATCTCTTGAGTCATACTAAAACTAAATTATCCCAAAATTCTGACTAAATCGTTTTAGTACTAAAACGAATGCACATGTCTACTATAAAGTCCATAGAAATATCTCGCCAAGGGGCTTCTGGTATCTTAAGAGGTTGTAGTAGACCCTGCGGTTTTCTTTTATCATCTTTGGATCTTATACATACTGTACAGTGAGTTATGTATATCTCTTGACATTCCAGGCCACCAGAATAAACGTTCTATACTTTCCTTTGTTTTGTATATTCCAGCGTGACCTCCTAGGGGTGAATCGTGGAAATGGTTTAGTATACTATTCTACGCTTCAGGAGGAACATATATCTTCTCTCCTTTGCAGAACACTCCTTTTTCTAGTTTCAATGGAGCCGTCTTGTCATTCATCTTAGAATATTTTCTGATCGTGTCCCATAGTGGTAATGTCGCATTAAGAAAACAATTCCTCGGTAATACGTAAGATACTTCTGATCTTTGTCTAGATTCTATACTCCTGGATAGAGCGTCAGCTTTGCCATTTTTTCCCCTGGTCTATACGTTATATTAAAGGTAAATCTAGAAAAGAAGAGAGCCCATCTGGCTTGTCTAGGCTTCAGCCTCTTTGCTTGTCTTAGATATTCTAAATTCTTATGATCGGTATATATTGTTATGGGATGTATTGTACCTTCAAGGAGATGACGCCATTCTTCAAGTGCAGATTTTATTGCGAGAAGTTCTTTATCCCCGACGTCATAATTAATTTCAGCTGGAGATAAGGTTCTTGAGTAGAAAGCAATAGGGTGTAAGCTCTGATTTTCTCCTTGAACTTGCGACAGTATGGCGCCGATGGCTCCATACTACAGATGGATATCTGATGCATCAGTTTCGATGACGAAGGGCTTTGTCGTATCCGGCATGCTTAGTATAGGAGCTGTAGAGAATAAACGTTTTAAGTAACAAAAGGCGTCATTAGCGGCTACTGACCATTTGAATGGTATGGATTGTTTGGTTAGGTATGTCAATGGTTTGATGATCCTGGAAAAGTTTTTGATGAATTTCCTATAAAAATTACAAAAAACAATAAAGCATTGTATCCCTTTTTTATTCGCAGGTATGGGCCAAGATCGTATTGCTTTGATTTTGGAGGGATCCATCATTATGTTATTAGGTTTTATCACGAATCCGAGAAACTCTAAGGTGGTCACATTAAACAGACATTTTTCAAGCTTGGCATACAATCTGTGTTGTCTCAATCGTAATAAAACATTTCTTACATGTTGTGTATAATCTTCTTGACTATCCGAGTATATCAATATATCATCTAGGTATACTATCACGTACTGGTCTAAGATATTTTTTAGGATATCGTTCAGAAAGTATTGGAAGGTTGCGGGTGCATTACAGAGCCCATAGGGCATGACTAAGTACTCATAGTGTCCGTACCTCGACCTGAAGGCAGTCTTCCATTCGTCTCCTTTTTTGATTCTCACCAGGTTGTATGCTCCGCGTAAATCCAATTTTGTAAATATCTTAGCTGTCTTCAGTCTATCCATTAGCTCGGTTATGAGCGGTAGCGGATATTTGTTTTTGATAGTTATCGCGTTCATTGCTCTGTAATCGATACAGGGGCGTAGTCCTCCGTCCTTCTTTCCTACAAAAAAGATCGCTGCCCCAGCGGGAGAGGTTGAGGGTCTTATAAAACCTTTAGTTAGATTTTCATCTATGTATTCTTTTAAAACTTTTAATTCAGGTTCAGATAAGGGATATACTCTGCCGAAAGGAATCGTGGCACCAGGAAAAATATTGATCGGACAATCATAGGAGCGATGAGGAGGGAGTATATCAGCTCCTTTTTTCTCGAATATATCATGAAAGTCCGAATAGACCTTTGGTAATATAGGTATCGTACTATTGTTGAGTATAAATTTCTGTGGACGTATACATTTGGTTACACAATGTGTAGAAGTGAAGGTTAGAGTAGCTTCGATCCAGTCTATATTGGGATTATGTAGTCGTAACCAATCAATACCGAGAATCACAGGAAAGATGGGGGTTTTGACTATATCAAATATTATCTCTTCATGGTGTCGTACTCCCATGTTGATGGTAATGATTTCTGTCTCTTGTGTCACGAGTCCTGAACTAATGAGAATACCGTCCAATAGTGAGACAGAAAAGGGGTAACGTTTCTTCCTATACGGAATTCTTAATTTTTGTATTAGTGATGCATCATTAAAATTCTGACTAGCTCCTGAATCAATCAACGCAGTCAGGTCCACCGTGTGATCCCGCCACTGTAATGACATATTAATAGTGAGATGTTCACCCGATGTACCAAGTACACAGTAATTTGTAAAGCATTTTACAGGATTCGTGGGCTTACCGGTTATATTCCGAGGTTTCAGTCTGCATTCACGGAGTTGATGGCCGGCTCTCCCGCAATACATGCAGAGACCCAAGGACCTTCTCCTATCGCGTTCTCTTTCATCCAGTCGGCCTCTAGCTGCTCCTACCTGCATCGGTTCTGATTCAGCGGGAGGTAGAGCAGGAAACGGTAGGGGAGCCGGTGGGGCGTTTCTCCGTTGGGGTATAGAAACGGCGGTTCTTTCCGCTCTCCTTTCTCTCAATCGCTGGTCTATGCGTATGCACAATCTCATGGTATCTTCGAGACCAGTACGGGCGAGTTCGTCCTTTAGAGCCTCCGATAATCCAAGTTTGAAATGAGTTAATAACGCTGGTTCGTTCCAGTCGGATTCTAGGGCGAGATGACGAAACTCTGTTATATAGTCCTCTACTTCAGAACGACCTTGACGTAAGGCCATCAGAGCATGTGCTGCATTACTATCGCGGTTGTGATCATCGTACAACTCCTCCATAGCTCCAAAAAACGTGTTCCACTCGTTGAGTATCGGGTTATTGGTATGTAACAAGTGATGGGCCCAGGTTTGAGGTTTACCTCTTAGTAGAGAAATTACCATGCGTACCCGTGTAAAGTCGTTATTATATACATGTGGTTGTAAGGAGAAGAGTACTTGACAGGAGGTGATAAAACTCCGGAACTGGCGTCTATTCCCGTCGTAGGCCTCTGGTGGGGAGGTATGCAAATCCGGGGTATAGATGGGTTCTGCACGATATGGAGGAGGTTCAGGCATCGCACCAATTTGTACCGGGTTAACATGAACTGCTTGTTCCAGACGGTTCTGATTGTTTTGTAATACGCCTTGGGCGTCTCTTATATCTTGTACAGTTTGGGCTAAAGCAGCTAATTGTCGGGTAAGTGCGTTCAGGGTATCGGCAAAATCCGCTGGTTCCATTATATGGCTCTAATATTATATCAGGAAAGAGTCCTTGATGATAGTGGGTATAATAGATATAAGAGGAACCACTATCTAGCAGTCTTGCCTGTACGTAGCGAGTATCAGAGTCAGGAGGAATAATATATAACGCTACCTGTCTGCTGGTACCAGTGGCATCAGGTTTGTAGTAAATCAGGTGGTAGATGGTTTCTCCAAAGAATATACCAGACGTCTTGATGTATATATATATATCGATAATTAATCCGTTAGAGTAGTTGATGTTAATAGCATAGGTCATAGGCAGGCAGAGTTCGGTGCAAAGTCGTTATCCAAGCAAAAGGTCATGGGCAGGTAGAGTTCGGTACGAAGTCGATTATCCAAGCAAAGGTCATAGGCCAAGGGAGTCAATCAGTATTTCAAAGAAGCTCAGGAGAAAAAGGGGGTAATTAGCTCAGCTTATATATAAAATATTAGAGCGTTGACTTACCCCACTGATGTCTTCTTTATAGGGCGTCTTGTTAGGTAGCTGGGGATAGCGCCGACGTTATCCGTCTGCACCGGCATCTTTCTAGGCCCATAAGGCCCATCGGGACCATGCGCATATGCGGAAGGTCTGACCCAGCGGCGAAGGAGGCTCCGGCCTGCGCGCCGACATGCGGTAGCGCCAACGCCTCGGTATGCCGCGCAGTCACCTCTCGGAGACCCGCAGGAGGTGCCGCCACAGGGCTCATAACGCCGGTAAGGGTGGAATCCTGACAATGGGTTTGTTTTGTTTCTTCAGCCTAATGATGGCTTGCTTCACTGTTAGTGACAGCTGTTTGGATCTCACCTTGAGAGTTGACAGCAACAGATTCCAAATGCAAATAGCACACTTGAAATGAACTCTGGGCCTTTTATCTGCACATTGTAATTGGGGTAATGAGGGAATATCACACACCTGGCCATGGAACAGCTGAGAAACCAATTGTCCCATTACCTTTGGTCCCTTAACAAGTGGGAGGCACATCTGCAAACTGCTGTAAATCCTACACCGTTCACCTGAGTTGGATGTACATACCCTCAAATTAAAGCTGACAGTCTGCAGTTAAAGCACATTGTGTTTGTTTCATTCCAACTCCATTGTGGTGGTGTATAGAGCCAAAGATGTTAGAATTGTGTCAATGTCCCAATATTTTTGGACCTGACTGTAAGCACATATGACACATAATAAAGATCATGTAACTCTTTAACATTCATATAAGGACATACTTGAAAACGAGAGAAATCTCAATGTATCTTTCCTGGTAAAATCCTTTATAAATAAATAAATAAATATAAGAAACATATCCTGTCACTCTGTATAATCGTTATATCCTTAATACGTTTTAATGTTTGTCTTTTGCCATTTTCATCGATAATATCCATAGATAATAGCAAAATTCACTGTTACCCAAGCGGGGTTTGATGCTCTGCAGATTACCCAGGTGAAGCTGCGGATAGTCCTCAGATTACCCAGATGAAGCTTGGAAAAAAGACGAGACAGAGGAGATATGATAGAAACATTTAAATACGTAAAGGGAATCCACAAGGTAGAGGAAGGGAGTATATTTAAAAGGAAACAAAGTAACAAAACAAGAGGACATAGTCTTAGATTAGAGGGGCAAAGGTTTAAAAGTAACATCAGGAAGCGTTATTTTACTGAGAGGGTGGTGGATACATGGAACAGTCTTCCAGTAGAAGTGGTAGAGGCCAAAACAGTAATTGAATTTAAGCAAGCATGGGATAGGCATAAGGCTATCCTAAACAAAAGATAAATCCAGGTAAAGTATCCATGTAATTGGGCAGCCTAGATGGGCCGAAAGGTTCTTATCTGCCGACATTTTTCTGTGTTTCTATGTTTCTAAGCTTCAGACTTGCACATTATCCGGGTAAAGTGTGGATTTTTCAGCTTTTCCAGACCGTTACCCAAGGGCAGTTGGTTAGTCCTAAGATTACCCGGGTAAAGTCTGAAATTTTCATTTTTTTGCAGTTTTACCCAGCGGTTTGGGTAATGTCAGGATTACCCGGGTACTCCTAGGATTAACCGCACTTTGGGCTTTACCCGTAACAGATATATATAATGTTACGGGTAAAGCCAGGAGTGCGGTTAATCCTAGGAGTACCCGGGTAATACTGACATTACCCAGGCTCCATTAGCAAAAGTCCGAAGTGAAATGAAATTTCGGACTTTACCCGGGTAATCTGCAAAGTATCCAGAGGCCTCTGGGTACCCTGCTTTACTGCTGTATTTTAACCGGGTAATTCGCACATTACCCTAGTGTTGTTGGATAAAGTGTGATGTGCAATGAAACATCAGACTTTATGTGGGTAATCTGCAAAGTATCCAAACGCCTCTGCGTACTCCTCTTTTCTTGGGTTTTCAGCAGGTTACAGTTGACTGAATTCCGAGGATTACCCGGATAAAGCTGCAAACTGTTATCTGACCGATAACAAAATTGTGGTTTTGGTTATTTTTAATGAAATTGTAACCATGGTCACAAACCACTAAATAACCATAAATTTACTCTGTGCATTAATTGTCTGAAAACTTAATTTATGAAGATAAAGATATTATATAAAGAGTAACCTTATAAATGATATATAAGCACATATGACACATAATAATAGTAAAATTCACTTTTACCCAAGCGGGGTTGGATGCTCTGCAGATTACCCAGGTGAAACTGTGGATAGTCCTCAGATTACCCGGGTGAAGCCTCAGACTTGCACATTATCCGGGTGAAGTGCGGATTTTTCAGCTCTTCCAGATTGTTACCCAAGGGCAGTTGGTTAGTCCTAAAATTACCCGGGTAAAGTCCGAAATTTTCATTTTTTTGCAGCTTTACCCAGCGGTTTTGGGTGATGTCAGGATTACCCGGGTACTCCTAGGATTAACCGCACTCCTGGCTTTACCCGTAACATATATATATAAGGTCTGTTTTTATTGGCATGCGGTCACATGACATTAATTAAAAGTATCGGTATTCGGTATCAGTGAGTACCTGAAAAAAAGTATCGGTACTCAAACTCAGTCTTAAAAAAGTGGTATCGGTGCATCCTTAATATATATCATAGAAGCCATTGCTGTACAATAAAGACCCTATCAGCCTGATGAGCACATTTATCATGGTATCGAGGCATCAGGTTGAGACACCGTCATTTGGTTCCTATTTCCATTTTACCCAGAGGACTGTGCATGGAAAGACGAACAATGTTTGGCATTAAAAGTAAAAGATAATAATAAATCTGTAGGCACATTTACAGGTTTTAAGAGTTGTCTTTCACTCACCTTCACGGAATATACAAGGGCGCAGATTCCCAGGCAGCAGAAATTCATGTAAATGCTGGTACAAATGGACCATATAATAAAATCCCGAGCTGGAGAGACGTTTTGTTGTTGCATATTCACTACCGTGGTTTGAGATACCGGCATATTGACCATTTGAGTTGGTGGTGCTGCTGTGCCTTGGTTATCATAGATAGGAGGAGAGCCAAGCATTGGGGCAGCAGCCGGGACAGGGTAGCTAGCAGCGTCATAAGGCATAGCTTGCATGATGGAACAGATATCACCGAACTGAGCAAGTGATACGGGTAAAAAGGACCGTGCAATCAAAGGAAGCAAAAAGAGAATTTATGTGTAAAGGAAGACGGGAGGAGTCAGACCATCACACTCTTCCTTCTGGACAGGTGACAGGTTTCCTGTTTAGATGGAGGGGCGGTTGTATTTTCTTGGGGTATGGGTTTTCGTCAGTTTAAACTCGTTCATGAATCACAACACAATAGAGTGAAGGTGTGGTCTGGGATCATGTGCAATCGAATTAAAAAAAATAAAAAGCCCTCTGAAGGATGTGACACGCTCACACGAAATCTCAGCTGTCGGAAGCGTCACAGCCTTCAGAGGACTGAGGAGGTGGCCCCGCGAGGCATCACGCAGCGCTCCGTGGAACACAACCAGTCGAGCGGCTGCTAGCGGAATGCTTTTAATGCATTCCGCTAGCAGCACCGGCTGCCCACAGCGGGAACCTGCATTCCCGCAACGTTCCCGCTGCGGGAGAAGTGCGGGAACAATGTTCCTGTGCGTTCCCGCAAGACTCGAGCCCTGGGGTTTTCGGTGAGTGTTCGGCATGTTTGCGGCGGGTTTTCCCTGCACTTCGGGGACCCTGTGGTTGTACTTGAATACACAGCAGAGTCGGCGAACTAGAATCGCCGAATCACCCTGAAGTGCAGGGAACAAAAGGGCACTGAAATGTCGGCGACATTTCGGTGATCTCTGAATAAGCCCTCATGTGAATAGACGCACTGCCACGAAATTGCGCCGTACGGTGAAATTCAGTGGCAAGTTCAACGCTTTCCCAATAACCCCTATAGTGTGTGGCTGCTGTATGTTGTCATCTTGTGACTCCTTTTTCTGCTACAGAATTTAAATTGCTCATCAAATTCAAATGTCTTCGGATACTAACGGCTTTATAGTTTATAGTTTGATTTTTTTCTTTACTTCAAGATATGTGAACAAGAAAATTAAAGGCAGGAAAGAAAATGACACTTTGCCTCTTAAAACCGGGGCCATTGATTCCAAGCAACAACAAATGCACGAATAAAAGTCTGAAACAAATCTACTTTTCAAACTTCCTCCATCAAAATCAGATGAGGGCAGAATCATCTTGAATATCGTACTTTATTATGTGGTTACTTATCAATAGACATTACTTGTGTTTTTTGTTCATTGTGTTACGTAATAATAAACGCTTCATCCAGCTTCCTATTAGTCCTTTTGTAGATCACAGAAATAAATATAATAAACCGAACTTAAAGTTACATAACTATGCTTCGCTTTATGTGTGATTTTTTTTTTTTTTGGAGGGATGGGTGTTGTGATGACAACGGAAGAATTTAATCAATTTTATTAAAAGAAAAAAGCAGTCAAAGGTTGGCATTGAAACCTCACAACTAACAAAGACAATATAAAACGGAACAGTAAACACATATGTACAAAATTCTCTGAAATTCTAAATTCTGCTGTAGATTTTGGGCCCTATTACAATCTTTGCGCTAAAACGCTCGCGCAACGTGTGAATTTGTGCGCCTAGCGTTAAGCATTAACGCGCATAAATCAAAGCTGAAATTACAATCCTTGCGCATTTTTTCATCCCTCGAGCAATAACGCGCGTAAAACAGACGTGCACAAACGCGCGTGCAGCAATCAGTTTGCGGACTGTTTTTTTCACGCGATTCAGCCAATCAGAATTAACCTGCCTGGCGGTATTCCCGAGTGTGACTCGGGGTTAAATTTCGCTACCGCAATCGGTAACCCCGAGCCACACTCGGGCTAGATGCATACTCACCACATCCTTCGCTCCCTTGCCGTCTCCGCAGTCACCTCAGTGTGATCGCGGCAGCCGGCGACTTTGCTTCCTGGTTCCACTCCCTGTGAGCCACGTGACGCAGGGGGGTGGGACCAGGCGGCAAATTTGAAAAACTGTAAAAAAAATTATAATAATTTACCGTAAAAATACTGTAAAATAAATTTTTGCGTGCTGGGATTCTTGTGCAGATGTACACTCCTTTGCCAATGAAATACACAGGACACGGGGTACCAAAAAAAAGAGTATTTATTCTCAAAGCAGCTTTACAGAAATAAAAGGCAAATAAAAATAATTTCTAAAATGTGATAAGGCTTTGCAATACAAGTTTCGCTGGTGGATCTGGGCAAGCACCAGCGAAACTTGTATTTCAAAGCCTGATTACATTTTAGGAATTATTTTTATTTGCCTTTTATTTCTGTAATGCTGCTTTGAGAATAAATACTCTTTTTTTGGTACCCCCGTGTCCTGTATATTTCATTGGCAAAGGAGTGTACATCTGCACAGGAATCCCAGCATCCAGAGGAACGAGGCAGGTTTTTGGTTTGATTACATTATTGAATATAATTTATTTCCATTATTTTGGATAATTATTTTTGGGATAATAAATTATTTCGTGTTTCAAACCTTCTCTGACTGCGTGTGTTTACTAGACTCTTGCTTGCACGGATTTCAGTGAGTTATTCCTACAGAATACAGGCTTACTATATAAAAGAACACATTTCCTTTCCAAAAAAATTGGCTAAATAACGCTTTTAGACACAAAATTTTGAAAAAATTAGACCGCCGGGGAGGTTAAGAACCACAATTGTCTCATGTTAAGTTTTTGCGTCTGTCAAAGTCAATCTGCGCATATATGCTGCAGCAATAATAAAAACACGCACAACTTCTCAAATGTATTGGTTTGGGTATGTGTAGAATGTATAACTATACTTTGCTGCGTATTTTTTTTTGGGCTGGTGTATTTGGTTTCGGCCAGGTTGATAGAATTTTCCATTAACACCAGCTTTTAGGAGTTGCTAAAATTATGCGCGCAACGTCTATCCGTTAATTCCTGCGCATAGATTGTAATACCATCCGCGTACCAGCGTACAAACGCATTTGCGCTCACAATGTTAAGTATAGGACACGCAACGTACAGTAAGCTTGTGCAGGTTCACCCACGGTAGACGTATATGCACGTTTGTTGCGCTGACATTGTAATACGACGTTCAGCGCAAAGGGTTTTGCTCCTCGCGTTAATGCGTTTTTGCGCCGGCGCACACATATGCGCAAAGATTGTAATAGGGCCCTTTATGTTTGTGATGTTAAGTTCCGTTGAATGACTCCATGTGCGAACGAACACTGCCTCCCCTTTCAGTATAAAATAAAGCCTCAAAGCTTTTTTATGTAGACGTCAAGACGACATAAAGGCAAGACACGAGGAGGAGGGGCTTCCGGTAGATTTGGTCAGGGTTGGTAAGGGTAGTTGCTGAAGCTGCTGGCTAGAGTGATCAGTCCGGAAATCATAAGGATGATTATAATAAAGATGAGGATGACAGTCATCGTTGTGGCAGCGATGTTAAGCTTCCGAGCTGTTGAACCATAATTAGTGGCCCCAGACCGATCTCCGGCCATTTTCCGATCACGAGACTGTCGTGTAGAAGGGAAACAAAACAAAGTATCGATTAAAGAATTCTCTGCACAAGTAGCTTTTAATTTTTCTAGCTTTCAAAATGTATTAAAAATCAAGTAAAAAGGAATCAGAACGGAAATGTTTTAAATGCTTTTTAGAAATCTATCTTAGGTGGGGAGAGTTGGTTTGGAAACACCATACCTTTCTATGCTAGTGCACAATCAATCTATTTATCTCCACCTACATTTCTAGAGGTTCAGCACGAGGGTTCCATACAGAGGATATCGATGCAAAATAATAGTAAAAATGGCTATTTATTGGATTTTCTTTATGGTTTAGATTTAGAGGGTAATGACATCAGTAAAAGGACACAATACATAAAGTCTCCATGAATAGATTTGTTATTTCTTTCTTGTTTTACATAAACACCGCCTTGATGGATTAACCATTATAAAACATCATTAATAGGACACGAGGTCATCCATTTAGACTAGACGAAAGGAAATTACGCAAAAAGCATAGGAAAGTTTTTGTTTTTTACAGTGAGAACAATAAAGCTGTGGAATTCTCTGCCTGTTGAGGTAGTTGGGTCACAGACTGTACAGACTTTTAAACAAAGACTGGATGACTTCCTGAAAAAGCATATTATTAAGGGTTATAATATTTAATATGTGGGTAAAAGCTGCTTGATCCATGGAGAAATCTGACGCCATCTGGGGTCAAGAAGGAATCCCTCCCCCCAATATGTTACATTTTGGTGAACGCTTCAGACTTTTTATTTTTTTATTTTGCTTCTTTTGGATCAACAGCAGTAGGTGTTGTCTGAAAGGCTGGACTCGATGGACACATGGCTTCTTTTCAGCCTATGTAACTATATAACCATGGAGTTTACGATCGTTACGGTCTGTTAAAAGTTCATGAAAAATCGAATAATCCAAGGGCTGTATGAATAAACCACATATAATATTTACAAATGTCTGTTCTACTGGTTTTATGAACCTTGTGTGGTTTTCTTGGTGTCTTTATCCAGATAAAAAAAAATCTAAAGTTAGAACACACTTATTTCTTCAGCACATCCATTCCTATCAACGATTAAGTTGAGCTGAGAGTATCGGTACAATGACGGGCACATAGCTTAATTATTTCTTAAGAATATATAAATATATACACACATTATTTGCACCAATTCGTTGTATATGTAGATATGCCCCAGCAATCTTCACATTAAGTCAACATGGACTCCACTGGTCTAATAAGGTTATTGCTATAGCTTTGACCATTGGGACCATGGACAACGGCTTGTAAACCAATGGTTTTTTGAATACATGCATGGATCTAGCTGTCAAACATATCAGAGAAGCCATTGCTCTACAAAAAAAGACTCAATCCGTCTGAAGTGCGCATTTATGAGAGCATCAAGGCATCCAGTTGAGACACCAGCATTTGGTTACTATTCCCATTTTACCCATTTTCTACCGGCTGGATGGAGTAGAGGTAAAATCACTGCTCTGTAACGGTGGAGACCCAGGTTGGAATGCTGGCCAGAGCACCTTTCCAGTAAGTGTCCTTGGGCAAGACACCTAACGGTACATACTGCCCACCACACAATATCGGCTGTGGAGTCTAGTGGTGATGTCCCTACCCTTCAACCGTGGAGAAGCAAGTCAAAATACTGTTCAGCACATCCCTCCAATACAACTATGAGAAGGAAGTCTCGACTTTACAAGAAGAGGGTTAAACTTAATTACCAGGTCGCTGCTCTAAATCATGGAAAGAAGACCTGATCCCACTCAGAAGACGCCACCAGCGAGTGTCCTTGGGCAAGACACCTAACGATATGGATGCGCCTATCTCACAAAATACTTGTACATCTCATAGATTGGAAGTTCCCTTGAGAATAGGGTCCCCCTGAATCAGGTCATCATCCATGTGTGATATTCCAATGTATCAACCCCTTGTACACCGATCCTGTAAAGTGCTGCGGGATTTGTGGCGCTATATAAATAAAGGATAATAATAATAATGCCCAAAGGACGGTGCATGGAAATAAGAATAATTTTTGGCTTTAAAAGTAAAACAAACAATAAAGACAAAAACATGGGTACTTTGGTAGACCTTTCCAAGTTTAAAGAGACGTCTTTCACTCACCTTCACGGAAAAGACAAGGGCGCAGAATCCCAGGCAGCAGAAATTCATGTACAGGGTGTTAAAAATGGACCATGGAAGAAAATCTCGGACGCCAGAGACATTTTGTTCGATATTCACCACGTTGGTGTGAGATACTGGAATGTTTGTTACATGAGCCATCATAACTGGTGGTGCCTTGCCATGGTTTTCATAGATAGGAGGAGCGCTAAGCATTGGATCGCCAACCTGGACGGGGTAGCCAGCACCGTTATAAGGCAGAGCTTGCATTATGGAACAGATATCGCCGAGCTGAGAGCACCTGATACGGGGAAAAAGATCTGTGCAATCAAAAGAAGCAAAAAGAGAATTTATGTGTAAAGGAAGACAGGAGGAGCCAGACTTTTGGGCGGTTGGGAGATCCTATGGGCTTCCTGTTTTTTTTAATAGTTTCATGTACTTCATGAACAGATTTACACACAGGTTCCTGTATTTAATAAGAGGTAAGTGTTGCAAACTTAAATAGTTGTGAAACATTATGAGAACAGTTGGTTAGACCATGATGTGAATGTGCAGTTCATACATTTTACGTTTTACAGAGCTTATCTGATGCTCGGACTAAGAATGATGGAGAGAAGAATTAAGAAGAGGTCGCATTATTCCAGTTTTCCGTCTTTTAATTTATGGCATGCAAAATGTGATCACTGGACCCGGGGCAATGGAAATATACACGGATAAGGGAAAAAATATGAATTTATTAATTTAGGATAATAAAAAAAAGATAACGTAAAAATACAGTCCTGGTTCAGGTTTATTAGCTGTAACAAAGAGAAAAATGTCATCTGCGCTTATTCCCATTATAACGTGTGAAACAAAACACAATTAGAGGCTTTGGTTTCTATTAATGGCCATTAAAAGAGTAAGCTCACCCGCCAAACATCACGGCACCTCTAGTGAGTCCTATCCAAAAAATGAAGCCACAGGCACAACCCCACCCCTCCTGTACTATGTATGTTTGTTTGTACCTCCAGCCAGGTCATCATTGCAGCTGTTCCGCTCCGTGTCTTTGTTTTTTGATCCCAAGGCAGATTTGTTTCTGCGGGGCATAAATATGACCCACCAGTTTGCCTCATGACTGAAAAGCAGCATGAGCAGTTATGGTTCGCTATACGGCAGCCTGTGGCTTCATTTTTGGATAGGACTCACCCTCACTAGAGGTGCCTTGACGTTTGGCGGGTGAGCTTACTCTTTTAATGGCCATTAATAGAAACCAAAGCCTCTAATTGCGTTTTGTTTCACACGGTATAATGGGAATAAGCGCAGATGGCAATTTTTTCCTTGTTATGTTTTATACATGTTGCTGGGCTGGATGCATTTGGTGGTTGCAGCCGCCCCATCGGGGAATAGGCGCGACCCCACCCCTCCTGTACAATGTATGTTTTATTAGCTGTAAGAAACAAAAATGTAAAAAAAAAATAAGATTTCTGAACATCTCAAGTGGAACTTTAAATGACTAAACAATTAAGTCATTCATTTGCCCTATATAAAAAAATATAAAACAGGTTTACGGACTCAGAATTGACTAAAAACTAACTTTTATTGAAACACATAAAACCATTTAGACCAGAAGCATTTTGGACTCGGATAAACACAATTAAAACAATGTGGATCAAAGTAATTTGGTCAGAGTACTCAAAATCTATAGGTGTTATTCAGAGAAACCCGAAATGTGGCCGACATGTAACTGGACACTGAATTTCAGCGAACGGGGACATTTTGGGACCATTCGGCTATTCAGAAAGCAGGCAGTTCGCCACATTTCTGGCGAATTGCCTGCACGTACGGTGCCTGTTTGACAGCACAGTGAAATCCCCCCTAGAGAAGCAATGGTTCGTATATTCAGAGACACCGAACAGCAGAGAAAAGTTGCCAAAATGCCCTGCTGTTTCATTCGGCAGGTTTATTCAGGTGAATCCCATAGGCTTCAATGTTAAAAATATTCCAGTTTTAATTCAATATCTAATAAACTGTTCATTATTTTATTCTGCAGTAAAAAGTCTCTTTAGTTATAGATTTTTTTAGGATCCTTTAGGCATTTTTCGGGATTTTTTCACCAACATTTTTTTGGTGTTTTTTTTTTAAATCGTATTTTCTTTTTTCTGTAACAGCCCTTTTTATTATCAATCATTGGATCTTATGTGTAAATTCCAGACATTTTCGTTCAGTAGTCTTTTTGCAAACAGCGTTTCACTTTTCAAACATTCAAGCAGGGGCGTACCTAGAACATTTGGCACCCGGGGCGGATCCTATATTTGGCACCCCCCCCCCCCAACTTTAAAATGTAAAAAAAAAAATCTCACGCACTTTTTTTAATGTTTTCAAAAATATTTTTAGTTATACAATTACACATCCTACGCATACTGTAAAAACACAATATCTCTGTGTATACACATCATACACATCCTTTACACACGTACTATTGTATATACATTCTTTGTACACATACACATTCTATATACTGTATATACCACCTACACATAATATATACATCATATAAACATTTTCACATCACACACTTACACATAATATACACATTACACCCAAACATCACCACATCATTGTGTGTGTGTATATATATATATATACACACACATAATATACACTTCACCACATCATATATACACAAACACTCACCATATATACACACACATCCACATATATATATATATACACACACACACTGCACATTATGTAGAAGAGAGAAAAAAGGATAACCCTGGAAGTGCTGATAAGGAGTAGCCAAAAGCTAGTGGGATGGTAAGGGGGGGGGTGGTCTAGCTGTCCCAGAATACAAGCTGAGGCCTAGAATGAATTAACAAAGTGCTCCCTACCTATAGTTACTTTGCTCTGACTAACCATTTACAGATCATCCAACATTGGATGAAGCATTTAGAGCCCCCATTTGAAAATACACGGAGGTTGGGCAAAATATTAGCAAAAGTGGTTTTAAATCACAAATCAAATTGAGTTGGGTCTCAGACAAGCTGGAGGAAAATTGAGAGGGGGTGATGGAGCAAGGGGTCCTAAAGCAGAGCTCTGCTTCTTACCACATCGTGTTGTAGTCTCAGCCCTGCCTTCTCTCGCTGTAGGGGGGAACTGCATCGTGAGGAGGGGGGAGGAGCCAACCGCATCTCTCGCGAGGCCTCACCTCCTCTCTGCGGTCACATGTCATCACGAAGGGGAGACAGCACTCGATGCCATGATTATTGCAGGCTGGGAGCATCTGCCTTGGGCCCCTTAGCAATGACTGGGCCCGGGGCAGCTGCCCCTTTTGCCCTGCGCTAAAGACGGCCCTGCGTAGGACTTACAGCAGTTTGCAGATATGCCTCCCACTTGTTAAGGGACCAAAGCAGTGGCGTAGCGTGGGTTTTCAGCGCCCGGGGCCAGCCAAGAATTGTGCGCCCCCACCTGTGGACACGTTATCGATATTGCCCCAGCTCTCACATGGATTTGCCCCAGCTCATGGATTTGCCCCCAGCTCATGGATTTGCCCCCAGCTCACACATGGATTTGCCCAGCTCATGGATTTGCCCCCAGCTCACACATGGATTTGCCCAGCTCATGGATTTGCCCAGCTCATGGATTTGCCCCCAGCTCACACATGGATTTGCCCAGCTCATGGATTTGCCCAGCTCATGGATTTGCCCCCAGGTCATGGATTTGCCCCCAGGTCATGGATTTGCCCAGCTCATGGATTTGCCCCAGCTCACACATGGATTTGCCCAGCTCATGGATTTGCCCCCAGCTCATGGATTTGCCCCCAGCTCATGGATTTGCCCCCAGCTCATGGATTTGCCCCAGCTCATGGATTTGCCCCCAGCTCATGGATTTGCCCAGCTCATGGATTTGCCCCCAGGTCATGGATTTGCCCCCAGGTCATGGATTTGCCCCAGCTCATGGATTTGCCCAGCTCATGGATCTGCCCCAGCTCATGGATTTGCCCCAGCTCATGGATTTGCCCAGCTTACACATGGATTTGCCCAGCTCTCACCTGGATATTGCTCCAGCTCCGGCAGGGGTTGAGGGGACCCAGATGCCGGGCAGCGCCGGAGTGCCTGCCCGGTCCTGAAGAGTCCGTCCTGTTGAAGGGGATGCGGCTGCGTGCGTGCGCAGGTCACGCGGTCCGGCCAGTCAGGTGGTACAGAGACTCAGTACCACCTGATTAGCCGGACCACGTGACCGGCTGCGCCTGTACGCAGCCGCTTCCCTTTAACAGGACGGACTCTTCAGGACGGGCAGGCACTCCCGCGCTGCCCGGCATCAGGGTCCCCTCAACCCCCGGGCCAGTTTTAGGGGCGCAAATGCGCCCCTAACAAAACTGTGCCCGGGGCCACGGCCCCCCCAGCCCCCCCCCCCCACGCTACGCCACTGGACCAAAGGTAATGGGACAGAATAATAATCATAAATCAAACTTTCCCTTCTTAATACTTGGTTGAAAATCCTTTACAGTCAATCACAGCCTGAAGTCTGGAACACATAGACATCACCAGACGCTGGGTTTCATCCCTGGTGATGCTCTGCCAGGCCTCTACTGCAACTGTCTTCGGTTCCTGCTTGTTCTTGGGGCATTTTCCCTTCAGTTTTGTCTTCAGCAAGTGAAATGCATGCTCAATGGGATTCAGGTCAGGTGATTGACTTGGCCATTGCATAACATTCCACTTCTGTCCCTTCAAAACTCTTTGGTTGCTTTTGCAGTATGCTTTGGGTCATTGTCCATCTGCACTGTGAAGCGCCGTCCAATGATTTCTGCAGCATTTGGCTGAATGTGAGCAGATAATATTGGCCGAAACACTTCAGAATTCATCCTGCTGCTTTTGTCAGCAGTCACATCATCAATAAATACAAGAGAACCAGTTCCATTGGCAGCCATACATGCCCACGCCATGACACTACCACCACCGTGCTTCACTGATGAGGTGGTATGCTTAGAATTATGAGCAGTTCCTTTCCTTCTCCATACTCTTCTCTTCCCATCACTCTGGTACAAGTTGATCTTGGTCTCATCTGTCCATAGGATCTTGTTCCAGAACTGTGAAGCCTTTGTTAGGTGTGGTTTGGCAAACTCTAATCTGGCCTTCCTGTTTTTGAGGCTCACCAATGGTTTACATCTTGTGGTGAACCCTCTGTATTCACTCTGGTGAATTCTTCTCTTGATTGTTGACTTTGACACACATACACCTACCTCCTGGAGAGTGTTCTTGATCTGGCCAACTGTTGTGAAGGGTGTTTTCTTTACCAGGGAAAGAATTCTTCGGTCATCCACCACAGTTGTTTTGCGTGGTCTCTCGGGTCTTTTGGTGTTGCTGAGCTCACCGGTGCGTTCCTTCTTTTTGAGAATGTTCCAAACAGTTGTTTTGGCCACGCCTAATGTTCTTGCTATCTCTCTGATGGGTTTGTTTTGTTTCTTCAGCCTAATGATGGCTTGCTTCACTGATAGTGACAGCTCTTTGGATCTCATCTTGAAAGTTGACAGCAACAGATTCCAAATACAAATAGCACACTTGAAATGAACTCTGGGCCTTTTATCTGCACATTGTAATTGGGGTAATGAGGGAATATCACACACCTGGCCATGGAACAGCTGAGAAGCCAATTGTCCCGTTACCTTTGGTCCCTTAACAAGTGGGAGGCACATCTGCAAACTGCTGTAAGTTCTACACCGTTCACCTGAGTTGGATGTACATACCCTCAAATTAAAGCTGACAGTCTGCAGTTAAAGCACATTGTGTTTGTTCCATTCCAACTCGATTGTGGTGGTGTATAGAGCCAAAGATGTTAGAATTGTGTCGCTGTCCCAATATTTCTGGACCTGACTCTATATTCTCTCTGAAAATCAGGTAATTTTGCCGGAATTTCGGTGCAGTTCAGCATTCTGTGAATAGAAGACACGATAGTCTTCTATGGGGCAATTTCGGTGCTGCCGAATTGCGGCAAACTGCACAGTATTTAGCTTTCAATTCACCTCTATTTGGTTAATTCGTCCAAAAACTGCACAGAATTGTGAAATTAGCCACCCGTTGCAATCTGGATGTTCGTGAATAACCTCATGTGTCAAATTCAGGGAAAACCAGCCAAGACATATTTCAGAGTTTGCACAAAAGGAAATGACACGAGAGCAATAAGAAACAGGACATTTTGCAAACCTTTCCCATAAGACGATGTCAAGGTTTGTAACTATGAACAAATATAACATAGTAAATACTAAGTATCAGGGTTATTCAAAGAGATCCGAATTGCTGGCAAAAGGTAATTGAACGCTGAAATTCAGCGTACGGTTACCTTTCCTGGCCATTCGGTTATCCAGAGAGCAGGCAGTTCGCCAAATCTTGGCTAATTGCCTGCACATACGGTGCCTGTTCGAGGGCAGTGAAATCCCCATAGAGAAGCAATGCTTCGTCTATTCAGAGAAAAAAAATCAGCAGTGAAAAGTTGCCGAATTGCCCTGCCATTCGGTGGCTTTATTCGACCGGTTTATTCAGGAGAATCCCATAGGCTTCAATGTTAAAAATATTTCTGTTTTAATCCAATATCTAATAAACTGTTTATTATAATATTCTGCAGTAAAGAGTCTATTTATTTATAGATTTTTTTAGGATCTTTTAAACATTTTTCGAGATTTTTTGCAAAAACAATTTCCGGTTTTTTTTTATAAAATGTTTTTTTCTTTTTTCTGTAACAGCCCTTTTTATTATCATTCATTGGACCTTATATGTAAATTTCAGACATTTTCGCTCAGTAGTTTGTTTGCAAACAGTGTTTCATTTTTCAAACATTCAAGCGTACTGTTTTTTTTTCCCACTCTATTTGTCTGCGGTGTCGGGTTTTTCCGGCAGCTGCTCTGCGCTGTGATCGGCTCCTACTCGGGTTTCTCCGGCGTCTTCGGTGTGTCTTCGGTATTTTTGTGGGTTTCGGTGTGCATTCGCCTGGGTTTTGCGGTGAGTGTTCCGCAGGTTTTCGGGCGGCTTTTCCCTACACTGCGACGGCCCTCTGGTGCTTGCTGAATACACCGCAGGGTCGCCGAAATGGGATCGCCAAATCGCACCTAATTGAAGAGAACGAAAAGTCACGAACGCGAACGTGCAATAACCCTGTATAGCTGCTGAATAACCCTGTAGAGGTGCGACTTAGAATGCAGAAGAGGCGGACAAAACCCAAAACGTATGGTTTTACTAACAACACTTGTGTGCCGGCAGTCTTAATGGGACAGAAAGTGTTCCTTGGTGGGAGAGCAATCGGTCTACACCTCTTGGTGCAGTCCATACTAATCGCTCCCTCAATGATGAGTGCTCTTACCGGCCCCGGATCCTGCGGCCCACCGTGAAATTTGTTGGTATCCACCCACGAGGGACAGTCCTGGGTGGGATGGAGGGGGCCTTAAATCTGTAGCAATAAGCTTAGTTGCACAGGGTTTAGCAAAGGCCCCTGAACATATCATGGGCTGTCATCCCCCCCCCCAACCTATGGGGGACCTGGGTGACATTTCCCAACGTTAATCCTTAAAATCTGGACTGTTAGAGGGATTTGAGGACCAGGGTTGGGAATCGCTGTTCTAGAACAATATTTTTTGAATATATATGGGGAGAAAAAAGGTTAGAGATACGAGGATTAAGCTCAAATTGTAACAAGACAAAAGCATTCACTGGTTGCACTAGATTTAAGGGCATAAATGAGCAAAAACACGTCTGAACAGCTTAAGAGGATAGAACGCACTCACTCATAAGAAGGAAGTCTATTATAAGACGCAGGTTCCCCAGGAGTCAGTTATTTCCACATCTTTGCTTATCTGTAGTAACATTGTACGTTGCGGTGGGTGAATTTAAGGATTATGTCTCCTTTAAAGGAACACTATTAAAAATTAGAGTTCCCTTTTTTTGCCCTTAAATGGACATTTTTAATTTATGGGTGATTTTACTCACCTTTTGTCCCTCGAACCTGGAAGTCCCTGAATCTTTCTAACCCGATTTACTGCCCTACACACCGGGACTTGTGCACTTTACCTGCGAAACTACGTAGCGCCTGTGCAGAAAGACGGATCGGAGCTGCTCGCCTGTGTAGATCCGATCTATCCGCTGCTTCTTTGAGACCGATTGGTCTCAGTGACGTCGGCCCACTCTCTGTATAGCGATGTCACTAGTGACCGATATGGTGATCGGCAGCCGGGAAATTCAAAAATCCTCAATGATATGATATGATATGATGTAAAAACAAATAAATGGTATCAGTTGCATTGTTTTAATTGCAGCCTTCAAGTAAATTACGGCCGAGGCGACAAAAGCAAATGAAAGATGAGAGAGAGGAATCATTCAAAAAAATTCCTACACCTTAGGCACCATATACCCTCTCATTAAGTGTTATTGTAGTATGAGCCAGACATATATATGCTAAACTCCTAAGCTACTAGCCAGGTTACTTGCCACTATTTATCCCATCACCTTCTCTACTTCCACGCACAACTTTGTACAGTGCTCTTTTCTACTCTATCAGGGTTATTCAAAGAGAATCGAAAAGTCACAGCACGTTCGGCAACTTTTTCGATCTCTTCAATTCGGTGCGATTTGGCGATCCCATTTCGGCGACCCTGCAGTGTATTCAGCAAGCAAGACAGGGCCGTCGTAGTGCAGGGAAAAGCCACCGAAATCTCGACGAACACTCACGGCAAAACCCAGCGAAGGCACACCGAAACCGGCAAAAACATCTGGATTAACCCCGCCGAACACGCTGGAGAAACCCGAGCAGCCGCCGATCACAGCGCAGGGCAGCCGCCGGAAAAACCAGACACCGCAGACGAATGGAGTGAAAAAAAAACCAGTACGCTTGAATGTTTGAAAAGGGAAACGCTGTTTGCAAAGAAACTACGGAGTAGGCTTGTGCACCGATCTTTTTTTCGGTTCGATTCGGTTCGGTTCGTTCGGATTTTGTAAATTTTCGTTTCGACTCTTTTCGGCCGATTTTCGTTTCGGTTCGGTTCGTTCCATTTCGTTTTTCGAATCGACTTTTTTTTCGTGATTTCGGAAATTTTTGTTTTTTTCGGAACGTCTGTTCTCCTCGTTTCAAAGTGTCTATTCGTTTTGATGTAAACTAATGGTTTTTCGGATACGATAATTATACGATACGATAATTCTGCCATTGAGATTTCTCATGTTTTACAAGAAGGATACATTGAGATTTCTCTGGTTTTACAAGAAGGATACACTGAGATTAAGGATAAATTGAGATGGGAATGATACAAAATTTAATTACAGAATCAGCGATATAAATACGATGTCTGAAATTACTGAAATGGAACCGAAATCAGGAATGGAACGAAAATGAATTTTGATTTTACACATTTCTAGTCCATTCGAAAATTCCGAAAAGATTTCGTTTCGGCACGAAAATTTGTTCGGATCTGCCGTTTTCGGATCTGAAATTTTTTCGGAAAATCAGCCGAATCCGAATGCACGAATCGGGAAATTTCGTGAAGATTCCGAAACCCGAAATGCACATCCCTACTACGGAGCGAAAATGTCTGAAATTTACATATAAGATCCAATGAATGATAATAAAAAGGGCTGTTACAGAAAAAAGAACAAACTATTTAAAAATAAAAATGGATATTTTTTTCGCAAAACAATCCCGAAAAATGACTAAAAGATCCTAAAAAAAATCTATAGATAAAGAGACTTTTTACTGCAGAATATTATAATCAACGGTTTATTAGATATTGAATTAAAACGGGAATATTTTTAACATTGAAGTTTATGGGATTCGCCTGAATAAACCTGTCGAATTAAACCACCGAACAGTAGGCCAATTTGGTAACTTTTCACTGCTGGGTTTGTGTTCTCTGAATAGCCGAAGCATTGCTTCTCTATGGGGATTTCACTGCCCTCAAACAGGCACCGAACAGGCACCGTATGTGCAGGCAATTCACCAACATTTGGCAAACTGCCTGCTCTCTGGATAGCCGAATGGCCAGGAAAGGTAACCGTACGCTGAATTTAAGCGTTCGGTTACCTTTCGGCCCCAATTCGGATCTCTTTGAATTTGCAGCGTATTTAAAGGGCCAAATTTCCACTCGCCCTGCACCTGGCACTCCACTATCTGCTTACAGACACCAGCTTTATTGGGAGAACTTGGCAGGGGAAATGTGTCAGCGCTCTTAGCCAAAATGGTTCCACCTTAGTTCTACCAATAAAGCGTCTCTCTGTTCACCGCTGGTGGGGTACCAGGTTTCCTTGTCTCTTCGTGAGTGTTGCTGAAATTGGCCCAACAGGTCCAGGCCCAAATTCCAAAACAGGCCTAAAGATAAGTCTACCCTGTCCGCACCAATCGCGTCGATCATAGTTTAGGCTATGACACGTTTTGTTTTACTGTGGAGAAAAAAAAGGAATCAGCACAGGCAATATTAAGAATTTCCAAGCCATTTAAACCAAACATATTTAAAACACATGAAACACATTACAATCTTCACTCTAAAACGGGGGCGCAGGTTTCTCCTTAGCATCCCCATTTTAGCGTGATATTACGATGCGGGCGCTAATCCAGCAGCCTGTCCCGTAATGCAGAGCTAAGCCTCAGGGTGCATTGCTAAGCGTCGCCTCGAGCATCCTCTCCATGGAGTCCAAAGGACTCCATTGAGGCTTCCACTGCCGGTCACATGATCTGCAGGATCTCGCCTCTCACGAGATCTGGCAGGTCAACAGACTTTTTAACCCGTTAGCATTCGGAATGTAATATGGTCGGCCCACGCTTAGGCTACCAAAGCGAACGTCAACGGTCACACAGCTGGGCATTAACGTTAGTGTTACCATTGTAATATGGTCCCTACAGTTGCTGTCTGACCAATTCATCAAACCTATTCAGCAGATCAACACCATTAAACACCTATGACCACTGACTTTATAGAGTGCAACAATGTTGCACCTTTGTGCTCTTCATGTCTTTCGTAATTTTGGAGCATTTATCTCACAATGTGTGATGCCGGACTTTCATTTTGATCTCAGAAGTTGTCGACTCTTATTTATTTGCAAAGTATTTTACCAGGAAGGATATATTGAGATTTCTCTCGTTTTCAAGTATGTCCTAGGGAATACCTAGTAGATATTGGACCAGTTCGTGAGCTCTGCCGGTGTTGATCAGACGGACTGTGGTCAGCTTAACTTAAATATTTGTAAAGCCTTTAGAAAACATGGAAGGAAAATTGTGATGCAAACGGCAGTAAAATTTATAGTTTGACACAAGAATATCCCGTCTGTTCAGGCTTATTGTTTTTGCCAAGATGAGCATCGGTCTCATTACAGCAATACAAACTTTGCAATATTTAGGTTTCCTGATACTTTGTTATTTGGGCTTTGAGAAATATTGACTGTAACAGCAGTAGGGGCGTCAGATACCAGAAAGCTGCCTCTGGATAATACATTTAATTGAACAGACATTAGCAGAAATATCAATAATGATGAAGTATTATTTATTAAGATTGAAAAAAAAAGGTTTCTCCTTGACACAATAATGCAGCACATAAAAGAGGTATGAAGGAGCCATTCTGATATTGAAAGCATTAATCTGCGCATTAATTGTCTTGATCGACTAGGAAAATACGTCTAGTCCTGATGCTAAGCAAATCGGTTGTTTCAAAATATGTGCCGGGTTTCTTGTCTAAATCTTGCAGGAGGAAGGGGTGGGATGGCTCAGGAGGAAGAGGCGAGAGGCTTAGGGGGAAGAGGCGGGATGGCTCAGGAGGAAGAGGCGAGAGGCTCAGGAGGAAGAGGCAAGAGGCTCAGGAGGAAGAGGTAGGATGGCTCAGGAAGAAGAGGCGAGAGCCTTAGGGGGAAGAGGTGGGATGGCTCAGGAGGAAGAGGCGAGAGGCTCAGGAGGAAGAGGCAAGAGGCTCAGGAGGAAGAGGCGGGATGGCTCAGGAGGAAGAGCCAGATTGGCTCAGGAGGAAGAGTCGAGAGGCTCAGGAGGAAGAGGCGAGAGGCTCAGGAGTAAGAGGCGAGAGGCTTAGGGGGAAGAGGTGGGATGGTCCAGGAGGAAGAGGAGAGAGGCTCAGGAGGAAGAGGCAAGAGGCTCAGGAGGAAGAGGAGAGAGGCTCAGGAGGAAGAGGCAAGAGGCTCAGGAGGAAGAGGCGGGATGGCTCAGGAGGAAGAGCCAGGATGGCTCAGGAGGAAGAGGCGAGAGGCTTAGGGGGAAGAGGTGGGATGGCGCAGGAGGAAGAGGCGAGAGGCTCAGGAGGAAGAGGCGAGAGGCTTAGGGGGTAGAGGCGGGATGGCTCAGGAGGAAGAGGCAAGAGGTGAGAGGCTCAGGAGGAAGAGGTGGGGGATGGCTCAGGAGGAAGAGGCGAGAGGCTTAGGGGAAGAGGCGGGAAGGCTCAGGAGGAAGAGGCGAGAGGCTCAGGAGGAAGAGGCGAGAGGCTTAGGGGGTAGAGGCGGGATGGCTCAGGAGGAAGAGGCGAGAGGCTCAGGAGGAAGAGGTGGGATGGCTCAGGAGGAAGAGGCAAGAGGCTTAGGGGGAAGAGGTGGGATGGCTCAGGAGGAAGAGGCAAGAGGCTCAGGAGGAAGAGCCGGGATGGCTCAGGAGGAAGAGGCGGCAGGCTCAGGAGGAAGAGGCGGGAGGGTCAGGAGGAAGAGGCAGGAGGCTCAGGAGGTCCACTTCTGCTGAAATCTCACTTCCCAGAAAACATGGCATTTAAAGTGTGCACCAGCGTGGGTAAAGGAGGCTCAGGAGGAAGAGGCAAGAGGCTCAGGAGGAAGAGGCGGGAGGCTCAGGAGGTCCACTTCTGCTGAAATCTCACTTCCCAGAAAACATGGCATTTAAAGTGTGCACCATCGTGGGTAAAGGAGGCTCAGGAGGAAGAGGCAAGAGGCTCAGGAGGAAGAGGCGAGATGGCTCAGGAGGAAGAGCCGGGATGGCTCAGGAGGAAGAGGCGAGAGGCATCTCACTTCTCACTTCCCAGAAATCATGGCATTTAAAGTGTGCACCAGCGTGGGTAAAGGTGGTAGTCTGCTTAGGGATAAATAGAGAGTAATACAGATGAAGAAACTCGTCAGTACGGTGGTGGCGATGTTTAGAGAACGAGCCGTCAAACTGTAACTTCGAGCTGAGGTTAGGTCTCCAACCAATTTTCGATCCCGGCACTGCAGAAACAAAAAACACAAAAGATGGGATGAATTAACAGAAGAATTAATATTAGCTATTGAGGTCTTAGGCCAAGCTCAGACATGAGGCCCCAGTCATTGTGCGAAAAGGAGACATGAGGCCCCGGTCATTGTGCGAAAAGGAGACATGAGGCCCCGGTCATTGTGCGAAAAGGAGACATGAGGCCCCGGTCATTGTGCGAAAAGGAGACATGAGGCCCCGGTCATTGTGCAAAAATACAGTGAATTTACTAATTAGTGAATGTCCACTGTATTTTTGCTGGATATTGAGTCACAGAAGCAGTTAGTTATTGGACGTTGGCACTGGCGAACTCCAAAGAATAAAAAAAATCAAATAAACTCCAAAAAAACTAATTTCTTTTAAAAAGAAAGAAAGAAAAATATAAAAAGGTCTTTTAAAAAATAAAATAATGGTTTTAGCAAAAATATAAAGAATGGTCTTAAAAAAAAAATAAAGGATATTCCATTTATTATATTGAAATCTATGGGATTCGCCTATTTAACATATAAATCAGGGCATTTTGCTGCAATTCGGCAGCCTGTGACTACAAGACATGATAGTATTTGGGACAATTTCCGTGCCGGTGAATGGCGATGTATCTCGATGTCTATTTGTCGTATTTGGTAGCTTTTGTAAATAGACAAACTGTCCCGAAATAGCACCTATGGAAAAATTCCCCCGGTCAGTGCACTTTCGGAAGTTAGTGAATCAGCCCTTTATTTTTTTGGGGGCAAATGATTGTCTAAAACCAATATAAAAAGGTGACACAAAATTATGAGCAATAGAGACCCACACACTAAGTGCGTCCGCACCAAACTGCGCACGCACAACGCACGTGGCAAACGGACGCAAGTTAGGCAAGAACGTAAAACCGCTACCACGGATGCGCAGAGTGCGCCACGTCCGCGTAGCATTCTGTGTGAGTGAGGAGGTGTCAGACGCAGCGCATTTGCGACGTCCAGCACCTTGACGCACACAATGGATTTTCATATCCTTTTCAAATTTTTATCATTTTTCATATTATTTTTATTTCCCATAGTTCCCTTTTTTTCTACGTCCGTCAACAAAAACGGACCGTGTGGTGTCTACAGTATCTTCTGTCAGTGCGTCCGTCCATTATGCACGCACGCAGAGTGCGCTCAGACTGCGCTCGTCTGACTCTAGCCTAAATTATCAAGTTATCCTCTATAACTGATTGGGACAATGACTAACATAAAAATAATTCTAGAACCCGTTGTCATGCCCTTTCCAGCCTTTGTCATCTTTGGTTCTCATTTTTTGTAACCTCGGTCATTGCCCGTTTTTATCTCGTCACATGTTTTACTGACCTTCGCTAGGTTATACAAAATTGGCAGAGAGCACAGTAACTGAGCAGATAACGATTCTGTAATAAAGAGAACTTATACTTACCGAATTGTAGAACACAATATAAATATATATATTTTAGAGTTCTTTAGTTATAAACAAGCCAAAATTCAGAGCAATACACTTTAATAATACAGGGTGTCCATCAAGTCTCTTTACAACTTCTAAAAATTTATTCCAAAAGCAAATGAAAAGACAGATAAGTGAAAATTATTACAAAATGAGACGTATAGATTTAAGTTTTTTTGCCTCATTTAATACACCTCTATACGGGCCCCATTAGTTGCACAAAGCACATCAAGACAGTGCTCAATTTCTTGCCATGTTCACTGTAGCATACCCTCATCAATGGTGGCGATGGCATCAGTGATACACTGCTGCGAGTGTCACAGGAGGCCCTTTGGAATCCTGCGTCTGATTTTTACACCACACAATGACAAGTGAGGCTTCATTGGACAGGTCAGAGTCTGACCTTTACAACGATACCAAATAGGACCACGTAAGGTGTAAAAATAGAAAGAAAAAAAGTTAAATGCACCTTTTTGCTCATTTCTAAGACCGTAGAGGTAACATCACTGCTCTATAACTGTGGAGACACAGGTTCGAATCCCAGCAAGAGCACCTCTCCAGTACGTGTCCTTGGGCAAGACACCTAACGGTACATACTCGTCACACGGGACATACTTAAAAATTTGAGAAATCTCAATGTATCCTTCCTGGTAAAATACTTTCTCTCAAAAAAATAAAATTTAATTAAAATGAATGTGCTTTTATTTGTAAATCACACAATGCCACTGCACTCTCTACTTTTCCTCGCCGGGACCAAATGTGGAGGTGATGGTGCAAAGCGTTATTACACATTGGTCCAGCTAAGGCTGGGGTCAGACCAGCGCACTTTTAACGTGCGTTCTGGCGCACATAATTACGGCCGCACTAGCAGCAGATGACGGGCAATGACGGCCAATATACGAAGTACGGTCGCACGAAAGTCCGGCCGCGCAACGCAAGTGGAAAACGAACGCATTTTTTCGAGAACGCCGAACCGCTAGTACGGACGTACAGAGTGCGCAGCTGCGGCATAGCGGCGTGTGTGCGTGATTAGGAGATGTCAGACACTGCTAATGTCCAGCCTACATAACGTCCAGACGCAAAAAGAGTTTTATTGACGATCTGAAAAAATCACGCACGAAAAATGCGCATCGTATGACCGTTTTCGCGCACTCCGTGAAAAAATACGTCAATTCGTTCAGACGCACTTTTTTACGTTCGCGTGTAAAAATGCTTTCGTTTGACCCTAGCCTTAAACACAAGCCCCTTCACCGCAATGAGGTGAGCGAGGGTCCTTTAAACCCCTGTATTTCCATTCTTTACACCCCACAAAGTCATGTTAGGGGTCTTTGGACAGGTCAGGGTCTGGCTTTTCTAATGATACCAAACATGACCATGTAAAATGTCATAAAATTATTTTTATTATGTTTGCGTTTTTCTTTTTCTTTTAATTTTGTTCCAAAGCAATGGCACTGTCCATTCGTCATAAAATGAGCAACACCACTGCCATTACCTCATTTACAGCACTGTGAGCAAGGTCAGGGTTTTATGCAGTCATATCTATATATGTAAACGCGAAAGTCCTGACTGACTGACTCATCAACGCCCAGCTGAAACCGTTTAACCTAGGAATGTGAAATTTTGAAGGTGCACTGTTTTTATGATGTGGGCACCCACTAAGAAAGGATTTTTGGAAACCCCGCCCCTAAGGGGGTGAAAAAGGGGTTGAATATTTTAAACAGGATACCTTTAGCTCAAAAACAGAAGATCTTACAGACGAGAAAATCGGTATTTAGATTCGTCTTGAAAAATAAAAAACACGTATTTTACTGTTTTTCAAAAATTCAACGGGGGGGGCGAAAAAAGGGGGTTGAATATTTAAAATATTTTAAACAGGATACCTATATCTTAAAAACAGAAGATGTTACTGACGTGAAAATCGGTGTTTAGATTCATCTTGACAAATAAAAAAACAAGTATTTTACCATTTTCTGAAAATTTCTTGGGGGGGCAAAAATGGGGGTTGAATACTTTTATCATAAACGCGAAAGTCCGGACTGACTCATCAACGCCCAGCTGAAACTGTTTAACCTAGGAACGTGAAATTTTGAAGGTGCACTGTTTTTATGATGTAGGCACCCACTAAGGAAGGATTTTTGGAAAATCCACGCATAAGGGGGTTGAATATTTTAAACAGGATACTTATAGCTCAAAAACAGAAGATGCTACAGATGTGAAAATCGGTATTTAGATTCGCCTTGAAAAATAAAAAAACACTTATTTTACCGTTTTTAAAAAATTAAAGAGGGGGGGCGAAAAAAGGGGTTGAATATTCTAAATATTTTAAACAGGATGCCTATATCTCAAAAACAGGAGATGTTACAGGCCTGAAAATTGGTATTTAGATTTGTCTTGAAAAATAAAACAACATGTATTTTACCATGTTCTAAAAATTCCTTGGGGAGGGCAAAATGGGGGGTTGAATACTTTTATCAGTATACCTATATTTCACAGACCGAAGATGTTACGGGTGTGAAATTCGATATTTACAATCTTCGTGCAAAAAAAATAAACATGTTTTACCATTTTCAAAAAAATCCGGTTAAGGGGGGTGGGGGAAAGGGATGTGAATACTTTTATCAGTATACCTTTATTTCAAAAACCAAAGATGTTACATGTGTGAAATTTGGCACTTACATTCTTCTTGAAAAATAAAAAAAACACGTTGTTGTACAATTTTCCAAAAATCCCAAGTGGGGGGGGGGGGAAAGGGGGGTTCTACCAAAAAAAATCATGTTTCTTTTAAAAAACAATTTTAACAAATCCTAAAATCCACGCGAGCGAAGCCGCGGGCAAAAGCTAGTTATTCATAAACCACAATGTGGCAAAATACAAGCAAAACCTTAGTTTCAGTTTTAGTTAAAATTGCTTACTTTCTCAGAAAAAATGCAGTAACAGGTTCCCATTTACATTTTACAAGAGTGCCCCATAGAACATACATAACTACAAAAGTCCGGATGATAAAACGTGAAAAAAATAATTTTACACTCTGTAAATGATTGAACTCTGAATGGAAATCTATATTTTTTGTTAGCATTGTGACAGGACATGTCGTATACATAGAATAATGATATATGATGAATCTGACGAGTCCTGAAAATGGGGATATATAATTTGTCTGGGTCCTACAATAAAACATGATGAGCACAAAACGGTCTAAATGAGCTCAGCACACCGGGGGTGAATTGGCTCAGCAGTGAAGAGGTTAAACTGCCCTTCTGTACCAAGATTTTGGCTTTCACACCTTATCACTGCCCCTATAGAGTAATTACGCTCCAAAAAAAGGTGCACGGGAAGAACAAAAACCAAGACCTTGATTGCAGTAGGGAAAACAAACTGGTAGGTTTAAAAAGAGTGCTCGATAGTCGAGACACAGGAGACTGACAGACACGTGTAAAATGTTTGTGGGATAGGACAATGGTTCCCAACCGCGGTCCTCAAGTCCCCCTAACAGGCCAGATTTGCCTGATCTCTGAAGCACAGCACAGGTGATATGACTTGCTGCTCAGGTTTCAGGATTGCAGGATTCAGTCTGCATTTGCCCAAGGTCATCCATAAAACCTGGCCTGTTAGGGGTAGTTGAGGACCGCGGTTGGGAACCACTGGGATAGACAATACGTGCATAGCATGGTGCGAAGCATGATTATGTGAAAAGATGTTGATAGCGCATGCCAACTACACCTGGGCCTAGGGTTGCAGACAGGTGTATTTGAGGGGGTGCATGTGAATAACCGGTCTGCAAAGCCATACAACTCCCAGCAGTGAGTCTTTAAACCAGTCGTCAGCAACCTTGGCCTACAGATGTTTTGGAACTACATCTCCCACCCGGATTCTCACAAATTCCACCAAATTGTTGTCCAATTGGAATATCAATGTGGCAACCAGCAGGCAATCACTACAGCATTCAGGCTTCCTTACGGAAATATTCAAGAAACATGTCGGCATCCCCAAATTGCCAGATCCGCACCAAGAAAAGTCATGGAAAAATAAAGACTTAAGTATCTTACCTTAACAGAAAACACAAGCGCAAGGAATCCTAGACAGCACAAGTTTACGCACACAATGTTGAACACAGATAAGAGCAGGTAATCCTTGATTGGGGGGTCCTCATGTATTACAGTCACCACGATGGACTGGGGTGTCTGGCTGGAGACATCCTGATATTCTATCATCTCGTTTCGTGGCTTATAGTTTTTCTCATTGATGGCAGACGAATCCCCGGTCAGCGGCTCTGTCAGCTGCAGAACACAGTTTTCCGTATCCATAATCGCAGTAGGACAAGTAGCTGGACCAGATGTGATTCGGAGAGATTGAAAACGGTATAAGCTTTTTATTCAGTGGTGTGGGGGGGGGGACTTTCCCCCTCCCCTTTGGCTACAAAATTGCAAAGACAGAGTAAAGGTTAAAATTCTAAAGAATAAAACGGTAAAACAAGCCAGAGCAAAAACAAACAAAAGGTAGAATATTAATGAATAGCCTCCAGAAATTGAGGAGCACACTGGGCGGGGGGTGGCTACGTCCTGAATATACAGCTCCGCTAAACACATTGTAGCAATAGTTAATAGTTCTTTTAGACGGTTGGGTATTTCCAGAGCTCTTCAGTTTATTAGAGTTATACAGGATTAATATTTTTTTTGACCAAGTAGACAGAAAATGCTAATTTGTAATTAATACACAGGGATACACTGTTCAATGCGGTGGAGAATATAACAAGATCGAATAGGGCTACAGAAAATAATTAAAATGAACACTGGCAAAGCTCAAGGGTCAAATTGTATTCTTTTTTTCAGGGAACCAATCGGATCAGTGCAAAAATAGATAAACAGCTTGTGGTATTATTTAACTCTTTCCCGCCGTAAGACATTCTATGCTGTCCGTGCGGCGGATGGACCTTGAAGACGCAGAGCGTACAGGTACGCCACGCTGTCTTCAATTGGCTGCCTTGGCCTCTCCCCGAAGTCGGCAAAAACCGTGCATCATAGGCTGCAAAGATGGCCTGAACTCAGGCCGCCCCCTGCAGCCAATGATGCAGAGCACATCAGCTGCATGGGTGGGCCAAATTAATGGCCATCGTCGGTGTTGACCCCTGCCCGTCGTAAAGGGGTTAAATCTCTTTCAAATGTTGTCCCATCTGTGTGTGGCATCACGCCTGTGTATGGAAATTACAGTAACACATTGTATCGGTGCTGTATCCTCTGAATCTTATCCCGATGCCTGATTGCAGAGCTCTGTGAATTCTGACGTCTCCCCTGTTACTACAATGCAGCAAAGATCTGTAAACTTTTGTTAGTGAGTTTTGGGGCTCCCATTTGCAGCTTGTTTACAGTAATACAGGTTGACTTAAAGAGAACCATGGATTTTCTTCTTTCTTTGCAGGGAGCACACTAATCCAATTTTAAAAAGGTGTGCAAATCAGGTTGATATGCTAATGAGCGCTCTTCAAAAGTATTTTATATGCAAAAGGCACGTTAACTTGGAAAAAAGACGAGACAGAGGAGATATGATAGAAACATTTAAATACGTAAAGGGAATCCACAAGGTAGAGGAAGGGAGTATATTTAAAAGGAAACAAAGTAGCAAAACAAGAGGACATAGTCTTAGATTAGAGGGGCAAAGGTTTAAAAGTAACATCAGAAAGCATTATTTTACTGAGAGGGTGGTGGATACATGGAACAGTCTTCCAGTTGAAGTGGTAGAGGCCAAAACAGTAATTGAATTTAAGCAAGCATGGGATAGGCATAAGGCTATCCTAAACAAAAGATAAATCCAGGTAAAGTATCCATGTAATTGGGCAGACTAGATGGGCCGAAAGGTTCTTATCTGCCGACATTTTTCTATGTTTCTAACTTGCTGGACAGAAGCAAATAGAGGTCCTAGAATTTAAAAAGGAGTCTCAGCCTGGGAACTTAGACTGCAGAGAACAAATGAGACGTTAAAGTGGTAATGGCAGTGAAGGATTTTTTGGACCTGTCCCAAGCCAACAATCTTATTAGCAAAAGACGATGGGACCAGGCACAGCATAAAAATCCAATAGGCACTTAACTAGGAAACACAACAACATCATTTCTCAAGCAGGCATAGGTAGACAAAATGTTGCATTTCCCAAATACGTGCATATTGGACTTGATGGTGTGTCAGGTCCAATCGTCTTTTTGTGATTATACCAAGAATTTAGCTCCTCCTTGGGTCTTCAAGGCAACCACAGTGCAGGGCTATTCAGAGAGGTGAAAACTAAGGATGAGCTGTTCGGTTCGATCTGTTCGGAGTTCGCATCGAACATCGGCCGTTCGGCTGTACGCTGTACGCTGTACGTTCGGCTGTACTCCGCGTGTTCGGTTTGAGTTCGCCCATAATGCACCACAATGCCCTTTTTCACTCGCCTGAAGCTTTTAATTGGCTCACAGCCTTGCACCCAGGGCTCGAGTCGAGCGGAAACGCGCAGGAACGGCGTTCCCGCACTTCTCCCACAGCGGGAACGCTGCGGGAATGCAGCGTTCCTGCTGTGGCCCTAGCCCGAACGCCTGCCGCCGCACATTGCCGGCGGCCGCGTGCTTCTTGTTACAACGGCCAGCTGACAGGAGGTGGAGCCGCTCGCCTGGGTGTTTCATAGATCCCAGGCGAGCGGCTGCACTTCCTGTCAGCGGCGGCTGAAGCAGGAAGCACGCGGCCACTGGTGTTCCATCAAAGGTGAGCTGGGCTGGGGGCAGTATCCATGAGACCTGGGGGGGCAATATCCATGAGACCTGGGGGGGGCAATATCCATGAGACCTGGGGCATATCCATGAGACCTGGGGGGCACTATCCATGAGACCTGGGGGGCAGTATCCATGAGACCTGGGGGGGCAGTATCCATGAGATCTGGGGGGCAATATCCATGAGACCTGGGGGGGGCAATATCCATGAGACCTGGGGGGCACTATCCATGAGACCTGGGGGGGCACTATCCATGAGAGCTGGGGGGCACTATCCAGGAGACCTGGGGGGGCTTATCCATGAGACCTGGGGGGCAATATCCATGAGACCTGGGGGGCAATATCCATGAGACCTGGGGCATATCCATGAGACCTGGGGGGGCAATATCCATGAGACCTGGGGGGGCACTATCCATGAGACCTGGGGGGCAGTATCCATGAGACCTGGGGGGCAATATCCATGAGACCTGGGGGGGCCCTATCCATGAGACCTAGGGGGGCATATCCATGAGACCTGGGGGGCACTATCCATGAGACCTGGGGGGGCACTATCCATGAGACCTAGGGGGGCATATCCATGAGACCTGGGGGGGGCAATATCCATGAGACCGGGGGGGGCAATATCCATGAGACCTGGGGGGGCACTATCCATGAGACCTGGGGGGGCAGTATCCATGAGACCTGGGGGGCAGTATCCATGAGACCTGGGGGGGATCCATGAGACCTGGGGCATATCCATGAGACCTGGGGGGCAATATCCATGAGACCTGGGGGGGCAATATCCATGAGACCTGGGGGGGGCAATATCCATGAGACCTGGGGCATGTCCATGAGACCTGGGGGGCACTATCCATGAGACCTGGGGGGCAGTATCCATGAGACCTGGGGGGGCAGTATCCATGAGACCTGGGGGGCAATATCCATGAGACCTGGGGGGCAATATCCATGAGACCTGGGGGGGCACTATCCATGAGACCTGGGGGGCAGTATCCATGAGACCTGGGGGGCACTATCCATGAGACCTAGGGGGGCATATCCATGAGACCTGGGGGGGGCAATATCCATGAGACCGGGGGGGGCAATATCCATGAGACCTGGGGGGCACTATCCATGAGACCTGGGGGGCAGTATCCATGAGACCTGGGGGGCAGTATCCATGAGACCTGGGGGGGATCCATGAGACCTGGGGCATATCCATGAGACCTGGGGGGGCAATATCCATGAGACCTGGGGGGGGGCAATATCCATGAGACCTGGGGGGGGCAATATCCATGAGACCTGGGGCATGTCCATGAGACCTGGGGGGGCACTATCCATGAGACCTGGGGGGGCAGTATCCATGAGACCTGGGGGGGCAGTATCCATGAGACCTGGGGGGCAATATCCATGAGACCTGGGGGGCAATATCCATGAGACCTGGGGGGGCACTATCCATGAGACCTGGGGGGCACTATCCATGAGACCTGGGGGGGGGCTTATCCATGAGACCTGGGGGGGGGCAATATCCATGAGACCTGGGGGGGGCAATATCCATGAGACCTGGGGCATATCCATGAGACCTGGGGCATATCAATGAGACCTGGGGGGGCACTATCCATGAGACCTGGGGGGGCAGTATCCATGAGACCTGGGGGGGCAGTATCCATGAGACCTGGGGGGGGCAATATCCATGAGACCTGGGGGGGCACTATCCATGAGACCTAGGGGGGCATATCCATGAGACCTGGGGGGGCAATATCCATGAGACCGGGGGGGCAATATCCATGAGACTGGGGGGCAATATCCATGAGACCTGGGGGGCACTATCCATGAGACCTGGGGGGGCAGTATCCATGAGACCTGGGGGGCAGTATCCATGAGACCTGGGGGGATCCATGAGACCTGGGGCATATCCATGAGACCTGGGGGGGCAATATCCATGAGACCTGGGGGGGGCAATATCCATGAGACCTGGGGGGCAATATCCATGAGACCTGGGGGGCAATATCCATGAGACTTGGGGGGCACTATTCATGAGACCTGGGGGGCACTATCCATGAGACCTGGGGGGGCAGTATCCATGAGACCTGGGGCATATCCATGAGACCTGGGGGGCACTATCCATGAGACCTGGGGGGGCACTATCCATGAGACCTGGGGGGGCAATATCCATGAGACCTGGGGGGCAATATCCATGAGACCTGGGGGGGGCAATATCCATGAGAGCTGGGGGGGCATTATCCATGAGAGCTGGGGCAATTATATCCATGTGAACTGGGGAAAATATATCCATATAACCAGTGCTGGGTATGTTATTCTGGGGGCTCAGTGCTGTGTATATTATTCTTGGGGTTCAGTGCTGTGTATATTATTCTGGGGGCTCAGTGCTGTGTATATTATCCTGGAGGCTCAGTGCTGTGTATATTATTCTGGGGGCTCAGTGCTGTGTATATTATTCTGGGGGCTCAGTGCTGTGTATGTTATTCTGGGGGTTCAGTGTTGTGTATATTATTCTGGGGGCTCAGTGCTGTGTATATTATTCTTGGGGTTCAGTGCTGTGTATATTATTCTGGAGGCTCAGTGCTGTGTATATTATTCTGGGGGCTCAGTGCTGTGTATGTTATTCTGGGGGTTCAGTGTTGTGTATATTATTCTGGGGGCTCAGTGCTGTGTATATTATTCTTGGGGTTCAGTGCTGTGTATATTATTCTGGAGGCTCAGTGCTGTGTATATTATTCTGGGGGCTCAGTGCTGTGTATGTTATTCTGGGGTTCAGTGTTGTGTATATTATTCTGGGGGCTCAGTGCTGGGTATGTTATTCTGGGGGTTCAGCGTTGTGTATATTATTCTGGGGGCTCAGTGCTGGGTATGTTATTCTGGGGGTTCAGCACTGTGTATATTATTCTGGGGGCTCAGTGCTGTGTATATTCTTCTGGGGGCACAGTGTTGTGTATATTATTCTGGGGGTCTGTGCCTGGATATATATATATATATATTGCGTTAGTCCAGTTGCCACAATCACGAGTATACCTGTACGTAGTGATACCTTTCACTGATCAGTATAGTTTCCAGTTTACACTCTTGAAAGCTTGTCTTTTAAATGGAAAGTTAACCCAATAAAAATGGTATCACCGGCTCGTCCGGCTATACTCGTGATATATATATATATATATATATATATATTTTCTTCAGGTAATGGGGGTTGTGGAATTCGTGGGTGAGTTCCCTCACTTTTTTTCCCAGGACTTGACCCCTGCTTGCACCTGACCACAGGTCAGGTGCAAGACAGGTGCAAGACTATGCCAATCACAGCTCAGAGTCCTGATTGGGCAAATTTTGCCAAATCATGGGCTCACAGAGCTAAATCCCGCAGCACACTATATAAGGTGTCCCTCGCAGCCCCAGCACGTGTTTTTTGAGAGGAGATTGTTCTTTTAGTGTGTGTTCTCACTGCCAGCAGCTATTGGGAGGGGGGTGTCTCACTTCTACAAGATATCTGGGAATTGTTGTAATCTGTGTGTTCTCACTGCCAGCAGCTGTTGTGGGGTCTCTCTTCTACAAGATATCTGGGAATTGTTGTAAATTGTGTGTTCTCACTGCCAGCAGCTATTGAGGGGGTCTCACTTCTACAAGATATCTGGGAATTGCTGTAATCTGTGTGTTCTCACTGCCAGCAGCTATTGGGGGTCTCACTTCTAGCAGATATCTGGGAATTGTAATCTGTGTCTTGTCACTGCCACCCATCAGGGGGTCTCACTGATTTATAGGAGGTTCCTGGGAATTGTAATCTGTGTCTTGTCACTGCCACCCATCAGGGGGTCTCACTGATTTATAGGAGGTTCCTGGGAATTGTAATTTGTGTCTTGTCACTGCCACCCATCAGGGGGTCTCGCCAATTTATAGGAGGTTTCTGGGAATTTTAATCTGTGTCTTCTCACTGCCAGCTATCAGGGGGTCCCACATACTTCTAGCAGATTTCTGCAAAAAAAAAATTTAAATGTAGTTTTTATTAAGAAATAATTGTCATACATAAATCAAGCAAATATAGGTATAACATTTTAGAAAATAGGGGATAAAAGAGGGGGAAGGAGAGAGGAGGGGTTGCCCAAACCCAGAGAAGAGAGGTGAGAAAGAGGGAGATATGGAGAAAAGAGAAGGTAGGTATTGTACAGTGAGAGAGATAATTGCAACAGTTTTCATATTAACATCATCGGTCTACAAGGCTAGAAGAGCCAACCAAAACCCCAAAACTGTATAAGAAAAGGGAGATCCGTTTCAAACTGAGCCCATCTGTTCTATCCAAGGTGTCCATGTTTTGTAATAGGCAGAGAGTGTGTGGTGTGTAGTGGCTGTGAGTTCATCCATCAGTTGGGCATCCCTAATTTTAGGGTAAATTTTTGAGAATGGAGGGATCGACGGGCAGTTCCAATGCTTCTGCGAGAACGCGGCGGGCTGCAAGGGTTATCTTGGCCAACAATTTGTTTTCATGTTGCGACAAATCCGGTAAGGGTCTTTGACAACAAGTAAGCCCATGGATCCATTGGAGTTTCTCTCGATAATATTGCCTGTAGTAGAGTGTGCGTTTGGTCCCAAAATCGTTGGACCTCAGAACAAAACCACCACATATGGGCGTAAGTACCCCGGAGTCCACATCCTCTCCAGCAAAGATCAGGGGTCTGTGGGGACATGTGCGAAACTTGGACAGGAGTGGTGTACCATCGGAAAATAGTTTTGATTAATTGTTCCTGATGAACCGTACATACCGAGACATTTCTCATAGCGTCCCAGATATCGCCCCATTCTTCGGCCTCCAGTGTCTCCCCCAAGTCTCTTTCCCAAGCTTGAATGTAGTGGAGTTCTCGCCAGTCGAGAAGGACTGTAAACTGGTGATAAATCGTAGAGATTAACTTCCTAGGGTAAGAGCCTCGACGGCACAGTCGTTCAAAGGTAGATGGTGTGGTTAGTGCCGCAGTTTTGATGTGAGGGCGAGTTGCGTATGCTCGTATCTGGAGTAAAGGTAAGGGATGTAATACTCCAGAGTGAGGTAGGTCCGTAAGTTGTAATAGTTGTCCTTTGGGGTATAAATGGCAGATTCTCGAGATGTTGGAGACCATCCAGCCCTCTGAGGAAGAGGATACGAGTCCTGGCAGGAAATCACGATTCCGCATGATCGGTGTTAGCGGAGATGGGAAAGATGTAAGATCGCATTTAGTCGCCATTTTGTCCCATAGTCGGAGAGAATTAATGATGGCCGAACATGTGGTTTTCAAGAAAGGGCGGTGAGCTCTAGGGAGCCATATCCACATCTGGGGACAATCCGGGTACATGAGACCCCTTTCCAGGTCTACCCATCGACGGGAGGCCTGAGGGGAGTGCCAGGCCACCACCTGGGCAAGTTGTGCAGCGTAATAATAAGACAGCAGGCATGGCAGTCCCAGGCCCCCCGCCTCCTTCGGCCTGTACAGGGTGGCTCGAGCAGTTCGATGGCGTTTTCCTTGCCAAATAAAGGAGTCAATAGCCCTCTGTATGTCCCGTATATCATCAGAGTCCAGTGCAATAGGTAGTGCTTGAAAAAAATATAATAAACGTGGCAAGATATTCATTTTGACGCTATAAATGCGGCCTACCCACGAAATTTGGTACCTATCCCAACATTCTAGGTCTTTCTTTTATTTGCGACCATAACCTCTTATAATTAGCATCATATAGGGTGGTGGGGTCGTTAGTAAGCATAACCCCTACGTATTTGAAGGAAGAGGGGGAGAAGCGGACAGGAAAGTTAGTGCAGAGATAGTCATATTAAAAGGGGGAACATGGACCGTAAAGGCTTCCGATTTGTTGATATTGATTTTATAGCCTGACAGCCTTGCGTATTCATCTAAAGTTTTAAACAGTTGCGGCAAAGACTCCAAGGGGTGGGACAGGTATAAGAGGATATCGCCAGCATAAGCTGACACCTTAAAGGATTCAGAGCGAACTGTGAGTCCCCGTATCCCTGGGTTCATCCGTATGTGTTGGAGAAGTGGTTCCAAATACAAGGCGAATAGGGCAGGAGAAAGGGGGCATCCCTGTCTCGTTCCATTAGATATCATAAAAGGGATTGGTTCCGCTCCAGGCAGTAAGATCTGGGCAGAGGGTGAGGTGTATAAAGCGTTAATAGCGGCTAGAAAGGATTCTGGTAACCTGATATGCTGCAGGAGGGAAAACAGGAAGGGCCATTCCGCTCTGTCAAACACCTTCTCTGCATCCAAGGAGAGAAACAGAGAAGGCTGTTGTGTCTCCATAGCTGTCCACACCAAGTCCACCGCCCTTCTAGTGTTTTCATAAGCCTGTCGAGTGGGTATGAAGCCCACCTGGTCAGGGTGGATAAGAAGGGTTAAAAAAGGTTCTAGTCTAAGGGAGAGGATTTTGGCTAATAATTTCAAATCTGTATTAATTAGTGGGATGGGCCTGTAGTTTTCAGTGAGATGGTGATCTTTATCTGGTTTAGGTATTAAGACAATAGATGCCAGTAAGGATTCTCGTGGTGGGGTGCCACCCTCCATCAGGTCGTTAAACATTCGGAGGAGATAAGGGAACAGAATTTTGGGGAAGGCTTTATAGTACTGGTATGTGAAGCCGTCAGGGCCAGGTGCTTTGTGGGGTTTCATTAGGCTCAGGGCATTACCAAGTTCTGTTTCGGTAATGGGAGAAGCCAGTGTGGCCGCCTGTTCGTCGCTCAGAGATGGAAGCGAGGCCCTGGATAGGTAATCCTTGATATCGTTCATCAGAGAGGAATCTGAGGCTGAATGGATCCGGGTGTGATTATAGATGGATGCGAAGTATTGAGTGAATGCGTCTCTGATGGTATTCGGGGTGGAGAGCTGGGAACCCATGCTGTCTCGTATGGGGGGCATGTTCTGTGAGTGCGGTCTAGGGTTAAGAAGGCGTGCAAGGGGGGTGTCCATTTTGTTGGACCTTTCGTAGTATCTTCGCTTGGACCAGAGAAGCGACCGTCCTACATCATCTAGGAATAACCTATTTAAGTCCTGTCTGACCTGGGATAAGGTAGCGTAGGTCTCAGGAGAGGGGGACGTCTTATGAGTCATCTCCCTCTCACGGAGTTGGCGTTGAAGGTCCTGTATGTCTGCTAATTTCTGTTTTTTCAGGTGGGAGGCTAAACCTAGTAGTGCGCCCCGGATCACCGGTTTATGGGCAGCCCATAGTACCTGCATGGATATATCATCTATGTCAATGGTAACAAGAGGACATAGTCTTAGAGGGGCAAAGGTTTAAAAGTAACATCAGAAAGCATTATTTTACTGAGAGGGTGGTGGATACATGGAACAGTCTTCCAGTTGAAGTGGTAGAGGCCAAAACAGTAATTGAATTTAAGCAGGCATGGGATAGGCATAAGGCTATCCTAAACAAAAGATAAATCCAGGTAAAGTATCCATGTAATTGGGCAGACTAGATGGGCCGAAAGGTTCTTATCTGCCGACATTTTTCTATGTTTCTATGTCATTAAGGCGGAAGTAGTCTTGTAATGTTTCCCTCACAGAATCACGCACACCCGGCTTGTCCAGCAGGAATGGGTCTAACCGCCATCGGGACCTGCCGCAGGAGCAAAAGGTCGCAGCTGGAGGGAGACATCCGCGTGGTCAGACCATGTTATGGAGCCAATGGAAGAGGAGATGACTAAGGGAAGACATGAGGCGGAAGTTAATATGCAGTCTCTCTATTCTAGAATAGGTGTGATGGACGGGAGAGAAATATGTGTAGTCTTTAACCGAGGGGTGTTGGACCCTCCATACGTCAATATAGCCCGCGTGATGTACGAAGTTATAAAATTGTTTGTCTTGTAGTGATGGGATATGCGAAGTCTGGTCATTATGTGGGGTAGATCTGTCAATTGGTGGGCACAGAGCCGCATTAAAATCCCCCCCCAGAACAACATGGCCGTTAGCATGGGATGATATACTACTTGGCCCCCTGCTATTCACAATATTCATAAACGATCTGCCCAATGTCTGCAAAGCTTCAACTGTACACATGTACGCAGACGACACGGTAATCTATACCAGCAAACCAAATCTCCCGCAGCTGGAGGCCGTGCTGCAAGAAGAATTCACAGGGGTAGAAAAGTGGATAGCAAATAACAAACTTTTTCTAAATACTGACAAAACGGTTACAATGCTCTTTGGAACTGCACCTAAACTACACAAATTGCAAACACCCCATCTATGTGTTGGGACAAAATCAAACGGCACACTGACCACAGTCACCTCTCTCAAATACCTAGGTAGGTGGTTAGACCCAAATCTATCTTTTGGCCCCCACATCGAAAAACTCTCATCTAAACTTTACCCCAAACTAGGTGCCCTGTACAGAAACAAATCCTGCCTGAGCCCCGCGGTAAGAAAGCAGATTGTACAACAAATGCTTATGCCAGCCATTGAATACGGAGATGTAGTGTATGCAGCCGCCCCGCAAACACACCTCCAGAAACTTACTACATTGTATAACTCATTCTGTCGCTTTGTGCTACAATGTAACTACATGACCCACCATTGTGACATGTTAAAAGAACTAAACTGGCCATCGCTGGACTCTAGACGCACCCTTCACCTTTCCAACCTGGTGTTTAAGAGCTTTTCTGGGAAGCTACCACCCTACCTGAATATGCTGCTTCCCCCAGCAGTTCCCTCATCCTATAACCTCAGATCCAGGACCAGCACCTTACTTGCAATACCGCAATACAAAAAGAAAATGGCTCGATCCGCATTTTCCTACAGAGCACCGCAAATATGGAATAACCTCCCAGACGCCGTCAAATCTTCCCCCAGTCTAAAGTCCCTTAAGAGCTCCCTATTAGCATACCTCAATACAAAATGCACCTGTAAACATGTAACATAATGACTACATTTCCTCCATATTTATTTTTCTGTTAATCTGTATATTTGGTCCTGTGTTAATATCTTGCATTTTACTATTTTGTATTTCTGTAACCACTCAATGTTCTCGAACCCAGGACATACTTGAAAACGAGAGAAATCTCAATGTATCCTTCCTGGTAAAATCCTTTATAAATAAAAATAAATAAATAAATATAAACGAGTGGGTAGAGGACCAGAAATCCGCGTCCGGTGTATTTGGGCCATAGACCGAGGCGAATGTATACTTCTGACCAGACACCGTACCTGATACCAGGACACATCTACCCATATCATCTGTGTGGGAGTCTGTAATAGTAATGTGACAGGAGGTTCGAATCAATACCGCCACCCCATTACGCTTAGGAGTAGCACACGATAAAAAGACTCTAGAGTAGGCAGGATCCGATAAACGAAAAGCAGCCGTTTTAGGAATCCTAGTTTCCTGTAATAGAGCAATGTCAACAGATTTGCGTTTTAATTCTCGGAATAATAGGCGGCGTTTAAGAGGCGAATTAAGGCCTTTGACATTTAGGGATAATATATTTACCGGAGCCATCCCAGTGTGGCGTCACAGTGTGCAATGTAGAACAGTACATATGGAGAAAGAGAGAAGAGGAGGTGTGAGGAGAGAAAAGAATCAGTCAGAAGAAAAAAAGAAAGAAGGGACAGGAAACCCCATGATGGGCAGTCATGTGGGTAAGGGGTAGTACCAACCGAGCGGGAATACCGGAGGGGAGGTAAAGCAGGGGAGGAGGTGAGAGGAAGAGGGAAGCCGACGACCATCTGGTGCGAAGCCAAAAGAGAGCACAGAGGGTACGCCGTCTGCCCGCAGAGTTTGAAAACTTTTAAAATAGAATGGAGCATGCGCTCCAACCATAGAAGCAATATTAACTGTCAAGAGCAAAAACAAAAATAAAACAGTAACAGCATCCTGTGATGACATAGGACGATATAGAACATTACCACATGAATCATGGCACCCTGGGTTTGCAATCCAGAGTCCCGGTGCGAGCTCGGGGCTGGGGTGACGACCCCAGCATCCAAGGAGATGATGCCGTGTCTGGGATAATAGCCTTATCCAATAGGGATGTGCGTTTCGGGTTTTTTTCACGAAAATTTCCCGATTCGTGTTTTCGGATTCGGACAATTTTCCGAATCGAATCGGACCCGAAAACCGACAGATCCGAAATGTTTTCCGAGCCGAAACGAAATATTTTCGGAATTTTCGAATGGACTTGAAATGTGTCAAATCGAAATTTATTTTCGCTCTATTCATGATTTCGGTTCCATTCGTGATTTCGGTTCCATTTCGGTAATTCTGGACATCGTATATTTACCCATTATCGGTTATATCGCTGATTCTGTAAATTTTATTTTGTAAATGCGTATCACTTGTTTTGTTTCCAATGATCCGATAATTCTGTCGATACGATAATTCTGTCGTAATCGGGTCGGATCCGATTCGTCCGCGGGTCGCGCATGCGCGCGCGCGCGCGGATGTCGTAACTTTATTGAGCCAGTTTTGACAATTTTTTGACAGGCCAAAAAAATTGAAATTATTTAGAATTCATCATGGCTGAAAGACGAGACAGAGAGTCCCATTCGGACACCTCCTCGTCCTCATCTGCTTCCACCCCAGAGACACCACCCAGGAAGAAGGGGCCAGCAACATGGCATTTGAGGAGATGTTGGAGCTGGTCCGCATCTTTGATAAAAAAGATTATGACTGCCGTAAGGGCCCTTACGGCAGAAAGAATAACACGCGCAAGGACTGTATCCTTGACAAACTCTGAACCACCATCCTGGAGTTGTTTGGGAAAGACCGGACGAAGGACCAGCTCCGAAAACGCTGGTCCGATCTGAAGGCACGCGAGCAGGAGCAGCTGAGGCACATCCGTCGCGTCATAGCCAAACGTAAGTGTCATGTTATATTGTAAAACGCTGCGCAAACTGTTGATGCTATATAAATCCTGTATAATAATAATAATGTGCTTGCATGTGCTAATGTGCACAGAAATATGTTGATTTATCTAGTCCTTTTTTCATGCAATGTGATTGTGTATAGCTTTGCGTTTTCACAACTCGTCATACATGCATTTTTGCCATAGCTCTTCTTTCTTGTGATTTTACGTATTTGTGAAAATTGTGATATTTGATGTATGTAGATGAAGTTACAATGCTGGATTTCTTTTGGCACTGTGTACTGTAGTGTGCTGGGGGGGAGGTTGTTGTGATTGAGTGATGCATACGAGAAGACCCGCAGCTTGCCCAATATTGGCTCCCACCTGCGCATCAACAAAAATCTCTGCGTCTCTGCTAAAGTGGTAGGATGGGACATGTAGTTCTTCTGAAAGTGCATCCAAACAGAGCCGCGTTCAATACATCCTCAGCAGCTGCTGAATTGTTGCAGCACAGCAATTCAGTTTGCTGCAGCAGTATCATTATTGAACGCTTTAGATGCAAATTTCAAAACAAAATGGCGGATTTCTGTTGTTTCTGCAATATCCGCAGTTTTATTAGCAGAAACTGAAAGTGAAACTGAGGCTGAGGCCATCTATAAAATAACTAAAAGCAGTCAGTACAATGCGTTTTGTATGCACACAACACAAATAATAGTTTTTATTGAATAAACGGAATGTTTACTTCTGAAAAAAATATATAATTGAACGGTAATATGTGCAGGGGAAATAAATAAATATTTTGTGACTTTAGAACTATGAGATGGGAGTAGTGGTGAGTCAAGCTGGTAGTGGAGGGGTGTCGCAATACTTTCGGCAATATATTGTATAGATATACCATTTTTTCCAGTCTGCATTATTTACGTGTTATTTTTTGGATTTGGCAGAAGACAGGAAGGCAAAGGCAGCATCTGCCCCGGCGGGCACCAGTGCCCCAGTGGAGGAGGAGGGGGAGCCACAGGCGACCACCAGCGCTGGTATATACTGGTTTATTTTGCAACGACTTTTGGTCAAAAACAGAAACATTTTTTGTTTACTGTATTTTCATTTAATTTTTTTATATATAGCACAAGAGGAGCAGGAGGAGGAATAGGAGGAGCAGGAGGAGGGTGATGTTGGAGAGAGGGAGCCGGAGCCGCAGCAGGAGGCCGCGAGTCCAGGTTTTTTTTTTACGGTTTTATTTTTGAACAAAAGTCGATGCAAAATACATCAGTTTTGTTGTTAACTGTATTTTTTATTTCTTTAATATAGCACTGGAAGAGATGCTGACGGTGGTGGTGGAGGAGTCGGAGTCAGAGCCTCAGGAGGCCGCCAGCTCTGGTATATACAACTGTTATATGTTTTCGGATGCGGCCGAATTTCCGAAAATTTTTAGATCCGAAAAGTTTTCCGAGCCGAAACGAAATATTTTCAGAATTTTCGAATGGACTTGAAATGTGTCAAATCGAAATTTATTGCTTTGAAACGAGGAGAACAGACGTTCCGAAAAAACGAAAATTTCCGAAATTACGAAAAGTCGATACAAAAAACGAGCAAAGTGACACGAAAATACGAAAAACGGTCGATATTCCGAAAACATGTACAATTCCGAAAAACGAAAATTTCCGAAATTACGAAAAGTCGATACAAAAAACGAGCAAAGTGACACGAAAATACGAAAAATGGTCGGTATTCCGAAAAAAAAATGTACACGAAAAACGAGTCGAGCCGAACCGAAACAGAAATCGGTCGAAACGAGCCGAATCGAAAAGTTTAAAAATCAGAAAAATCGAACCGAATTAAAAAAAAAAAAAAAAAAAAAAAAAAAAATTGGTGCACAAGCCTAATAGAAACCTGCTTTACTTACTGTATTTTCCTTCTTTCATTTATTAGATATATAGAAGGAGAAGCCAGACCGGACAGGTCCAGTGTCAGGATGAGGATGGCGATCGGCGAGCTACGCCTGGCTGGCACCAACATCGAAGCCATCCAGGAGTTGCTGCAGGAGTTAAGGGAGCATACCAACAATGCCGTTGACGTCTTGGAGCGGCAGTGAGACCAGTCTCCTCCTCCCCTATGTTTGTGCCCCTGTTGGGCAGTTTGCCAATGCCATGTGGCATGTTGTAAATAAATTTTATATTTTTTCTATATTTTCCTGTTTGTGTGCGTTGCTTTTCCTTACTTAATAAGTTAATATGTATTGCTTGGTTTCCACACTGTTAAAATTATATGTACATAAATTTATTGACATTTCTATGTACCCTTTGTCATAAATTTGTCAACATATTTGTGGCCATGAATGTGACTGCACATTCTACACTGCCTGCCTGGCCAAAAAATGTCACACACTAACACAACCTTGTTGTACTGCCTTGAGATTTGATTACCGTGGCATGGTTTTGTTAAGCTTAGGCGATGTCACAACAACATGGATTTTTGTCCACAGTCACATTCATTGTATAACCAAGAATTTATCAAAAAATATTGATGGCAGCACTGCGTGAAGTCTTCTCTGACACAACCCAAAGATCCTCAGTGCGGCTCAGGTCTAGTTTATTTGTCCCTGTTTGCAGCTTCACGCAACACCTCCTCCCAGCTATGAGCTTTCTCTCTCCCACCGCTGCCGCTAAGACACTGCCCGCCAACATGGTCACGTCTCTGCAGGAAGACAACAGCGTGGGGGAACGGCAGCTGCCGACAGTCCCAAGATCTCGTCACAATGATGTCAGTTCTGGAGTTAACCCCTAACTGCGACCAATGGTGGAGATAGGGGGTTCCAATGAACAGCTATCGGTTAATGTTTGGTATCTTTGGATCGACCAGAGCATGGCCTTTCCAACAATACCAAACATGACAATGTTAAAAATTATAAAAAATTTAAATATAAAAAAAAAATAAACAGGTTTTTTGTTTTGTTTTGTTAATGCAGCAATATTGTTCCCATTTCAATTATAATGTGAACAATGATGCTGCACTAAGAATTTTTGTATGGGGTGCGTTTGTTAAAAATAGTGTAATTTTCACCCAAAAAAATATAACAAGTCCCCATTTCAATTTTTTTTAACAAACGCAACTCATAAAATATAACCGCAAACACTCGCATGTTAAAATGTGGAAAAAACACTTTACACCTTGTAAAACAAAACATTGAAAATTCTAATTTTATTGCATTTTTTGTTATAATATACAGACAGGACATGACGAATACATATGATAATGATATATTATGAATCATCTGCCGAGTCTGCCGGAAAGAACGATATATAACATGTCTGGGTCATATTATAAAATAAGGCTTCAAAACGCGTTTAAACAAGAGGAGCGAAACTGTTAAAAATTAGCTCAGCAGCACAGCACACAGGCGTGAAGGGAAGCCGTAAAATGCCTAAGCAGCGAAAGGGTTAATTTTTTTTTGTCTGTTTTAAATCATTTTTCTGTTTCAGATCATTTTGGTTTTAAAACCTTTTGTTCTGGTTTTTATTTTTAAAGTCAGACCATTCGGGTCAGTTTAGCGTTTTTTAAATCGTTTTGTTCATTTTTTTTTGTTCCTTGGCTTTCATACCATTTTTTTAATGTGATTAAATAAAGTTGTGAAATGTATATTCATAATAAAAAAAGGATCTTTATTTAATAAAAAAAAAACACGATAGAATCGCCAGAATTATCGTATCGACAGAATGAATTATCGGATCCGAAAAACAAACCAAAAATTTATTATAAAAAAATATATAAAGTATAAAAAAGTAAACCATAGTAGTTTAAGTCAAAACGAATAGAGTTAGACACTTTGAAACGAGGAGAACAGAAGTTCCGAAAAAAACGAAAATTTCCGAAATCACGAAAAGGCGATACAAAAAACGAGCAAAGTGACCCGAAAACACAAAAAAATGGTCGATATTCCGAATAAAAAAGTACACGAAAAACGAGCCGAACCGAACCGAACCAGAAATCGGTCGAAACGAGCCGAATCGAAAATTTTAAACATCCGAACAGAATCGAACCGAAAAAAAAAAAAAATCGGTGCACAAGCCTATTATCCAAGGCTTCAGGGAAAGACCTTTGCAAGTCATTCCCGTCAGTCCGCTGCCGAGGACCAGTCTTGATCCAGGCGAGGAAGTGATGGTGGGGGCCTCAAGTCCTCCAATGCCCGCGGAACCGGCAGGTCAAAGAGGCGTAAAACTTCCTTTGCTTGGTAAAGGTGTGAATATGCATGCGTGCAGTTTTGCTTGGTGACCAGTAGTTTAAAAGGAAAGCCCCAGGCGTACTTGATGTCATGCTGACGGAGGATCCCGGTTACTTCCCGCCACTCCCTGCGGCGTGCCAAGGTTGTGGGTGAAAGGTCTTGATAGAAGGAAAGTGGGGAGCCATCATAATCTACTTTCTGATCTCTGGTAGTTTTCAATAGGGCTTCCTTGGTGGAATAGTAATGAAATCGCGCCACTACGTCTCTCGGAGGCGCGTTTTTGTCACGTCTAGGGCCCAGTGTTCGATGTATACGATCAAATAGCAGTTTAACCTGAGGGAGGTCTGGTAGGAGGCGATGTACGATGCCTGTGAGCGTGGGAAGTAGTTCGTCGCCCAGAACAGTCTCAGATAGGCCCCGGAGGCGTATATTTTTGCGTCTAGAGCGGTTCGATTGATCTTCAAAGGCTTCCTCTAGGTATTGTACCCTGGATTCCATAGCGTCAGCGTGGGCTGCAAGCGCATTATAATGAGTTACAATCTGCTCAGATCTGTCCTCGAGTCTAGCGGTCCGCTCACCTATTTCCTGAATGTCAGCAGAGAGACAGCGTGAGGTTTTCTCCAACTCTGTGGCGATGAAGAATTTTAGACCCAGGATAGCCGGGTAAGCTTCCAAGTCCCCCTCTCTGCAGTCGTCCGCACATGCTGAGGTAGACTCGGCGCCATTTTAGGAGCTGTCTTCATGCTGGGCCCGAGGTGAAAATATCGGCGCCACGGTAATTTCGGCATCTTTTTTCGTTTTATTTGCCCTTTTCATGGTCAGGGGCTGTACTGTACCTAATTTAGAGACGTTCTGGCTGGTTTAAGTGCTGGTTGGAGCTGTTTTTCGGCGGGTTAAGATGGGAGCTCCCTCACACAGCGACCATCACTGTTGCCGGCTCGGCTCCGCCCCCGATTTCTGCAAATTTTAATCTGTGTCTTGTCACTGCCACCCATCAGGGGTTTCACTGATTTATAGGAGGTTTCTGGGAATTTTAATCTGTGTCTTGTCACTGGCTGCCAGCTATCAGGGTGTCTCACTGAGTTATACCAAAGTTCTGGAAATCTTTAATCTAGATAACACCGTTGAATCAGAGTTCTGCATATCTCCAATTTTTATAACACAGTTGAATCAGAGTTCTGTATTTCTTTAATCTATATATCACTCACCATGTCAGAAAGACCAAAAAGGACAGGCAGACGCTCCCAGACACAGATAGGAGGCTGTGCCCCTGGTCATCGTGGACGTGGTGCATCCTCTGCAGGGGCACGCTTATCATTTCTAACTGGTGCTGGCCTTCTTAAGCAGCAGCAGCAACAGAGGATTTGGTGGATTGGCTAACCAGACCATCCTCCTCCTCCGAGTCCTCTGCCAGCCAGGCTTCTAGTGCTTTACAGTCCACCTCAGCTGCCAAAGCATCTAATGCAGCCTCCATGTCCACAGCTACTCCTGGCATAGCCTCCCTATCATACACGGAGGAGTCAGCTAAATTGTTTGGCTACAGTGACAGTGACATGCTGCTTGAGGATGCGCAGCAACTCCAGTGGTCTGATTCAAACTCTGAGGTTGAGGAAGGGAGTAAAATCAGTCTAGAGGGAGGGGGTGCCAGTGACACACAAAGAACTGGCACTCATGTTCCCCCAGTAGCTGCAGCATATTGCGAGGTTGGCTCCAGTGACAAGGAGATAGGGGGTGATGACGATGATGAGGTCACTGACTCCACCGGGGTGCCTGATCGAACAGAGTCAAGGGAGGAAAAGAGGCAGAACATCCTCTATGACCAACCGTAGCCAGTCCAAGGCATCAGAAGTCACAGCTGCTCAGGTGCAGAGCGCTGTTGTCTCAAAGCACATGTACAGGAAGTCTGCTGTCTGGGAGTTCTTTAAGAAATGTGCAGCAGACTGCACCATTGCTATTTGTAAGCTATGTCAGATGAGGATCAAGCATGGGAAAGACATCCCACGCTTGGGTTTCATGTGCTTGAGGCGACATATGACCACCTGCCACGCATCCCGTTGGCACAACACTTTGCATAGGTCCTCCTCCTCATCTGTCTCTACCCCCACTATATGTCCTGCCATGTCATTGCCTACAACCTCCACTGACAGGGATGATGCTACAGTAATGGGTGTACCAGGTCCTTCCTCACAATGTGACAGCATCCTATCAACTGAAGATTTACGCAGTCAGATTACGTTGCCCTAGCTGCTGCAGCATAAGAAAAAATATACTCCCAACCATCCCCAAGCACAGCATCTAAATGCCAGTTTAGCAAAATTCTCTGCTTCCTTCTGTGAATTTACTGAATGTGCTGTACCACAGTGGCAGGCTCCAAAATGCCATTTCTTTTCACGGAAGGCCATTCCAGCACTATACCAGCACGTGGAAGACAATGTTATGGAGTCATTAGGAAAGGCAGTCAGCAGCAAGCTGCCCATGACTTTAGACACGTGGTCCAGCAAGCATGGACAGGGCCGTTACATTTCCTTAACGGCACACTGGGTAACTCTGATTGCATCTGGGAGGGATCCAGGATGGGGCTCTATGCTGGAGCTTGTTCATCTACCACGCCTCCAGAAAGCTGCTTGTATGAGGTCTGTATGCTCCACCACCTCTTCCTCCTCCTTCTCTGTCAAAGTGGCAGTTAAACCGACGCATGGCAGGGGCTACGCAATGGCTCAAACAAAAAGATGCCATACTGTGCTTGAGCTGGTTTGTTTAGGGGACAGGAGCCACACCGGGCCAGAAATTCTGTCAGCACTGCAGGGGCAGGAGCAGAGATGGTTAACACCACGCCAGCTTCAGCTGGGAATGGTCTGTGATAATGGCAGCAACCGTCTCTCTGTCCTACGCCAGGGTAAGTTGACGCCTGTACCATGCCTCGCACACGTCCTAATTCTGGTGGTACAGCGTTTCCTAACCAGGTACCCAGGGCTGGCAGAGCTTCTCAGCCAGGCTAGAAAAGTCTGCAGCCACTTCAGACGGTCATTCTCAGCAAGTGTTCGCCTGGCAGAAATTCAAAGAGAATTCCACCTTCCCACAAACCGTCTGATCAGTGACATACCCACCAGGTGGAACTCGACATTAGCAATGTTGTAGCTTCTGCACAAGCAGCAGAGGGCCATCAATGAGTACCTGTGTGAGTATGACACAAGGACAGGTTCAGGTCAACTTGGTTTCCCCCCCGCAGTGGCTGATGATCAAGGATGTATGCACTGTACTGTCACCATTTGAGGAGGCAACGAGGATGGTGAGCAGGGACAGTGCATGCATCAGTGACACAATTCCTTTAGTGTTCCTGCTGGAGCGCACTCTGCAGGGAATTATAGATGTGGCACTAGAGGCAGAGCAGCTGGAGGAAGAGGAGGCCTTCCCTAGCTCTCAAGACCCAAGTCTTTACGCAGACAGCATTCATGCGGGTCCTCAGATCAGACAGGAGGAGGATGAGGAGGAATATTTAAGTAGTGGGGGCATTGAAGGTGGGGATTCCTCAAGGGAGGGTTTTGTGTGCCCAGAAACCCAAGGACTAGTACGTGGCTGGGAGGAGGAAGTGCACGATGAGGTCATCCTCATTGATCAGGAAGACTCGGAAGCTAATGCCACCTCCAACCTACGCTGCATGGGCTCCCTTATAATGCAAAGCCTGCTAAAGGACCCGAGGATTCGTGCTATCAAGGAGAGGGATCATTACTGGTTGGCAAGCCTTCAAGGGTAAAGTTGCAGAGCTCATCCTGCCCACCCAGAGGGAGGACAGGATGAAACAACTTGAGGACGCTCTAAAGAGACACTTGTGTAACACCTTTCCAGGCACTGGTAGGTTACCAAGTGATGACACAGGTGCTTCTGAGGCTGCGGATGATCAGAGGAAGAGCGGTGAAGCCCGGGGCCGCTTGACTGATGCCCTTTTACATTTTTTTAGTCCACGACGCCCAGGGACGTCAAATGTAGGCACCCATTGCCAGCGTCTTCACCATATGGTGCAGGACTACCTAGGGGCAAGGGCAGACCTGGATACCTTTCCAGCAGATGATCCACTGGCTTACTGCGTGTTGAGATTGGATCACTGGCCAGAATTTAGCCAATATGCTATGCAGCTACTAGGTTGCCCTTCATCCAGCGTACTTTCTGAAAGGACGTTCAGTGCCGCTGGAGGTTTTGTCACAGACAAGAGTGCGCTGTCCACCGGCTGACATTTATAAAAATGAATCAGTCCTGGATCAATAGCTATCAATCCCCTGATGCTGACGTAACTGAATAGATCGGGGATCTCTTCTGCATTCCCCAAACCTCCACCACTGCACTCTTCCACAATACCACAAAAGGTATGTGTGAAGGCACTTGCTGCCACCAAAGGCAAAATATTTGGGTGCACTGATGCCTGTACCAGATTCATATCATTTTAATATTGGACCGCAGGGGCCAACCCTGCACTCTTCCACAATACCACAGAGGGGTTACGGTGTGACGGCACTGTTGCCGACACTAAAGGCCCAATTTAAAGCATTTATTGTTACTTTCATCCAAAGTCTGCATAAGTTTCACCATAATGTAGCCAAAAAAAAAATCAATAAACTTGTTCTGCATGTCCTAAAATGTCTCCTCTTTTCATACAGGCTGCTGCCCCAAGCAGTTATGAATAGATTAAAAGGAAAACAATTTACCGTAATTGTTTTGTTTTTAAATGTTTCTATACCTCCTACAAATCCACCACTTCATGGGCAGGTTATAGGGACCTCCTAGGCACGATATTTGAAGGAATTTTTTCGTATTTAATATTAACCTTTATTTCATGGAAAACTCACTGTTCCTTTAAAAACGTTTTTCCTGTTCCCCAGGGCACTACCCAGACCCACACCTTTTATGGCAAATATCTTGCATATATGCCCTCTTGGAGGGCACTCTAAAAATCGAACTTTCGAGTCCCAATGACTTGCATTGAGCTCGGTTCGTGTTCGAACTCTTGAAATTGTTAGAGTTCAAACCGAACACGGGGGTGTTCGGCTCATCACTAGTGAAAACCAGGAGAATGGCTGGAGAATTGAAAATTCTAGGTCAAAATAGCCAAACCAGAAAAACTCTCCCATTCATCTCACTTTCCAAATCAGCTATTTGGTCTAGCTTGTTCATTCGCCTGCCAAGTCTCAAGGTTTTTACCTCTCTCTGAATAATCCGGAGTGCTTTTTACAGTATACACCGAATGAAGGCTTGCCTGCGATATCCTGTTGTATTAACGATCAATTAACCCCTTCACTACCAAGTGCTTTTGGATTTATTTATTTTTTTAAAACATTGGATGCAAAGCCAACAATTAAATATAGCGTAAAATAGAAATTTCGCACAGAAAATGATATAAAAAAAAATAAAAAATTTGCTCACTTTTAATTTTTCTTGCATTCTACTATCCTTTACAGAAATAGCGTTGTGATGAAAGATTCTAAACTCTAGCTTGTGTCCCTTATCTCGCATAAGGCCCCAAGGGATCTGCATTCTCAACATACATGCAGAAACTGCCTACGGGTCCTATAAAAAAAGTGTGATCAAGATTATAATAATAAAAAAAAGGTCAGATCTCCAGTTTATATGGATTTGTAGGGATCAGTGAGATTGGTAATGCAGCTTCCAAAAATACCATTACAATATAAAAATAGAATCTGTGGCATAATGCCTGTGTATGGAAATTACAGTAACAACTTGTATCTGTCCTGTACAGGGATTTTCAGTCATACCCCAGATTCGTATCCCTTTACAGCAGTGAGTGATAACCGCCGTCTGAATTTATTTTAGCCTCTCCATTGTTTTTGTAATACAACAAAGTCCTTGATCTTTTTATTAGTGTGATTTGGAGCTGCTATTTGCAGCTTGTTTACAGTAGTAGAAGTTTACTTTAGCGAGAAGACCGGATTTTGTTTCACCACACGGGCCACACAAATGTTGGTATGCAAATTGGGTTTTGATATGCCAACGATTGCTTTTCAATGTATTAATGCAAAAATCAGTTTAGCTTGATATTGGTAAAGGGCAAATGATCTAGAGAGGTTTGAGAGGGGGGGGGGGGGGGGAAAGAGAAGAAAAAAAAAAAGAAATCACATTGGCAAATTAGTAGGGCAATAGAACCAGAGCGAAATATCAAATTCTACTTCGGGACAAGTGTAAGTCAGGGACAGTCACAGGTTTAATATTTATCTGCTTCAATATTAAAAGTTACGCTTTGTTACCTTGACATACTGTGAAAGCGTATTCTAAAACCTTCATTTTTTTTTCAGCATTACGCAAAGCTCGCTTATACTAAATACCCTGTAATAGACACAAATCGGAATGTATTGCAAATTTAAAAATAAAATAAACATTGTGAAGAAGTATTCAGATCCTTAGCTTTGTAGTCCGCTGAAGCACCATTGGCAACGATTACAGGCGCAAGTGGTTTTGGGCATGATGCGACAAGCGTTACACAACTTTATTTGGAGAGTTTCTGCCACTCGCCTCTACATTCTCTGAAGCTCTGCCAGATTGGAAGGTGACAGCCACTAACCAGCCATTTGAGCCTTCATAAACAATCTGTATTTTGCTGCATTCATCTTTAACACTGTTCAGTCTCCTAGCCCTCAATGCAGGCCCCCCCCGGTTACCATCCGGAAGGCATTACACAGGCAAAGAGCAGTGCTTGGTTACCTCCATAACCCTTTAAAAAGGCCCAACAGCTCAATCGTCATTTCATCAGACCAGAGTATCTCGTTTCTCACAGTCCGAGTCCCATTTAAGTGTCGTTCTACAGCAAAACACGTTTCATGCACCTTGCAGTGGAAGACATTTCCATCGGGCAAGTCCAGATCGATGAAGTGTTGCATTGCTTGTCATTCTTCAAGTTTCTCCCATCACCAGCCAGGTTTGCTGGAAGTCACCGAGTGACCATCAGGCTCTTGGTCTGTTCTCGTATCAAGATCCACCTTCCATGATTGCTCAGTTTGGCCACCTCTAGGAAAAGAACTGGTTGTCCCCAAAGCCTTATCAAATGTAATGGCTCTTGCGAAACTTATATATTCCACAGATCTTTGCCTGGACACCCAGTCGGAGCTCTGCAGGCAGTCTTTGGACCTCATGACTTTGGTTTTGGTCTGATTTGCATTTACATCTGGGCCACAAGTATGTGCCTTTACAAAACCACGTTCAAATGAACATCACAGGTCCATCCATACAAAGCGTAGAAACATCAACAATCCAAAGGCATGCGACCATTCGGAGCTAGATTTCAGAGGCCTAGCAAGAAAGCTGAAATATATATCAGGTTGTGTTTATTTATTTGCAATGCTGCCAAAAGGATTTGGTGTTGCGTGTACAGTCATGGCCGAAATTGTTGGCACCCCAGACATTTTTCCAGAAAATCAAGTATTTCTCACAGAAAAAGTATTGCAGGAACACATGTTTTGCTACACACAAAAGGGAATAAACGTGTATATCGGAACAAAACAAAAAAAAAGGAAAATAAGCAAATTGGATATAATGTCACCCAAAACTCCAAAAATGGGCTGGTCAAAATTCTTGGCACCCATAACTTATTTTTTTCCAGGGTGTGCAACCAAATATTAACGGAAATCAGTTGCTTCCTAGAACTCTTCCTTTGCAAACTGCTCCAGGTCTCGCTTATTGGAAGGGTGCCTTTTCCTAACAGCAATTTTAAGATCTCTCCCCAGGTGTTCAATGAGATTTAGATCTGGACTCATTACTGGCCACTTCAGAACTCTCCAGAGCTTTGTTGCCATCCATTTCTGGGTGCTTTTTGATGTATGTTTGGAGTTATTGTCCTGCTGGAAGACCCAAGATCTCGGATGCAAACCCAGCTTTCTGACACTAGGCTCTATAGTGCGACCCAAAATCCTTTGGTAATCCTCAGATTTCATGATGCCTTGCACACATTCAAGGCACACAGTGCCAGAGGCAGCAAAACAACCCCAAAACATCATTGAACCTCCACCATATTTCACTGTAGGTACTGTGGTTTTCTTAGAGCTTTTTGGTAAAGCACATCATTCTACTATCTTGGTCTCATCTGTCCACAAGACGTTTTCCCAGATGGATTTTGGCTTACTCAAGTACATTTTGGCAAACTGTAGTCTTGCTTTTTTAGGTCTCTGTCAGCAGTGGGGTCCTCCTGTCATTTCATTTAAATGTCGACGGATAGGGAACATCAGTGTCAGCGCAAACTGAGCCTGCAGGACAGCTTGAATTTCTTTGGAACCTGTTTGTCCTGCGTTGCAACCTTTCATTAATTTTTCTCTTCCGTCCAAACCCCGATTAGCTACAGTGCCATGGGTTGCAAACTTCTTGATAATGTTGCGCACTGTAGACAAAAGGAAAATCTAGATCTCGAGATGGACTTGTAACCTTGAGATTGTTGATATTTTTCCACAATTTTGGTTCTCAAGTCCTCAGACAGTTCTCTTCTTTCTGTTGTCCACACTTAGTCTTTGCATTGTGTCTGTGTGTGCGCGCCACACTAAGTGAACTTCTCTTTTAAATCTGCTTTCAGATGAGATTTTTATATTGCCCACACCTGTTACTTGCCCCAGGTGAGTTTACAGGAGCATCACATGCTTGAAACCATCTTATTTATCCACAATTTTGAAAGGGTGCCAAGAATTTTGTCAAGCCCATTTTGGGAGTTTTGTGTGACATTACGTCCAATTTGCTTTTTTCCCCTTTTTAGTTTTGTTCCAATACACACAAAAGGGAATAAAACATGTGTTACTTCATTTTCTGGAAAAAGGTCTAGGGTGCCAAAAATTTCAGCCATGACTGTAGATTCAGAAAACAAACCAAATTTAAATATAACAGTACTAAAGCAGAAAGAAAAAAAACAAAAACTAGTCATTCACTCCAAACTGTTGCCAGATTTCACATTTTTTTTTGCTTCTCCGGCAAGCCAAGGTTTACTGTAGCTGCAACAACGACAGACAAAGTACTGCACAGAGTAAGGCCCTGTTCCCACTGTGCGATTTTCCTTGCGGTTTTCATATTTGCGACATCGTGCGATAACGTCGCGGTTTTGTACGATTTTTGCAAAGCACAATCAATGCAAATAGCAAAGAAAAAAAAAAGGGTCATGTACCAGCAACATCACACGGCAAGATGAACAGCTCCACAGCGCGGCAAAATCCACGTGATAAATCGCACAGTGTGAACGGGGCTTGAGTAACAGTTCCCCCGATATTCTTCCATATAAAAAAAAAAAAGTGGACTATGGCTAGACCACATTCACCGTTGTTCCACTGTTAGCAACTTTGAAAGAAAGCACGCCGAAAACAATGCTAGGAGGAGCTCGAAATTACATTGGCCGGAACACTGAAGGAAACCCCCCCCCCCCCCCCCATTGAAAAACGAGAAAACCAACTTTGGCAGAAACCGTGAGACGGCATTCACGCAAAGCAAATCCCATCCATTAATAAAAATTTAGGAAAAAGGTTTGGAGTAGAAGACATTATAGCAAAAACACGTGGACAGAAGAGCAAAAATCCTAAAATATGGCAATGTTCATTGATCTGCTGATTGAGGGGGACAAAAGATGTGCCTTTTATTTAGGAAGATGTTGACCTTGAATTACAAGCCTCGTTTTGTTGGAACGTGAACATTTTTCCTTTGCAATTAGCAACCAGGACTATGAAAAGCAAACAGGGTTGTATTAAGGGGGGGGGGGGGGGGGGTGTGTCGATCTGGGCAAATAATAAAATCCACTCTATGCAAGTCTCAGAGCAGAAGGCAGAATGCCAACGGGTCTATTCACCAAGAACTGGCATTGCAAAGCCTGGGGAAACAAAAATACTTAATTGCAGTGCTGAGAAACAACCCTGCGTCGCAAAGCTAAAATCTACACACCGCAAAGAAGCTGCCCTGTAAGGCTTCATGTCACGGTTTGAATTACAGTTAAGCCCAGCGTGCAATACAGTCACTTAGTGGACAGTCCCCAAACTGGTTCTACCCACATCAAGTAAGTTATGGGTGGGTGTGGGTGTTAATTGCAGCAGAAAAAAAAAAAAAAGGAAAGCTCTAAACCAGCCCACACACAACCCCCCCCCTACATAATCATATCACCAGTTTCTAGACATCTTGCCTTGAAGAAACAAAAAATAAAAATCAAAAACAGGACAGCATTTTGGAATGAAACCAGGACGTCAGATTAACCAAGGGCAGCAAGTGAGTAGTACACGTCGTGGCAATCCACCACTTGTGAATTCAATTAAAGTCACTGGAATAGACAAACTCACTAGATCCATTTTAGGTTTTTGAAAAAAACAAAGTAAGCCTGCAGAGTTATTCATATTTGTCAACCAGGTTACAGGGAGAGTGTTGAGGGTTTTATCATTTGGCAATTACATTTGATCACTTTCTGTACTCAAGGATACAGCGAATTGAATGTGTCCCCAGCAGCAAGTGCAGTTATTTCAGTTATTTTTTTTGGACGGACTTCAGTCCTAAAAGAATCCAATTCAGGAGAACACACCATTACCTGCTCTTTGTAGTGTTTTCTAGTCACAATTGATGAAAATTTTCCAGGAGCTCTACAGAATGACAGTTTCACAAATCACATTCGCTTCCTAGAAGCAACAAAAGGTCTTCCACGGAAATTCACAGGCAGGATGAAAGTGAACAGGCAGAGATTGAGTTATTAGAAAGATTTATGGCATTTAAACTAATGTGTCGACAGCTGAAAGACCACCTTCCAGAGCCCTCAAAAAACAACAAAAAAACACCAGAGGTCTTGGATAAATTATGGCCTTAGTTACCACCCAACTAAAATAAATAATGGGGCTTGCGAAGTATGGGTCAGGTTTTCAGATGTATACGTTTGCAAACATGTGAACCTGGGTAACACCACATATTTACTTGAATCAACACAGGTGTTTACTTTCATAAAAGGTTTTTTTGATTAACGCAAAATGGAGAACTCCATTCAAGAGGACTAGCTCACAGGAAGCATTTTTTGTTGAAGTAAACAAAGTAACCATTCTCGCATTTTGAAAATGTGGCAAGTAATATCTGATGAGTTGTGTAGAGAAAATGCCAAAAGCCAATCGGAAGATTGAAGGACTTTCGTGATCCATCTTCACTGTAGACACCAAAAAGACACTGATACAAAAAGCTTGCACCGTCTTAGAAGTTCAAATCCTTAACATTTTTATGCTTAACACATGCTCGGTGCAGTTCTCCAATTTTTGGTTTTCCTGCTTAATTGCGGAAAAGTTACATGCGGATTCTGCTGAGCCCAGACACCAGGCCAATCGCAACATTCTTTCTAGATCTTGTGTTTTGCAGGTCCTGGTTTGTGTTTCCCAAAATCCGTTCTAGCCAATTTGCCTTGTGACCAAGATGTTAACACTGTCAAGGAGTAGAAAAGCAATCCCGTTGGACTCTACAAATGGTAACAAGTGACACAGACCACGTATGATAAAAGAATATTCCAAAATGTTCGTGTAGAGCATTCGATCCCAAAGTCTGCATTCTGATCAGCTGTAGAAGGGTATGACAGGGTTTCAGAACCAGCAACACGATTTGAAACAGACTTGTCTGTTGGGACCTGTGGATCTACCGCGCAACGCACGACTACAGGGAGTCTGGAACTTCGATTATTCAGTGCTCTATGCTTGGATGCAGATAAAAAAAATAAAAAAATCCTAAAAACAAACACCTGAGCATATTTATACCCCATACCTTTTTGAAAGTTCCACAATGTGCAAATCTATTGGTCATTTTCACTTGGGAAGAAACCGAGCCATACAAAATAAATGAAAAGGCATGCGGGAAGAAAAAAAAAGCATATTTGTCTTTTTATTGTAGTATGCAATGTAATGCTTAGGCACGTTGCATGGGCGACTACGTCAGATTGTTGGCCACAGTTCATAGATTCCTTTTACCCTCTTAAATATTGGTGACGAACAAAGTCTTAAAAATAAAAGTTAAAAAAAAAACTAGTAAAAAGGAAACAGCTGGATTTACATTAAAAAAATTAAAACGTGTGCAAGAGATTGACTAACCCTGTACTGGGCTGTGGCAATAAAACATTGCTTATTTTCCTGCTTCAAGAAGGCAGAATGGAGACAAGAGTATAGAAACATTATAAATTACATATAATTGGTTTCCATAAACCACTACTTATGTACAAAAATCTGATGCAAACTGGAAAAACGAAAAAAAAAAACCTTACCTGACAACTTTTATATATATAAGAAAAAAAAAAAAAATTACATGTCACCGATTGGCACAGCTTGACATGTACAAATGCAATATAAAATTAAAATTGTTCTAGATATGAACAAATGAAATATAAATGCTCTGCACGACAGTGCTAGAATTTCATTATCCTAAAAACAAAAAAAATAAAAATTAAAACAAACAGGGAGAAGCACACTGCATAGAAAAAAAATATAACGACGAAACAGGTAAATTTGGCAGGAGAAAAAAAAAATTAAAATGAGCATTATGGATCACCCAGTATGCAAGTCAGATGATACACTGACTCACCATCACTAAAGCAATAAATATGAAAAGATTCTGTACTCAACAGGTTTGATCTGCGTGAAGGGGAAGAGACGTGGTCGGATGCAGACCTTTTAAAAAAAAAAAAAAAATTGGAGCAGTGGTGGCCACATTTTAATGACTTTTCGGTAACTAAATACGTTTAAATCCTCCAAGTGCCGAGAACGTTTGACGTTTGCATGGTTTTGTGACCTAAAAAGGTTAGAAATGCCTATGCCAAACTGGTCTGTTTTGCCCTGGAAATCTGCCCCTGACACCACCCCCCCACCCCAATTTTATACAAAGTGGAAAAAATGCATGAGAACCGGTAAATACTTTGGTCACATTAATTGTCAAATAGTTAGGTTTTTGTTTCCCAAATACGTTAGCTTTGTGTATACATTTTTTATAAAAAAAAAACTATTTTTACAACCATTTGAACCATAGTATCACTATTACTGAAGTGGTGAGTTCTTATTTCACAGGGCACCAAGTTATTTTAAGAATACAATACAATACAATATAAACATACACAAAAAGTCTTGTCAATGTGCAATTTTTTTCTTTTAACGCTTTAAAGTCTGTACAACACCTTAAAATCTAAAAGGAAAAAAAATAAAATAAAATAAAGATTGTGTGATCAAAAGAAAAAATTTAAAAATAAAAATTGTTGCTGGTCCTGATCCCTTGCAAAGTTAGTGCAGCAGCAGCAGTAACTGGCTTTGACAGGAGTTTGCTGAAATCTTCAAGTAACACCATACATAAACACCCCCCCCCTCCCCATGGATGTCACTTTTGTAGTCTTCAATGAACAGTAGACATTGCATCATACAGGACCATTCGCAGCTGCACCATCCAGAATTTGCTCAGACGCTCTAGGTGACAAAAAAAAAAAAAGGAAAACCTCAGTGAAGATCGATGCAACCAAAATGACAACAATCTTCAGAGGAATAGGCCAAACATTGTACAGCGACATTAGGCCACAACATTTTCTCATTCTCAGTCTACGTCTTTCGTGGTGTATGACCTAGAAGCAGTTATGTACCAATGTAGATTTAAAAGGGTCACAGTGACCCGAGTGTCCTCAACAGGTCAAGGGGAGGAGTGGAAGGGCCTCATGATTCTGCCAAGATTGGGCATGAAATAAAACACCTTCCTCACAAATTGCAGCTAACATCTTTCAATAGACTTCAATGGGACATGTGACTGCTGCAGCTTGCTGCAACATCAAACCACTGCTGACAGCCCTTTAATATACAGAAGTTTGCTGCATCAATTCTAGGGTTAAAATGAAAAGGGACCCAAACCCTGACACAAATCCAATAGATGCCAGCTCGATATGGCTGTGCCAATGACAGTGAGTTAAATCAGGGGGAATCTGCCGTTTGTTTTCTTGCTCCTTGCAAAGCAGTCAGCAACTGCCTGAGCATCTACATTAGACCTGCAAGCAGTTGGATCTCTAAAGACCAATACTAGAACAGTGTAATAACCGGCAGCGACCAGGCCTGTGGTGCGTTTCCTTTGAATACTTTCAAACCCTATAAAAGGTCAGTTTGTGGTAAGAGTTACTGTTGCCACAAATATGCCATCTGCTAATGCCAAAAAAAAAAAAAAGTACCACCACATGCTGCACCAACTCCTATCATCCAAATGTCTGGATTAGCAGGGCTTCTATCTACCCGACTATCTGTAAGTTATAGGGTGGAGAGAAGGTAAACCTTGTCCATGTCGCTATACATGCAAAAAACAAAACTTGGGTATATTTTACATGTGTACATTTGAAGGTGACCTGAATCAGAACTTTATATCCAAGATTTCTTTCCAACGAGCATTATTCGCTCTGTATAGACGCAACAATCGCATGGAAGATTTTTTTATTTTTTAAAGGTTTAAGGAAAACAGGAGCCTTTAGTAGGAATAGTGTATGGTGTAGCTAGAATGAATGCCATGTATCACAGACATTCTGTGTAAAACAAGATGTTCTTACTCGAAATTCTATTGAATTAAAGCAGCTGGTACTAGAAGGGGTCTGGTGCTTCATGGGACACAGCCTGTTACTCTTTCATGTCTCAGGGAAAGTGACCCCCATCTGGTACGGCCACTTTATCATTGTAAAAAACTAGCTGCATGCCAGTTTTATTGAATTTAATAGTTCTTACCTGCTCTGCTCTGGGCTGCTACTGCTGGGCTGTAATATAGGTGTATTTTCGGTAGCTGCATCACAGTTCTCATATTTACAAGCTGCATCCTGAGAGGTAGACAATTTCCCTTCCTCACTGCGATATATAAAAAAAAAAAATTTGAATGATTCATTTTTACACAGCAAAAAAGTCAAGATACGTGCAAGAACAGAAAATAAATCCATGCACAGGTGATGTAACATGGTCCAGGGATGAGGAACATTTTGAGCACAAAACAAAAAAATGTTTCACAGCAGGATTAATCTTGAAAACCGTATACAAAAAGACAATGCAGAAGAGTTGAGAGTGTTTGGGAAGGGAGGGTAGAGGATGAAGATCCGGTGATATTTAAGATACATACCAATAGGATTTCAAGACTCTGAAGCCAACAGTGTGCAGGGAAAGTAAAGGAGAGGAGAAGAAGCAGGAATAAAACCACGTGTGCTTGTGTAAATATACAGTCTACATATAGAACCAGAGCCAAGAGATGTATCACGTAGAGAAAAATAAAAAGTATAATTAAAAAGGTATCCACCCCCACATATACCTACACTTTATATTCACATTATGGCATATAGTAATATTAGACACAGTCCAGAGACAGGATCTTATTCTGGACTTCTAGAATATGGAAGACTCCACAAATCAAAGTTTTCTGCCACCGTTACTGCTTACCATCCTGCTGCATCCACTCCTGCAGCGTATTCCTCAGCCCCAGCTAGGGACACACTGCAACGTTGGCAAGCTTACATTAACACCCCCCCCCCCTTTAGTCAGGTCAGTGATTACAGCTAGTTCTGTCAGTGGAGGTTTTAAGCAGATTGACAAGACAAGCTCATTGAGGACACAGCTGTCCCTCTGTAGAGTAGATGGTGCAAGCGAAGATGGCACTTCAGCAGCATCATACTGGGCGTGTAACTCAATGTGCAGAAGGGATGCAGGGGACTTCATGCCTGCCGAATTATCTACAGACCATCGCCTCACTAGATGCCCTGTAGCTTTTGCTTGTGGATCACGGTACCCCGGCTTGAGAACCAATGTCAGAAATTTCCAGTGTCCCCCCCTTTAAGACCATTTATGGCTGTTGATATATATATTGCACGAGGAAGAATATAGAAATTAAATGTAACATAGGAGGTTTCCATGCAAATCTGTTGCAACAACGTGCCGGTCACCTTTTAAAAACGGCTGTCTCGGTTTTAGCATCGACAGTTAGACTCAATGTTTCCTTCATACTGCCATTCATCACGGTCTCCGTCATCTGGTCTGAATTCTCCACTTCCTCCTCTTCACCATCGGAGCTGGCATCCATTGCAACGGCATCTTGTAAAGAGACATTAAATAAATGTTTAGAATTTCCATATAAATGCATCCTTCCACAGAAAGCGGCGCCACTCTGTAAAATTACAAGCGCAAAGGGTTTGCAAAGGCAAAAATGCTTATGAACCAAAACATGGATTTCTGCAATGTGACTTAAAAACCCAAACATTTACTTTCGGTTTGTGCTGATTGGTTAACACTTAAGGGATCCACAGGTTCTGTACTAGTCTCCATTTCAACAGGAGAATTGCATCTTCCAGATTCCTTTTGCCTAAGGATGGAAATAAAAGTTGTAAGGGTTTAATAAACATTTCTTTATAGAGACACGACCACTTACATAAGCTGTAACTAGACTACTTATGCATTACAAATAAAAAACACAGGATGCAGTCTATCGTTTAGACCTTTAAAAGGAAAAAAGAAAACTAGGGTTTTATCTCAGCGATGGCTAAGGCCCATAAAAAAAAAAAAAAAAAAAAAACAGTCCAGCTGGCCTCGACGTAGCCAGGCCGATGGGGACCCCTGGCCAGAGAGGAGTATAGGGAGAGAGGTTAAAAGGACCATGGTCGTACATCGTAGTTACGTCCTGGGGAAAATTCCCCTCAAGGACTAAGGATGTACTATGTAAGTCAGTGGTCCTTAACCTCCCTGGTGGTCTGAATTTTTCAAAATTGTGTCTAAAAGAGTTTCAGTTTTAATCATTAGGAATAACTCCCCGAAATCCGTGCAAACCAAGTCAGAAAGTTTGAAACACAAAATAAATTCTCCAAAATAATGGAAATCATAAATCAAACCAAAAACGCCAAAATCTTTCAGAAAACAAGGGTGCAATATTAGTCACTGCATATTGCCTCAGTAAACATCCTTGGTAGGCTATATAAATATCTTGAAACAGGTGACCGCACAAAGCCCATTTTACAGTATTTTCTCATTTCAAATTTGCTGCCAGGTCCCACCCCGCTGCGTCGCGTGGCTCTCCGGGAGCAAGTCGCCGACCGCCATGATCACACTGCAGTGACAGCGAGGGAGCGCAGGATGCAGTGAGTATATACAGCCCAAGTGTGGCTCGGGGTTACCGTTCGCCTTAGCGAAATTTAACCAAGTCACTGTGGAATAACGCCAGGGTGGCTAAGCAGTTCTAAAAATAAAACGTAGAATTGTTCATTAAATACCAAATCTACTGGTAATTAGTGGACGCAACTCATGTGGACAGGTCTTCTTAAAACATTCACAAAAAGACTGACAAGTCAGAAATGATCTTCACATTAGAGTAATTTGCACCTTTCAAAGCGTGCCTCATGTTTTAAGTCAAACTTGCACCCACCTGAGGGAGCATGTGAACTCTGAAAATGAAGCCCAGCCAGTTTCTTTCGCAGACTGTGGTTCCTCTGTGCTCCAAACGTCACATCCCACAGAATCTAGGTTTGCAACATGTGCGGTGTCCATTGGTATATCAAAGTTAGCCGGCCAGTTACTTGCTGGAAGAAGCAGAAGATGACCATTGGAGGTAGAATTCTACACTACGACACTTGCAACGCAAGACTTTTATACGCTTGCAAAATAATGTATTTTTTGCCTATTACAAAAAATGAAGAGCCTGTTCCATTCCCTAACTTAACATAGGCTACCAAACATGAGAAATCCTTACAGCATTTTCTGATCAGACCCATGTAGCAGTGTGAAGAGTTCATGGTCTGGCTGTGCTGTAGGTGCAGATTTGCAGTGCAAGTTGCTAGATTTGTGGAGGAACTTGCATACAAACACTTTTAGCAGGAGAAAATCTAGAACATTTGAAGCACTGGGCACTTCAGTAAATAAAGGGCAAGAGCAATTTCACAGAGGTTTTCATTTAACTAAAATAAGAAGTGTAAATTTGCTCATTATTCTTTACAGAAATATTGCAGGATGAAAGGTTCTAAACTCCAGATGGTGTTCCTTAATCTTGCATAATTTTACGTGTTAATAGTATACAGGCCAAAAAAAAAAAAAAAAGTCCTTCATGTCAAATACAGTAAATATTTGAAAATTAATCTATTGTTTTACGCAATAATTTATTCTCACCTAGGAGCGGTGTCTTGATTTTTTGGAATGGACTGTTCAGAATTGCTCTTTATTCACTTCTGTGTCTCATTTTCACCAACATATTTCATCCTTTTAGTTGCCTCTTTTTCTTACCTTCATTTGCATCAACATCCATTTTGTCTTCTTGGTTGACTGTGCTTGATTCAAATAATCCCTGTTTAACCGAGTCCTCCTCCTCCGAATCTGTGCTCTCTTCACTGTCTGTGCTTCCTGAGCTGTTTTATAAAAAATAAAATAAAGGACAAACATGTTAAACTCACACGCTAGAGCCAAACCTTTGAAAAAAAACGAAAAAAAAAAACTAAACTATAGTGGGGAGGGTGGGATAAATAAAAAAAAAGTGGATTTTTTTTTTTTTAATACGGCAAGATTAACCAGGGGAAGCAAGACTATGACATTGACCCAATATTATCCACCTACAGGAATAGAAAACCCATTCCACAGCAAAGCAGGTCCTATGGATTTAACCCTTTCAAGTCCGTAAAATGGAAATCTGAAAAAAAATTGATTTCTATACAGTAAATTAAAATCCTGAAACAAAGTAATTTGGAAGATTGGGATTTCAACCCAAAAATGTTTCGGATTGAAACTACTGGGCCTGAAAGGAAGTTAATAATTGAGAATTGAAATTATTTCTCACCTAGAACAATATTGGGTCTTAAAATGTTACCTCTTCCAGGAATTGTGTGGAGACACATGACAAGGTACACAAATCTAGATTTTCTACAAAGGATGATCAGAACATAGAGCCAGGTCATTGCTTGTGTGGTATGGAAAAAGAGGAAACTAAAAACCAGCTCTCAGAATGTCCCAGATGTCTAGACACTGGTCGCTACAGGCACTTTGCTAGTTTGTTCTTGCCACGTGTGATTATGGAAGAAAAGCTCTTTACCTGGACCTTCTCTGAGTCTCTTGTGTGAAGGCGAGATTTTTCTCTTCCCAAATGTCTTCTTCATCAGACCCTCCGTCATCAAACTGCTGTATTCTCTCCTTGCAGCAAGCTTCAAACAAAGCGATATTAGCCTAAAAACGGTAAGAAGAAACTGCATTTTCACAAACGAATGCACGTATTCTACAAACCAAATGTACTCCCTTCAAGTTCAGCTCATCTCAGGACACAATGGCAACATCTCTATTTTAATTTTTGTACTTTTATTAAATTTATAAAATATTTGGGATGGCCAAGTCAACCCCCCAAGAGCGTTCCAAAATACTTATTAAAATAAAGCTTAAAACGTTTTACAACGGAGGTATAAATAATATCCTGACACAAATATTAAAAAGGGACACTTGAAAGAGCTCCTTTCTGCCCTTAAATAATTGAGTAAAGGCTGTCGGCACCATCTGCCCAATCTTATTTAAAATTAAATTTAAGGTGAGGTTATGCACCTAGATTAGAAGAAGTTCCTTATAATTTCCTGATTAAGCTGCAAATATAACCAGAGAGCCGAGGAGGGGTTGAACATTTAAAGGGGCTATCCCTCCAAATTTCTGTCAGTAGGATACCCCTACACATGCTCTTGCCCTATTTTTATGCATCAAGTAATGTTCTTTTACATTGAAAGCGTTCTAAAACACCCTTGATTACTAATAGAGTGGGTTTATTTTTTGTGAGAAGTATACCCACAGACGGAAAGTAGAAAAAGTATTTGGCTAGCAAGTCCCCTCATTGCTCGAATATGCAGTTCGAGGCTAGTTGGTGTATAGTCTTTACATCTAGCATAGTCTTTGTAAACAGTGTGAAGCTTTAGGCTGCAGTCAGACGACCGCACTATGTGTGCACATACTGACCGGTCGCAGCATGGCGACAGAAGGCTACACTGAACGTGCTGCAACCCCCCTGTCAAAGCTACAACGCGCAGTCAAAATGGGCCATAAAAGCACAATCATCCATAGGAGGATGGAGCTTTGTAGCGCTGAGTGCACCAACTGCGCTCAACGAGGTGGACACATGGGCGCCAGAGTGGAAGGAACATCCACTCTCATGGACGCACGTGTGACACCGGCTTTAGCTGTGTGTAAAAGGAATGTGCACAGATATAACTTTTTATTTTTTTAAATTACCACTAGTCTGTCCCAAGTACAAGAATACTTGGAGCAGTTGTTGGCACAGCAAGTTACAACTGAAGGAAAATTTAGTAGCAATTTATGTTACCGCACGTCTGACTGCTGTTGGGGGGGAGGGGGGGGGGAACGACGACAACCTAGTGGTTCTTCAAAAAGGATGACCACATATCTTAGAGCTTTGTATTGGTTCAGCACATTTAAAGATTTACCAAGCTAGGATAAAGGTTATTTTTATTCAGCAAGTCACTGGTTCGAAAAACTAAAACTTGTCTGCTCGCCAACTACCATGAGACAATAAAATTAGCAACGGCAACGTTAAGGCCTATCAGCTGCAATTTTCCACTTAGAGTTAAGACATATTTTGATCAATCATGTATAGTTAACGGAACTTGTACTAGCATGTAGGCAGTTTTGTTAAGATGCGTTTATTTCCAGCAGCTTTCTCTGCATTGAAAAAGACTGAACATAAAAAGGGAATTAGAAATACTCACGCTTTCATTGGCATTAAGTGAGAAGTTAATGTCTGAGACACGGTCAAACGCGACGCTGAAATGACGACAAAAATAAAAAAACAAACAGGATGCAATAAAAAGAATGAACACTACAAGACCAACAATGCAGCACAAAATCTCAGACAAACTAGTGGCCAAAACCAGACCTTACAATTTAGAGGATTATTAACCTTGCGGAAAACCTAGAAGCAGCATGCATATGATAGGAAGGTATATAAAGACTGGGGCAGATGAGAGCCATAGCCCTTTGTATACAATAAAGAAAACTTGTCATGGAGAGACCACCAGGTTACACCAAGGTTAAAAAGGTGCTTAAAGTTATTCATGGGGTTCTGATCGGGGAAAAAAAATAAAATTGAAATTGCGAAGGGAAACCACCATTATAGACAAGAAAATGATGAAGTACTTAAAGTTAAAAAGGTAATTTTAGAGGGGGACATTTGGCCCATAAAAGATCTGCCCCATTTAAAATCGTTCATTTATTGGAATGATTAGAGGATAAAAAGATGTGGGATGCGCTGCAGAATTGCACCTCAAAGTTGGTTCATGGTTATAAAAAGATGTAATGCAATAACCTCCGAATTGCACCGTACGGTGCAATTTCGGACCAATTAGTCTATGCCCCAAACGGTCAATTCACCAAATTGACAGTGAAATACAGTGCGGTTTGCCACAGTTCAGCGGCAGCTAAACTGTCTCATAAGCAATGGTTACCGTAGTCTACACAGACCACTGAACTACACTGAAGTGTCAGCAAAATGCCCTGATTGTCGGTGTTTCAGTTCAGGCAAATCTCATAGGTTTTAATGTAAAAAGTAATTTTTAAAATTACTTTCCTTCAGCAAAATCCCAGATTTCATTTTTAGAACACTTTTGTATTTGGTCGCTGACGAAATGGGTTTAATTTTTTTTAATTCTATAAAAGACCTAATTTTTTTAAAAAAAGGACTTAACATTTTAATGCATTTTTATTGATTTAAACACCTTAGAATTAAGGTTTCCCCCCCTCCCCAGATTAGTGGAATTCGCCAAGACCACTTCAGTGCTCTTCAGCGAGGTTCTCCAACTTTTTCATGAGGCTTCGGCGACTCCATTTCCAGCCAATACATTGACCATCCGCTGAGTAGTGAATTCACTGTACTACCGGCAAAATGGAATCGCCGAAGTGAAAAGCTCGGCGCTTCATGACCAGACCCGTGTGGGCAATTTTGTACCCTGCCAAATCCAAACGCTGAACTTTGAATTTATTTTTTGTCATTAGGTTATAACCATAATATATAAAAAGTTGAGAATTTGATGGGGAGGTGATACTATGAATAAATAAGAAAGTACCTTCTTCCAGAAACCCAAAGAAACCCAAGAGTGACAGGGAGATTTAGCCGAAAATAAATTACCATGTTGATTTTGAGCAAGTAAAAAAAATCACACCGGCAAAGAGCCATTATTATTGTGCAGCCCGACAGACACCAGTGAATCAGAGCTTTAAAAACCACGACAGTATAGAGTAATACTCACTTTCCAATGTCATCTTGATCAGCAAACTTCTCATCGTTGAAGCCAAACTGGTCAATAAAATTGGACGTCATTTGTTGCATCTGATAATCAGAAAAGGCCTGGCAACCCCAGGACCAAAACGACAGTGGTATAATATTTATTCTAAACATTACCTGAGAAGCTAACTCTGTCATGAAAAATATTAGGGTAGAATATAAAGTGATAAAAAGCTTGACAATTATGCCTATGGTTAAATTTACAACTGGAACGACATGCAAAAAGCAAAACGTGATGCAAACCGCCTCACCGAAGAACATTCAGCCTCAATTCTGGAGGGATCTTGACAAATAGAAAATTTTCTAATTTAAATCGGCTGCCTCATCCCTTTCCATACAGAGATAATGGTGTGTGGTGGTCACCATGTTCAAATGTTATTTACACCTGCAGCTGCTGCTCACTTGTGAGGGGGTAAAAGCACTCCCCCTCCCCCAAAAGAGACAATAAGCAAAGCATTACAGAGCATACACTAAGGAGCAGAGAAGCAGTTTTAGGTCTTTGAAAGTAATATGTACAGATGTATCTACTCTAAAGAGTATCTACACTTTAGAGTCATCGTTACAGGGGAGAAAAAGAAAAAAAAAACCTTCATAAAAGCAGTCACTGCAAAGCAACGGCTATAATCCTCCCCCGAAGGACCCTCTGATGTCTGAAGTCTGGTGTAGGCTATTCTATGCAGGTTATGCAGATAAAGTCTGCTTGAATTTGCATACAGTGAAAATCGTCCCAACTCGGAAAAACGCTGGCATAAAGTTAAACCTGAGTAGCAGCAGCAGAAATGGTCGCTTCTGTCACTCTTTGGACAGAACGTATGGATCACGGGCAATTTGTCAGTGTTTGCAAATACTAAAAACAAACACGAACACGAACCAGAAAAAAAAAAAAACACATGTGCGGCTTCAAGTACTTCCTCATGTGTGAAAAAAAAAAAAAAAAAGGGGTGAGGAGGCTTGGTATACATGAAGCCGAGAAAATAAAATTTTACCAACTACACACAAAAAAAAATACGGTCTGCAGTTAAAATGAAGGTTCTTCCAGAAAATTAAGACTTCCTCAAAATAGGGGAACGGGAAAGTGCGTGAGTAAAATTAACCCCTATTGTAAGAAAGTCTCAAATCCACCACAAAAAAAAAAATAAGAAAATTCTATATTATTTTATTGAATATTTGCCAGTGCCTAAACTTACAGAAACAAGTCTATGCGACATATATTGAAATTCTGCAAGGAGTCGTCCTGTTCAGACTCTGCTCTATTGAGTGAATAGCACTCCCCAGCAAAAGCAATTTCCTGCAACTTAGAGCAGCCGTCACCAGAAGAGAAACATTAAGCACTGCAGTTTAATACCTTCCTGACAGAGGTCTGCTCCAAACATCTGATCATTGGAGATCAGACGTCCCAGAGCACCTAGTAAATCATGCTCTGCCCCTGCCAGCCGATTTTGGCTCCCACAGCCACCATCACACCAAAATTATGTGTGCAATTTGACACCGCCATCATTCAGGTTCTGGTTTAAGGGCCATTAAGCTTAGGGGGAAAGAAGCAATTGGTATAAAATTGTGGCAAAAAGACACTTAAAATTCTGAAGAACTATTTTCACAGATTGACTCCATCATCCCACAGACCTTGCTCCGGTTTACATGTGAAGTATCAATGTATTCTGCTTCAGCAGACTGTAGGTTTTAGGGGCATCCCTTCCAGTAGTGGGTTGTTGAGAACACACACATTTTGTCAGTGGTTGCCGTTTCCTCACTGGAAAATAGCAACGTGCCTCCTTGTACTTTTTGGTTTGGTTCCCGGGTTTGTAAATTTGTTACGTCGATTCCCTTATTCTTATAGTAAAAGCTATGCAGAAATTTGTCACTACCGTATTTTCTGGAGTATAAGACGACCCCCTAATTTTCCAGTTAAAAAAATAATAGGTTTTGGGCTATACTCGTCATATTGTATATCCCACGTATAAGACGACCCAATTTTTGGGGAATGTTTAAGTATAAAAAGTAGTCTTATACACCAGAAAATACTGTCTAAGATGTTCAACAAGTTAAAAGATACCCCTTAAAGGATTTAACAAATATATATTTTTTTGGACAGTCTGAGTGCATAAGCCTGGCCACATCCTGCTCCGCTGCGCATTTTTCCCATTTTTCATTTCCTATAATGAAGGCAAGTGCCTAGACGTCACAAGAAACCACAGCACACTGGTAGAACCATCACACAAAAGGTCACAAATAACAGAATGGAGAGCTGTAATTGCAAGTAAAAAAATATATACACATCTATGCACCAATAAAATCTATGGGGACCTTCTGTTGCTTAATTTTACAGAACGCTAGGGGGAGGGGGGCAAGAATAAGCATTAACCAGCCACAAGAAGGTTTTTAAAGAGTAATTCTATAGCATATTTAGCATTATTTTCAGGTATGAGGGAGAGAGATATGAGCATAATATAACCAATATTACAGGATTCTGCTTGAAAGGCAGGTGCTGGGGGGACGGGACATGGGAGCAACTATTTACTATAACAAAAGTAAAATCTGTAAAAGGAGTCACTCCCATACCAAAGTAGATTTTAAGATGACTGGGAAAATCGGGATTACCAATTGTTTTTAGCCCTGGGGATCACTTTCAGCTATTCGGAATAAGTATATTCCAGAACCTCCACACAGAATCTGGACTTTGTCATGTAGAAATGCTCTGGTACCTTCTTCCAAACTTAAAAAAAATCAAAAGTCTTATGGCTTTCTTTGGATTTTATATGTTAAGAGGTTGAAAAGTGCAGAGCGACTAGACTACTACCCCACCAGCTGTCCCAGGTTCATGAGCCCAGACCACAGCTTCGAGAAGCAAGGAAAGGACTCAACCAGGCTGCATGTGCAGTGAGAAAAAAAAAAAAATAGATTTGCCTGACTAAACAGCAAGGATTGGTGAAAAAGGGTGTTTAGAACGGTTCAGAATGTGTGTCTCCACTCCACCCCCCGAAGTCTTTTTAGTTGCTGGGTACGGAAAAAAAAAAAAAAAGTGAGAACCTATTGGAGTTAAACCATCATAGCCTGGCTGTGTTTGCTATGGCATAACACACTATTTTATGAGCTCTTAATCTTAAATTTCCAATACAGCTGTCTTTATGCAAAATCGTGCCAAGCCCTAACCAGCAGGGCATTCGTGTTACAATCTAACACTTTCCTGCAGTTAATAAAACAAGTTTAGAAAACCTAACCCTCAGACTCCTGAATCTGTTGACAAACGTACAGTTTGTGTTTCCCCCAGGTGACAGCTGCTTTAAGTTCAAAAGAAAGGAGTTGTAGTTTAAAGTTTGCCCTTCTGTGCAAACCTGTCCATCTACCAAATCAACGCACTATCATCTGTATGAAAAAAAGCATGTTAAATTTAGTTGCCAACAGAAGGCAAGGTTACTTTTGGTTACACGGTTGACGTTTTCACTCAAATAAAAATCACTATGTGCATACTCAACTAACCTGCTGAATAGAAGAGTCCTGTGAGAAGCCGGGATCTTTAAACTCGATTTCATCATCACTGGACGAGTGGATGTGACGTGTTGTGACCTGCACAGGGAACAATGCCAAGGTTGACCGTTAAACCTCAACAAGTGAATACTGACTTATTAGATAAGCAATGCTGATACTTGTGCAAGTAATTTTTGTAGTAGGCTATGGGTAGGTTTAGGTAGATACATGTCAACGGCTATATTGAAGGGTCTGTGAGAATACTTTTACAATTATTTTTTTATCATATTGACATGTGAAGAATGCTATTCCTGCACCTTGACATTAGACGGTCTAGACTGTAGATGGACGCGTAGAAATGTTTTTTGCATATGGGCAAAACCGAAGAATTGCCTATCAAATAAAGTAGTGGTCTTAATACATTCACACAGTGAGGTGTAAACGTGACTTTTCCTGCTAGAATAACCTTTCAAAACTAGTTTTCCACAACTTATTTCCAGTGCCACCTTAAAAAGTCTTGGTGGTGTGGTTTGGGAGTCAGCGCTTCCTTCAGAGCATATAGTCAGATGTGCAACAAGTGATATATTTGATTATTTTTATGGTTTTAAAGGGAGAATTCTTGAGACCACTAATGGGCGCCATAATACAGATACACCTCCACTTGCACATTTTTATTGCCACCTTAGGCTAATGTCAGACGAACGCAGTCTGAGTGCACTCTGCATGCGTGCATAACAGACGGACGTACTGACGGAAGATACAGTAGACACCACACGGTCAGTTAACGCATGTAGGAAAAAGAAATATGGGAAACAAAATTTAAATTAAGTGACAGGTAGTCAGCCAGACCAAAAAAACTGAGCGTCAACGTGATGGACGTCGCAAATGTGCTTGTCTGACATTGCATCATGCACACAGGCTGCTACGTGGATGCCGCGCACTCTGGGCACCCGTTGTAGCGCTTTTACGTCGAGGCCTAAAATGGTGTCTGTTGCCACCTGCGTGGTGAGTGTGCACTTTGGTGCGCACGTACTTTGTGTGTTGGTCTATTGATCACAAAATCAATGCTACGACGGACGTTAAACTGTGTGGCGACACGGACACGATTACTGCCTTCGTCTGACGCCAGCCTTAGATTCAATTTCTGCAGACATTAAGCATCCAAGTCAGACAGCACTGAAACTTAAATAAGGACTAGTATGTATCGTTTTAATTTACTGTGTACTTTTAATAAACACATTTCTAGTAGCAAAAAGGAGTCGTGATGGAAAACCATTGTAGAACGCGCTGTGCATGAACTATTTAACCATGCGAATGACAGTTTTGGAAAACAACCACAGACAAAAGTCTGGATTCCATAGCATGTTCTGGCTTTGAATACATAATATCCAGACACGAAGTGAACAGAAACTAGTCTCCAACGCCACTTACTAGATCTACAGTGTTCCTCTTGTTAGTCTCCCCTAATGAGCCTGTGCAGAAAGCTTCCCATCTTTCCTGAGTTTCAACTGGCAACTCTGCAATTCAAGGAAGAGATTAAGAGGATAAAGCCTCAGAAAACCATAATATAACAATATCAACTTCACAAGCGAACAGAGGAACTAAAGGGTTTGGTCAGTAAGTTGCAGTGTTTACCAATGACGCAAGAGGCGATAAACGTCCTAATTTCACATAGGAGGTATCCAAACCGCAGCAAGAGAAGCTTCAGCGTTTGGATTAGTCTTTTGTGGCGTGCTGGTGTTTGCAACATCAGCAAAGACTGGCACTTTCTGAATAACCCTTTATGAAACAAGCTATACGTACAGGTCACATTGTTATCAAGGAGAAGGGGGATACAGGATTATAGAGGACATAGAACAAGTGAATACATAGCTGAAGGAATATAAAAAAAGACATGCAACACTATCAGGTCTATTCACTAAACGGTGAAGTCAGGAGAAGAGAAAAATTTTTGATCAAGATAGCCAAACCAGAAAAATTCTCCCATTTATCTCACTTTCCAAATTGGAGAATTGGTAGAAGAGAACAGAGTTTTACTTGAAGCGATTAGACCTGTATGCCTAAGAAGAAGGGATTGGACAAAACCAGTCTAGTATGAACATATACAGAAAACTCATGGCCCTACAAGGATACGAATTTCTGCATCGGCCATTTGAATTTGCCTTTACATAAAAAGCACAATTCGTATGGTTTGAGGGCGTAAGGGGTTATGGAAAGTGTATAGCAGTAGGCAAGCAATTTAAATATATAATGCATGGATCTGCTGTGCAGTAGGATGTGGACATCTAGTGGTCATAAAAAGCACAATAAAAATTACATGATTTTCCAACGTTATTCAGCAAAAAGGAGGGAGAACACACTGCAGATACAGTTAACACACCTTTGAGAAGTTGTTGTGCTAATTTACTGTTCGGCCCCTTTTCTATACTATGAACTATGCAGTTTGCTATTCTTGTTAGATGTCCCATATAGCCATACCGCTGCCCACCGTCAGACCTGGAAAACACGAGGGGTTCGTTATCAATGTGCACCTTTTAAATTTAGTAAAATGAAACCAGATGTGCGTTGAGAAACTGTATAAGAAACTGCTGTAGCCTTTTTAAAAGCATGGAAGAGTAGGAGGAAGAAATAAAAACCCTAGCCGCTTACTGTGTTCTTTCATTCATGGCCCAGGCTTCAAGTATTCGATCTATTATGTGACATTTTAAAAAGAGCTGTAGGGAAAGAGGAAAATAAAGTTTCAGTCAAGTAAAGGTAATTGCCTTCTATACATTATTAATAACGACCTCTACATACATGTTTTAATAGAATATGTGTCCCAACAGCGTTCTGTTCACTATTGACACAGTTTTCGGCTACTTCACCAGGACTCGCGAGGATCAAAGCGATGCATATCTCTACTTGTGTGTGAAGAAAGTTATTCCACGTGTATTTGAAAAACATGTCCTGTGTTGAGACAGAATGGAGAAACCATGAACATGCAACGCAAAATGTTTTTTTTAAAAATGCTTTATCGGGACAAGAATATTCATAATATTAGAGGCCAGTACGTGAGCAGTATAATACAGAGCAACACGTCAACAAAATGCAATTATTTACATACATCTTAATATGCCAAATCCACGACTCAAACTAAGTCAAGCACATTTCATTTAGGCATCACAGGGTCATACATTACATACAGCTTCAAAATTGTGTATCAACAAAGTACAATGGAAATGTATTAGATTCTTCAGAACATTAACACATAACTGCACAGAAAAAAAAAGGGCATAGGTGATCTAAAATTTAGGGCATAGGTGATCTAAATTTGTGTATGTCAATCCCCAGTTAAACAGTTTTTACATTGAGCCACTCCAGCGAGAAATTGTATGTCCTATTTAAATTTGCGCAGAACAAGAAAAAGCCGTAAGTGGCATATTACCAGTTTGCAATGACTGGATATGAGCCAACTAAAGCAGAAGTTTAAATGCTTTTCTGAAAGCCTTTTGAAGTGTTTAAGGAACACTTCAGGGAGTATACCTAAATGCCCTAAAGTTTTTTTATTACCCCCTTCATTGGTCAAGAGGGAAACTAAGCATTGGATAACGCTTTAAATGAACATGTCAGTATAAACCTAGCACAGATTTGTTACCAAACTGTAGTTCTTAGAAATTATGCACGCACACAGTGTCCTCTGGGTTCAAAACACTGAAAATACATTAAAGTTTGGGGGGGGGGGTTCCCTTCTCTGAGTTTAGATCATTCTGGAAACTGACTTTAACATCATGAGGTCTACTTTCAGAAATCTGTATAAAATCAAGAAACTTACAAGAATAACTCCTATAGTGTTAAGTTCAATCAACTCCAGGTTGACACTCTGGGTGTTGGTCTGCAGCAAGCTTGCTATCAACCTGATGACATTTAATCTTGTATTCCCCACAGGCGGATCTAGTATTCCCCAGGTTGTCTTCATGGCATCAGCCTGAAAGAAAAAAAGCGAAAAATCAAGAGCCAGAAACGTTAACATACATATACAGAGCAAAATATTGCAAGAATTAAAAGACAAGTCTCCGTCTGGCCAAAATGCAGGTCAGCACTTCTGCATCTAAAGTGTACATAAACTGTAGGTTTTAAACAAGACAATGGAAAAAAGGGTACAAGCAACTGGCTCGGCATGGGAAAATAAAAAAATAAGTCCCAAAAGAAGTTGTGCTACTTTAACACATTCACAGGAAGATCCAAAAAGGATCCCTGCCCCCACCTCCTTTATTTTCAATTGAAGGTTTATATTTATATTAATACAGATGGCAGTAAAAAAAAATAAAAAAATATTACATTCGAAAATAGTCATCGCAACAGTGACAAAAGCCGATGCCTCACAAAAGGAAAAATGCAAACAGCGTCAGGAGTTTATTCCCGTTGAAGCTTCTGCCAACATGCTTTGGATTATTCATGTGAAACGCCAGCGCTTGTACCTGTTGCAACAAAGGCAATGTTGGCAAAAACAGGTGCGCTTTGAATAACCACTCAATGGCTCAAGTTAGATCTAGTCAAAAATACACTCCAGATAAAAATGACAAATTGGCATTTCAAGTGCGAGTAACATCAGTCTCAGTTAAACCGCACACTGCAAAGAAATAGAAAATTACTTTAGGATGGTCCAGAAGAAGTTGGTGAAAGGAAGGAAGCTTTTCCTGGATGGCAGTCAATACAGATTTGTTAACTGAAAATACAGAATGGTTCACACCGGGAGGACAAAGGTCTATGTGTCCTTCAAATCTGAAACATGAAAGGAAAGGTAAACCACCACAAAAAAAAAACACAAACATTAAATCAGATTTAAATTAAAACTGAAGCACGCACGATAGGCTCTAATCCTGATCGCAACACCTCAAGTTTGATTAAAAGGTAAAATTACCCTATGAGCCATTGTTTTGTATATACGCTTGTAAAATTATATTAGTACAAAGCCCCAAAAGGCCTCTTTGGCATTTTATTCTTGATTCATAGAGAGTGTCCCTTTAGTGGTCATGCTGTATGAAGTGCATTCCGCTACCCCTGGGGCTGTGACAAAGCTCTGCCGACGGCTTTCCATCGCTGGCAGCCATAAGGGTGTTCTGAATGGTTACATGCAATACTATTGAGAGACTTCAGATGTACTAGGTAGAGATTAATAACCCGCCCCGATTCCAATTTGGTCCCCATTTTAGTCTATATTAGCACTTTACATGTGTGGGGTCCATACAACAGATTTGTGCAAAGCACATTTCTAGCAAAACTAGTGTTCTTAACCAATTAAAATTTATTAACAACCAGCCTGAAATTTGAGTGTCAAAGTTCAACGAAGCCAACAGGCCAAAATGGGTGCGCAAAAATAAACCTGGCCATTTTTGGAATGGGGAAAAGGCATTTTTAATGGACTTTGTTTTTTCTTTAATAAAAGTATTGTGTATAGCTACTACTTTCTAGCGAGAAACTGCAGAGATATGTCAAATAGTTTACTTTATAATCTGTGCAATATGATATATGAGAGGAGATATACATACATATATGTTTAAATGTAATACTTACGCCGGCCTTCGGGTTTCTAGCAAAGTAAGCAATATTTGGATTGCACTAACAATTGCAGATTCATTCTTCTCATTGGAAAATATGTTTGATAAAAGCTGATCTAAAATTTCTTGCCTGGAAAGGAGGAAAAAAAAAACAAAAAAGGCATTCAAGTTAAGTCACGTTTTTCTTTTACATATTGTTTATTAGAAATTCTAGCAGATTACAGCGCAGTGGATGATGTGAAGACAGTTTTGTAAAGGTAGAAAGTTACATCTTCCTAGCCATTTTAACAGTATCAAACTCACCGAGTTGTAACGTCCGAAAACCTGGTGGTTATTTCAAATTTGATTAATAAAGTAGTCAACATTTTGTAGCTGTTCTGGGTTTTCTGCTTTTACAGCGTGTGATTAGGGACATAAACCCTTTAAAAAAAATTCAATGGGTTTTATGTGAATTATGTTGGCAGCTGCAGAACCCCATGTTGTTACATGACCTCAAGCCAAGAATCAGTGCCATAAAAAGCGACATCTGAACATTGTTACCCCAATAAACGAGTGAACTGTGGTTTACATTCCATTATAATAAGTGACAGTCACCCTTTCCTGTACAGCACCCACCGAAAACCCGATGTCTAGAAGGCTTGTAAACTTACTTTTCTAAAGTGGCAAGCAGTGGGTCGGGTTCAGGGCTGTTCTGGACTTGTAACATCTGATCTCTACTCAGCCGGATAATCTCGCAAAGAGACTGCGAAGCGTTTGAATGTCTCTGGAAAAAGAAATTTCAGAATATAAAAAACACACACAGAAGAGCATAACAGAAAAGGGAGAGACCTCTACATTTTGTAAAGCCAACTGGATTTTAAAAACTAATCTCTCCCAAAGTCCATGTGGCATAAGGCAAGTTTATTTTCTTCTGAGCAGGTGCCCTAAATTTGCTGCAACAGAAGTAGCATAAAGATTCTTTGCATTTGTCACAGTAACAGATCTCAGTACACAGACTGGGTCACATCTGTAAATGCTGCTTCCTTGCCAGACACCCATTCTCCCACCAGCTAGCTTTCATACCTTCCAGTCCTTAGCCAAAGCTTAAGGACAAGTGCAATGGGGGGGGGGGGGGTTCTAGAGATTGGTGGAAGAAGAAATCCTGTTGAAACCGCCGCTGTAGCAGATTAGAGATGGGAGATGTGACCGGTATATCTACCGTAATATGTATTATATAGGCATATTTATATCGGTGACGATACCAGGCCTTTTGGCGCAGCTGGCCTAAGAAATCAATGGCTGCGTTTCCAGCCTGCTGGAAGGAAGCATTTAAAACAGGTCCGTGACAATTCTCTCTGAAGTCAAAAGGTGTGAAATAAATCACTCTTTCGGTTTTACCCAGCAGGTAGGAGGGGCAATTGCTCAAGGCAGGGAGAAGACACAGCAGGAGCAGCACCCCAACCGCATATCAAAGAAGCAATCACATCCTTGGATCACTGGAGGTGGTCTCTGGGAGATGATTGATGGACCAGGTAATTAAGATTAATGACGAAGCGTACTAAGCGTGCTCAGGAGAGGGGAATTCTGGGGATTGTAGGCAAAGGCTCTGCCAGCTAGGAGGCTGGACTGATGAGATATATATATATATATATATATCAAGCATGGCTCGGGGCTATTTCCTTGGAGGTCGATCGAGAATTGAGGGAATATTGCCAGCTCCTAATAGAACCTCCCTATGGCTGATCGTCTAGCGTATATTGTAAGTAACTAGGATCTGCGGTTATCTCCCTTTTGTTTGCTGTTTGTGTGCAATTTATTTATCCTATCTTTTTTTATAATAAATGCACTGTGATAATTTTCTCTATCATAATAAATATTCCTTATTAAGATCTGCCTTCTGCTCGATATTTGATCCATGCTAACTGAAGAGACTGGAGTATTGCTCGTTTTAAGCTCAAATAGCTACGAAATTGTGAGTTGCGGTCGCTGGGGACGGTTGGATAAGCAAGCAGGGATTGTTGTCTACGCAGTCACTGTCTGGGTCTAGGACAGACAGCAGGGTTGCTTAGCCCTGCGTCTCTCGCTGCAACGCGCGTAGTGTCCATGAGGACTGGTGGCAGTGTAACTAATAGGAAAGTGAGCCCAGGGATTAAGGGCGACGTAGTCACTACCCGCTTCAAGAGAAGACTAGTACTGCGTTACATTCCTAGGACCATTGTATTGCACTCTACGTACCTGTTGCGAGAGAAAGTGTGGCTGGGGACGGTTAGATAAGCGCGCGTGTGGATTGTGGTCCACGCAGTCATTATCTGGGTCTAGGATAGACAGTGAGTGTCTTAACCCGGCGTCTTTCGCGGCAGGACGGGTAGGGGTCGTGACAGCCACCCCGTCCTCAAATGAGCCAGTCCCTGGCCATAGCCCATTTTAATTTAATGACATAAAACAATAGTATGCCATTTAATCACAACCTGAATATGATGGATAACAGATATGAGATTGCAGACATTAGTCTAATGAAGTGGTAATGTTTGCCAAAGATCACTCAAACCTTACACAGATCTGAAACATTCGGGGGGGGGGGTGTTGGAAAAGGCTGGAGTGACACTCCGTATGGATCTCAAAAACCGTGATGTATACAATATTATCAATATTCACACATAACAGACACCCTGTATCCATAGGCACAGGATGACTTTGGAAAAGAGGGTTGGGGTATAAATGGGGTCATACCCGCCACCTCGCACCAGTAATGCCGAGTCCAGGTACCAGAGTTCAAAATTGCCCTTCTCACATCTATGCAAGACGTTGGATTCCTACTATCCGAGTGTTTTCTTGATTAGCCATACAGCATTTAGTTTACCCTGTTCTAAACAACACCTGACCTGTGGCTCAGATATGGCACGTCTGCAGACAGATGGTAACAAATCGCATTACAGTTTGAACATGACAGTCAACCCAACTTACATCTTCATCCTGAGATGGGTGAACAAGCTCTACAAGTCTCTGGATTATCTTCTCTTCATTTAGCCACTGAAAAACAAGAACATTTCACTAAAAATGGTAGAAAGACGAAGCCCATGACATCACAACTTGCACCCTGGAAAGCAGATACATTGAGCAATAAATCACAGACCCCTCTAAACGAAAACATTACGTCTATTTTTATTGTAGGAGGGAATTTAACGTAGGGATCGGATTGGGACATCCCTAAGATCAGTATCAGATTGCAGCATTTTATGGGAATTGGTGACTGGCTTCAAGCTGATCCGATCCGAGTCTGGGACCTGCAGGGCAGAGATACCTGGGGTTGGTTTAGACAGAGCAAGAGTCCTGCAGCAGTGTCTTCCCTGTCTGCAAGTCTTTGAGGAGGGGAGGAAGACAGATTCTCTGCATTCACTCACAGCTTCTTTGCAGTCTCCATGAACCGCAAACAGGCAGGGGAGATGCTGAGAGTGAATGCCAAGGCACTGGGTCTACCTTTCACAAAAGGAGCAGCCGGCCTTTCCATGTTGCATCTGATCAGGACTCTATTGGCCAAACCCTGAATGCCACGTGGCTTGGGTTGGCAGCCCAAAAAGTTGGGGGGGGGGGGGAGAAGAGAAAGCGAGAGAGGAGGAGAGAGCAACACAACCGGGACATCCAATTTAAAAAGATTAATGCTAGGGTCAAACGAAAGAATTATGCGCAGCGACTGTCAAAAAGTGTGTCCGAACGCAGGGATGTATTTTCTCACGGAACGCGCAAAAACGGTCATACGATGCACATTTTCGTGCGTGATTTTTTTTACGGATCCAAACCAGGAAACTTTGGGTGTCTGGACGTTATGTTGGCCGGACATGTGTGTGTGATTAGGAGACGTCAGACACTGCTCACACACACAGCTATTCAGATGCTGCGTACGCAGCGCACGCTGTACTAGCGGTTTGACGTTCTAAAAAAAATGTGTTAGTTTGCCGCATGCGTTGTCTGACCCCAGTCTTCATCCTTTTTTTTTTTAAAAAAAACAAACAAAAAAACATGGATACCAAAGAAAAGGAGTTATGTTAAAGCTTTAACATTGATCATTTCCAGCCCCTCTAGTGAGGAAACGGATCTCAAAGCCCGTGTAAATATTTATAATGCAGTTCAAACATGAAGGCTTATTATTTTGAGCCAAGGTGAAAACAGGCAAACCAAAGACTTCCCAATCATGCATAAACAACCAATGGATGGTGACATAAACAGCAAAACCCAACACCAGCAGATGGTATTAAGTTAGAGAATCGCAGTCTCTGCCCAAGGAATAGAAGCTATAAAGTACATTAAAGTATGAATAAGGATACAGTCCTATCCTTGGACTATCTAAAAAAAGGGAACACACAAAGCATTTAAGTGTGTAATGTTGGAGCCTTACATTAAGCACATCCTGCCTGAGTTGTGGTGGCTCAATACATGTGAGAAGTCTTAGCAGCAAATCCATAATTGCAGAGGTTCCTATGTGTTTTATTATCAAGTCAACAAAGTCATCCTTTTTCTTCAAAAACGTCACAATCTGAAAGGAAAAGTTACAATAGTAAGCAAATAGCAATGTACAGATAGAATTTAAGCCCATATTGAATGGGGCAACAATGTTTGGTTCAGCAGACTAAGAGGTTTAAAAAAAATAAAAAAAAAATAAACACACCTCATTTAGAAGAAAAAGTACTTTATGGGAACCAAGTAAAAAAGGCACAAAGACTGAAACACTTAAATATTTTTAACAAAAATGCTGCATCTTTAAAGAACATGTATTCGGCAATTTGCAAAATCTATAGCGCAAGAAATTAACCATTCAAGCCTCAACATTGAATGTATACATTCTTTAACAAGTTTCATTAGAAAAGCTCAGGTGCTTTTAGCAACACACAAATTCTAAATTTTAGAAAACGAGTAAGTATCTGGCGCCCCCTAGTAGATAGAAATGAACAATGCAACAATTAAACCAATACTACTATAGACCATAAACCATAAAAGTCCTTGGTAAATTGAGTCGCAGTTTAAAAGTCAGCAGCAAAAATTCACACACAAGGTGGTTCACCTCCAACCACCAAATACTCAAGGCAACAGAAAAATGTGGTGATACTATGCGCTTCCCTCTTAAGTAATGGGTATTTTCGAATGGGAGATCTTATTATGTTGTAGATTCACTTTTCACATTTCACAAAGGGGATAAAATGGCAACAGTGTGATATGCTTAAATCTTCTGTGCCCCCCAAATAAACATGCAATGGTTCAACTCACATGTGGAGGTGTCAAATCAGACACTAGATGTGGTGCAGTATATCTAGTGTCTGATTTATAACACCTCCACATGTGAGTTGAACCATTGCATGTTTATTTGGGGGGCACAGAAGATTTAAACATATCACACTATGTTGCCATTTTATCCCCTTTCGAGGGTTGAAGATCATATGTGAAATTCTAAATTTTATTACAAGACTCGGAGGCTCCTATTATGCCATCTCTTTATTACCACTTTCAACAGCAAGAGAAAAAAAACTTTTAACATCAACATGTGTCAGGGGCACTCCCTGCACCATACACAATGGTATCTCCCAAAGTGTACAAATGAACCCCCACTCCCCAGTCTCTTCCTTGCTGCTTTCAAGAGCAAGATAAGTATCTTTATCTATATACACACTATATATACACACACACACACACACACACACACACACGATTCTGCTCTATTTTATATAATTATCTTCTATTGCTTGCTTAATTTATTATAGAACATATTTATGTAAATTCGCTGCCTTTATTGTGTTGCTAACAACAGTTTTGTGCAGCTTGGTTTGCCTCAGCGATGGGTTCAGTATCACAGACCCTGTCCCACCTTTTAGGTCCTGCTGGCCCCTTGGCTGCCCCTCAGACTCCCTTACCTCCTGCGGAGGGCAGTAGAGGTGCTACATTGTCTATTACTGAGATTTCCCACACCTCTCATACAATGCAGCAGCGCAGAGGGCCTCGTAAAGCCCAGGCTAAAACTAACCATATTAGGCCACAGGCCTCCAGAAAGAGGGTTAATGATGGTAGAGGTACCTCTACACAAGAACGCGGTGAAAGGCCCTGCAAAGAGAAAACCCCTAGGGGGTCATAAACATGCGAGATCTTGGACCCAGATGATTTAAAACACCCCCGCTCTGCGGATTGGGAGGCATCCCCACGGGTGGATAAAATGTTAACAAAGCAAGTCAGAAAACCTTTGTTACCCAAAACTAGATCAAGACTCCGCACTGAATGCCCGAGGCCTATTACCTCGAAAAATGTCTTGCAAACACCCGAACTTGGAGATCAAATGCTGCAATTCCTTACCAATACTGGTTGGAATCCCCGAAAAGGGGTAGATTTCTCTTTTAGATCCTGTCAGGACAAATTACTGGACATTTTTGGTCCTTTCTCGCAATTACTAGAGACCATTGAACAAGCTCATTCCTCAGGGATAGCCCCTAACGTGGCTACATTACGCGGTTGGGCGCACCGCACCTTATGTCGTCTCGGTAATGCTAATACTGCTTTGGCCACAGAGCGCCGCAAATCTGTCCTCTTGCGGATTGATCCGGGTTTGATTTCATTGACATCCAACGAACCCGGACCAGACGCAGAAGGGGATCTTTTTCCTAAGTATTATCCAAGACATGAATTCCTACTCCGGCTCCTTTAATACGATCTGAAAGGTGAAAGTGAATATGCGAAAAGCTTTTCCCCAAAACCAAGGGGTTTTCGGAAGGGCCGGCAGGCGACGGGGCCGGCTGCCCGGCCGTTCTTCCTTTGGCTCTTCACGTGCCGACACGAGTCCCGCTCATTATCAGCGACAACCGTACCAGCATCAGCAGGTCCGATTCTTTCCCCAGTACAACCGGTCTAGCCGTGGCCACGGACGTGGCTCATTCCGATCTCGCCCGCCAGGTAAGTGCCGTTTCATTCTACTCAGGGATTGGTGGGTGGCAGGATCGCCCTTTTTTCCACGTATGGGAGTCGATATCAGCAGATCCCTGGATCTTACAGACGGTACAGGGCTATCGCATAGACTTCCTGGCCTTGCCGGTCCAAACATGCTCCGAGACCTCTTTTCCTTCCCCTGGAGAGGGAACTTCTCATGGACACAGAGGTTCACCTGTTAAACAAGGGCGCAATAGAGACAGCGCCTACGGGATCACTGGGTTTTCTCAGCAACCTGTTCTTCGTTCTAAAGAAGGGGGGGGGGGGTCGTTACGACCGGTCATAAATTTAAGAGTTAAACGCTTACGTCACCTATCGCCACTTCAAACTGGAGGGCATCCATTGTCTCGGCGATCTCCTCAATACGGGAGACTGGTTGGCGAAAGTCGACCTTACCGATGCGTACCTCACGGTACCCGTGCACGCAGATCATCGCCGTTTCCTCCAGTTCAGATGGCGCCACGTGACGTATCAATTCAAGTGTCTCCATTTCAGGTTGTCCTCAGCCCCATGGTGTTTTTCAAAACTTCTACGACCAGTCATGGCTCTCCTACGGGCGCGCGGAGTTCGCCTGGTAATATACCTAGACGACATTCTCATAATAGCGTCGTCTCGCGACACGGCCTCACAACACCTGCAGTGGACAATTATGTTGACGGATCTAGGTTTCCTAATCAACAACCGCAAGTCGGTGTTGGTACCCAGCCAATGTCTCGAGTTCCTCGGCTTCATAGTCGACTCAACAGCAATTCTGCAATTGCCTCGACAGAAACTCCGCGATATCCGGAAGGAATTGAAGAACGCATTGACGCTCCCCGTTTTTACGGTTCGCTATCTAGCCCAGCTGATTGGACTTCTGTCAAGTTCTATTCAAGCAGTGTTCCCGGGACCGTTACACTACAGAGCCCTCCAGTGACTCAAAACAAGGATACTGAGCCGTGCCCAGTCTTATGCAGACCCAGTTCATCGACGACGAATCCAGAGACGAACTCCAGTGGTGGCTGGACAATATAGAAGCGTGGAACAGCAAAGCGATCTTCGGCTCTGTTCCGGATAGGATTATCGAATCAGATGCCAGCACTCACGGTTGGGGGGCCAGATGCGGCCCAGTCTCAACAGGAGGAAGATGGTCTCCAGACGAAAGAAAATTGCACATCAACTGCCTAGAACTCCTAGCGTGGTCACTGGCAGTCCGCAGCCTGACGGATTCGCGATCGGATTGCTGCGTTCTCCTGCGCCTCGACAACCTCTCGGCGGTAAGGTATATAAACAAACTGGGAGGAGCACGCTCTCGACCTCTGGCACGAACCTTTTGGGAATTCTGCCTTCAAAGACGCGAAGTCCAGGCAGAATATATCCCGGGATTGCACAACACGATCGCAGATTGGTACTCCAGATTCTTACGAGACTCCAGCGACTGGCAACTGCTTCCCTTGCCCTTTCTTCAGCTCTACGATCTCTGGGGTCCCCTCTCCATGGACCTTTTTGCCTCAATACCCATCTCCCCCAGTTGTACAGCTGGCGCCCCGATCCGGACGCGATGGCCACAGATGCCCTCCTACAGATGTGGCCCCCAGGTCGACATTACGCCTTCCCTCCGTTCGCTCTCAATCGGGAGATTACTCCTCCATATTCGCAGGACCAGGACTGCGGTGGTGGTAGTGACTCCTTGGTGGCTGACCCAAGCATGGTTTCCACAACTTCTGTCCATGGCCATGAACTGCCCGAGATTACTTCTCACAGATCAGCAATTACTCTCCGACCCGATGGGCCATCCACATCCGTTGGTCGTGAACGGTCACCTACAACTCATGGCATGGTTGCTGTCAGGCGATCCATCACTCTCGCAGGAATTTCAAAACACGACGGCCCAGCTCCTTGGAGCTTCCTGGGCGCCCGGCACCAGAACAGCTTACAAGTACGCCTGGAAGATATGGACTCGTTGGTGCTCGGGAAGGGACTTGGATCCCGTTCGTGCCGCTGTCTGCCATGTCTTGCAATTCCTCGGAGGAATATGAGGCTGGTAAGGCTTACAGGACCCTGAATCTATACCGATCAGCTATTTCTGCCTCTCACGACGGGTGGGCTGGTCTGCAGGCGGGACAACATCCAATGGTCTGCCGTTTACTGCGGGGTGTACGCATGTCCCCCTCCACCGGTCCCTCGTTACACTTCCATGTGGGATGTCAATGTCGTGTTTGCCTTCTTATGTTCATGGCCTGATCATGTATTTCTATCCATTAAACTACGGTCTGCCAAGTTGATCATGCTAGTGTTTAATTTCTTGCAAAAGGGTGTCGGATGTCCGTGCTTTAGACATACATGCACGGTCTTACCGTCCTGACGGAGTTGAATTTTGCATTTCTAGGACGTACTAAAACTATGGTTACCAGGGTTTTTTATCCGACTTTTTCGGCATCACCTTTGCTATGTCCGGTCCACTGCCTCCGCCAGTATGAGGTTGTCATGGCTCCCCTCCGACCCGATGCGACTGGTCATCTCTGTTGCGTCCTTTCCATCCAGTCTCCTCTACCACCCTTGCTCGGTGGATGCGATGGTTGATGGCGTTGTCGGGTATTGATACCTCCATCTTCGGCGCCCACTCGGCGCGAGGAGCCATGGCCTCCAGAGCTGTTGGAATGGGTTGTCGCTTGGAGGACATTATGCGGGCGGCGGATTGGTCCAGGGAATCCACCTTCCGGGAGTTTTATTTTCGACCAGAGCTACATTGGTCAGCTGCCGTTTTGCCTTAAGCTTTAAACTGGCATAATAATAGGAGCCTCCCAGTCTTGTAATAAAATTCCTGATTTCCCTAGTAAATTATGACGGGAAGTCGTAATTTTATTAAAGACGAAAGGAGGCGAGTATTATTCCCGCCTGGTTGATTCCCTCCCAGATAATTGGTCTAACTTTGGGTATGTAGCTCTGGGGGTTATGTTGTGTTCTAATGCGGTCATGCTGCAGTTTAGATTTCGCCTTCTATGTGCCTCTGTTTATATGCGAGGTTCGTAACACTCGTTCTTTTTATCTAATTTTCAGTTCAATACTTCGTCTTCTTCCGGTGACATCCTGAAGGACCGTTGTCCATTAGTTCCAGTTGTTTATGGTTCTCCCTTGTCTCCATTCTTCAGTTACATTTCTTCCTTGGAACCTGGATCTAGATGTTTCCTGGATTATCTTCTCGCACCAAGAGAAAGAGGAAGAGACTGGGGAGTGGGGGTTCATTTGTACACTTTGGGAGATACCATTGTGTATGGTGCAGGGAGTGCCCCCTGACACATGTTGATGTTAAGTTTTTTTTCTCTTGCTGTTGAAAGTGGTAATAAAGAGATATGGCATAATAATAGGAGCCTCCTTTCGTCTTTAATAAAATTACGACTTCCCGTCATAATTTACTAGGGAAATCAGGAATTTATATATATCCTGGCAACCACCCACACACAAAAGCACTCTGATCCGATTTTTTTTTTTTACCCCCCCCCCCCCGTCGGACACCTACAGCAATGTAAGGGCAAGAAAGGTCACTTTCCAAAACGCAGAAGCTTCAGTTCCTAGAAGCCAGATCCACACTGTACTAAGAGAAACTTAACATGACCAGCACACGCAAGAATGATTATACTGCAAAATTCTCCTGTACAAAAAGGGATATACTGTAAACAGCTACAGAATACAAGAAGCATTGTAGCCGAGTACAGCAGATCAAGGAATTCTGTTTATACAAGCCTGAATGTGCCAAATCCATACCACACAGGGTCTGGTCTCTGGTAATATTTGATCATGGGAGTTTGTCGAATCAAACATGGAACATGTTAAAAAAGGTTTCACTTTTTTTATTTCCTAAGTTTAAACATGAAATGATTACAAAGAAGCGTGTATCATGAAGTACGATCTAGTGGTTTTCATTATAACAGAGCAAAATACTTGTGACACAAAAAAAAAAAAGTTACTTCCACAGAGAAAGTAGTTTAGATGCTGCGGCAAGTGTCCACGTTTAAGAGGTTTGTTGTAGGCATGGTAAGTAGCAACAGCCTTTTTTTTTTGGGGGGGGGGGGTTTCAGAAACTGACGCATTTTAACAATATTACCAGTGGATGTTGTGCAATGGTGAACAAAATTATAAGTATCTGCAAAATAGTCCATGGTGCTTTCTGAATGATAAAATACGTGCAGTCTTCTTGAAATCCACTCCCAAAACTGAGTGAACAGGTGTCACTCAGACATTAACACCTCGGTGAAGATCAGACCCTTTAATTGCATAGGATCAAACGGTACGCTGGAGATAGTGTTTCTTTAAATCACTTTTATTCCACTTAAACAGTCTCATGGTTTGGAAGTCCAAAGCAGAGTAGATTTGACCATCTGTCCTGCTTGCGATCAGTTGCTGTGCTTCCTGGTTTCAGACTGCAGTCACATGGCAAGCGCATCATCACCCGCATCTTGCCATGTGACTGGAAAGGCATCTGAAACCAGGAAGCACAGCAGTGACAGATCGCAAGCAGGACAGACGGTCTAAGGCTGGCCGTCCACTGGATCCGTAGTCAGACGACCGACTTTTCGTCAGACCATGGATGACGTCGCTCGTCAGACTAGGGTTGTCCACTGCATGTGATCTGTCGTGCAACCAGACGATCCAAATCGAAAATCAGGTGGAGTGCAGAGGCTTCCAAAACCAGAATGAACTGGTTTTTTAAAAAAAACAAGTTCATTCTGCTTTTGGAACCAGTGCACTCTTTTTTGTTACCATTAGGTTTACAGACAAAGCACATAGTAAAAATGGTCAAAGTATCCCCTAAATCCGGGCATGACACCAACACTTCAGTGCAGTACTGCGCTCTGATATTCGTTCTGCCGCCGCAGATTGCTGAAGTGCAGCAATCTGCACCACATGTCGCCAACATTTTTACAGAACAGCAACAAAATTGCACTGTATGGGGAAATTCAACATTCAGTGCCCTTTGGGAGGCATGTCAGTGCTTCGTAAATAAACCCCTTTGCGGAGCAGCACTGCTAGTCAGCTAGTCCCAACATGCAAGTTTACCAAAACACCTTTTTGCATCATGTCTGCATCATTTATTTTCAATGGGAGTACCAAAAACAGCAAAACCAATGGTGTTATTTTTAACTCCCCTAATGAGTTGTCAACATCCATCTTTCCCAGAAGTCGTTCAGAACTCCCAGCCTGCAAGGTGTGATCCCCATCTGTTGTGGTCTTTACCCATCGCCAGAAGTCGGATGTCGGACATCTGCTGCAATGGACGATGGTTCCATTCACGTTACAGGATTGGACGTGCGACGACATACGATATCGGATGATCGCACCATCGCACGAAAACAGTTCCAGTGGACGGCCAGCCTTACGGTGCCAGTGGACACCCAGCCCATTTGTGCGATCAGATAGCGTCAGTCGTCGTCCGTCCGATCCAACAACATGCAGGTGAATGGACCATCATCCATTGCGTCCGACGTCAGTCTTCCAGCGATGGGTAAAGACGGCATCAGATGGGTGATCAGAACCAAATCATTCGTTTGCATCAGATGTATTTCAGCAGATCAGAGAAGATGGATGTGGAGAAACTGATCAGGGGAGTTATAAAAGCATTTAAAATAAACTATATCAGGGATCTCAAACTCTGGCCCCCCAGATGTTTCTAAACTACACCTCCCATTAATCTCTGGCCATCTATTGCATGCAAAGAATTCTGGGATTTGTAGGCAATATACATCTTTGGGGCCAGAATTTGAGATCCCTGATTTATATGTATGTGAGATGTGTGGGACTAGCCCTGTTTGTGTAGGGGTGAGGGATAGGGTAGGGAAGGCTCCTTTGTTGATTGTAAGCTCTTGGGTCCTCTCTGCTACTGTTGTGTGTACTTGTATGTATATTTGTATTCTGTCTCACCCATTGTCCCACAAAGGACTGCAGTGTTTAAAAAAGCAGAATGAACTGTGTTTTATATGTAAAACCAGTTCATCCTGGTTCTGGCAGTCTCTGCACTCCACCTCTGAAATCTATCTGATCGTCCATAGTTGTTCCGACAGATTGCTTGCAGTGGAAGACCAGACGTCAGACGTACAGTCGGATGAACGCATCGGTCGTCCGACTACGGTGCCAGTGGACGCTCAGCCTTAGAGTTACTCTGCGACTGCCAAACCGTGAGGTCACCTATTGTTTTTATTTTGAAAACATTTTTACACATTGGCCAGCCTCTTAGAATACCCTTTCAGCATAGGCTTTAATACCCACAAAAGAGGTAAACCTGTGTCACTTGAATTCACAGGATGCTGTCCATGATTAGTGGGTTGATCAAACAAGAACATATGGACTTTGTAAATCCTTTGTGTCCTTGTTCCAAAAGGGAAAAAAAAAAAAAAAAAAAAAAAAAAACAGAACATTGTGGCCACTCTGAGGCAGATTGTGACATTGGCACGCTCGAGTGTGTTGACGTCTGGATTGACCAAACTAGCGACCGACAGCCAGGAAGTTCAAACCTCCCAGCTGCCTGGTCCAGGGAATCTCTCCACTTAACTCCGCAATTTCAGCAGTTTGGTGGACAGTGGAGAGGATACTCTGCACACCCTGGCCACTTTAAAAAGCAAAAGGTTGTCAGGGGTGTAGAATAGCCCTTTAAATTCTCAGGTACCCCATTGCCTACATTTGACAGGTAACCATCAGCAGCTCTTATTGCTGCTCAAATCGGTGTGCCAACGCCATGACAAAACGTGGGGCGAGTAGTGTAACAGATGTACTTTAAAAAATGTATACTTTGCAGGGGTTAAAATCCAATAAACCCAAATACAGTCGATTGAAACTATCCACAGCAGTTTAGTAAGCACTTCCATCTCTTCGAAGTTATGCTTTACTTCTAGTTAGTGTTTATAAATGGTCCACCGTACACTTTTTCATCTTGTCAGTGTGCCATTCTTGACCTTTTAGTTCCAAAAAAATAAATAAAAGTAGAGTAGCAACCTGTACTGCAGGAAAATCTTACCTGTTCAGGTTTACGGCTGATTAAAATACTTAACACCTTGCTGAAGAAGCTAGCGAGTAAGGGGTTCAACGGGGAATCATTTAACAGAAATCCATACAGCCTTTTCAGCAAGGATTCATCTTCTCCCAAACGATCATTTATCTGTGACACATCCGACGTTAGCAACTCACACGACAGATTAGGATACCTATAAAGAGCAAGGAGAAACGTCTGTTTTTAGACAGGCATCGTTTTTACTCTTTATGTAAAAGGAAAGCAACTTTTTCACACCCACTGATCAAGTTTGCTTAAACTAGGTTCCAAGACTTCATGGAGCACGTTTCTCAGTTTGTGGTGTCGGTCTGGCTGTGATTACCAGGAAGGATTCATTGGAGATTTCTCTCTTTTTAAAGTATGTACCGTTAGGTGTCTTGGCCAAGGAGACTTACAGGAGAGGTGCTCTTGCCGGGATTCAAACCTAGGTCTCCACGGTTATAGAGCAGTGATGTTACCTCTACTCCCAGTCGGTACACTAAACAGTATCAGGAACACTAAAGTTGAAATTTTTAAATTTAGAAACGTTAACATTTATAGCAGATTACTCTAGCACACTTTGTAAGAAGCCCTATTGCGATTTCCCAGCTTTACTAAAGTTTTATTGGGCCACTAAAATTATTTGGCCATAAACATGACAATATCTCAGTGCTATTAAAAAAAAGGGACACCGTACTCCTCATAGCCACTTTAAAACTATAAAGTGGTCAGGATGTGAGAAGTGCACCCCATAGCTCCAATCTGGAAGAATCACTAGGTGAAGTCTGCAGTTTCCTACAACCCACCCAGTGTCAAACATTTAATTTCCTGGCTGCCAGTCACCAGATCTGTCACACGGGATGTCAGAGAGCGTGTGCTTACGTCACCCTCTGGAGGCCTACGTGCAGAGTGAAAAAGTGTAAAAATCACCAAACATTAAGATAACTGGGCATAGGTGGTCATCAACATCTGCCCAGTAATTTAAGGGGGGGGGGCACTCAAAAACCAGTCACAGCAGTATTGGTAACAGCCATAGCAGCAAGGCAGCGTGACCAGCTTTATTTTATAACATTCCAATTCTAGTCAAAAAAGTCAGGTCTAAAGGATAGTAACTTCATAGATAAGATGTGAATATAAAACTTTTATTTCCCCGTAGCATACAGCTTTAGCTATGCATCTGATCTGTGCTAGGACAGAAAGGTTCTCCCCATCATGTGAAAGGTGCTTACTTGTAGCGCATTTTCTCATCCATATCTTGGGGAGGTTCCTCTGTAATGAAAGTCACCAAATCTTCCAAGCACTCAGTCTTTAATAAAAATTCCACAAGCTTACGATTCTGTGCCTTGCATTCCTGCAGTATATCTTCCTCATCCATCAACTCCTTTAACGTCACCTCATCTCTCTCCAAGAGAGTGTCTATGTGAGACGAGGAATGCAGGTCAAACTTCCAAAACATACTTGGCTGAGGAGAAAAGAAAATTGCGTTTGAAGTTCTGAAAACAAATTACATGTGCTTTAATAAAGCATTTTTGGAATCTTACAGTTGTCATCTTTAAAATATAAATGCCTATTTAACAATGCTCTCCCGTCAAATAAACTGCACTGGGTAAGAACACATGACCTTAACATAAGGCCGTGTGCTCGCCAGAGCCTGGAGGCAGCCCGAGCAACTTGCTCAACCGGCCTTTGGGATCAGGAGAGTCCCCAGCCTCCAGGCCCAGGTTCTCAGGTCTGATTTTCGGTTTCGGTTTTCAGCCGAACCGATCCCGAATATTCAGCCAGAAATTTCCATTTCGGTGCACCGCTACATAACATACAGAAGGATTCAGCATGATGCAAAGCACAAAATAGTGAGCCAGAAACTAAGCAAAGACAGACAATGGCAGGTAGCAGTAACCTCACTGTCCTCCTAAATTGACATTTTAAAGTGAGAATGGGGTTGGACAAAGTAGAACCCAATTTTCAACCCCCAATTTCCCTGACTTTGTGACCAATTCAGACCCTACAAAATAATCATCCTCGGTCCTACAGGAAACCCTATGATGCATTAAGGAACTACAAAACGTGACTTCAGGCAGGCCCTCCAATACTAGAAAGAAAAGTCAACATAAGACACCGAGCGCTTTCAGAAATCCACTCCTGGAAATAAACATTGGAGTTAAATCCTTCAAGTCATCCCTGTCAAAAGGAAAAATTCAGGCACACAGTAGTAAGGATGTTAAAAAGGTACATTAGGCATCACAGCTACTACAGAGTATGTAGGGGCTATGGTGCCATCCCCAAATGTCCAAGCCATTGAGACTTGAAGCAAAAGCATCCGGACAAGTCAAGCCCTGTGATGAAGAGCAAGTCATTCTTGCTAGTCTCGTGGAAAAAAATAGATGCAAAGGAAATCCAAGAGAACCCAATTGATTAGTGTTAGAAAAACCACCCAGTCTGCTGGCACTGAAGAGTATAAACAAATGTCAAAACCATTACAAGTTATTCTATGGACAGAGCGAGCAGCAAGATGATCCTGGTTCTTTACACAGACTGCTTGAAATCAGCACCTACCAGCTCAAAGCACCAACACAACATATGTATTGTAGCAGTAATGGTGCAGGGTGTTAATATAAATACCAGCTTTTAGGGACGAACGTGACAAAATTTAAAAAAGAGCATGAGCTACAGCCAAGCACACATCGCATTACAGTCCAAATTAGGAAAAACTGCACCTGCGATTTTATGAACGAAATTCTGAAAACACGTTTAATACTCCATACAACAACTGTGACAATCCAGTCATCTGGGAGATAGATTATCTGGGTCTGTTAACCATATCAGATGTACAGGTTCCCCAAAAAAGACAAACACATTTTTGACAGCAATCTTAGCACTTGGAAACAAAAGTAGAAAGTTGTCAAATGCCAACAGAGGTGTGTCCACATTGCAAGGCTTGTGTACAGTGTGACCGGCGCTGCATGACGCATGTTCAAAAAAAATGGTTAAAGCCATGCATCTATCAAACTAAAAAGAGGAAGAAACTATCAATGTGTATAATCTACAGGTAAAACATGTCACAAGTGCCTGCCACGTGTACATACCAGAGGTAAGGATACAAGCTGATCAGCTGCAAGGCATTTACAGCAGGATTTGATAATGCAGTCCAATACGCAAGACTGCCAGTGCAACACACACACTCTAAGAGAAAGTTGCAGGCAGATAAATTTCTGCCTGAAGGGGATTAAAAAAAAAAAAAACCAAAAAAAAAAAAAAAACAGACCATGAGAGAATTAATTCTTAGAATGCTCAGAATCACAGTTTGGCCGTTTCAGGGTCTTTTTGCAGCTGGTTATATTATTTTTCTCTACCTGTAATCACTGTTTATCAGTGGAGGTGGATCTCTAAGACAATAATTTTCGTACATCACTTTTAGCTTTTGCAGAAAGCCCAAAAAGGTTGAGGCAAAGTTGGGAACTGACAAATCAGTTTGTCCAAAACCATTTTTTTCCCTGCTGTGCACAAGTCTAGTACCCAGAGGAACAGGTGCGGTATGCATGCTCCGTGCAGTACTCTGGCATCCTGCATACCATAACAGTGACAGAAGTGCTAAAGCAGGGGAGGGGATAAGGCAAGTGGCACAGTCTATATGCAATGTCAAAAAGGCAAACATGTATAGAGAAAAGGAGAAAAAAAAAAAAACCAAAAAAAACACAAACATGAGCAAGTAATTCCCTGTAACTGAAGCTCAACGTGTTTTTTTGGTAGGATTGATGTGCTTTCATCTTTAGATATCTCCAAGTTTCACCGTCCCTCATGTCACGGTGGCACACGAGGAGTTGCGCTATAGAGGACAGCTCTGAGCAAAGCTGCCCTACAGGAAAATCCTTCAAGTCTGTGCACCTGACCGACTCACCGAAGGACAATTCTGCATCTCCACGGAGGCCACCTGCAAGCTCATTCCACGGAGGATAAAAAAAATTTAAGTGCCTGTCAGAGGATCAGGGGTAGAGTAGTTCAAACTAGGGCTGCAACTAATGATTATTTTCATGATCTTTTAAACGATTCATCGGATAAATAAAAAAAAAAATCTATTTTTTGTTTTGCAATTTGCGTAGTGTATAACTTTTGTGTTTACATACATACATTATGCATCTCGGGTACTTTTCACACACACGAGGTTCGCGAGCGCCTGGGCGGAGTGATGGATTGAGGCTGCATGCAGAGCTCAAGCTCATGTCTGCCTTCTTGCCAAACAAACGCTGCTACAAACTGTCGTATACAGACATGTCAGCAAAGTGGGGTGAGAAGGTGGGGGCACTGCACACAGCCTGGCCATGTTAATAAGCTTAAAGTGGTCAGGGTGTGTAGGGTGTCCCTTTTTAAAAAGATTTCATGAACAAACTAAGTGGGGGGGGGACTGGAGATTAGAGCGAATTTGCAAGGAAGGGCCTGGACTGGAGAGCGGGGAGGTAGGATGGGGTGGTGGTATAAAACCACAGCGATACAGCTGCAACCACCCAGTAGTACTACCCCACAACCTGCTACAGTTGTAAACCAGGGGTCAGGTTATAAAAAGGAAAAAAAAAAAAAAGCAGTGCAGAAACTCCAAGATTCTGACCCCCACTTAACACATACACACCCTCAAATCTGATATTTGTGCATATATGTTGATTTTAATGAAAATATAAGAACTCCTAGATTTGTGACGAAACCGGAAGAAAAATATGAGAACACCTGAATACAAGCTTTATATAATGTAGGGCAGTGGTTCCCAACCGCGTTCCTCAAGTCCCCCTAACAGGCCAGGTTTTAAGGATTACCTTGGAAATGCAGACTGAATCCTGCAATCAGTGAGCAGCAAATCCTACCAACCGTGCTATGCTTAAACCAGCTGGAATACCTAACCTGTTGGGCGTACTTTAGGACCGCAGTTGGGAACCAAAGGCAATGCTGTTCCCTCTGCAAAAATAGTGCAGGAACGGAGTTGCCACAATTTCCCCCCCAGGACTTGACCCCCTGTCGTAAACTAAATAAAAACAAACTGACAGGGCTTGGCAAATTTGCTTTGAATCTAGGAGCCAACGTTTCAGCGAGGATTTGCCTTTGTCAAGGTATATCTCTATAAAGGCGAATCCTCGCTGAAACGTTGGGAACCTTGCCTCTGCATCTGGGAGTTGATTTATACTCACCCAAATTATGATTTTAGCCGCTTCTATTTATCACTTTGTTACCTGGTGCTTTTTGCTGTTAGGTATTTTGGCTACTTTTTTGAGCCTAGAAGTGTAGACCGTTTTTTCTAACACACACACACACCACACACACACACACACACACTTTTAGATTTGTGTAAAATAAACTGGAAACGTAGGGGCCAAGAGTAAAATTCTATGAGCCAGTAGCTACCAGGCTCCTGGCTTTGTTGAGCCTGGCTCTAAACAATGTGTGCTATACACCTACCAATTAGTTGTTGTTTCAGCCCTAGCTCAAACGAATGAAGGGAAAAGCGCTCACAATGGTCTGCCATCACATCAGGATGGACTGCATTTAAAGCATGCCGACACCGATTGCCCAGCCAAACTTTTCTGCCTGCAGTCTGCACATTCTGATGGGCAGGGTCAGCTTCCCCCAGGCAGAGACAGGGATGCCCTCTGATCCCCTTCCTATTCCCAAAAGTCCCGTCCCCCAATAACTCCTCACCCTGACCCCCCAGTGATGGGAGATTCTGGATCAGCGTGCCATCAGGGAGGGAGGGAGGGAGGTGCTGTGCTGCCCATTTCTCTGCAGCCAAGAGGCACATGGGTAATTTGGACCACTGCATCTTATTCCCCTGTGCGTAATAGATGATAGAAGTCACTGGAAAGGGGCAAACACTTTAATTTTTTAAAAACAGTCATATTTGGAGCGAACATGATCAGGTTTAAAATTACTGACTTCCATGGTATGTCCTTGGCCTTACAGCTGCGGTCACACGAGCACACTGAGTGTGTCCATTGAAAGGGATGCACTTTAGAACAGATGAGATTGTGGTTACATTGTATCAGTTATGGAGGGGGAAAAAAAAAAGTTGTATGCAGGGGTTTGTGTTCTCCACTGACTCCTTTGAAAAGCTACAACGGACAACAAACAGTGTAGTCAGACGACGTGAAAAGTGCGCTCGGGTGACAGCAGCATTAAGGGGAATTTTCCCCAGGACGTACCATGTACATCAGTGGTCCTTATGGGGTTAATGGGGGAGGCTACGTGCCACAGTTGGTATGGTTTCAATTCTCTTGTAGTTTCATGCCATTTCAGGGGTTAATGTCGAGCCAACAAATGTCACAACATATATTGTATTGTTCTTTCCCTGGGTTTTACAGGACAAAGTGTTAATACGGCAGTTATGCATTTAAACTGGTTTATTTCTTAATCTGTTTACATGGCCATTATACCTACCTAAACCTCAGATCTTCCACTAAATAAAAGCCATACGTTACATATAACTGCCCCCTCATTCTACCGGCAGGGTAAATACAAGTAATTTATAGCTTTTATTTTATACTCTGAACAGAAACTTCCAGGCTTCCCTGTGACACACGCAGGCTGATCCAGAGCATAAAATGGCTTTTGTATTAAACTTTTACATTTGTGTTCTCTTTTAAAGCACAGCACCCCCCCCCCTCCCCTTATCTAGCCCTAATGCGCATCTTTGCAGATGCTTGACACAGGTTTACACAGTTCTGTCTCAGAGTTTGCCCATTAACTTTCTTAGGATCCTTAAGAACTTAGTGAGGTACAGGCAGACACTGGAGACGCTCGCTCATTACCATAAAGGAAAAAAAAAAAAAATCTGGCTTGTAACTACTTTGGCTCCTAGATGCAAAGCAAATTTGTCAAGCCCTGCTATAGCCAACGCATGGAGCAGTTTGCTTGCTTAGCATGTCTTTTGAAGAGTCAGAACTGAACCATTAAGCATTAACAATCCTTCCAGGGATTACAAAGATTTGTAGTTATCTGCCATATGCACAGCTTTCAGCATTTGCAAGGTTAAAAAGGAGAGAAAAAAAAAAAAAAGCAAGCCTCATCACCTACAGGTCTATTATGCTGCAAACAGAGCCACCTTCTCCCTATTGCACAATTATTTCTTTTTTTAAATCAGAACTGGTTTAGCAAGTAAATTATAACAGCTCATGGTCCACACAACTGCAGCGTGGCCTGTGCTGACATTTAATGTTGTACCCGTCTAGCGCTCCAAAGCAATTTGTTTAAAAGTAAACCTAAAGCTTATGAGTAAGGATTGCAACAAAACAAAAACAAATAAAATAAAACGCGTACTACTGCAAACATGTTACTGTGTAATGTCAGAACTTTTCTCCGGAGCGAGATGGCATTAGGGGGTTCTCCCTCAACAGGGTGGGTGCAGGCAAAAGATTAGTCCATCAGTTTCCAACAGGGAACCCTTTGAACAAGGAAAAACAAGATTGTGAAAAGTGCTACCATGCAATACGCACGGAACGAGATTCCAAACTTTGCGTTCCAGAGAGGTTACCAACCTTGTTTAAGTCACCAACATATAGATATTAGGCATTTACAACTGCTCATCAGAAAAACTAGATTTGTTTTGAAGAAACGATGGTGTGTATAGGCCTCAGGGATATTACAACTTAATATGGTTTTCCTTTTGTGCTGTGAATTTGTTCCCAGCAATATCCTGAAGGGTGACAGGAATGAAGAGTGACACTTTTCTGAAATACGGGATGAAAGGAAACTGGATTAAGTCAAAAACTAAAAGTTTAGACTGTCAGCTGACCCGATTAAACTAACCAGAGTATTTACAGCCCCCCCCCCCCCCGTAAAAATCTAAGATAAAAAGATCCCTGGACTGGTTGGAGTTTAGGAAAATTTGTAGAGTTAATGATTCTTGGTTTTTTAGATTACAGACAGCTGATTACATATCTATGTTGGGGTACACTTTGATCCACATCAAACCCATAATATAGACGTGTGTACTTCTACCAAAGACTTACCTTTTAAAAAGGATTAAATTTTTTTTGTTTCTAAGAAAATAAAACAAATCTTGGCTTCTGCAACTCCTGGCCCATTACAGGGTATACGGACCTACATCAATGTTAAAAACGATTCACGATTTCGTCAGGAAGCCGGTTTTCTTCCTATGGAGGAAACAATTCTATATATATTATTTTTCTCCAGAATGCTATTGCATACAATTAACCAGGAAAAAAAATGGTTTATAATATTTAGAACATGCATACGTCCTTGCTCAAATTAATATAATAATAAAATAATAAAATAATAAAATAATAAAATAATAAAATAATAAAATAATAAAATAATAAAATATATATATATATATATATATATATTCACAAAAAACACAAATGGTAGTTTCTCAGATAAGGCACTTTACATGGAGAGGAAAAGATTGCTAAAAACAACAAAATCTATGGGTTCCCTGCCATGGCCAATGCCATAGAATTGATTCTATGGGTCAATCACGGACTCAAATCATTGTGTGGGATGTATTCAAAGGACAGAGGGTAGATTAGAATACTTAAGCGCCCGGTCACCTCATTCTGCCGCCATCTCTGGTAGCCTGCTGCTGCCTTCTCTAAAAATCCACTTCCTCTACAGTATTTATCAGTTAATGAGGTGATCAACCACCACAGCAGTAAGAAAACATTTGCATAAATAAATTCTGGAAAATGTTGCATCATGGGAAAAATACACAAAATGGAAAAAGGGAGAAACTAAATTTTATATGCAGTTACGTCAAAGAAAAACAGCATATGTTTTATAAGGTTGTTTTGATTGCAATGCACAAGTAATCTAGTTGCAGCTTTTGCAAGTGGTATTGTCCATGTAAAAATTTAACTTCATTATTAGGAAGAAAGTGAAAGTATTCCAACATCTGCTCAACGCATTAAGAAGCCTTCTCACAGCTGTACACGCAGATGTAGGGCTCACAGCGCCGTATTGTCACTTGCATCCAATACAGGAGATTCCTGAAAGTCCTGTGATCTCACCAACTGGCAGGATGAAATGGGTACCAGGCTCACTTTTGTGATCACCACATCAAATAGCCATCCAGCCCCGTCATAAGAAAATCCGTCCCAAATTAGGTTCTCTCTGATCATAACGTAAGTGCATAGTCTGAACCAGGAAGCCTGGTAGCCACTGGCTCCTAGAATGTTACTCCTGGCCCCTAAATTTACTGTTTATTTTACACCAATCTAAAGGCAGTCTTTGGCATCTAAAAACATCTAGGTGGCTTCAATGTTTTCTTCCTGTCTCCTACAGTTATTGTAAATATTTCCAGTCCTGGTGTATGTATTTATATATGAGGCCTGTTGTGTGTGTGTGGGTCTGTGTCTGCAGTGGGTAACTAGGGTGTCCAATGACAGAGCAAAGAAAATAACAAAACAATATCACAATGTCACAATGTATACTTTAACACAAATAATATAAGTATATGTATGTAGATTAGGGATAGACGGATTTTTTTTTCAGGACCAATATGGATTAATCGGCAGCTTTTCTGGCCGATAGCCGGTATTTGGTGCAGATATTACGTAAATTTAAAGTTGTGGAAAAAAAAAAAAAAAAAAAAAAAAAAAAACCACAAATCAGACAATATGCCATGAACTCAATGTGTTTAACATTTAAACATTGCACCACGTCCACTTTATTCAATTTAATAAGAATTTTTTCTCATTAAGGCTCCGGTCAGACGAGCGCAGTGTTCACGTCCGTGATGGCGCACAAAAGTACGTCCGTGATGGCATCACATAAAGGCCAATGGAGTCCCCACACACGAAGTACGTCCGCAGTGAACTGCGGACACACAACGGCCACGGCAAACGGACACAAGAACGTACAACCCCTAGAACGGCCGCACAAAGTGCGCTGCATCCGCAACGTCCGCATAGCTTTGAGAGTGATGGAACGTGGTCAGACGGACTGCATTTATACGTCCAGCGTTTTTGACGGACAAAATGGTTTTGCATTTAAATTTATTTTCCCACCTACATCCGTCAGTGAAAAAAAACGGACTGTGTGGCCACTACTGCGTCTTACGTATGTCCGTACTGCACGGACGCACAGTCCATAGAAATCACGTTCGTCTGACCCTAGCCTTAAGCTTTTATTTTTACAAACCATAAGACAGTGTCTGGCTTTCTGAAAGATCACTCCTATGATCCTGTATGTAAGGGTTCAGCAACCTTGGCCCTCCAAGGGTTATATTACAAAGCTGGTGCTAACTTAACCAGAGCTGTTGTAAACGTAACAACCCCATAGACTATAATGGCTCTGGTAACTTAACAGCTCTGGTTAGGTTAAGTTAGCAATGACTTTGTAATATCGCCCCACATGTTTTGGAATTAAACATCTGCCATGATTCTCAGCCTCATTAGGTTCTTGGGAATCTCATGGGAAATGCAGTTCCCAAACATCTGGAGGGCCCAGGTTGCTGACCCCTCCTGTAGGAAATAGACCCTGCATCTCCTGTATAGGGAATTCCCTGCCAGATGGAATGGAAGCCCCATTTCTGTTGTCATCACGCTCATGCGCAATACGGGCAGTGAGCAAGCGTCGTTCTGCAGTGAGGGCTTACAGCCTGGTGTGGGAGAAGCCCCGGATTTGCACAGTTCTCTGGGATCTTGCGTGTTGCAGCTGCAGTGAACCAACTTGTCCAATTATCGGCAAATTAAATGCCGATATCAGTAATTTTCTGAATATCGGCAAATCCGATATATAAAATCGGAGAGCGGCCAAACTGATGTTAGAAGCAACGCTCTAGACTTCTAGGCTCAAAAAAAGGTAGCCACAAGACCACATGCACAAAAAATACCTAACAGCAAAACGCACCAGGTAACAAAGTGGTAAATAAATCGAAGCAGCTAAATCATAATTTGGGTCAGTACAAACCAAATCCCAGATGCAGAGGCACGGTTCAACGTTTTGGCGAGGTTTCGCCTTTATCATGGTATATCTTGATAAAGGCGAATCCGCGCCGAAACATTGGCTCCTAACTTTTGTAGCAGGCTCCTAGATTCAAAGCAAATTTGTCAAGCCCTGGTCTGAACCAAGAAGAACTACATCAGGGAATTTCTAGTTTATTTTTAAGAACTAGGAAGAAAGTGATCGTATGTCATCTCTAGCCCATGAGGGGAATGAGAAACTTTCATGATCGATTTATTTTTCAAAAAGCGATCGGATAATACAATATTTAATTTAAAAAGCTACACCAGGTTAAAAAAAATAAACCCCTCCCAACACATCTTATGCAGCTTGCGTAACTTTTTACACCAACTGTGTGTCGATGGACTTTGAGTTCTTTTCACATAAAAGTTACATGAGCGCCTGAGCGTGATGAATGATGCTGCGCGCGGGACTGAATCACAGATCTTCTTTCTCCCAGAACAAATACTGTTACAAGCATTCAGATAAACAAAGCAGACGGAGAAGGGCGATGACACTCCATGCAGCCTGACCACTTAAATTGCTAAAAAATGGTCAGGGTGCAAAGAGTGTCTTTTTAAAATAATTTCATGAAAAAACTGAGTGGGTGGAGGCCACAGTGGTGGGAGGGAGTGGATTTGGGCAAGTGATAGTACCAGAGGGAGATGAAGGGAGAGTCAGCAAGAGACCAGACCTGAGTGTGAACGGGACTTTGGGGCAAGGGACCCGACCAAAGGAAGGGGTGGCAGCTGCGGACTGGAGACAGGGAGGGTGGGGTGGTGGCACAAGACTACAGCTACAAGCAAGGCTAAAACACCAGCGGTATAGCACCCCACGGTCTCTGCTACAATTTTGCCATTGCTAGTATAGACTAAACGGACACAATAAATTTATTTCCAAGTACATAACCCTAGGACTAAACCATACCGAGTAAAGTAGCGGCAGATCTCTAGAGTCGCAGTAGTGCCTGAGGTTATCATTTAACTCAGTCTGGCTCTAAACACTGTGCTGTACACAAACCAATTACATCAATGACAATAGTTGTCAAAGCTGTCCCCCCGGATGTTTGAACTACAACTCCCATGATTCTCTGGCCATCTATTGTATTCAAAGAATTCTGGGAATTATAGGCAATGAACTTCAGGGGGGCCAGAGCTTGAGATCCCTGCTCTAGATGGTAGAAGACCACTCCAAAATGTTGTATAGTATTTAAATAGGGACAGTGCTCCTCCCAAATCATTTTGATTAAAAAGGTTTAGGATGTGAGGCATGCACCCCTCCAACCTGGTGAAATCATTGGGTGAAGTGAAGGAGTTTCCGCCACACCACTCAGCGTCAACAGCAGCCGAGACTTTTGAATTTCCTTGCTGTTGGTCATCAGTGACATGTAGACGTTACTCTTTCCAATACTAGTGACGGCAGCGATCGGTCTCCAATGCATCTGATGGTTCGGATCTGTGCAGCTCCAATCCCTCATTCTGAGCAGGTGCTGTGGAGCTTGTGGACAAGAAGTGTCAATGCCCTGTAGCACTGCATAATTTGAAGTTCCTATGCCACGCAAGTCGTGTAAGAGCAATAGGGTGGGATCGGGAGTCCTTGAGCTGAAGGGGAGGAGCAAGTGGCAAGAGACAAAAAGGTGAGTAAAATTACTAAAACATAAATTAGGCAGAGGCCATCAGCAGCCCTTGCCAAATTAAGGGAGGGGGGGGGGTCCATAAGGAACAAAAAGGAATGTGAGGGGTTTGGTAATTTAGTTACTATGGGTCCTCACACAGTGGTTACTGTGCTGTTTGCTATTCCAAGTCGAGCGGCAGTTCGCATTGTAGTGCAGTTTTTCTGCGTTCATACTGCTCGTTTGCGCCTCTTTATGTTGCATTAGCGCTCAAGTAACGAAGGATTCCATATTGGCTGCTATGCTTGTTGCAAACATGGCAAAACATTTTTAAAACCGAGCAAGCCTGCTGTAAACTGACATCACGACAGCAGAACCGCTTTATAACCAGATAAAATATCACCCCAATCTATACATACTCCCCCTGCCAGGCTCTAGATACATGAGGCGATTCGCCATATACAAAAGGAGACAGACTTTAAATAGTCACATGGCGTGAGATCTCGCACAATGGTTGCAGGAACACTTAAATGGGGGGGGTGTCATATGGACTCGAATTTATGCTGCTAGCAGTGACTGTCACCACCTGCTGTAGTAGCACTTTGCATAGAATAACTTGTGCTCCCACTGCAGTATTATCAATAGGGATGACCAGCTCACCATGTTCCTTGCCACCAATTGGAGTTGTGATGTATTAAAGATCGCCAATACAGCATCCTGACCTGATACTGCACAACAAGAGGCTGGAACAGCACTTCAGTCACTGAATTGAATCCATGGGCCTTGACATTCACCGCGGCATCTTCCCTGCTCATGCTAGCGAGTTACACGGAAAGCTCGTGCTCACATATTCCTGCTCATAAAAGAGCAAAGACAAAATTTCAGCATAAGAGAAACGCTTAGCCGTTCCATTACCAACATCAGAGCCATAGGGTTAGTAGCTTCAAAATGTTATGTCAAAGACACTACACACTGACGACTTAGCACTACAACCAAACCAGGATGGAAGGAGGTGAAGGGGCTGTGAAGGGCAGGAGGTTTGTCTGCCCACACAGCTGTTGCTGACCAGTCAGGATTGTCAATAGATTGCATGTGCTGGGGACCAACTCTAGGAACAATGATGACAGTATGCCTTGCGTGCAGACACATGGTCTCCGACTCCAAATGCACACAGCAGCGAAGGACTAAAAAAAATTACATAACTTTATAGTAACACATATTCTGCAGCACTATACAAAAGAAATAACCTTGCAATTCCAGCATTTGTACATATTCCCTCTGTCAATATGTCAAGTGCTCTGCCAGGCGGCCTGTGAGCTTTTTTTTTTTGAGAAAGGATTTTACCAGGAAGGATACATTTAGGCTGCTGTCAGATGAGCGTAGTGTTCACGTCCGTGATTGCGCCTAGAAGTACGTCCGTGATAGCATGAAAGAAAGTCCATCCGCACTGAACTGCGGACGCATGACGGACGCTGCAAACGGACGCAGGTTAGGCAAGAACGTAATACTGCTAGAACGGACGTGCGGAGTGCGCCACGTCCACAACATCCGCATAGCTTTGTGTGTGAGTGATGGAGCATGGTCAGACGGACTGCATTTATACGTCCAGCATTTTTGACGGACAGAATGTTTTTTCATTGTAATTTATTTTTCCCTCCTACATCCGTCAAAAATAACTTCAGTGAAAAAACGGACTGTGTGACCACTACTGCGTCATCCGTACTGACGATGTCCGTACTGCACGGACGTACAGTCCGTAGAAATCACGCTCGTCTGACCCTAGCCTAAGATTTCAAGTATGTCCTGGGTGGCGAGTGTGTACCGTTAGGTGTCTTGCCAAGGACACTTACTGTAGAGGTTGCTCGCTGGGATCGAACCCATGACTCCACAGGCTCTCTCCACGCAGAGCAGTGACATTACCTCTACTCCACCCAGCCGGTGGTAACAAGAACGATTGAACATTTCTAGGCTTGACATCAGGTTTACTTTTGTTTGAAAAAACACTGCATGTGTTACAGGTACTTGGACAGCAATAAAATAACTGATACGTGTCATCGATGCTTTGCTTCAGATAATTAAAACAGCATATCCAAGCATACCCTTCATGATGATAAATGAAACATTGCCTGCTGGTCTCATTGAGGGACGCACCAATGGCCCAAAAAAAAAAAAAAAAAAAACTTCTCAGTTACTCCCTACGGATGCACCGATACCACCATTTGCACAAGTACTTTGTACTCCTGCAATAAGCCGGCACAGGGCCAGCTTGCTAGTATCCGAGCACTGGGGCAGCTGTCTGAATACATCAAAAGCATTCGGCCAGTGTTCCCCTCAGGCTGGCCACGTTAACAAAAGGCCGCTGGGCTGTGACGTGGCCTCCAGCCATGATGTCATGGGAGTCGCAAGAGCACATCACAGCCCTGCTGCCTCTCGATAACGCGGCCAGCCGGAGAGGAACGCTGGCCGAATGCTTTAAAAGCATTCGGACAGCTGCCCTGGCGTGTGTCTCAGTGGGTATCCATGTATATTAAGTCTGAGTGGGTATACATAGAGTGGGTGGCCATACATCAAGATTAACAGATTGGACAGGCTTCTAAATTATACAGCACGTTAGAGTCTCTCGCAGAACTAAACACCACGAAACCACGCTCTCCAGAAATGAAAGTCCAAAACATACGCCGTGATTATAAACAAAAATGTAGCAAGTTTTGAAATTCACTGTTTACATGAATCACAGCATCAGCAAACATGACAAGTTTAACTATAGGCCGTTATGGCATACAAGGCAAGGAGCAAAGCACAGGGCTTGATAAATACAGACCACGTTAGGACGAGATAAATATTGGTATTCCAGCAGCAACTGCACTTTAGGATACTGAACAACTATCCTGTAAAGGATTTGTGCGTTAGGCAAAGTTGCTACCTAAGCTCATAAAAGTCTGTATTAGCCGAAAGCAACACTACACAGCCTCATGATAATGACAAGACAACACACTATACATAGTGAACGATTTATACATTACACAATGAAGCCCATTCATTATTGTTAGCCTCAGACTTCAGGGTGACAAACGTGGAGAGATTTCACATGTAACATACCATAAAGCTGATCAGCTGTGATAGCAGCCATGTCTAAAATATATGCACCCTGTGACCTACACCTGCTGACATCACACCCCTGTGAGGAGCTGATAAGGCGTTGAAGCAGTCACCTTTGGCATTGCAGATGCTGAGGACTGGCAGCAGGTTAATAAACATGATTCCCCTGTCCAGTGCAGGATTCAAACAAATGGGTACTGAGAGAATAAAGAGTTGGTCATGTGGAAGTTTAGCAAAAAGTGCAGCCCCGTAAGAGAACCTCAACCTGGAGCACGTACCAAAACAAAGTCAGTTCTCAGATTTTGACAGTCACAAAAGGCACTAGACACTCCAAACACCAGCATAAGTTTAAAGCATTATCTCTAAGAGGCAACACTACTTTCAATAAAGTCTACCGAGAGGTTCCTGGCCCAAAACACCTGGTTGAGACAACCACACACACACACACCTACCAGTGTGAATAGAGAGCCACACACACACACACCTACCAGTGTGAATAGAGAGCCACACACACACACACCTACCAGTGTGAATAGAGAGCCACACACACACACACCTACCAGTGTGAATAGAGAGCCACACACACACACACCTACCAGTGTGAATAGAGAGCCACACACACACACCTACCAGTGTGAATAGAGAGCCACACACACACACACCTACCAGTGTGAATAGAGAGCCACACACACACACACCTACCAGTGTGAATAGAGAGCCACACACACACACCTACCAGTGTGAATAGAGAGCCACACACACACACACACCTACCAGTGTGAATAGAGAGCCACACACACACACACACACCTACCAGTGTGAATAGAGAGCCACACACACACACCTACCAGTGTGAATAGAGAGCCACACACACACACACACACCTACCAGTGTGAATAGAGAGCCACACACAACACACACACCTACCAGTGTGAATAGAGAGCCACACACACACACACTACCAGTGTGAATAGAGCCACACACACACACACCTACCAGTGTGAATAGAGCCACACACACACACACCTACCAGTGTGAATAGAGCCACACACACACACACCTACCAGTGTGAATAGAGCCACACACACACACACCTACCAGTGTGAATAGAGCCACACACACACACACCTACCAGTGTGAATAGAGCCACACACACACACACCTACCAGTGTGAATAGAGCCACACACACACACCTACCAGTGTGAATAGAGCCACAACACCACACACACCTACCAGTGTGAATAGAGCCACACACACACACCTACCAGTGTGAATAGAGCCACACACACACACACCTACCAGTGTGAATAGAGCCACACACACACACACACACACACACCTACCAGTGTGAATAGAGCCACACACACACACCTACCAGTGTGAATAGAGCCACACACACACACACCTACCAGTGTGAATAGAGCCACACACACACACACCTACCAGTGTGAATAGAGCCACACACACACACACCTACCAGTGTGAATAGAGCCACACCACACCTACCAGTGTGAATAGAGCCACACACACACACCTACCAGTGTGAATAGAGCCACACACACACACCTACCAGTGTGAATAGAGCCACACACACACACACACACACACCTACCAGTGTGAATAGAGCCACACACACACACACACACACACCTACCAGTGTGAATAGAGCCACACACACACACACACACACCTACCAGTGTGAATAGAGCCACACACACACACCTACCAGTGTGAATAGAGCCACACACACACACCTACCAGTGTGAATAGAGACACACACACACACACACACCTACCAGTGTGAATAGAGCCACACACACACACACACACACCTACCAGTGTGAATAGAGCCACACACACACACACACCTACCAGTGTGAATAGAGCCACACACACACACACACCTACCAGTGTGAATAGAGCCAACACACACACAACACCTACCAGTGTGAATAGAGCCACACACACACACACACCTACCAGTGTGAATAGAGCCACACACACACACACACCTACCAGTGTGAATAGAGCCACACACACACACACACCTACCAGTGTGAATAGAGCCACACACACACACACCTACCAGTGTGAATAGAGCCACACACACACACACACCTACCAGTGTGAATAGAGCCACACACACACACACACCTACCAGTGTGAATAGAGCCACACACACACCTACCAGTGTGAATAGAGCCACACACACACACACTACCAGTGTGAATAGAGCCACACACACACACACACCTACCAGTGTGAATAGAGCCACACACCACACACCACCCCAGTGTGAATAGAGCCACACACACACACACACCTACCAGTGTGAATAGAGCCACACACACACCTACCAGTGTGAATAGAGCCACACACACACACACACCTACCAGTGTGAATAGAGCCACACACACACACACACCTACCAGTGTGAATAGAGCCACACACACACACACACTACCAGTGTGAATAGAGCCACACACACACACACACCTACCAGTGTGAATAGAGCCACACACACCACACACCTACCAGTGTGAATAGAGCCACACACACACACACACACTACCAGTGTGAATAGAGCCACACACACACACACACCTACCAGTGTGAATAGAGCCACACACACACACACACCTACCAGTGTGAATAGAGCCACACACACACACACCACCTACCAGTGTGAATAGAGCCACACACACACACACACCTACCAGTGTGAATAGAGCCACACACACACAACCTACCAGTGTGAATAGAGCCACACACACACACACACCTACCAGTGTGAATAGAGCCACACACACCACCTACCAGTGTGAATAGAGCCACACACAGCCACACCTACCAGTGTGAATAGAGCCACACACACACACACCTACCAGTGTGAATAGAGCCACACACACACACACACCTACCAGTGTGAATAGAGCCACACACACACACACCCTACCAGTGTGAATAGAGCCACACACACACACACACCTACCAGTGTGAATAGAGCCACACACACACCTACAGTGTGAATAGAGCCACACACACACACACCTACCAGTGTGAATAGAGCCACACACACACACCTACCAGTGTGAATAGAGCCACACACACACACCTACCAGTGTGAATAGAGCCACACACACACACCTACCAGTGTGAATAGAGCCACACACACACCTACCAGTGTGAATAGAGCCACACACACACACACCTACCAGTGTGAATAGAGCCACACACACACCTACCAGTGTGAATAGAGCCACACACACACCTACCAGTGTGAATAGAGCCACACACACACCTACCAGTGTGAATAGAGCCACACACACACACCTACCAGTGTGAATAGAGCCACACACACACACCTACCAGTGTGAATAGAGCCACACACACACACACCTACCAGTGTGAATAGAGCCACACACACACCTACCAGTGTGAATAGAGCCACACACACACACCTACCAGTGTGAATAGAGCCACACACACACCTACCAGTGTGAATAGAGCCACACACACACACCTACCAGTGTGAATAGAGCCACACACACACACACCTACCAGTGTGAATAGAGCCTCACACACACACCTAGCAGTGTGAATAGAGCCTCACACACACACACCTAGCAGTGTGAATAGAGCCTCACACACACACACACCTAGCAGTGTGAATAGAGCCTCACACACACACACACCTAGCAGTGTGAATAGAGCCTCACACACACCTTCTAGCAGTGTGAATAGAGCCTCACACACACCTTCTAGCAGTGTGAATAGAGCCTCACACACACACCTTCTAGCAGTGTGAATAGAGCCTCACACACACACCTTCTAGCAGTGTGAATAGAGCCTCACACACACACCTTCTAGCAGTGTGAATAGAGCCTCACACACACACCTAGCAGTGTGAATAGAGCCTCACACACACACCTTCTAGCAGTGTGAATAGAGCCTCACACACACACCTTCTAGCAGTGTGAATAGAGCCTCACACACACACCTTCTAGCAGTGTGAATAGAGCCTCACACACACACCTTCTAGCAGTGTGAATAGAGCCTCACACACACCTAGCAGTGTGAATAGAGCCTCACACACACCTTCTAGCAGTGTGAATAGAGCCTCACACACACCTTCTAGCAGTGTGAATAGAGCCTCACACACACACACCTCTAGCAGTGTGAATAGAGCCTCACACACACACCTTCTAGCAGTGTGAATAGAGCCTCACACACACACCTTCTAGCAGTGTGAATAGAGCCTCACACACACACCTTCTAGCAGTGTGAATAGAGCCTCACACACACACACACACCTTCAGGGCCATACACACTCCCTTTTATCAGAATGAGCATAGGGTCACACACACAATTTCCTCAGGCCACACGGTCCCTTCGCTTTGCCGTGTCCTGGGCCCTCACAGTGAGTGCTCGGGAGGCAGCGGCCTAGGTGAGCGCTTTGGAGTCCTGTCGGCCTCGGCGCGCATTGCTTCCAGCCAGGGGCCTGGATCAGCCACATTCAGCGTCACTCCCCGCCCTCCCCTCAAACCCAGCGCTCGGGCCGAACAGGGGACTCTGCGTCCACTCGAAGCACAAGTTACCCGTACCCCTGAATGGCTCCCGCTCGGAGGGCGGGACCGCCCGAACACCTTCAAGACAACGCCAAAAAAGTAAAAACGAACCAATACCTGAGGTAAAAAGAGAAAGCCCAAGCCAAGCCAGGCGGGAAAAATTGCTCAGCCCTATAAGCGACTTTTCAAGATGGTGGACATATCAACTCTTCCAAACACTCCCCTTCTCCTTCAGTAGAAGCCCGCGACCAATCAGCTTTAAGGTCCCGCCTGTGGTTCATGACGGACGGATGTCATTGAGCAACCGGGATATCCTTTCAGGAGTATCCGCCCAGTTTTCCTCCGTCCGCGGCAAGCCAATGGGTGCGCCCGTTGTCAATCAAGTCGACGCGTTCGCGGCCGCTGCGGCCACACGATTGGTGGAGCCGCGAAGGAGTCAAACTTTAACTTTGCCAATAGCCCGTTATGGTCGGCGCCACTACAGCCTCCCCGGCCTTAGCAACAATGTACGTCACGGAGATCGACGTCGGTACGGGCCAATCGCGTGGCTGAAGCTCTTCTAGTCGAGCCAATCGAGCGTTGACTTCGCGTTTGCTTTCCCTCCATTCCCAGCATTCGGAGGGCGGGTCATTGCAGTGCTGTTTCGGGGCAGAAGTGTAGAGGGGGATGGGGGTGTCGGTGTCCCGTTGCTTGTGTGTTTCTGTATTAGTCACCGTTATAAAGCACAGCCGCCCCCCTCTTCACGTCACTATTTCATGGTGCCGGAGCAAAGTGTGCGTTGTTTGTTTTTACTTATTTCGTGAAAAGAGTTCATTTATCTTGTTAATTTCGTCTTCCCACACATAAACCTTTTGGACATGGTTCAGTATCTCACTGTATATTAATACATCTCCACCTTTTATACAGCAGCTGTATGATACAGGCATCACAGAGCAGGGAAAACACCAATTTCCACCCTCACCCTTTCCTATTGGTGTAGGAAGATCACGTGACAAAGTAGGTCAGGTAGCTGGAGCAGCAGCAGCAGGACGTTGGCAGTGCGGGGAATTAGCTCAAATGGTAGAGCGCTCGCTTAGCATGCGAGAGGTAGCGGGATCGATGCCCGCATTCTCCAAATACAACGTTTTTTTAAAAAAAAAAAAAATTGCCTTTTTTAATTTGTTACACCTGCAAATAACCATCAAAATAGATTTTCTTAAAATGCATATTTCCCGTTACATTTATATCCATTTTCCGCATTGAATGCGTTCATCATGTTTTAGACCTTTAGAAATAAATGTATATTTGTCATTTATTCAAAATAGCATTAACAACGAAGTATGTATTAGGCGAGTATATACCATGCAGACGCACACAAATAATTTGTATGCACAGTTTTAAATGCATTTGCGATATAGAAACATAGAAAAATGTCGGCACCATCTAGTCTGCCCAATTACATGGATACTTTACCTGGATTTATCTTTTGTTTAGGATAGCCTTATGCCTATCCCATGCTTGCTTAAATTCAATTACTGTTTTGGCCTCTACCACTTCAACTGGAAGACTGTTCCATGTATCCACCACCCCCTCAGTAAAATAATGCTTCCTGATGTTACTTTTAAACCTTTGCCCCTCTAATCTAAGACTATGTCCTCTTGTTTTGCTATTTTGTTTCCTTTTAAATATACTCCCTTCCTCTACCTTGTGGATTCCCTTTACGTATTTAAATGTTTCAATCATATCTCCTCTCTCGTCTTTTTTCCAAGCTGTACATGTTAAGATCATTATGCCTTTCCTGGTAACTTTTCTCCTTCAAGCCGTACACCATTTTAGTAGCCCTTCTCTGAACTCTCTCTAAGATGTCTATATCCTTCTGGAGATACGGTCTCCAGTACTGCACACAGTACTCCAAGTGAGGTCTCACCAGTGCTCTGTACAGTGGCATGAGCACTTCCCTTCCACTTCCCTTCCCTTTTCCTACTGAATATACTAAAACCCCAGGATCACAAGCTAGAAGTGAATGTCACATGTAGGATATGATTGATGTCAGATAGCTTAACTCATCGTCTTTTGAAAGCACACAAAGTCCTTTACATTGTTCTTCACTTTATTGAGAAAGTAACATCAAATAAATGGTGTCTTGTGGGTTAAGAGAGAGCTTCTCTGGTATGCTTCGTTATGGGAGGAAGGTGGGTTAAGCGAGAGCGTCTCTGGTATGTTTTGTTATGGGAGGAAGGTGGGTTAAGAGAGCTTCTCTGGTGTATTCTTTGTTATGGGAGGAAGGTGGGTTAAGAGATCTTCTCTGTATGCTTTGTTATGGGAGGAAGGTGGGTTAAGAGAGCTTCTCTGGTGTAGGCTTTGTTATGGGAGGAATGTGGGTTAAGAGAGCTTCTCTGGTATGCTTTGTTATGGGAGGAAGGTGGGTTAAGAGAGCTTCTCTGGTGTATGCTTTGCTATGGGAGGAAGGTGGGTTAAGAGAGAGCTTCTCTGGTATACTTTGCTATGGAGGAAGGTGGGTTATGAGAGCTCAGGTATGCATTGTTATGGGAGGAAGGTGGGTAGAGAGCTTCTCTGGTATGCCTTGTTATGGGAGCAAGGTGGTTTAAGAGAGCTTCTCTGGTATGCTTTGTTATGGGAGGTAGATGGGTTAAGAGAGCTTCTCTGGTGTGCTTTGTTATGGGAGGAAGGTGGGTTAAGAGAGCCTCTCTGGTATGCTTTGTTATTGTAGGAAGGTGGGTTAAGAGAGAGCTTCTCTGGTGTGTTTTGTAATGGGAGGAAGGTGGGTAGAGAGAACATCTCTGTATTTTGTGTGATTCCTTGTTTTGGGAGGCAGATAGAGAGAGCTTCTCTTGGTAGTGTTCTCTGGTTTGGGAGGAAGATAGGTAGAGAGAGCTTCTCTTGGTAGTGTGCTCTAATATGGGAGGAAGATGGATACAGAGAGAGAGTCTCTGTAGTGCACTTTCTAGTAGGAGGAAGGTAAAACAGAATGCATCTGCCCAGTATAAACCGGATGCTACTCACAAGCCTCTGATAGAATGATGGAAGTGAAGCTTTGCTGCACAGGAAACCGGGCTGGGCCAAACTAACTATATGAGTTAGAAAGGATTAGTCCACTCCTCTTGTCTAAGTAAAAGCATAGAGGGAAACAAATAAGGAATCTGGGTCCATGATAATGAAATACAAAACAAAATTGAAGAAATACAGATTCCTGCCAATTGCAACAATCGGGAGAATCCAAGGAAAGGGCAATACCACCTATAATTGAAGCTTCCTCTACCTTTGTGCTGTCACCCTCTTTGGCACCCTTGCCCACACTATACATGCCCTCTGTGCATGTTGGAGAAGTGTGGATACTGGCCTCCTGCCAAGAGAGCGTGGACCAATTTGACAAAGCCATTCTCAAGGACAATGGCATAAGGGAAACCTAAGGGTTAACTAACAGGGTTATTCAGAGAAAGGTGAAAAGCAGGAGAAGAGAACAATCTAGACCAAATAGCCGATTTGGAAAGTGAGATAAATGGGAGAATTTATCTGGTTTAGCTATTCTGACCTAGAATTTTCACTTCTCCAGTCAATCTCCTGAGTTTCACCTTTCTTTGAATAGACCGGTAAATTAAATATATTTCTATCTTGAAACTGTTTGTATTTTAAGAGTTATTTTGTGTTTGTGATACAATGTAGACGTATTGTTCTTGATATCTGTTTGTCCTTAGACTGATCTGATGCTGTCTGTTTGCTAAGCTTGTCTAGTGTGTACTAATTGGGTTTCTGCTTTTGATGAAGGAAATCACATCTCCCCTCATTTAGACAATCAGGGCTATTCAGAGAGAAGTGAAAACCTTGAGAATTGCCAGGAGAATGAACAATCTAGCCAAAATAGCCAATTTGGAAATTTAGATAAATGGGAGAATTTTTCTGGTTTGACTATTTTGACCTAGAATTTTAAATTCTCCAGTCATTCTCAAGGTTTTCACCTCTTTCTGAATAGCCCTGGATGTTTTCTGTTGATTGCGTCATGTCCCCCCCCCCCCCCTCTGTTGCCATATAACTGGACCCATTTCCATTAAAGCCTATTCATTCCCCTGCATTAAGCTGTGTCTGATGTTACTTAGAAATATACAGCACTCCCTCGAGTTCTGGCTGAGTGTTGTGAGAAAGAAAGCTGCTGGGGGTCAGCTTGGCTGAAGAGATGGGACAGACGCTGTAACAGGTTCGGGTCTGGTCTACAAGCCGGAGACCAGTAAACCCCAGTTACTGTTACACCACCTGTAGGGCTTGAACACTTTCACAACAAGAGACACTAATGAACTACCATAGTAACTACCCCACAATAAAATGTGAAAAGGTACTGCTAGTATGTAAAATAAAATGTAACCTTTGTTAAGGATTAATATAAAGCAGATAATAGTGCCACCATTAAATACAATATTGGTGCTTGGACACTTTAGAAGAAAATGGCGTTTCTATAGTGTAATTAGGTTTGTGTAAATTGATTATGCAAGAATACCGCCTCGCTGTCTGTCTATTGTCTGTGTGTAGCTGTTATCTGTGTATATTTTAATAGGTTGTAATTTGCTGTTTGTATAATCTAATTGTCAATCACGATCACCCATTGTCTTCATTAGGTGAAAAGAATAGCGCAGATGCACAATGAAGATTGAAAAGAATGAGTCAGAGACACAATGGGATAAGAGGGACAGGACAAAGGCACATTGAAGATGGAGAGGGATGAGGCAGCAACATAATGGGATGAGAGCAATGGAACAGAGGCACAATGAGGGTTGAGAGATCAGGGAGAGAAAGAAAGGGGTGAGAAAAATGGAACAGAGGCACAATGAGGGCCGAGAGATGAGGGAGAGAAAGAAAGGGGGGAGAGAAAGAAAGGGGTGAGAGGCACAATGGAAATTGAGAAGAATAAAGAAGAGACACAATAGGGGAATGGGCAGAAACACAATGGATATTAATCCCTTAGGGACCTTGGACGTACCATATACGTCATGGCAGCGGGTCTCTTTTAGACCCGCTGACGTACATGGTACGTCCTGCGGTGTTTTGAGCGCTGGAAGCGATCGGATCGCTTCCAGCAGCTCAAACGCCATTGCAGGATGCCTGGGAGTCCAGGCATCCATGCAATGGCGGTTACAAGTGCCGGGGCACCTTGTGATCGCTCCCCGGGAGCGATCAACATCCGGTTTTACCGGAGAGGTGCCCGGCACTTCTAGAGAGCGCTGGAAGCGATCGGTATCGCTTCCAGCTGCTCTGTGTATATTGCAGGGATGCCTCGACATCGAGGCATCCCTGCAATATGCTTACCTGCCGCCGGTCCGCTCAGTGATCGCTCCCCCCGAGCGATCACTTCTGGTAGCGGCAGGAAGTACTGAGTGCCACGAGGTCGTGGCACTCAGTACAAAAAAGATCACATGAGTGATCAGGTGCTCTGCTGGGTGCCTCGAGGGATCAAGGCACCCAGCAGAGTAAAAAAAAGTGTAAAAAAAAGTAAAATAAATAAAATAAAAAAATGAATAAAATAAAATAAACTGACAGCCAAGATGGCGCTTCCCTTCTAAGGGCAGGGTCATCTTGGGGCTGAGTGGGATGTTCCTAGCCTGCCTCATCAGAGAGGCAGGCTAGCAACATCCAATCAGAAGTTAGAAAAAGTCCAAATAAAATTTCTAATTTGTCAGGTCAGGTCAATATTTTGTAAATATTGGCTCTGACCTCTGTGATTCTCCCTCCCTCTCCTCACTTGTGTTTTGGTGAGCGAGAGAGAGAGATCAGATTTGACAGGTTAGAGATTTTAGGTAGATTGAGTGAGATTAGAAAAATTGAGGCAGATTTAGAGAGAATTTAGGGAGATTTAGAAGAATTGAGGCAGGTTTAGAGTGATTTAGAGAGATTTAGGTGTTTATTTGTATTTTCTTGTGAAACCCAACGGTTCTTCTAAGAACCAATAATCCGTTTATATATATAATAATTATAAAATTTTATAATCTATTATATATAATGTCTGAGAGGGTGTACAGCGCCGAGGAGGCATATGCCATCCTGGCGTCAGAATCTGAGGCATCTGCGTCAGACTCAGACCCTGATTTCGACCCCGCCAACTGCTCAGAGACGTCGCTAGATACATCATCTATGCTGGCTGATGTATCTAGTGATGTTTCTGATGCAGATCCTGGGTCACCACCTGCCAGCAGGAGACGCACAGCTCCAGCTGAGGAGTGGGTAGTGCCTCATCGCCAGAGGCCAGATATCCCTCTTTCACGGCAAATCCTGGCATCAATATTGATGTTGCAGGATTTACCGCCACACAGTTTTTGCAGGTGTTTATGGGGGATGATTTGTTGGGCCACATCGTGGCCCAATCAAATCTGTATGCCCATCAGCATTGTGCTGCGAAGCCAGACTCCTACTTGGCAAGGCAGCAATGGACCCCGCTAGATGTGCCAGAATTTCTGAAATTCTGGGCACTTACTATGCTGATGGGCATCATAAAGAAGCCCTCAATTCGCTCCTACTGGAGCAGTAGCCCCATCTGCTCTACCCCCATTTACCCCCAATCAATGTCACGTAGAAGGTATGAAAACATTTTGCGTTTCATGCACTTCAGTGACAACAGCCTGTGCCCTCCTAGAGAGCATCCCCAGTTTGACAGGCTGTATAAAATCCGCCCTCTGATTACCCACTTCGCCGCCAGGTTTGCAGAGGCTTATACACCTGGAAGGAATATCTGCGTGGATGAATCCCTAATGAAATACAAGGGAAGGCTGGGATTCAAGCAGTATATTCCTTCCAAACACTCCAGGTATGGAGTGAAGGTGTATAAGCTCTGTGACAGCGAGAGTGGGTATACTCAGGCCTTCCGGGTGTACGAGGGAAAGGATAGTAGCCTTGACCCTCCAGGTTGCCCAGAACACATGGGAACCAGTGGCAAGATTGTGTGGGACCTACTTTTTCCCCTGATGAACAAAGGGTACCACTTGTATCTTGATAATTTTTATACGAGTGTCCCTTTGTTCAAGCTGCTGTATTGTTTTGATACAGCAGCATGCGGTACTGTTCGCAAGAACCGCGTAGGTTTCCCAGCACAGCTTGTCCGCACCCGGCTAAAAAGGGGGGAGACCTCAGCTCTGCGCCAAGAGGAGCTGTTGGCGGTCAAGTACAGAGACAAGAAGGATGTATACCTTCTATCCACCATCCACACTGAGAGGTCTGTGGAGGTCTCTGTACGTGGCAGAGCTGAGCGCATCAGGAAGCCAGTGTGCATCAAAGACTATAACCGGCATATGGGTGGGGTTGATCTGGCAGATCAGCTGCTCCAGCCCTACCAGATTATGCGGAAGTCAAGGGCCTGGTACAAAAAGGTTGCAATTTACCTGATGCAAATTGCAACCCACAATGCCTTTTTGCTCTGCAAAAAGGCAAACCCCGGAGTGACGCTGTCCTTTTTACAGTTTCAGCTCCAGGTCATTTCGGGGTTTTTGTACCAGGATGCACATGCTCCCCGGGCGGTGATGGGGGACAGAGTTGGGGCTGCACATTTTATTTATAAAATCCCCCTACTGAGGGCAAACAGAAACCCCAAAAAAGATGCAGGGTGTGTTTCAAGAGGGGGCAGAGGAGAGACACAATCTTTTACTGCCCAGAATGCCCTGGACACCCGGTCTGTGTCTTTGGGACTGTTTCAAGCTATATCACACTGTGCGTGATCTGTGATTTTTTTTTTCCTTTCTATTTTTTCTCACACTCCAGTTAGTTAGTTCAGCTTAGTTTTTTTTTCTTTTACTGCACCAGACTTACATTTTATTCGTACATTTTTATGTTCTACAATTGGTGCTGTATTTTTCCAAAATCTTTGCACACCTATGCATGGGGGGCATGGGTGTACTCAGGAGACCTTGCAGAAAACAACCTGGAGAGTTTTCATGCAGTAACAAACAACAGTGTCTAAATCACAGTCCAAATCTAATGTGGGCGTAAAAATCTGAAAATTGAAAAATTACCGCCACACACCTTCTCAAATGTTTTGGGCTAAAACCGTTGCATCCATGGCATCAAAGCACTCCATATGCAATACCTTGGGGTGTCAACATAACAAATATAAACAATTTTCTGGCAATAATTCAAACTGGGGTATGCGGTAGACCCAAAACCAAAGCTAGGCCTAGCTGAAGAAATAATCTCAATTTCAACTCCAATGACAAAGTCCTAAAAATTGTATTTGAACTTCCCAAAATCCTGGCAAACCTATGCATGGGGGGCATGGGTGTACTCAGGAGACCTTGCAGAAAACAACCTGGAGAGTTTTCATGCAGTAACAAACAACAGTGTCTCCTAAATCACAGTCCAAATCTAATGTGGGCGTAAAAATCTGAAAATTGAAAAATTACCGCCACACACCTTCTCAAATGTTTTGGGCTAAAACCGTTGCATCCATGGCATCAAAGCACTCCATATGCAATACCTTGGGGTGTCAACATAACAAATATAAACAATTTTCTGGCAATAATTCAAACTGGGGTATGCGGTAGACCCAAAACCAAAGCTAGGCCTAGCTGAAGAAATAATCTCAATTTCAACTCCAATGACAAAGTCCTAAAAATTGTATTTGAACCTTCCCAAAATCCTGGCAAACCTATGCATGGGGGGCATGGGTGTACTCAGGAGACCTTGCAGAAAACAACCTGGAGAGTTTTCATGCAGTAACAAACAACAGTGTCTCCTAAATCACAGTCCAAATCTAATGTGGGCGTAAAAATCTGAAAATTGAAAAATTACCGTCACACACCTTCTCAAATGTTTTGGGCTAAAACCGTTGCATCCATGGCATCAAATCACTCCATATGCAATACCTTGGGGTGTCAACATAACAAATATAAACAATTTTCTGGCAATAATTCAAACTGGGGTATGCGGTAGACCCAAAACCAAAGCTAGGCCTAGCTGAAGAAATAATCTCAATTTCAACTCCAATGACAAAGTCCTAAAAATTGTATTTGAACCTTCCCAAAATCCTGGCAAACCTATGCATGGGGGGCATGGGTGTACTCAGGAGACCTTGCAGAAAACAACCTGGAGAGTTTTCATGCAGTAACAAACAACAGTGTCTCCTAAATCACAGTCCAAATCTAATGTGGGCGTAAAAATCTGAAAAATTACCGCCACACACCTTCTCAAATGTTTTGGGCTAAAACCGTTGCATCCATGGCATCAAAGCACTCCATATGCAATACCTTGGGGTGTCAACATAACAAATATAAACAATTTTCTGGCAATAATTCAAACTGGGGTATGCGGTAGACCCAAAACCAAAGCTAGGCCTAGCTGAAGAAATAATCTCAATTTCAACTCCAATGACAAAGTCATAAAAATTGTATTTGAACCTTCCAAAATCCTGGCAAACCTATGCATGGGGGGCATGGGTGTACTCAGGAGACCTTGCAGAAAACAACCTGGAGAGTTTTCATGCAGTAACAAACAACAGTGTCTCCTAAATCACAGTCCAAATCTAATGTGGGCGTAAAAATCTGAAAATTGAAAAATTACCGCCACACACCTTCTCAAATGTTTTGGGCTAAAACCGTTGCATCCATGGCATCAAAGCACTCCATATGCAATACCTTGGGGTGTCAACATAACAAATATAAACAATTTTCTGGCAATAATTCAAACTGGGGTATGCGGTAGACCCAAAACCAAAGCTAGGCCTAGCTGAAGAAATAATCTCAATTTCAACTCCAATGACAAAGTCCTAAAAATTGTATTTGAACCTTCCCAAAATCCTGGCAAACCTATGCATGGGGGGCATGGGTGTACTCAGGAGACCTTGCAGAAAACAACCTGGAGAGTTTTCATGCAGTAACAAACCAGTGTCTCCTAAATCACAGTCCAAAACTGATGTGGGTGTGAAAATGAAAAATGACCACCAAACAGTATCCAATTTGTTTGGAGCAAACGGTTGCATCCATGGCATAAAAACACTCCATTTACAATACTTTGGGGTGTTAGCTTACCAAATATATGCACGTTAATAAAATTGGGGTATGTAAAAAGGCCCCTAAAAAGAAGATAAGCAAAGAAGATACTGTATGTCAAATTAGAAAATTGACAAGCACATGTCAAAAGATTGGCGTAGCACCCCCAAAACAACAGAACAAATCTATATATGGGTGGTATCAATTTACTCAGAAGATGTTGCTGAACATATTTTGGGGTGTTTTTTGGCAGTAACCCATAACTGGATTTGACAATTCACGCCTAAAGTACAATGTGTGTGAAAAAATAACACAAAAAGTGACTACCTGAAAGTTTGACATAGAGCTAGTGCATGGAAAGTGTTAAAATACAACTCTTTGAAGCACCCTAGGGTGTGCCCTTTCTAAAATATATGGTTTGATGGGGGTAAATTACTTTGGCTGGCTTCAAAAATGTCCCAAATAGGACATGGGTGCATGATGACGAAATGTGAAAATTCCAAGTTGGAAAACTGAAATGCGCACCCCCCAAATAAGGCCTATTAGCCCCCAAATGACCCGACATACCTATACATGGGTGGTATCAATTTACTCAAAAGATGTTGCTGAACATATTTTGGGGTGCTTTTTGGCAGTAAACCTTAAAGTTCACAGTACATGTATTCTTAAATTGCGTTCAAAAAAAAAAATCACCAAAACTTTTTTTTTTCAAAACTTTGGCATAGATTTGTGGTAAAATGGTTTGCATGGAAAGAGTCAAAATACCCCAAGTTTAATACCTTGATTTGTGTACTTTAAAAAAAATATGTATATGTGGAGGGTTATTCAGGAATTAGTGACAGATATCAGTGTTACAATGTCACTAGCACTAGTTTTGAAAATAAACTCTTTGGAAATGGCAAAGTGCTACTTGCACTTATTGTTGCATAAAATAAGGAAAAAAGCGAGGAATATGTAAACATTGGGTATTGCTAAACGCAGAACTAAATTTAGAAACTACTAAGGAATTAAATTTTTTTGACGGTTGTTGATACATAAGAAATTTTGGGGGTCAAAGTTCGAAAAAGTGGTGTTTTTTCAATTTTTTTGTCATATTTCACAATGTTTTTTATAGTAAATTATATGAAATGATGAAAAAAATGGTATCTTTATAAAGTCCATTTAATGACGAGAAAAACAGTGTAAAATATGTGTGGGTTGCATAAACGAGTAAGAGGAAAATTTGACGTAAACACAAACAGAGCAGAAACGTAAAAACAGCAGCGGTCACTAAAGGACGGATTTGTGTAAAACCGCCCGGTCACTAAGGGGTTAAGAGGGACGAAGCAGCGATGTAATGGGATGAGAGGAATGGGACAGAGACACAAAGAGGGTTGAAAAGGAAGCAGCAGATACACAATGGGGTATTAATGATGGGACAGATGCACAATGGGGTAAAAATGATGGGGCAGGTGCACATTGGAGAGATAGAAGGATGAGGCACATACACAGTAGGATGAGAATGATGGAAGAGACTGAGACACAATGGAGATTGAAAGGGATGAGGCAGAGATACAATGGGGTGAGGGAAATGGGACAGATCCACAATGGAGATTGAGAGGGTTGAAGCAGAGACAGAATGTGGTGAGAGGGTTGGGACAGAGTCCCAACGCAAAGAAAGACGGACGAGGCAGAAACACAAAGGGTTGAGAAGGATGGAACAGAGGCACAAATAGAGGAGGGTGAGAAATGGAGCAGGGACAGAGTTAACAATTTTTTGGTAGAAAGACGGTGAATACTGTAAACGGCTAAATGACTTTTCATATGTTAAACAATTCATGGGGAAACATTGTTACTGCTGTATCATTAGTAATTTGTGGAGGGATCTGAATGTCCTGATGCTATATTCATGGATAAGACTTTTCACTGACTCTTTGCTTTCCATTATTTAAATAGGAACAATCACAGCTTAAAGTATCTCTCCTGGGATTGCACCTTCCTGCAAACCTCCTGGAATGTAGTTAAGAACAGGCCTGTTAAATCTAATTAACTGGTGTCGAAAAAACTGTATGCATCCATCCAGGCCCGGAGCGTTTTCATTTTGAGTGATCCTGTGTGTGTGTTTTCCTCCGCAGCAATGGGTCATTTAATTGTTGTAATTGTATTGAGGATACTCTAGGGATACAAACATTTATCTAAATACGCTTTGTTAATCTACCTTTTAACTCATTACCTTCCTCTCAGTCGTAGACAATATGGTATACATGCCTGAGCAAAGTGTATATATATAATGAATATGTGTACTGTGCATATAGTTACACACACAACATAAATATATATTGTAGAGTTCGGCAGGGCTGGGTCCTGGATGGACAATATGTTTCACCCCTATTTGGGTTGTGGTCCCTTTAAGGGCAATCACAGTGTTAATCTTCCTGTCCAAGAAGAGATTTAAAAGCCAGCAACTCCCAGACAGGATTGTGGGAATTAAGGGAAAAGGAAAGTAATGTGTGTGTTGGTTCCAAAACCAGGAGAGGCTTCTACCTTTTGCGGAAAGGATTCCCCAGGTTTGGGACGGTTTAAAGTGTTGGTGAGCCACCATTATTTTTCTGTTTATTTGTGCTGAAGATCAGGACTTTGCTTTAATTTCGCTGAACCCAAGCGTGTACTTATTATGTTGCCTTTTTGACTGCCCTGGAAGGGTGAATAAAGCTGTTCTGTTTGTGAAAGACATTGTGCACGTGCTCTGTGGGCCCCCAAACGTCACATATATATATATATATATATAATCTATATCTATCTGACAGAAGTGTATACACACCTCACATTTTTGTAAATATTTTATTATATATTTTCAAGTAACACTGAAGAAATGACACTTTGCTACAATGTAAAGTAGTGAGTGTACAGCTTGTATAACAGTGCGAATTTACCGTCCCTCAAAATAACTCGACACGCAGCCATTAATGTCTAAACCGCTGCCAACAAAAGTGACTACACCCCCAAATGAAAATTAGGGATGTGAGTTTCGGGTTTCGGAATTTCGGAATTTTCACGAAATTTCCCGATTCGTGCATTCGGATTCGGCCGATTTTCCGAAAATTTTCAGATCCGAAAACGGCAGATACGAAAAAATTTACGAAACGAAACGAAAATTTGTTCGGAATTTTTGATTGGACTAGAAATGTGTAGAATCGAAAATCATTTTCGTTCCATTCGTAATTTCGGCTCCATTCCTGATTTCGGTTCCATTTCAGTAATTTCGGGCAACGTATTTTTTGGATATATCGCTGATTCTGTAATTTTGTATCATTCCCATCTCAATGTATCCTTCTTGTAAAACCAGAGAAATCTCAATGTATCCTTCCTGGAAAACCAGAGAAATCTCAATGTATCCTTCTTGTGAAACCAGAGAAATCTCAATGTATCCTTCTTGTAAAACATGAGAAATCTCAATGGCAGAATTATCGTATCAACAGAAATATCGGATCCGAAAAACCATTAGTTTACGTCAAAACGAATAGACACTTTGAAACGAGGAGAACAGATGTTCCGAAAAACACGAAAATTTCCGAAATTAGAAAAAAAGTCGATACGAGAAACGAAACGAAATCGAACCGAAACGGAAAGCGGCCGAAACGAAAATTTTCAAAATACGAACGAACCGAACCGAAAAAAAATCGGTGCACAAGTCTAGTGAAAATGTCCAAATTGGGCCCAATTAGCCATTTTCCCTCCACGTTGTCATGTGACTCGTTAGTGGTACAAGGTCTCCGGTGTGAATGGGGAGCAGGTGTGTTAAATATGGTGTTATCTCTCTCACTCTCTCATACTGGTCACTGGTAGGGATGGGCTGGCGGTTCGATCCGAACACGAGTTCGAATTGAACATTGCCCGTTCGGCGAACATTTCTGCGTGTTCGCAGCGTGTTCACCCACAATGCACTTTTACACTGGCCTGAAGCTCCTAATTGGCTACAGCCTTACACCTGACCACAGGTCAGGTGCAAGACTATGCCAATCAGGGCTCAGAGTCCTGATTGGGCAAATTTTGCCCAAAGAGCTAAATCCCGCAGCACACTATATAAGGCTTCCCTGCAGCCTCAGCACGTGTTTTTTTTGCAGGAGTGAGAGGAGATTGTTCTTTCAGTGTGTCTCACAGACGTCTATCAGATTTCGGTGAATTGTAATCTGTGTCTTCTCACTGCCAGCTATTGGGGTCTCACTTTCTTCTACCAGATAATTATCTGGGAATTGTAATCTGTGTCTTCTCACTGCCAGCTATTGGTCTCACTTTCTTCTAGCAGATCATTTTCTGGGAATTGTAATCTGTGTCTTCTCACTGCCACCTATTGGTCTCACTTTCTTCTAGCAGATCATTTTCTGGGAATTGTAATCTGTGTCTTCTCACTGCCACCTATTGGGGTCTCACTTTCTTCTAGAAGATAATTATCTGGGAATTGTAATCTGTGTCTTCTCACTGCCAGCTATCAGGGTGTCCCACATACTTCTAGCAGATATCTGAGAATTGTGATCTGTGTGTTGGCACTGCCAGTTGCTGCCAGGCTATCAAGCTGTATCACTGATTTATAGCATTGTTCTGCAAAATCAGTATATCTTTAATCTAATTCTAGATACCATACAATAACAGTTTAATCAGAGTTCATCTGTTTATCTACTCAGAGTAGAATCTGGGTGTTGCCTGCTTCAGCCAGGGTGTATCACTGAGGTATAGCATTGTTCTGCAAAATCTGTATATCTTTAATCTATATCACTCCCCATGTCAGAAAGACCAAAAAGGACAAACAGACACTCCCAGACACAGATAAGAGGGCAAGCAGCCTCTGTGTAGGAAGGCCATGCCCCTGGTCATCGTGGACGTGGTGCATCCTCTGCAGGGGCACGCTTGTCCTTTCTAACTGGTGCTGGCCGTCTTAAGCAGCAGCAACATACAGAGGATTTGGTGGATTGGCTAACCAGGCCATCCTCATCCTCCGAGTCCTCTGCCAGCCAGGCTTGTAGTGCTTTACAGTCTACCTCAGCTGCCAAAGCATCTAATGCAGCCTCCATGTCCACAGCTACTCCTGCCGTAGCCTCACTATCACACACGGAGGAGTCAGCTGAATTGTTTGACTACAATGACAGTGACATGCTGCTTGAGGATGCGCAGCAATTCCAGTGCTCTGATTCAATCTCTGAGGTTGAGGAAGGGAATATAATCAACCTAGAGGGAGGGGGTGCCAGTGACACACAAAGAACTGGCATTCATGTTCCCCCAGCAGCTGCAGCATATTGCGAGGTAGGCTCCAGTGACGAGGAGATAGGGGGTGATGACGATGATGAGGTCACAGACTCCACCGGCGTGCCTGATCGAACAGAGGAGTCAAGGGAGGAGGAGGAGGAGGCACAACAAAAAAGAGGCAGAACGTCCTCTATGACCAACCGGAGCCAGTCCAAGGCATCAGAAGTCACAGCTGCTCAGGTGCAGAGCACTGTTGTCTCAAAGCACATGTACAGGAAGTCTGCTGTCTGGGAGTTCTTTATCAAATGTGCAGCAGACCGCACCGTTGCTATTTGTAATCTATGTCAAATGAGGATCAAGCGCGGGAAAGACATCCCACGCTTGGGTTTCACGTGCTTGAGGCAACATATGACCACCTGCCACGCATCCCGTTGGCACAACACTTTGCATAGGTCCTCCTCCTCCTCATCTGTCTCTACCCCCACTATATGTCCCGTCATGTCATTGCCTACAAACTCCACTGACAGGGATGATGCTACAGTAATGGGTGTACCAGGTCCTTCCTCACAATGTGACAGCATCCCATCATCTGAAGATTTATGCAGTCAGATTACGTTGCCCCAGCTGCTGCAGCATAAGAAAAAATCTAGTCCCAACCATCCCCAAGTGGTTTACAGGCCACCTCAGCGGCCAAAACATCTAAATCAGCCTCCATGTCCACAGCTACTCCTGGCATAGCCTCCCTATCATACACGGAGGAGTCAGCTGAATTGTTTGACTACAGTGAATGTGACGTGCTGCTTGAGGATGCGCAGCAACTCCGGTGCTCTGATTCAAACTCTGAGGTTGAGGAAGGGAGTATAATCAGCCTAGAGGGAGGGGGTGCCAGTGACACGCAAAGAACTGGCACTAATGTTCCCCCAGCAGCTGCAGCATATTGCGAGGTTGGCTCTAGTGACAGATAGGGGGTGATGACGATGATGAGGTCACTGACTCCACCTGGGTGCCTGATCGAACACAGGAGGCACAACAAAAACGAGGCAGAACGTCCTCTATGAGCAACCGTAGCCAGTCCAAGGCATCAGATGTCAGAGCTGCTCAGGTGCAGAGCGCTGTTGTCTCGCAGCACACAACCAGGATCTCTGCTGTCTGGGAGTTCTTCACGACATGTGCAGCAGACTGTAGTGTTGCTATTTGTAAGCTATGTCGGAAGAGGATCAAGCATGGGAAAGACATCGGACATTTGGGTACCACGTGCTTGAGGCGACATATGACCACCTGCCGTGCATTCCATTGGTACAACACTTTGCATAAGTCCTCCTCCTCATCTGTCTATACCCCCACTATATGTCCTGCCATGTCATTGCCTACAACCTCCACTGACAGGGATGATGCTACAGTAATGGGTGTACCACGTCCTTCCTCTGAATCTGCCAGCATCCCATCAGCTGCAGATTTATGCAGTCAGATTTCGTTGCCCCAGCTGCTGCAGCGGAAGAAAAAATATTGTCCCAACCATCCACATGCACAACGTCTAAATGCCAGCTTGGCAAAATTACTCGCATTACAGCTGCTGCCTTTCCAGCTGGTGGACTCTGCTTCCTTCCGTGAATTTGCTGAATGTGCTGTACCACAGTGGCAGGTTCCAAAACGCCATTTCTTTTCACGGAAGGCTATACCAGCACGTGGAAGATAATGTTATGGAGTCATCGGGAAAGGCAGTCAGCAGCAAGGTGCACATTACTTTAGACACGTGGTCCAGCAAGCATGGACAGGGCCATTACATTTCCTTCACGACACACTGGGTAACTCTGCTTGCAGCTGGGAGGGATCCAGGACGGGGCTCTGTGCTGGAGCTTGCTCATCCACCACGCCTCCAGAAAGCTGCTTCTATGAGGTCTGTCTGCTCCACCACTTCTTCCTCCTCCTTCTCCTCCTTCCCTGTCTCTGGCAAAGTGGCAGTTAAACCGACGCGTGGCAGGGGCTACGCAATGGCTCAAGCAAAAAGATGCCATACTGTGCTTGAGCTGGTTTGTTTAGGGGACAGGAGCCACACCAGGCCAGAAATTCTGTCAGCTCTGCAGGGGCAGGTGCAGAGATGGTTAACACCACGCCAGCTTGAGCTGGGAATGGTCGTCTGTGATAATTGCAGCAACCTTCTCTCCGCCAGGGTAAGTAGACACATGTACCATGCCTAGCACACGTCCTAAATCTGGTGGTACAGCATTTCCTAACCAGGTTCCCAGGACTGGAAGAGCTTCTCAGCCAGGCCAGGAAAGTCTGCAGCCACTTCAGACGGTCATTCCCAGCAAGTGTTCACCTGGCAGAAATTCAAAGAGAATTCCACCTTCCCACAAACCTTCTGATCTGTGACATGCCCACCAGGTGGAACTCGAAATTGGCAATGCTGCAGCGTCTGCACAAGCAGCAGAGGGCCATCAATGAGTACCTGTGTGAGTATGGCACAAGGACAGGTTCAGGTCAACTTGTTTCCCCCCCAGTGGCTGATGATCAAGGATGCATGCGCTGTACTGTCACCATTTGAGGAGGCAACGAGGATGGTGAGCAGAGACAGTGCATGCATCACTGACACAATTCCTTCAGTGTTCCTGCTGGAGAGCACACTCTATGGGGAGTTATAGATGTGGCACTAGAGGCAGAGCAGCGGGAGGAAGAGGAGGACTTCCCTAGCTCTCAAGGCCCCAGTCTTTACGCAGACAGCATTCCTGCGGGTCCTCAGATCAGACAGGAGGAGGAGGAATATTTAAGTTGTGGGGGCATTGAAGGTGGGGATTCCTCAAGGGAGGGGTTTGTGTCCAGAAACACAAGGACTAGTACGTGTCTGAGAGGAGGTAGTGCACGAAATGGTCATCCTACGCGACCAGGAACACTATGAAGCTACCTACGCTGCATGGGCTCCCTTATCCTGCAAAGCCTGCTAAAGGACCCCAGGATTCGTGCTATCAAGGAAAGGGATCATTACTGGTTGGCAAGCCTTCTTGATCCACGATACAAGGGTAAGGTTGCAGAGCTCATCCTGCCCTCAGAGGGAGCACCGGATGAAACAACTTGAGGACGCTCTAAAGCGACACTTGTGTAACACCTTTCCAGACACTGGTAGGTTACCAACTGACACCAGTGCTTCTGAGGCTGCTGTTTATCAGAGGAAGAGCGGTGAAGGGGGCCGCTTGACTGATGCCTTTACCAATTTTTTTAGTCCACGACACCCAAGGACGTCAAATGTAGGCACCCATTGTCAACGTCTTCACCATATGGTGCAGGACTATCTAGGGGCAGGGGCAGACCTGGATACCTTTACAGCAGATGATCCACTGGCTTACTGGGTGTTGAGATTGGATCACTGGCCAGAATTTAGCCAATATGCTATGGAGCTACTAGGTTGCCCTTCATCCAGCATGCTTTCCGAAAGGACGTTCAGTGCCGCTGGAGGTTTTGTCACAGACAAAAGAGTGCGTCTGTCCACCGACTCTGTAGACCGGCTGACATTTATAAAAATGAATCAGTCCTCGATCAGCAGCTATCACTCCCCTGATGCTGATGTAACTGAATAGATCGGGGATCTCGTCTGCATTCCCAAAACCTCCACCACTGCACTCTTCCACAGTACCTCAGAGGTTACGGTGTGAAGGCACTAGCTGGCACCAAAGGTCCAATTTTAATGAACCTGTTGTTACTTTCATCCAAAGCCTGCATAAGTTTCACCATAATTTAGCCAAAAAATCACTAAACTTGTTCTGCGTGTCCTAAAAAGTCTCCTCTTTTCATAGAGGCTGCCGCCCCAACCAGTTGTTTATTAATAGATTAAAGGAAAACCATTTACCGTCATTTGAAATGTCATTTTTTTTCTTTTTAAATGTTTCTATACATCCGACAAATCCGCCACTTCACGGGCCGGTTATGGGGACCTCCTAGGCACGATATTTGAAGGAATTTTTCATTTTTATTCTTAACCTTTATTTCATGGAAAAATCACTGTTCCTTTACAAACGTCTTTTTTTTCCTTGTTTCCTGTCCCCCAGGGCACTACCCGGACCCCCATACACCTTTTATGGCAAATATCTTGCATATATGCCCTCTTGCAGGGCACTCTAAAAATCGAACGTTCGAGTCCCATTGACTTACTTGCATTAAGTTCGGATCGTGTTCGCGTCCGAACTCGAACTTTTGAAATTGTTCGAATGCGAACAAAACACGGGGGTGTTCGGCTCATCCCTAGTCACTGGAAGTTCAACATGGCACCTCATGGCAAAGAACTCTCTGAGGATGTGTGTTGTGTTTCCTGTGTGTGATTTAGGGATGAGCCGAACACCCCCGTGTTCGGTTCGCATTCGAACTCGAACAATTTCAAAAGATCGAACCGAACTCAATGCAAGTCAATGGGACTCAAAAGTTCGGTTTTTAGAGTGCCCTGCAAGAGGGCATATATGCTAGATATTTGCCATAAAAGGTGTATGGGGGTAGTGCCCTGGGGGACCGGAAACAAGGACAAAAAGTTAAAAAAAAAAAAGTTTTTAACGGGACAGTGAGTTTTCCATGAAATAAGGGTTAAAAATAAAAACGAAAAATTCCTTCAAATATCGTGCCTCGGAGGTCCCCATAACCTGCCCGTGAAGTGGCGGATTTGTAGGATGTATAGAAACATTTAAAAACAAAAAACATGATGTTTCAAATTATGGTAAACGGTTTTCCTTTAATCTATCCATAAACAACTGCTTGGGGCGGCAGTCTGTATTAAAAAAGGAGACATTTTAGGACACGCAGAACAAGTTTAGTGATTTTTTTTGGGCTAAATTATGGTGAAACTTATGCAGGCTTTGGATGAAAGTAACAATAGGTGCTTTAAAATTGGGCCTCTAGTGTCAGCAACAGTAACCCCTCTGTGGTATTGTGGAAGAGTGCAGGGTTGGACCCTGCGGTCCAATATTAAAATGATATGAATCTGGTACAGGCGTCAGTGCACCCAAATATTGTGCCTTTCATGGCAGCAAGTGCCTTCACACCGTAACCCCTTTGTGGTATTGTGGAAGAGTTCAGTGGTGGAGGTTTTGTGAATGCAGAAGACATCCCCGATCTATTCCGTTATGTCAGCATCAGGGGATTGATAGCTGCTGATCGAGGACTGATTCATTTTTATAAATGTCAGCCGGTCTACAGAGTCGGACAGACGCACTCTTTTGTCTTTGACAAAACCTCCAGCGGCACTGAACGTCCTTTCAGAAAGCACGCTGGATGAATGGCAACCTAGTAGCTGCATAGCATATTGGCTAAGTTCTGGCCAGTGATCCAATCTCAACACCCAGTAAACCAGTGGATCATCTGCTGGAAAGGTATCCAGGTCTGCCCTTGCTCCTAGGTAGTCGCTGGCAATGGGTGCCTACATTTGACGTCCCTGGGCGTTGTGGACTAAAATTTAAAAAGGCATCAGTCAAGCGGCCCCGGCCTTCACCACTATTCCTCTGATCATCCGCAGCCTCAGAAGCACCTGGGTCATCACTTGGTAACCTACCAGTGCCTGGAAAGGTGTTACACAAGTGTCGCTTTAGGGCGTCTTCAAGTTTTTTCATCCTGTGCTCCCTCTGTGCGGGCAAGATGAGCTCTGCAACTTTACCCTTTTATTGTGGATCAAGAAGGCTTGCCAACCAGTAATGATCCCTCTCCTTGATAGCACGAATCCTGGGGTCCTTTACCAGGCTTTGCAGGATAAGCGAGCCCATGCAGCGTAGGTTGGAGGTGGCATTAGCTTCCGAGTCTTCCTAGTCAATGAGGAGGATGACCCCCCATCGTGCACTTACTCCTCCCAGCCACATACTAGTCCTTGTGTTTCTGGGCACACAAAACCCTCACTTGAGGAATCCCCACCTTCAATGCCCCCACTACTTAAATATTCCTCATCCTCCTCCTGTCTGATCTGAGGACCCGCAGGAATGCAGTCTGCATAAAGACTGGGGCCTTGAGAGCTAGGGAAGGCCTCCTCTTCCTCCCACTGCTCTGCCTCTAGTGCCACACCTATAATTCCCCGCAGAGTGCGCTCCAGCAGTAACACTAAAGGAATTGAGTCACTGATTCATGCACTGTCCCTGCTCACCATCCTTGTTGCCTCCTCAAATGGTGACAGTACAGTGCATGCATCCTTGATCATCAGCCACACTGCGGGGGGGAAATCAAGTTGACCTGAACCTGTCCTTGTGCCATACTCACACAGGTACTCGTTGATGGGCCTCTGCTGCTTGTGCAGACGCTGCAGCATTGCCAATGTCGAGTTCCACCTGGTGGCATGTCACAGATAAGATGGTTTGTGGGAAGGTGGAATCCTCTTTGAATTTCTGCCAGGCGAACACTTGCTGGGAATGACCGTCTGAAGTGGCTGCAGACTTTTCTGGCCTGGCTGAGAAGCTCTGCCAGCCCTGGGTACCTGGTTAGTAAACGCTGTACCACCAGATTTAGGACGTGTGCTAGGCATGGTACAGGCGTCTACTTACTCTGCCGTAAGGTGGAGAGAAGGTTGCTGCCATTATCACAGACGACCATTCCCAGCTGAAGCTGGTGTGGTGTTAACCATCTCTGCACCTGCCCCTGCAGAACTGACAGAATTTCTGGCCCGGTGTGGCTCCTGTCCCCTAAACAAACCAGCTCAAGCACAGTATGGCATCTTTTTGCTTGAGCCATTGCGTAGCCCCTGTCACGCGTTGGTTTAACTACCACTTCGCCAGAGACAGAGAAGGAGGAGGAAGAGGGAGAGGTGGTGGTGGAGCAGACAGACCTCATATAAGCAGCTTTCTGGAGGCGTGGTGGATGAACAAGCTCCAGCACAGAGCCCCGTCTATTATCCCTCCCAGCTGCAATAAGAGTTACCCAGTGTGCCATGAAGGAAATGTAACGGCCCTGTCCATGGTTGCTGGACCATGTGTCTAAAGTCACATGCACCTTGCTGCTGACTGCCTTTCCCAATGACTCGAACATTGTCTTCCACGTGCTGGTATAGTGCTGGAATGGCCTTCCATGAAAAATAATGGCGTTTTAGAACCTGCCACTGTGGTAAGGCACATTCAGCAAATTCACGCAAGGAAGCAGAGTCCACCAGCTGGAAAGGCAGCAGCTGCAATGCGAGTAATTTTGCTAAGCTGGCATTTAGACGCTGTGCTTGGGGATGGTTGGGACTATATTTTTAGTTACACTGCAGCAGCTGGGGCAACGTAATCTGACTGCGTAAATCTTCAGCTGATGGAATGCTGTCACCTTGTGAGGAAGGACCTGGTACACCCATTACTGTAGCATCATCCCTGTCAGTGGAGGTTGCAGTCATTGACATGGCAGGACATATAGTGGGGGTAGAGACAGGTGAGGAGGACCTATGCAAAGTTTTGCGCCAACTGGATGCGTGGCAGGTGGTCATATTTCGCCTCAAGCACATGGTACCCAATCATCCGGTGACTTTTCCACGCTTGAGCCTCGTCTGACATAGATTACAAATAGCAACGGTGGGGTCTGCTGCACATTTCTTAAAGAACTCCCAGACAGCAGAGTTCCTGGATGTGTGCTTTGAAACAGCGATCTGCACCTGAGCAGCTCTGACATCTGATGCCTTGGACTGGCTAGTGCTACGGTTGGTCATAGAGGTTGTTGTGCCTCGTGTTTGTTGTGCCTCCTCCTCCACACTTGACTCCTCTGTTCGATCAGGCATCCAGGTGAAGTCAGTGACCTCATCATCATTGTCATCATCACCCCCTATCGCCTCGTCACTGGAGCCAACTTGGCAGTATGCTGCAGCTGCTGGGGCAACATGAGTGCCAGTTATTTGTGTGTCATCACTGGCACCCCTCTTCCTCTAGGTTCATTATACTCCCTTCCTCAACCTCAGAGATTGAATCAGAGCACTGTAGTTGCTGCGCATCCTCAAGCAGCATGTCACTGTCATTGTAGTCGAACAATTCAGCTGACTCCTCCGTGTGTGATAGTGAGGCTACGGCAGGAGTAGCTGTGGACATGGAGGCTGCATTAGATGCTTTGGCAGCTGAGGTGGACTGTAAAGCACTACAAGCCTGGATGGCAGAGGACTCGGAGGATGAGGATGGTCTGGTTAGCCAATCCACCAAATCCTCTTTTGCTGCTGCTTAAGAAGGCCAGCACCAGTTAGAAATGATAAGCGTGCCCCTGCAGAGGATGCACCACGTCCACGACGACCAGGGGCACAGCCTCCCGACACAGAGGCTGCTTGCCCGCTTATCTCTGCCTGGGAGCCTCTGCCTGTCCTTTTTGGTCTTTCTGACATGGTGAGTGATATATAGATTAAAGATATACAGAACTCTGATTCAACTCTGGTATAAAGATTAAAGATTTCTTAGAACTCTGGTATAACTCCGTGAGACACCCTGATAGCTGGCAGCCAGTGACAAGACACAGATTACAATTCCCAGAAACCTCCTATAAATCAGTGAGACCCCCTGATGGGTGGCAGTGAGAACACAAAAATTACAACAATTCCCAGATATTTTGTAGAAATGAGACCCCCCAAAATACTTAGTGGCAGTGAGAACACACAGATTACCACAATTCCCAGATATTTTGTAGAAATGAGACCCCCCCAATCGCTGGTGGCAGACTAGCAGTGAGAACACACACTAACAGAACAATCTCCTCTCAAAAAACAAGTGCTGAAGCGCTGTGTGAAGCCTTATATAGTGTGCTGCGGGCAGTGGCGACTCTAGGAACAATATGTAGGGGGGGCACATAGGATACCGTAGTCAAAACTGGGAGGGCACTAATAATTTTCACCACTAAATCAAACCACTGAATAAAACTATCACCTGGTGTGAGCTAAAACACCATCACTAAAGGAAAAATTTAGCGCGAGTCGCTAAAACGTAGTGCCTGATGACCTACTAACAGATCACCTTGTCTGCGGTAGTAAATGAACAAGGTCGTTTGGCGCACGCTAGGGGAACTAATACGGTTGTGTACAGGATAGAACTGTTTTTTTTCCAGTGCAGATTGCCGGGCCATACCTATCCCCCGCCCTCACATGCTTGAATATGAACACATCCAGTGAATAACCTCTCACCCCCTGCATTATTAAAATCCTCCACGGTGGTCGTATGATCCATGTTTTGATCCACACATATATTAAGGCTGATGGGCATTGCATGATAAATGCCACCCAGCAGCATGTAGAAACATTACACTGCATTTAACCCTTTCGCTGCTGAGGCTTTTCACACCTCTGTGCTGAGGTCATTTTTACCGGTTTTGCTCATCATGTTTAAACGTGTTTTGAAGGCTTATTTTAGTATATTACCCAGACATATTATATATCGTTCTTTCCGTCAGACTCGGTAGATTCATAATATGTCATTATTATATGTATACGTTATGTCATGTCTGCATATTATAACAAAAAATACAATAAAATATGTATTTTCAATAATTTACAACGTGTAAAGTGTTTTTTTTCACATTTTAACATGCGAGCAATTGCGGTTATATTTTGTATGGGGTGCGCTTGTTAAAAAAATTAGAGATGGGGTCTCGTTACATTTTTTTTGGGGAAAATTACGCGATTTTTAACAAACGCACCGCATACAAAAATCGTTAGTGCAGCATCATTGTTCACATTATAATTGAAATGGGAACAATATTGCTGCATTAACAAACCAAAAAAAAGAAAAAAAAATTGTTTATTTTTTTTTAGAATTTTTTTTAAAATTTTTTTTATTTTTATTTTTCATTTTTTTTTTTACAAAATTTTTCACAGTAGTGTTTGGTATCGTTGGAACGGCCATGCTCTGGCCGATCCAACCATACCAAACTTTAACCCCTAGCTGCCACGGATCGGGAGATAGGGAGTTCCAATGAACTCCCTATCTCCACCGTTGGTGGCAGTTAGGGGTTAAGTCCAGGACTGGCGTCATCGTGCTACGCACGATGACGCCAGTCCTCAGGGGGAGTTCCCGGAGGCTTGGCCGACATCCAAGATGTCGGCCAGCTCCGGGAAAGGATCGCGAACCGGCGCTTTTCAGCGCCGATTCGCGATCCAGCTCCCCAGGGGTTAATGCCAGGCACCATTTGAAGGGCAGGCTGTGCCCTTCCAAATGGTGCCTGGGTTAACCCCCGCAACGCCGCCGATCGGGAGGGAGAGAGGTCCGAAGGACCTCCCCCCTCCCTTTCAGGCGCCTCCTCCGCACATGCGGGGGGCGCCTGAATTAGGTGTCATCGCGCTGCCGCGATGACACCTAATTTCAGCGGCTGCGGTTACGGGTGCTGGGCTGACATCGAGGTTGTCAGCCCGCACCGGAGGGGCCAGCGATCGGCCGGAACCCGGCCGAACGCTGACCCCAATGGGAGGACGCGCTCAGCGCGTCCTCCGCATACCAGCAGTAATGCGGAGGACGCGCTGAGCGCGTCCTCCGCATTGAAGTGGTTAATAGATCCAAAAGGAAGGCCAGGTGAGCGACAATAACTTCCCTGCTGCAGCATATAAATAATACATGTTTCAGGGCAAGACTTATTCATGTGTCCCTTTAAACATGGTCCACACAGTCACCTTAATAATCAACCGCTTCCATACTATGAATAACCCCCAGCATAAAATGTTTAAAATTAGGCAATATATTAGAATTAGGATATATGTGGATAAAGGATACATTTATAATAGAGCCTACTGCAACAGCAACATCATTGCTGACCAGATACATTACTATGGTGTATGGGGTCAAGAGAACACCTGTGCTGCATTCCTTTCAATTGCCTGTTACTTTTGGGCGAGGACCTGTTTTTCTGTCTTTTTGGAGTTAGAACCAGGGGTGAGCAGTAGGTAAAATGTTGCAATTAGCACCCCTCAAAAAATTAGTGCTGGCACCAAGTGATCTGTTAACATGGGGAGCTCTCTAGCGCTTTTGCAGCTAAGTAAAGAATGCGGAAAGTACAGTAAGCTCGCGGTACTAATTGCTAATAGCAACACGCTAATTGATTTTTCCCGTTTGTAGCGGGAGGCAAACAATCTGGTCAGGCGCTAGACTCAATTAACCTGGCGCTAACGCAAAACCGTGCCGACGTAAGGGTTAACTCACACCAGGTAATAGTTCCCTAAATAAGTATATAGAAATAAGATTCCAAAACCCCAGAGTAATGTGACGCAATGAGTAATATGATGTAATGAGTAATGCGATGCAATGATGCCTTTTTGTTGTACTAACCTGATACTTAAACTCAATATTTTATTTGCTGCAGTTCGGCAGTTTTCGCTTAATGTCTGATTTGCGGCTTCAGCGACTCCACTTTTAGCAAATTACAGTGACTATTCACTTAATAGGGAATTCACCTTATTTTCGGCAAAATAAATTCCCCGAAATGTGACGAAAAGCAGAGGATCTAAAGATGATTAGACCCTTTAGATTTGAACTACCATAATTACCCCTAAAATGACATAAACCCAGGGAAATACAATAAAATTAATAAACCATGTGGCATTTAGCTACCCATTAACCCCTAAAATGCAATTGATCAAGGGAAAACATGACATGAATACACTGTGAGGCATGTAGCCAACCCATTAACCCCTAAAATGCCGTTAATCAAGGAAAAAATAAAATGTATACTGTGAGGGATGAAGCCTACCCATTAACCCTTAAAATACAACTAAAACAAGGCAAAAACTAACGTTGTAACACAATGTAATGTATAGTCTGAACATTAACCGCTTCACTGCTGAGCCATTTCAACCCTGTGAAAATGTTTACGTTTAAGTGCACATTTATATTTAATCTTTTATGACTTTTACTTTACACTGAATATGGTCATGTTGGGTATCATTGGAAAGGCCAGAATCTTTCCAATGATACATAGAACGTCCATATACGATGCACAGAAACAGAGAAACCGTTGTCCAAAAAGTGTGGAAAGCTGGATGCAGATTTTTGGTGGGGGGGGCAAGGAATAACCAAGGGGGGCAATTGCCCCCCTTGCCCCCCTGTAGAGACGCCTATGGCTGCGGGACTTAGCTCTGAGCCCAGAGATTTGCCCAATCAGGACTCTGAGCCGTGATTGGCATAGTCTTGAACCTGTCTTGCACCTGACCTGTGGTCATGTGCAAGGCTGTGGGCCAATTACAAGCTTCAGGCCAGTGGAAAAGTGCATTGTGGTGCATTGTGGGCTAATATGCGGCGAACACGCGGAAATGTTCGCGAACAGGCGATGTTCGAATCGAACTCCGAACCGATCGATCCGAACAGCTCATCCATATGTGTGATGTGAAAGTGACACAATGGTACTAATATTCACTAAACACAAAATCTTTAGCTCTAAGCCCATCCGTACCGCTCTCATCCGTCCTATCTCTTTCCTGTCCTAATGAAGACATCACCCGCTACAACTCTTTTTCTTTAAATATGTTTTTAATGATTTTGACAGGTATATACATCAATGTATAAAATAACATTCCAAAACAGTAGCAATGGAGAATAATACAAATGATACATGTATTCAATGTGAGAAAATTGAAAAAATTGTCATACTAAATAACTACAGATATAAATCAAAAATGTATAATAACGCATAATATAATCGGTAAGGTTTGCGTCTCATACTACTTTAAACAATGTTGGTATGAATACAGAAAAAGTGTTCCAAATTGTTCATATGTAGCAAGGTTATTAGGTCAGGTCAATAAGCTAGGACAGAAATAAAACTTGGACAGAATTTCAAGTGTGACGTAAAGGTCTGTTCCCCGTTAACACTAAAGAATTGCTAACGCTCTCGTTTGGACATATAATTAGGGATGAGCCGAACACCCCCCGAGTTCGGTTCGGATCCGAACCCGAACTTTTCAAATGTTCGAATCCGAACCCGAACTTGACCTCAATACAAGTCAATGGGGCTGAAAATTCGGTTTTTAGAGTGCCCTCCAAGAGGGCATATATGCTAGATATGTACCATAAAAGGTGTATGAGGGTCCGGGTAGTGCCCTGGGGGACAGGAATCAAGGACAAAAAGTTTTAAAAAAAAAACGTTTTTAAAGGGACAGTGAGTTTTCCATGAAATAAGGGTTTAAAAATAAAAATGAAAAATTCTCTCAAATATCATGCTTAGGAGGTCCCCATAACCTGCCTGTGAAGTGGCAGGTTTGTAGGATGTATAGAAACAATTAAAAACAAAAATGACGGTAAATGCTTTTACTTTAATCTATCCATAAACAACTGCTTGGGGCGGCAGTCTGTATGAAGAGACATTTTTGGACACGCAGAAAAAGTTTAGTGATTTTTTTTGGCTAAATTATTGTGAAACTTATGCAGGCTTTGGATGAAAGTAACAATAGGTGCTTTAAGGCTGGGGTCAGACTAGCGCACTTTTAACATGCGTTTAGGCGCACTTAATCACGGCCGCACTAGCAGCAAATGACACGCAATGACGGCCAATATACGAAGTACGGCCGCACGAAAGTCCGGCTGCGCAACGCAAGTGGAAAATGAACGCATTTTTTCGAGAACGCTGAACCGCTAGTACTGACGTACAGAGTGCGCTGCGTCCGCATAGCGGCGTGTGTGCGTGATTAGGAGATGTCAGACGCTGCTCATGTCCGGCCAACATAACGTCCAGACACCCAAAGTTTCCTGGTTTGGATCCGTAAAAAATCACGCACAAAAATGCGCATCGTATGTTTGTTATGAGGAAAGACTAACAAGCTTAAACCTGTTTAGTTTAGAGAAACGGCGCCTTAGAGGGGATCTGATAACCTTATATAAATATATACGGGGCCATTATCAACCATTGTCTGATAACGTATTCATTAACAGGACTATACATAGGACAAGGGGGTCATCCATTTAGACTGGAAGGAAGAAAATTTAGCTTAAAGCACAGGAAGGGTTATTTTTCGGTGAGAACAATAAAACTGTGGAATTCTCTGCTTGTTGAGGTGGTTGGGTCAGAGTCTGTACAGACTTTTAAAAAATGACTGGATGACTTCCTGCAGACACAGAATATTAAGGGTTATAATATTTAATATGTGGGTAAAAGCTTCTTGATCCAAGGAGAAATCTGACTGCCATTCTGGGGTCAAGAAGGAATTTTTTCCCGGTATGTTGCATATTTCAGACTGGGTTTTTTGCCTTCTTTTGGATCAACAGCAGTAGGTTATGTGGGAGAGGCTGAACCCGATGGACGCATGTCTTTTTTCAGCCTATATAACTATGTAACTATGTAACTATGTATGACCGTTTAAGCTCTTTCCGTGAAAAAACACCTCAATGCGTTCGGACGCACTTTTTGACGTTCGCTGCGAAAAATGCGTTCGTTTGACCCTAGCCTAAAATTGGGCCTTTAGCGTCGGCAACAGTGCCGTCACACAGTCTCACCCCTCTGAGGATATGAATCTGATACAGACGTCAGTGGCAGTGCAGCCAAATATTGTGCCTTTGGTGCCAGGCCAGCAAGTGCCATCATACAGTAACCCCTCTGTGGTATTGTGGAAGAGTGCAGGGGTGGACCATGCGGTCAGGGCCGGTGCTAGACTATTTTGCGCCCTAGGCAAGACCAGCTACTTGCACCCCCCCAAAAAAAAACGACACAACATGAAACTGCTAAATTTCTTTTTACTTAAGAATAAAGTTTGAAAAGCACCAATATAAAAGGTAAAATAAATATAAATAAACTGTATTAAACCATTTTAAATTAACTCTATTAAACAAATTAAAATTAACGAAAAAAAAAATAAGAGTTGTCACGTAAGTTTCAATTTCAGACACATCAAAATTTCACTTTGTGTGCCTTATCCTTTGCAAATTTTCATCATGCATATATATATATATTGCCCAGGCCAGCTCACATCATGCATATATATATTGTCCAGGCCAATCCCCTGGTGGTGAACCCCGATATCTCCAGGCATCTAGTGGGTCATGGAGGGTGTCAATCGAAAGGCTTGAGCATGACCTTTCGAATGATACCCAACATGACCAGGTATAAAGTAAAAAAACTAAAAAATAACACACAAAAAAAATACATGTTTTGATTTTATTTTTATTAATGCAGCAATATTGTTCACATTGCAATTATAATGTGAACGATGATGCACTAATGATTTTTTTTCTATGGGGTGCATTTGCTATAAATCACGTAATGTAACACAAAACGTAATGTAACCACAAAATGTAACAAGTCCCCATTTCTAATTTTTGTACAAGCGCACCCCAAAGAAAACATAACCGCAAACGCTCATGTGCTAAAATGTGAAAAAAAACACTTTACACACTGCAGATGATTAAAAATTCAATTTTTATTGCATTTTTTTCATAATATACAGCCAGGACAGGACATATACATATAGAAATGATATATTATGAATCTGCGGAGTCTGCCGGAAAGAACGATATCTAACATGTCGGTCATTTAACAAAATGTGGCTTCAAAATCGCGTTTAAACATGATGAGCGAAAGCGGTAAAAATGAGCTGAGCACACAGCGGTGAAATACAGCATATTAGAAGTTTTAGGAGGGAAATTAACACTTCTCAAATATCAATCAGAAGCAGACACCACCCCAACCCCTCAGTATAGTCTACAATGTATCAAATTGATTAGACCAGACTAAAACACCTGTTGTTGTTGTTATGCCGTTTGGAAAACACAGGTCATTTAGAGTTGAGTATCTTTGCATGTACACATTAGTTTTTAATTCAATATCTAATAAACCATTGCTTATAATATTCTGCAGTAAAGAGTCTCTTTATTTCTAGATTTTTTTAGTATTTTTTTAAGCATTTTCTATACTTTTTTCAAAATTTATTTTTTTGCGAACTCGAACCGAATACACCCAAAAAGTTCGAAGTTCGCGAACTTTCGAACAACCAAAGTTCGGTTCGAAAACCGAACAGCTCATCCCTACATATAATCAGTCCACCAATACCACGTAGTGGAATATTTTTAATAATTATTATCCATGGAAAAGAACATCTCCATGTCTCGGATAGCATCTACTGCCGTTATCCACTCCGTGAAGGTTGGGATGATTGTTGAACGCCAGTATCTGGGAATTAGGGATTAAGCTACATTAAAAAGTTGACTGGCCAGGGATTTTCTATAGGTAAAGGGGAAAAGGAAACCAAATGGAACAAAGCTACTTGGGGAGATGGAGTAAGCTCCATATTGGTGATTTTATTAATTTCATTAAATACAGTGGACCAGTAAGGGCGAATGTGTGCACAATCCCACCAGATGTGTAGAGAAGTACCTGCCGATTTCCGGCATCGCCAGCATAAGTCATCTGAGGTCGGGTAAATTTTGTGCAGTCTAGATGGAGTGAGGTACCACCGTGATAAAAATTTATAATGGGATTGTTGTATGTGTAAGCTTTGCGATGTGTGTGCTGCTATTTGGAAGATTGAGTCCCATTTATCTTCCGAGATTAAGTCTCCTAAATCCCTACTATGGATGAGCCAAACGCCCCCGTGTTCGGTTCGACTTCGAACTCGAACACGATCCAAACTTAGTGTAAGTCAATGGGACCCGATCGTTCAATTTTTAGAGTGCCCTCCAAGAGGGCATATATGCTAGATATTTGCAATAAAAGTTGTATGGGGGTCCGGGTAGTGCCCTGGGGGACAGGAAACAAGGACAAAAAGTAAAAAAAAAAACGTTTTCCATGAAATAAAGGTTAAGAATAAAAATGAAAAATTCCTTCAAATATCGTGCCTAGGAGGTCCCCATAGCCTGCCCGTGAAGTGGCGGATTTGTAGGATGTATAGAAACCTTTAAAAACAAAAAAATTACATTTCAAATAACGGTAAATGGTTTTCCTTTAATCTTTTCATAAACAACTGCTTGAGGCGGCAGCCTGTATGAAAAGAGGAGACGTTTTAGGACACACAGAACAGGTTTAGTGATTTTTTTTGGCTAAATTATGGTAACAATAGGTGCTTTAAAATTGGGCCTTTAGTGTCGGCAACAGTGCCGTCACACCGTAACCCCTCTGTGGTATTGTGAAAGAGTGCAGGGTTGGACCCTGCAGTCCAATATTAAAATGATATGAATCTGGGATAGGCGTCAGTGGAAGTGCACCCAAATATTGTGCCTTTGGTGGCAGCAAGTGCCTTAACACCGTAACCTCTCTGAGGTATTGTGGAAGAGTGCAGTGGTGGAGGTTTTGGTAATGCAGAAGAGATCCCCGATCTATTCAGTTTCAGCAGCTATAACAAAACCGGGTCAGCAATGTTTCGGCACTTGTACTGCGCTACTGTATATGGTGAGAATCTGCGCACACCAGTAGCAACAGGAAGCAAACAGAACAGGCAGGGAATACACAGAGAGAATAGTCAAATGGCAGGAAAAGTCGGCAACAGATCGGGTCCTCAGAGCAAGCTGGGTCAGTAACAAGTATACAAACTGATTCGGTAAGCTAGCGATGCGGGAATAAAGGCTGAGACACACTGAGTGTGTAGCGACGCACAGCGTAGCGAAGCAAAGAGAAGCAAACATTTTGCAAGCTTGACTTCATTCCGCTCCGCCTCGCAGCATGTCTACACTGCATTAAGTTTGCTTCTCACTGCACTGGACAGGAATCCACTAACTAAATTAAAATGTACACACAAAACCGTTTTATTTTCACAAAGCACATGTTGTATAGGTTTTGTTGTAAAAAAGTTTCTACTCAATAAAATACATCAAAAATTACTGTTAATTTAATAGGAATAGTATAAAAATATAAAAAAGGTAACCCCTGATCATATATATTATAGGGACACGGAGCACTGTGTATAGAGTAGGGATGCATTGATACCACACACAGACATATACGTATATATCAACATGCAGATATATATACACCCACCCACAGACCTCAGACCATATATACACATACGCACATAGGGGGTGGCAAGTGGACAATCTCAACTAAATGGGCCTACCCCATTTGGCTGATCCCTCCAGAAGAAATGTTGAACCCGACAGAGCAGAGAATAATATATATATTCTCTGCTCTGTCGGGTTCAACATTTCTTCTGGAGGGATCAGCCAAATGGGGGGGCAATTAGTTGCCAAAATGTGTGTAATACAAGTCTGGATATATATATTTATAAGAATATAGATATATATCTTATATATATATATATATATATCATACCTGTCCTTACCTGCCCCTATAAATTTGCTAAAAATATACACACAAAAAAAACAAACCACTGCCTCAGACCCCGCGCAGCCCACATGCTGCCCCCCTCTACCTGGCTGAATGTATCTAATATATATAATTAAATACATTCAGCAAGGTAGAGAAAGAAAAAAAAGTTTTATTTTATGTTCCCGGGGACATTTGAAAATGTCCTCGGATTTTATTTTTTTTAGAAATGTGTCGCCTTACCTTAGCCTGGTGGTCAGTGGTTGCTCCCTGGATCCTGGTTGTGGGGGGGGGGTCTGCCATTGCCACAGGTGCAGTGGCTCCCTCCCTGCGCCGCCTGTCTCTGCCACATGCACCCGGGCAGCTAGCCCGCACAGTCGCAGCTGTCATCTGGCAGCCACATGCTCCTCAAGGGGATTCCTGGCAGGCCCCGGCAGGCTGCCCTCTACAGTGCCTGATTAGAGGGCCGTGTCTGCCTGATGTTTTAGTAACAAGAATGTTTTATCCCATAGGCTTCAATGTTAAAAATATTCCCGTTTTAATTCAATATCTAACAAACCGTTGCATATAATATTCTGCAGTAAAGAGTCTCTTTATGCCTAGATTTTTTTAGTATTTAAGCATTTTTTTATACTTTTTTAAAAAAAAATTTTTTGCCGAACGTCCCTAAAATGTTCGAAGTTCGCGAACTTTCGAACAGCCGATGTTCGATTCGAACTCTGAACAGTTCCGAACCGAACGCTCATCCCTAGTCCCTACTCCACCGCAGAGCCTATGAGGGAAGAGAAGGAGTAGATGCATCTAAAAGTGTCCCATATATAGTGGAGAGCATGTGCGGAAGATGAGGGTCAGCAATGCAGAGGGTTTCAAACGGAGACTCATCTAGTCTAATCTTGTCGGGGTCACCTAATGAGAAAATAAAATGTCGGAGTTGATGGTAGCGTAGATCTATCAAAGGTGAGTTATCCTCGTCTGGGAATAATGAGCTTTTTGGAAGAAGTTTGGAGCTCGCCATAAATTTATAAAGCGGAATATATGGGCCTTCCACTAATGTAGGTAGGAAGTTATGCAACATTCCTGCTGTACACAATCGATTTAAAGGTGATTGGTAATAGTGGAGAAGGGTGCGTTGAGAGATAAAGATCTCCTAAGTTTACGCCATTTAGAGAGTGTTGGGGTAATAAGTGTGTGTGTGAACACCAGTTGTTTTATCGATGCAGTTTGCCAAGGTAGAGATGATATTGGGACCTTTAGGGATTTTTGTTCAATAGATATCCACAATTTCACCCGCTACAACTCTACTCTTTCCTCCACCCTTGATAAGTTGGCACCGTCAAAACCCTGGTCAATGAGGCGACAAAACTTGCAACCCTGGCACAACAAACTGACACGACATCTCCAAACATGTTCTAGAACTGCTGAACGCTATTGGAGAAAGACCTGCTCACACTCCGACTTTTTTCACTATAAATTTATGCTCCAGTCCTACAGCTCTGTGCTTTTCCTAGCCAAGCAGTCATATTTTACAGCCCTCATAAACACCCACTCCCGGAACCCAAAACGCCTGTTCACCACCTTCAACTCCCTTCTCCGTCCTGCTGTGGCTGTTCCTCACACTGACCTCAAAGCCGAAGACCTAGCATGCTTTTTCACAGCAAAAATAGATCAGATAAGAACTGAAATCTCCACAATGCCATCTTCACCCATGCAGGAAGATGCTAACCATGTCTATCCTCACATGTTTAACTTTTTCCCTTTCATCTACTGAGCAAGAGGTCCTTAAACTACTACGATCCTCTCATCCCACTACCTGCCCCCTCGACCCCGTTCCCTCACATCTTGCCAAAACACTTTGTTTCTCTTGTACCATCCTTGACCCATACCTTTTAATTTGTCTTTAACCTCTGGGGTCTTTCCTGCTCCCCTCAAACATGCCACATTAGTCCCAATCCTAAAAAAACATCTCTGGATCCGACTGCTCCCTCCAACTACCGCCCCATTTCCCTGCTCCCTTTTGCCTCCAAACTCCTCAAAAAGCTTGTGTGCCCATCTGATTGACTACCTCAACACCCACTCTCCTTGACCCTCTGCAATCTGGCTTTCGCTCACTGCACTCAACAGAAACGGCTGTTGCAAAACTGACCAATGACCTTGCAACTGCTAAATCCAATGGGTGCTACTCATTGTTGATTCTTCTTGACCTCTCTGCCGCCTTTGATACAGTTGACCACTCAATCCTCCTTCAAACTCTTAGTGATATAGGCCTTCAAGGTTCTTTTCTTTCATGGTTAGCTTCCTACCTGTCCCAACGATCGTTTAGTGTCTCATTTGCTGGAAGTACCTCCTCCCGGCAGTCTGTCTCTGTTGGGGTGCCCCAAGGTTCAGTAGTGGGCCCACCACTTTTTTCAGTCTACACTGCCTCCCTAGTGAAACTGCTCAGCTCCTTTGGATTCCAGTACCACCTATACACTGATGACACTCAAATTTACCTCTCCTCCCCTGACCTCTCTCCAGGTCTCCTGGATCGAGTCACTGACTGTCTCTCCACTGTCTCAAATTGGATGGCTTCCCGCTTCCTTAAACTCAATCTTGCCAAAACTGAAATTCTTGTCATTCCTCCCTCCAAGAAGAACCCAATACCACCTATCTCTCTGAGTAAATGGAACACCCATTTGCCCAACACCCCAAGCTCGCTGCCTTAGCGTCACTTTTGACTCTGACCTAACATTCTCTTCCCACATCCAGACAGTTACCAAATTCTGTTATTTTCAACTCAAAAACATTGCCCGTGTCCGCTCCTTTCTGACACAAGATACCACAAAGTGCTGGTTCATGCTCTTGTCATTTCACGACTTGACTACTGCAACTCGCTCCTTATTGGCCTCCCCAACTCCCGTATCGCCCCTTTGCAATCTGTAATGAATGCAGGGGCCAGGCTTATTTTTCTCACCAGACGCACCTCGCGTACCTCCCCACTCTGCCAGACCCCCCCCCATTGGCTCCCTGTATGTTTCAGGATATAGTTTAAAATATTGCTGCTCATGTTAGAATCGCTCAATAACTCAACCCCTCCCTACATGTCTTCGTTACTCCGCAAGCACATTCCATCTAGACCACTCCGATCTGCAGGTGATCTCCACCTGTCATCGGTCTACACACGCACGGCCAACTCTCGCCTCCAAGACTTCTCAAGGGCAGCTCCAGTCCTGTGGAATGACTTGCCTCGTCCTATAAAACTCTCCCCTGACCTTCAGGCCTTCAAGAAATCCCTCAAAACCCACCTCTTCAGATTAGCATACCACATCACTGATGCAACTCATCCCTTTGTTCACCTAATCACACTTGATTGAAGCCGCTTCTATTGCCCCACCATTCCCAAACCACTGGCACTAATGATCCTGCTATCTAGTGCAATTCCTCTTGTCTTCCTCAACCCCAATCCCTCTAGACTGTAAGCTCCTATGAGCAGGGCCCTCTACACCTCTTGTTTCCATCTTATGTCCGTTTATGTGTATTTCGTTCCCTTTGGTTCTTGTAAAGCGCTGCGGAAACTGTCGGCGCTATATAAATGATAATAGTAATAATATCTTAATCCGCCCCTGCACGTTTCCATAATAAGTGGCCCGTCTGGAAGAAGTCCAGGGCTGATTTTGCCCTGGTACCCAACCCACCTAGCCACTCAATGGGAAATGGGTACCATAATGGAAGTTGGAACCCGGGTCAGGGCCGGCTGCACCCCCAGGAGCAGTGCGCCCTAGGCGGGTGCCTAGCTTACCTAGTGGATGCACCGACCCTGCCCTCACCACTCTACCACCATTACCCCTACTCTCCTTACCAGCTCCACTACCCATCCTTACCATCCCCCATCACCTACCTATGCCTTTACCCCTATCACTACTTTTCTTACCATCTCACATACCTCCTCTAGGTAATATCCTTTCCATCTCCTGTTTTCACCCTTTTGCCCCACATATCCTCCCTACTCCACCCCTACCCTCACCACCCTCCTACCTCAGCTTTCATACCCCATATTACCCTCACCTACCCCATCCTCGCCACCATCTCCACTACCCTTTTTACCAGCTCCTTACCCTTACCACCACCCATACTCGCCCTCCTTACCCTATCATTTTCCCTCATGACCTTACCAATTACCCATACTACCCTCTTAACCTTTCCATCTCCTGTACCCACCCCTCCTTACCTCTTAACCTCACCACCCCACCACCATCATCCCTACGGGGAATGGAAAAGGAAACTACCGCTGCTTAGTGAACAGACAAATTGCTCCAAAACTGCACCTACAGTGAAATTCACCGTTCGGTGCAATTCGGGGCCAATTCAGAGGTTAGTGAATAACCCCTTTAGTGTTGGGTCTCAAAAATATTTTCGTCCCCAATTAGCAATTATCATATAACACATACCATAAACATTTACATTTATATATATATATATATATATATATATTACTAGCTTTTGCCCGCGACTTCGCTCGCGTGGATTTTGGGATCTGTTAAAATTGTTTTTCAAAAGAAACTTGAGTTTTTTTTGGTAGAACCCCCCCTTCCCCCCCCCACTTGGGATTTTTGGAAAATTGTAGAACAGGTGTTTTTTTATTTTTCAAGAAGAACGTAAGTGCCAAATTTCACACCTGTAACATCTTTGGTTTTTGAAATATAGGTATACTGATAACGTTATTCAACCCCCCATTTTTGCCCCCCTCCCACTGAATTTTTGGAAAATGGTAAAATAGGTGTTTTTTTTGTTTCTCAAGACAAATCTAAATACCAATTTTCACGTATGTAACATCTTCTGTTTTTGTGATATAGGTATCCTGTTTAAAAGTATTCAGCCCCCCTTTTTTTCATCCCCCCTTGGGATTTTTGGAAAATGGTAAAACACCTGTTTTTATTTTTCATGAAGATTGTAAATACCAAATTTCACGTCTGTAACATCTTTGGTTTTTGAAATATAGGTATAATGATAAAAATATTCAGATCCCTTTCCCCGACCCCCCCCCCCCAATTGGATTCGTGGAAAATGGCAAAAAACGTTTGTTTTTTTCACAAAGATTGTAAATACCAAATTTCACACCCTTAATATCTTCAGTTTTTGAAATATAGGTATACTGATAAAGGTATTCAACCCCCCATTTTTGCCCCCCCCAAGGAATTTTCAGAACATGGTAAAATATGTGTTTTTTTTATTTTTCAAGACGAATCTAAATACCGATTTTCACATCTGTAGCATCTTCTGTTTTTGAGCTATAGGTATCCTGTTTAAAATATTCAACCCCCTTTTTCACCACTTATGGGTGGATTTTCCAAAAATCCTTCCTTAGTGGGCGCCTAAATCATAAAAACAGTGCACCTTCAAGATTTCACATTCCTAGGTTAAAAGGTTTCAGCTGGGCGTTGATGAGTCAGTCAGTCAGGACTTTCACATTTATATATAGATGTATTTAACCCCCATTTTCGCCCCCCCATGTAATTTTCAGAAAATGGTAAAATATGTGAGTTTTTTTAATTATTTTTCAAGACGAATCTAAATACCGATTTTCACGTCTGTAACATCGTCTGTTTTTAAGATATAGGTATCCTGTTTAAAATATTTCAAATATTCAACCCTCTTTTTTCGCCCACCCAGTTGAATTTTTGAAAAACTGTAAATTACGTGTTTTTTTATTTTTCAAGAAGAATCTAAATACCGATTTTCACATCTGTAACATCTTCTGTTTTTGAGCTATATGTATCGTGTTTAAAATATTCAACCCCCTTTTTCACCCCCTTAGGGGCAGAGTTTCCAAAAATCCTTCCTTAGTGGGTGGCCACATGATAAAAACAGTGCACCTTCAAAATTTCACATTCCTATGTTAACCACTTCAATGCGGAGGACGCGCTCAGCGCGTCCTCCGCATTACTGCTGCTGTGCTGAGGACGCGCTGAGCGCGTCCTCCCATTGGTGTTTTGTTATTTGTCAAGATGAATCTAAATACCGATTTTCACGTCTGTACCATCTTCTGTATTTAAGATATAGGTATCCTGTTTAAAATATTTAAAATATTCAACCCCCCTTTTTTTGCCCCCCCAGTTGAATTTTTTAAAAACGGTAAAATACGTGTTTTTTTTATTTTTCGAGATGAATCTAAATACCGATTTTCACATCTGTAGCATCTTCTGTTTTTGAGCTATAGGTAACCTGTTTAAAATATTCAACCCCCCTTTTCACCCCCTTAGGGGCGGAGTTTCCAAAAATCCTTCCTTATGGCCTACATCATAAAAACAGTGCACCTTAAAAATTTCACGTTCCTAGGTTAAACGGTTTCAGCTGGGCGTTGATGAGTCAGTCAGTCAGGACTTTCGCGTTTATATATATATAGATTCTATATATATATATTTATATATAATTTCTATTTTAGCAAAAATTTGAGAAGGGACAATAAATATATGATTTAATAGGAAAACCTATGATTAAACACTTCACTATAAACTTTCTACTGTATGGGACGAATGGGAACTCCGGAACTGTGCAAAAATGTACAATTCGGTGGCAATTTTGGAATGTAGTGACTAACCTCTGCTTAGAGGTTTTTTTTGTAGTACCTCTAATCTGCCACTGGAGGGCAGCAACCACAACGTCAAATGCGCCATAGAGAAAGCAGCCTTTGGTTCCTGCACAGACTGGATTTTATAGGGGCCGGGGTATCCACTAATTGCCATTTGCCAGTGATTAGCATTGCTACAACAAAAAGCCTAAAACAACAAGAAAAAATACGAATGTGAAACAGTGTGAATAAAAATATGAACCAGATGTGCCAATAACACAATATCTAAGATTAATGCACGATAACAAAGCAAAATTAATAAAAAAAAATCATATGTAATAAATGTGGGGAAAAAATATAATTTCCCCTGATATTTTTCTCTTTTTAACAATAAACAAAAAACATTTAGTCAATTTTTTTTATTTTGCACAATTTTATCTATTTGCGACAAGATCTATACCACCTAGATTGTAAGTTCCCATAGCAATAGAGACCTCAATTCCTCCTGCATCTGTTTGTGAAATATTGACTTGCCTTTATTGGTCTATTGTAGAAATATTTCTTTTATTTTGACCCCATTGTACCATTGTACAGCGCTGCAGAATGTGTTGTCACCTAATAAATAAAAATCATAATATGTATTTTTAGTTCAGTCGCCTTAAACTATTAATAGTCATTATATATTTATGTCAAGTTATGTTTATTTATTATTATTGTCATCATTTATATAGCTCCAACAGTTTCCGCGGCGCTTTACAATAACCAAAGGGAACGAGATACAGATAAATGGATATAGGATGGAAACACTAGGTGCATAGGAGCTTACAGTCTAATGCAGTGTTTCCCAAACCTGTCCTCGGGCCCTCAACCAGATCAGATTTTGCAGATCCCCTTGGGGAAATGCATACTGAATCCTGCAATCACTGAGCAGCAAATCATGTCACCTGTGCTGTGCTTCACATATCTGCAAATCTGGCGAGGCGGAGGGTCCGGAGGACAGGTTTGGGGAACAGTGGTCTAGAGGGATTGGGGTTGAGGAAGACCAGGGGAATTTACTGGACAGCAAGATCATTAGTGCCAGTGGTTTGGGAATGGTGGGGCCATAGAAGTGGCTTCAATCATGTGTGAGTAGGTGAGCAGAGGGATGAGTTGCATCAGTGATGTGGTATGCTAATCTGAAGAGATGGGTTTTGAGGGATTTCTTGAAGGCCTGAAGGTCAGGGGAGAGTTTGATAGGACGAGGCAAGTCATTCCACAGGACTGGAGCTGCCCTTGAGAAGTCTTGGAGGCGAGAGTTGGCGTGCGTGTGCAGACAGAGGACAGGTGGAGATCGCCCACCGACTGGAGTTGTCTAGACTGGGCGTGCTTATGGGAGTAACAAAGACATGTAGGGGGGGTTGAGTTATTGAGCGATTTGAACGTGAGCATCAGTATTTTAAACTGTATCCTGAAACATACAAGAAGCCAATGCAGGGACCGGCAGAGGAGTGAGGTACGCGAGGTGCGTCTGAGAAAAATAAGCCTGGCACCTGCATTTATGATACATACTCTGATCATCAACATTTGGTATAGATATTTTTTAATTTCATGTACATGTGTTGTATACATGTTTTATATAAATGTATTATATATGGGGTATGTCATGATTAGATATATGGATATATATACAGTTGTGTTCAAAATTATTCAACCCCCACTGAAATTGAGTGTTTTGGCCAGTTTGACATTGATTTTAATCATTCAGTCATCTTGCTTACAATTAAATCAAAGAGGCACGTGTAGGTCAGACAAATATAACATAACATTTATAATGAAATAACCACAAATGTCTTTTCTGTGCTCACATCATTATCAGTTTTATTCAACCCCCAAGTGACATTCAATCTTAGTACTTAGTACAACATCCTTTTACAGTTATAACAGCTTTTAAACGTGAAGCATAGCTTGACACAAGTGTCTTGCAGCGATCTACGGGTATCTTCGCCCATTCGTCATGGGCAAAAGCCTCCAGTTCAGTCACATTCTTAGGCTTGCGCACGACAACTGCTTTCTTTAAGGCTGGGGTAAGACCAGCGCATTTTTAACGTGCGTTCTGGCGCACTTAATCACGGCCGCACTAGCAGCAAATGACGGGCAATGACAGCCAATATACGAAGTACGGTCGCACGAAATTCCGGCCGCGCAACGCAAGTGGAAAATGAACGCATTTTTTTGAACGCAGAACCGCTAGTACGGACGTACAGAGTGCGCTGCGCCCGCTAGCGGTGTGTGTGTGTGATTTGGAGACGTCAGACCCTGCTCGTGTCCGGCCAACATAACGTCCAGACGCAAAAAGTTTCCTGCTTTGGATTCGTAAAACATCACGCACGAAAATGCGCATCGTATGACCGTTTTCGCATATTCCGTGAAAAAATACATCAATGCGTTCGGACGCACTTTTTTACGTTCGCGTGTAAAAATGCTTTCGTTTGACCCTAGCCTAAGTCCCACCAGAGGTTCTCAATCGGATTTAAGTCAGGTGACTGCGATGGCCACTCCAAAATGTTCCAGCCTTTAATCTGCAACCATGCTCTAGTGGACTTGGAGGTATGCTTGGGATCATTGTCCTGTTGAAAGGTCCAACGTCTCCCAAGCCTCAGGTTTGTGACGGACTGCATCACATTGTCATCCAATATCTCCTGGTACTGAAGAGAATTCATGGTACCTTGCACACGCTGAAGCTTCCCTGTACCTGCAGAAGCAAAACAGCCCCAAAGCATGATTGACCCCCGCCATGCTTCACAGTAGGCAAGGTGTTCTTTTCTTCATAGGCCTTGTTCTTCCTCCTCCAAACATAGCGTTGATCCATGGGCCCAAACAGTTCTAATTTTGTTTCATCAGTCCACAGAACACTATCCCAAAACTTCTGTGGTTTGTCCACATGACTTTTGGCATACTGCAGTCGACTCTTATTCTTTGGAGACAGCAAGGGGGTGCGCCTGGGAGTTCTGGCATGGAGGCCTTCATTACGCAGTGTGAGCCGTATTGTCTGAGCTGAAACTTCAGTACCCACATCTGACAAATCTTTTCTCAGTTCCTCAGCAGTCACACGGGGACTTTTCTCCACTCTACGTTTCAGGTAGCGCACAGCAGTCGAAGTCAGCATCTTCTTTCTGCCACGACCAGGTAGCGTTTCAACAGTGCCCTTTGCCTTGAATTTGCGAATGATGCTTCCTATGGTCTCTCTTGGTATGTTTAACATCTTTGCAATCTTCTTATAGCCATTGCCCTTCCTGTGAAGAGTAATCACCTCTTCTCTTGTCTTCCTGGACCATTCTCTTGACTTCACCATGTTTGTAACCACACCAGTAAATGTCTAGAAGGAGCTGAGTATCACAGTCATTTTAAAGCTGCCTAATTGGTGCTTATTATGCTTTATTGCTGCTCCGTGACATCCACAGGTGTTTTCAATACCTGATTGAAAACACTTGAATGAACCTCTGTTCTTCAGAGTGGTAGTCTTTAAGGGGTTGAATAATTGTGTCAATGAAGAATTCACAAAAGAAACATTCACTACTGTTTTTTACAAAACCAATTGATGTCATTTTAGTTGCATATAGTTCTTTAAAAAGTCCTTGTAGGATTTCATTCTGAATACAATTACAAATGTACACTAAATTCCCTAAAACCCTTTACAGCATTGGGGGTTGAATAATTTTGAACACAACTGTATCTATCTACATATACAAATTGGCAATGCTGCACAGCCGCCCAGAAAAGCCTAAGTCCCCTTTTGAAGGGATATCACAGGCTTTTGCAGAATAGGTTTTCTTTGATCTGCCTGATAGGGGGCAAATTACCCATATGCTCTAATGGAATGTCCCTTGGCCCGTCCCCACCAGCATTTCACACCTTGGGCAAATGGAAAAGCACATCCAAGAGTGTTTCCCAGACCCAGTGGCAACCCTTTGTAAGTGATCACGTAGATCAAAGGAGCGGGCATAGCCTTTGATAGCTAGAGATGACCTTTGGATAATTGTTATATTAAAAACTAAGTGAACTGAGCATGCCCACAAATTAACAGGAGGGGGAATTCTGGGAAAGGCAATGGGCGGGCTGTACTTTCTATGGGCTGTATCTTGAAAGAATTGGAAAAATATATATTCTGAAACACGCCATGTGGTTTTGGCTTTTATTCGTTTGTGGTTCACGCAAGAAGTGAGAATTTGCCGGTTCTTCCAATCTCCAGCCCCAGGGGGACACAGATGTCCTGCTAGCTTGCTGACGTGTGAGTAAGGTTCTGTGTTTTAATCCTTTTTGTTTTTTCTGCTTGTGTGTGTAAATTGTTAATTATCATATCTATTTTTTCTGTAACCAAATGCATCATTTTTTTTATCATAATAAATCTAAAATTTATTAAGATCTGCTTCTGCCTGATGTTCGATCCACGCTAACTGAAGGACTGGATTATCATAGAGATTTGCCTTTGTTTAAGCTCAAGTCTACTAAACAGTGAGTTGTAGTGAAGTCAGTCGTTTGTACTGTTTCCTAGTTTGGGGTGCATAGTCAGAATTCAGGCCAGCTCTGGTTCAGGTATTAGGCATCCTGGGAAAAAAGTCTTGGTCTGTGGTGGCAGTGTGACAAATAGTACAAGGAAAGTGGGTACAGGAATTGTGGGCAACGTAGTCAGTACTCCGGGTCAAGAGTAGACGGATACTGCATTACAACCCTGGGGCCACTTCATCACGTTTGCGTGCCCTTCTGGAGTGAAGGCATTGCCATGACAGTGAAGGCAAGCGCGTGCGGGGGATTGTGGACCGCGTAGTCATTATTTTGGGTCTAGTGTAGACAGATAGTGATTTGCTTAAGCCTGCGCTTCCTTCGCCACGGTGCGCGTTCGTGACAGGGTATATTATCCTTTTACCCCATTGGTGTTTTATGGATTAATTTTTCCAGATCAAGTTGATTCTGTATTCGTTAGATTGTTTCAGGTAACTGATAGTTGTTACATATTTTAATAAGCAACTCAGACATGACAAAGATCTCCAGGTGAGGAAACATTAGGGATTATTCAGAGCACCGAAATTGCACCAAAATTTTGGTGCTTTCTCGTTCGGCGCACTTCAGTGCGGTTTAGCGATTTCAGCTCGCTGACCCTGTGGTGAATCCAGCATTCACGGAACGTCCCTGAATTGCGTCAAATGGGATCTGCCGATCAGCCCGTTGAACGCCATCGCCGACCACCAAACAGACCGCCGAACGCAGCCAACAATCCAGCGGACAACGCCGAACTGACCTCTGAACGACGTTGAATGCCCCCGAAAAAAGCGATTATCTGCCAAACACTGGCGAACTGGGGTAAAGAAACCCGCAATTTTTAAAAGGCATTTAAAACAATAAAAATGCATGAAAATGCACAGAAATAATAATATAAAAATGTCCTATAAAATAATAAAAAGGTTTGTTACAGAATAAAAAAAGCCATTTAAATAAAAATCGGAATGCAAAATTTCACCGAAAAAAGCCAGAACCATGCCAAAAAAAATTCTAAAGTAGACTTTTTGCTGCAAATGAGAAGAATAAATGGTTGAATAGAGAAATAATAAAACCAGTAATTTTTTTTGACATTGAAACCTATGGGATTTGCCTGCTTAAACCTGTTGAGCTGAACCGCCGAAAATCTGGGCATTTTGCTGACATTTCGGCGCAGCTTGGCATTCTCTCAATAGATTAACCATTAATTCTCTATGGGACAATTTCACTGTCGCCGAATTGCAACGATCTGATGTGAACTGCACGGTGTTTCGCTGGCGATTCCCAATGTTTGCTGAATTGACAGCTTTATGAATAGCCGATCTGCCATGAAATTGCACCGTACGAGGAGATTCAGTTTGTGCAATTTGGTGGCAAGTTCGGCTCTTGTTGAATAACCCTAATGCCTTTTATATATATTTTTTATTTTTTTTTAGAGTATTGAATAGTTTTATATTTTATTTTTTTAAATACAAACATAAAACTTAACAAACATACAAACCTAAAATATATACAATTAAAGACTATGCAAATTACACATTATTACCTAATTTCCTCCCCTATTATCAATTTCTTCAGCTTCAAATACATAAAACAGAAACATATAAACACCCCTTACACACTAACCATGGTACGTAAAAACCGTCATCTCTTCCTGGTATTACCAGACTTTACCGGGTTTTTTTTGGTTTGATTTTGGGGAAATGGAAAAAAACATTCTACTTCTTTATCGGCCTCTCAACTTAAAGATTCCATTCTCCCCAGGTTTCTCCCTTCCCTACTGCCAGACCTAACTATCCCTGTATGCCTCAAAGTGTTTACCAGCTTTATTGCCATAAAAAGAAGAAAAAAAAGTAATAAATAAAAAGTTTTTTTTTTTCTCTTAATTTTCTTCCCTTTTCAATATTTTAATAAAAAAAACACAAACATTTCTATGTGCATATCAGTAAACACCTGCACCCATAATCCCAAAAATATGTGCGTATATGCACGTAGCAAAATCTAATGGTGATAAAATGTGCTATTCTTAATAATATCTGTACCTCTGCAGTCTTGGAATTAAAAAGTTTATTAAAGCTTTATCTTCATCTATCAGGGTTGTTCGAAGAGATCCGAATTGCTGGCGAAAGGTAACTGAACGTTGAAATTCAGCGTTCGGTTACCTTTTCTGGCCATTCAGCCAGGGGCGGACTGACTACTCGGTCCATTCGGGCACCTGTGGTAATGAGTGGCAAGCAGTGGCGACTCTAGGAACAATATTTAGGGGGGGCACAGAAGATATCGCAGTCAAAACTGGGGGGCACTAATAATTTTCACCACTAAATCATACCACTGAATAAAAGTAAGGGCCCTATCACCTGGTGTGAGCTAAAACACCATCACTAAAGGAAAAAGGAAAAATTTAGTGCGAGTCGCTAAAACTTACAGGGTTATTCAGAGAGAGGTGAAAAGCAGGAGAATGACTGGAGAATAGAAAATTCTTGGTCAAAGAATCGGCTATTTTGACCTAGAATTTTCCATTCTCCAGTCATTCTCCTGCTTTTCACCGCTTTCTGAATAACCCTGTTAGTGCCTGACGACCTACTAACAGATCACCTTGACTGCAGTAGTCCATGAACAAGGTCGTTTGGCGCACGCTAGGGAAACTCTAAGACCCAAGTTGAGACCCAGCGCTAATGTGGTTGTGTATAGGATAGAACGTTTTTATTTTCCATATCTATCCCCCGCCCTCACAAGCTTGAATATGAACACATCCAGTGAATAACCTCTCACCCCTGCATTATTAAAATCCTCCACGGTGGCCGTATCATCCATGTTTTGATGCACACATATATTAAGGCTGATGGGCATTGCATGATAAATGCCTCCCAGCAGCATGTAGAATCATTACACTGCATTTAATAGATCCAAAAGGAAGGCCAGGTGAGCGACAAAAATTTCCCTGCTACAGCATATAAACAATACATGTTTCAGGGCAAGACTTATCCATGTGTTCCTTTAAACATGGTCCACACAGTCACCCTAATAATCAACTGCTTACATACTATGAATAGCCGCCAGCATAAAATGTTTAAAATTAGGCAATATATTAGAATAAAGGATACATTTATAATAGAGCCGACTGCAACAGCAGCGACATTGCTGACCATATCCATTACTATGGTGTATGGGGCCAAGAGAACACCTGTGTTGCATTCCTTTCAATTGCCTGTTAATTTTGGACGAGGACCTGTTTTTTCTGTTTTTTTGGAGTTAGCACCAGGGCTGAGCAGTAGGTAAAATGTTGCAATTAGTGCACCTCAAAATATTTAGTGCTGGCACCAAGTGATCTGTAAAGATATCTAGCACTCCCTGTGTTAAGTATAGGACGCGGAAAGTACAGTAAGCTCGCGGTACAAATCGCTAATAGCGTCGCGCTAAGTGATTTTTCCCATTTGTAGCGTGAGGCAAACGATCTGTTGGTCAGGCGCTAGACTGAATTAACCTGGCGCTAACGCAAAATCACGCCGACGCAAGGGTTAACTCACACCAGGTAATAGTGCCCTAAATAAGTATATATATATATAAATAAGATTACAAAACCCCAGAGTAATGTGATGCAATGATGCCTTTTTGTGATACTAACCTGATACTTAAATTCAATATTTTATTTGATGCAATTTGGCAGTTTCCGCTGAATGTCTGATAACTGCTTCAGCGACTCCACTTTTATTAAATTACAGTGACCATTCGCTAAATAGGGAATTCACCTTATTTTCTGCAAAATAAATTCCCCGAAATGTGACGGAAAGCAGAGGATCTACAGATCATTAGACCCTTTAGATTCTAACTTCCATAATAACCCCTAAAATGCCTTAAACCCAGAGAAATGCAATAAAAATAATAAACAATGTGGCATTTAGCTACCCCTTAACCCCTAAAAACATGAAATGAATACACTGAGGCATGTAGCCAACCCATTAACCCCATAAATGCCATTAATCAAGGAAAAAACAAATGTATACTGTGAGGGATGAAGCCTGCCCATTAACCCTTAATATACAACTAAACCAAGGCATAAACTAACGTAATACACAATGTAATGTATAGTCTGAACATTAACCATTTCACTGCTGAGCCATTTCAACCCTGTGAAAATGTTTACGTTTAAGTGCACATTTTTATTTGATGTTTTATGACTTTACATCATACTGAATATAGTCATGTGGGGTATCATTGGAAAGGCCAGAATCTGCCCTTTCAAATGACACCTAGTTCATCCATATACGATGCATAGCTACGGAGATATGTTGGTCCGAAGAAGTGTGGGAAACTGGATGCTGATTTTTGGTGGGGGGGCACATGGGGGGGCAAGAAATAACCTAGGGGGGCAATTGCCCCCCCTTGCCCCCCTGTAGAGTCGCCTATGGTGGCAAGTCTGCCCCTGTCCACCGTTTTCCCTAAATTCCGGGCAGCCATCTCCCAGCTGCGGTGCTGCAACGTGCCTGCTTCGCACACTGTTTACCCCAGCAGGCACGTTGATTTGGCTCCGCCCCCTCACTGATGCACGCAGGGCAGAAGAAGAGAGGCTGGCTGGACTCCATCTTGTCTGCTGAGTCCAGCTGAAGATTGTGAATGCCGTGAGATGAGCAACCGGGGGGGGGGGAATTGATTTTGCGGGGGGGAAGGAACGGGGGATCCAATTGATTGTGCTGGGGAGGATGGATGGGAGGGAAATCAATTGATTTTGCTGGGGAAGATGATGGGGAAACCAATTGATTTTGCAGGGGGGGAGGGGGGAAACCAATTGATTTTGCTGGGGGGAGCGGGAAAACCAATTGATTTTGCTGGGGAGGATGGATGGGGGGAACCAATTGATTCTGCTGGGAGAAGGGAGGGTGAATCCAATTGATTTTGCGGGGGGAGGAATCCAAGTGATTTTGCTGGGGGAGGGAAGGGGATAAAATACAATTGATATACTGGGGGTGAAATACAATTGATATATGGGGGGGGGGGGTAATAAGATGACAGTTTATTCAACCCCCAGTATATCAATTATCGGTACGTTACAGTGAGTTTTATTGCTGTGGAGCTCTGTGATACGCTCATACACAGCGCACATTACTGTGAGTTTTATTGCTGTTGAGCTCTGTGATACGCTCATACACACTGCACATTACTGTGAGTTTTATTGCTGTTGAGCTCTGTGATACGCTCATACACACTGCACATTACTGTGAGTTTTATTGCTGAGGAGCTCTGTGATACGCTCATACACAATGCACATTACTGTGAGTTTTATTGCTGTGGAGCTCTGTGATACGCTCATATACAGCGCACATTACTGGGAGTTTTATTGCTACATACCCCTGGGGTGTAGGGGATATATGGTTGTGTGTGTAAATACATATATTTGCTTTTAAACAGGCTGCTGTGAGTAAAATTCTGTGCCTGTGCCCTTGCCGCAGTCCGGCGTTGCCCTCTTGTCATGCATCCAAAAGGCTGGTATTGCTCGTAGAATCGCCACATTATCTGCTGCCTGCACTCCACAAAGTAAGAATGACAGCGTCTTGACAGCATCGTGAGGTACAGGTAGAGACTAAATATTGGTGCAGGGCAGCTTGAGGTTTAATGGGCACCCTACTTTAAATTTTATCCCCTTTTTCCGCTTTATCTTTTCTGCTGGCGACGTGCTGAGCACATCCTCTGGTTTCATGTTTGTGTGCAGAGGATGTACTTGTCATGTCGCTGACGTCCTGCAGCTCAGTGCCATATCGTTCTACTTTCACAGTGGGCTGACATCTTGTCCTGGAGGGCGCACAATGGATCCCCCAATTCGCTGCTGGGTCCAAGTGGATTTTCTTCACACAATTTTCAAAAAGATTATTTTAAGGAGTTCAGAAATAAATTCTTTACAACAATAATGTACATGTGGGTGTTGCGTTATAGGGGGTGGGGTTTTGTATGGGTGTGGCCTCCTGTGGGTGCAGAACAAGGGGGCCCCGTGACCTCCTATTGTCCGGGGGCCCCATTAGTTGTCAGTCCGCCCCTGCATTCAGCTATTCAGAGAGCAGGCAGTTTGCCAAATGTTGGCGAATTGCCTGCACATACGGTGCCTGTTCGAGGGCAGTGAAATCCCCATAGAGAAGCACTGCTTCGTCTATTCAGAGAACACAAACCAGCTGTGAAAAGTTGCCGAATTGCACTGCTGTTCGGTGGTTTCATTCGACAGGTTTATTCAGGCGAATCCCATAGGCTTCAATGTTAAAAATATTCCCGTTTTAATTCAATATCTAATAAACCGTTAATTATAATATTCTGCAGTAAAGAGTCTCTTTAGTTTTAGATTTTTTAGGATCTTTTAGGCATTTCTCGGGATTTTTTTGCAAATTTGCTTTCCTTTTTTTTTTTTAAATCGTTTTTTTCTTCTTCCTGTAACAGCCCTTTTTATTATCATTCATTGGATTTTTTTATGTAAATTTCAGACATTTTCGCTCAGTAGTTTCTTTGCAAACAGCGTTTCACTTTTCAAACATTCAAGCGTACTGTTTTTTTTTTCTTCACTCCATTCGTCTGCGGTGTCGGGTTTTAATCCCTTGGGGACCGGATCGCTATTTGGTGTCAAAAAGCGCCAGATAGCGATCCTCTCCCGGAGCTGGCCGACATCTTGGATGTCGGCCAAGCTTCCGGGATCTCCCCCTGGTGACTGGCGTCATTGTGCATAGCGCGATGATGTCAGTTCTGGAGTTAACCCCTAGCTGCCACCAATGGTGGAGATAGGGGGTTCCAATGAACCCCCTATCTCCCGATCCGTGGCATATAGGGATTAATATTTGGTATCGTTGGATCAGAGCATGGCCTTTCCAACGATACCAAACATGACCATGTTAAAAGTTATGAAAAAAATAAAATAAAAAAATGAAAATAAAAAAATATTAAAATAAAAAAATATTTTTTTTTTTATTTTTTTTTATTATTATTATTATTATTCTTTATTTATAAAGCGCCAGCATATTCCGCAGCGCTGTACAATAAGCACAGTATAGACAGGGTTACAATACATTGAACAACATTTGACAAACAGTACAGGAGGAGATGAGGGCCCTATTCCCGTAGGAACTCACAATCTGGGAGGGTTGGGGTTGGAAACAGGAGGAGAGGACTGTAAGGTGAGAGTGATTGATGGTTACGTCAGTGAGTTGGGTGGTAGGCTTCCCTAAATAGGAATGTTTTCAGGGAGCGTTTGAAGGAAGAGAAGTTAGGGGAAAGTCTGACAGTACGAGGGAGAGCGTTCCAGAGAGTGGGGCTGCGCGTGAGAAATCCTGCAGTCGATCATGGGAAGAGATGATGCGGGGAGAAGCTAGGCGCAGGTCACTGTTTGACCTTAGGGAGCGGGCTGGGGTGTATTTGGTGATTAGTGAGGACAGGTAGTGGGGCGCTGAGTTAGTGAGGGTTTTGTAGGTAAGGATAAGGATTTTGAACTTAATTCTGCAGTGGATGGGGAGCCAGTGAAGGGACACGCAGAGGGGAGCGGCAGAGACAGAGCGGCGGGTGAGGTGAATTAGCCTGGCGGAGGCGTTCAGGATGGATTGTAGGGGGGAGAGGCGGGACAGAGGGAGGCCAGATAAGAGATTATTGCAATAGTCGAGTCGGGAGATTACCAGGGCGTGTATGAGTTGTTTTGTGGTGACCGCGGTAAGAAATGGCCGAATTCTGGAAATATTACGCAGTTGGTATCGGCAGGAGGTGGAAAGAGACTTGATGTGGGGGATGAAGGAAAGAGCAGAGTCAAGTGTAACCCCAAGGCAGCGAACTTGGTTTGATGGGGAGATGGTGATACCCTCCACCGTGATAGAGAAGTCAGGAGGTGGGGAGGCATTGGAGGGAGGAATAAGTAGGAGTTCAGTCTTTGACATGTTGATCTTTAGGTGGTGGGAGGCCATCCAGGAGGAGATGCCAGATAAACAGTCACTGACTTTTGAAAGGACAGGGGGAGAGAGATCAGGGGTAGAGAGGTAGATCTGAGTGTCATCAGCGTAGAGGTGGTAATTAAAGCCAAAGCTGTTGACGATTTTGCCCAGAGAGGAGGTGTAGATGGAAAAGAGCAGAGGACCAAGGACAGAGCCTTGAGGTACACCAACAGATAGAGGCAATGAGGAGGAGGAGTTACCAGCAAAGGACACACAGAAGGACCTGTTGGATAAATAGGAGTCAACCCAAGCAAGTGCAGTGTCACCGAGACCCAGAGAGTTGAGGGTCTGTAGAAGGAGGGGGTGGTCAACAGTGTCAAAAGCAGCCGAGAGGTCAAGCAGGATGAGAATAGAATAGTGGCCGTGTTTTTTAGCAGTTAGGAGGTCGTTGGTGACTTTGGCGAGGGCAGATTCAGTTGAGTGTAGGGGACGGAAGCCAGATTGCACGGGGTCAAGTAGGGAATTGGAGGACAGGAAGAGGGAGAGGCGGTTGAAGACTAGTTTTTCTAAGAGCTTTGATGTGAAGGGAAGCAGGGATACAGGGCGGTAATTGGATGAAGAGTTGGGATCTAGGGATGGTTTCTTTAGTAAAGGGGTAACTAGCGCGTGTTTGAAGGCGGATGGAAAGGAGCCAGTGGAGAGAGATAGGTTGAAGATGTGTGTGAGAGCAGGGGTGAGGGAGGAGGAGAGGGGAGGAATTAGATGTGAGGGAATGGGGTCGAGCGGGCACGTGGTGAGATGTGAGGAGGACAATAAGGAATTGACTTCCTCCTCAGTGGCTGGGAGGAAGCGGCAGAGGGTGGCAGAGGGGACCTGTGGGAGTGGAGGTGGCAGATAACTATCTTGTGTTGGGATGTTACTTCTGATAGTTAGAGTTTTACTGAAGAAGTAGTCTGCCAGGTCTTGAGCGCTGAAGGCAGCTGTGGGGGGAGGTGCAGGTGGGTAGAGGAGGGTGTTGAAGGTGGACCAGAGCCGTTTAGGGTTGGAGGACAGCGTAGATATAAGAGATGAGAAGAAGGATTGTTTGGCCAAGTGGAGGGCAGAGGTGTATGACCGGAGAATAAACTTGAAGTGAACAAAATCAGCTTCAGAGTGGGATTTCCTCCAGGCACGCTCTGCGGTGCGGGAGCATCTTTGCAGGTAGCGAGTCTGGAGGGTGTGCCAGGGCTGAAGCTGGCGGCGTGGGGCCTTACAGAGTCGAAGAGGAGCAAGAGTGTCTAGAGCAGAGATAAGCATTGTGTTGTAGTGATTAGTGGCAGCATCAGGGCAGGTGAAGGATGAGGTATGAGGGAGGTGGTGAAGTAGGTTGGAGAATTAATGGGGGTCCACAGCATGTAGGTTTCTGCGAGTGTGTGTGCGGGGTGGGGGAGCAGGGTGTTTAGGAAGTCCAGATAGGTTAAAAGAGAGAAGGTGGTGGTCAGAGATGGGGAAAGGGCGACAGTTGAACTCAGAAATGGAGCAGAGGTTGGAAAAGACAAGGTCAATAGCGTGACCATCGCGGTGGGTAGGGAGGAGGGAGGATTGTGTGAGTCCAAGGGAGGACGTGAGTGAAAGAAGTTTGGAGGCAGCAGGGGCGGAAGGATCGTCAATGGGAATGTTGAAGTCCCCGAGAATTAAGCATGGAAGATTAGAAGACAGGAAGTGAGGAAGCCAGGTAGCAAAGTGGTCAAAGAACTGGGAGGTTGGTCCCGGTGGGCGGTAGATGACTGCCACCCTGAGAGCCAGAGGAGAGAACAGGCGGATGCAGTGTGTCTCGAAGGAGGAGAAGGAGAGGGATGGGGGTGGAGGGAGATGCTGGTAGGTACAGGTGGGAGAGAGCAGGAGTCCGACCCCGCCACCATTTCTCTCACCCGGTCTGGGGGTATGGCTCAAGTGTAGACCGCCATGTGAGAGAGCAGCAACGGAGGCCGTGTCAGAGGGAGTTAGCCAGGTTTCAGTTAAAGCTAGGAGGTTGAAGGAGTTTGAAAGGAAGAGGTCATGGATTGCTGTGAGTTTGTTGCACACAGACCGAGCGTTCCAGAGGGCGCAGGAGAAAGAGGACAGGCGCTGAGGGATTATGGGAATGAGGTTGCTGGGCTTGCAGGGAGGTGATTTATGTGCGATGGAGATAGGATGAGAGGGAAGTATTGGATGTGTTGTGGGGCCAGGGTTAGGGGATATGTCACCTGAATAGAGTAACAGCAGGAGGGTGAGAAAGAGAAGGTGGGAATGGGATTTGTGGGAGTGGGAGTGATTGGCAGCCCGAGAGTTAGAGGGAGACCATGTTCTGAGGAAACAGAGGAGCTCATGTGAGGCCATCATGTGGGACGAGAGGAGGGAGGGGGAGATGCAGATAGTGTAGGGGTCGGTGGTAGAGGGGCAGGAGTTCCATTTAAGGAGAAAGGTAGAAGTAAAGAGTAGAAGCGTGAGAGAAAGCATGATATAGACTGTGTTTACCCGTAGTAAAAAGTGGGTTTTGTTAATGCAGCAATATTGTTCCCATTTCAATTATAATGTGAACAATGATGCTGCACTAACGATTTTTGTATGGGGTGCGTTTGTTAAAAATCACGTGATTTTCCCCCAAAAAATGTAACAAGTCCCCATTTCAAATTTTTTTAACAAGCGCACCCCATAGAAAATATAACCGCAAATGCTCTCATGTTAAAATGTGAAAAAAAACACTTTACACATTGTAAATTATTGAAAATTAAAATTTTATTGCATTTTTTGTTATAATATACAGACAGGACATGACGTATACATATAATAATGATATACAGTATTATCAATCTGCCGAGTCTGCCGGAAAGAATGATATATAATATGTCTGGGTCATATAATAAAATAAGCCTTCAAAACGCGTTTAACCCTTTCACTGCTGAAGACGTGTGGGACACGTCCTCATTGATGCACGTTGCATGCTGAGGACGTGCCCCACACGTAATCAGCTGTGCGGGACCCCCGGCGGAGATACTCACCTCTCTGTCCGGGGTCCCACGGCGTTCTGACTTCAGCGTCCTCAGACGCTGAAGTCAAGCTCCTCCCGGCGTAAATGACATCATCGCGCCATGCGCGATGACGTCATTTCCAGGCGACCCCCCGGCAATGCCGGGAGATAGCCTGGAAGGGAGGGGGGGATCCGTTTGGATCCCTCTCCCTCCCGATCGGGAAGGAGCAGCGCTAAAAGCCAGGCACCGCTTAAAAGGGGAGAGTCTCCCCTTTTAAGCGGTGCCTGGCTTTAACCCCTCAAGTGCTGGGTTGCACTTCAGCGCCTTGCAGCGCCGAAGTGCAGCCTATCTCCGGTGGGGGCCGCCATCTTGGATGGCGGCTCCACCCCCGGGACTCCCCTCGCTGTCTGACGTCATCACGCATAGCGTGATGACGTCAGATAGCCGGGGAACCCCTAGCTGCCGGGGATTTCCCAAGGAAATCCCCTGGTGGAGATAGGGGGTTCTTGTGAACCCCGATATCTCCAGAACCGTGGCAGCTAGGGGGTCATGGAGGGTGTCATTTGAAAGGCCTGAGCATGGCCTTTCGAATGATACCCAACATGACTAGGTAAAAAAAAAAAAAAAAAAATTATAAATAAATTAAAATAAATAAATAAATAAAAAAAAACATGTTTTTTTTTGTGTGTTGTTTTTATTAATGCAGCAATATTGTTCACATTTCAATTATAATGTGAACAATGATGCTGCACTAATGATTTTTTTCTATGGGGTGCGTTTGCTAAAAATGACGTAATTCCCCCCAAAAAAAGTAACAAGTCCCCATTTCAAATTTTTTGTACAAGTGCACCCCATAGAAAACATAACCGCAAACGCTCATGTGATAAAATGTGAAAAAAAACACTTTACACACTGCAGATGATTAAAAATTAAATTTTTATTGTATTTTTTGTTATATTATACAGGCAGGACATGACGTATACATATAATAATGATATATTATGAATCTGCGGAGTCTGCCGGAAACAACGATATATAATATGTCTGGGTCATTTATTAAAATGTGGCTTTAAAATCGCGTTTAAACATGATGAGCGAAAGCGGTAAAAATGAGCTCAGCACACAGCGGTGAAATGCCTCAGCAGTGAAGGGGTTAAACATGATGAGCGAAACCGGGAAAAATGACCTCAGCACACAGACGTGAAATGGCTCAGCAGCGAAAGGGTTAATCTATATGTTCATTTGGGCCTCTCCATGAGTTTAATTTAGTATTAATATCTTTAATGAACATCAGTATGTTTGTTTCAAGCAAACTATTTACTTTTGATGTTACTCTGATCCCCAGGTATGTTATAAAATGTTTTGCCCACACAAAATCAAATTCCTTGGCCATATTGACTGTCTCTTCTTGGTTCATATTTAATGTTAGAGCTTCAGACTTTTTAACATTTACAGGGTTATTCAAAGAGATTCGAAAAGTCACTGCACGTTCGGTGTCTTTTCGTTCTCTTCAATTCGGTGCGATTTGGCGATCCCATTTCGGCGACCCTGCGGTGTATTCAGCAAACACCACAGGGCTGTCGAAGTGCAGGGAAAAACTGCAGAAAACCTGGCGAATGCACACTGAAAACCCGTAAAAACATCTGGATTAACCTGTCAGATGCCGAAAAAAACCCGAGCAGGAGCCGATCACACGCAGCGAAGCCGCGGGGAAAAAGCCGACACCGCAGAAGAAGGCAGTGAATAAACAGTTTGTTTGAATGTTTGAAAAGTGAAACGCTGTTTGCAAAGAAACTACTGAGCGAAAATGTCTGAAATTTACATATGAGGTCCAGGGAAGGATAATAAAAAGGACTGTTACAGAAAAAATAAGTAAAGTTAATTTTTTTTTTAAAAAAATCTGACTTTTTAACCACTTGAATGCTAAGGACGCGCTCAGCGCGTCCTCAGCATTCCCGCTGGTGTGCTGAGGACGCGCTGAGCGCGTCCTCACATTGGGGTCAGCGTTCGGCCGGGTTCCGGCCGATCGCTGGCCCCTCCGGTGCGGGCTGACATCCTGGATGTCAGCCCGGCATCCGGACCACCAGCCGCCAGAATTAGGTGTCATCGCGGGGGCGCGATGACACCTAATTCAGGCGCCCCCCCGCATGTGCGGAGGAGGCGCCTGAAAGGGAGGGGGGGAGGTCCTTCGGACCTCTCTCCCTCCCGATCGGCGGCGCACAGGGGCTTAACCCAGGCATCATTTGGAAGGGCACAGCCTGCCCTTCCAAATGATGCCTGGCATTAACCCCTGGGGAGCTGGATCGCGAATCGGCGCTGAAAAGCGCCGGTTCGCGATCCTTTCCCGGAGCTGGCCGACATCTTGGATGTCGGCCAAGCCTCCGGGAACTCCCCCAGAGGACTGGCGTCATCGTGCGTAGCACGATGACGCCAGTCCTAGACTTAACCCCTAACTGCCACCAACTGTGGAGATAGGGAGTTCCAATGAACTCCCTATCTCCCGATCCGTGGCAGTTAGGGGTTAAATTTTGGTATGGTTGGATCGGCCAGAGCATGGCCGTTCCAACGATACCAAACATGAAAGTGTAAAATTTTGTAAAAAAAAAAAAAATTAAAAATAAAAATTAAAAAAAATTAAAAAAAAAAAAAAAAAACAACTTTTTTTTTATTTTTTTGGGTTTGTTAATGCAGCAATATTGTTCCCATTTCAATTATAATGTGAACAATGATGCTGCACTAACGATTTTTGTATGCGGTGCGTTTGTTAAAAATAGTGTCATTTTCCCCAAAAAAAAATGTAACGAGACCCCATCTCTAATTTTTTTAACAAGCGCACCCCATACAAAATATAACCGCAATTGCTCGCATGTTAAAATGTGAAAAAAAACACTTTACACGTTGTAAATTATTGAAAATACATATTTTATTGCATTTTTTGTTATATATACAGACATGACATAACGTATACATATAATAATGACATATTATGAATCTACTGAGTCTGACGGAAAGAACGATATATAATATGTCTGGTCATATACTAAAATAAGCCTTCAAAACACGTTTAAACATGATGCGCAAAACAAGTAAAAATGACCTCAGCACAGGGGCGGGAAAAGCCTCAGCAGCGAAAGGGTTAAAAAAAAAAAAAAAAAAAATGCTTAAAATATCGTAAAAAAAATCTATAAATAAAGAGACTCTTTACTGCAGAATTTTATAATAAACAGTTTATTAGATATTGAATTAAAACGGGAATATTTTTAACATTGAAGCCTATGGGATTCTCCTGAATAAACCTGTCGAATGAAACCACCAAATGGCAGGGCAATTCGGGAACCTTTCACTGCTGGTTTGTGTCTCTGAATAGCTGAAGCATTGCTTCTCTGTGAGGATTTCACTGCCCTCGAACAGGCGCCGAATGTGTAGGCAATTCGCCAGGATTTGGCGTCTTGCCTGCTCTCTGAATAGCCATTCGGATCTCTTTGAATAACCCTGTTAGTTTATAGTTAGAGACTATACTACAGAATATCTCCATAGGAGGATCGCGGAGTCCCGTCGACGCGAATCCTAGCACATCACTGTCGATATGGAGGATCGCACAAGGGGGGGTGGGCGGGCGTCGAGTGTGACGCCGGTTTTCTTTAACGCACGTAATGTGCGTTAAAGAGAACGTCCCGTGTGCACCCGGCCTACAAGTCACCTAACAGCATACAGAAATGAATATATCTCGTAGAGAATACGTGTCTTGCTATGTTATGTTTACAGCACTAGGTGGCGATGTATACCCAAGTCCTTGACATGTATAGGAAGCGAGCGTCCAATGTGACAATATGCTCAAATCTGAGAATTAGGAGCCAAATCCTATGAAAATTAAGGGCCATATTACATACATAACGCTAATGTTAGTCCTCATCTGTGTGAGCGTTAACTTTAGGTTAAGTGGCCCTAGCGCGGGTTTACCATATTACATTCCAAAAGCTAACTGGTTAAAAACCCTTTGGCGATTCGGATCTTGCGCTTTTCAGCGCAAGCTTCCTGTACTCTGCGCTCTCTGTGCTTAACATGGAGAGAACAAAGTGTTAATTAGCGTTAGGATTACAAAGTCTTAAAGCTAATTACGTCCCGCTACGGTTAACTGAAAAAATAGCACCGGCTCCTGGCTGTGGTTAACTGAGTCCACTTCTGCGAAATCAGGCAGCACCAGCTGAGAAACTCCCCAAAAATCACATACTCACCTCTCATCCCACAGCGAGAACGGAGGCTCCATCCGCTTCTTCTTGCCGCCGAGAGCAGAGGGAGACTGGGGTAAAAAAGACCCGAGTCTCCCCCTGCAAATCACTGCGCCGACCAGCCGGATCTCGCAAGAGGCGAATCCTGCAAGTTTTGTGACCGGCAGTGGAAGCCTCAATAGAGTCCTATGCACTCCATGGAGGGGTTGCTCACAGCGGCGATTAGTGCTCCCATGAGCATCCCAAGGCTTAACGCAGGCTGCTGGTTTAACGCCTGCGCTGTAATATCACACTTAGGCTGGGGTCAGATGAACGCAGTGTTAACGTCCGTGTTGCCCGCACATAAGTACGTCCGTGATAGCATACAATTGTGTTAAATGGAGCCCCACACACGAAGTACGTCCGCACAGAAGTGCGGGGACTGACGGACGCTGCAAACGGACGCAGGTTAGGCAAGAACCTAATACTGCTAGAACGGACGTGCGGAGTGCGCCACGTCCGCATAGCTTTGTGTGTGAGTGATGGAACGTGGTCAGACGGACTGCATTTATACGTCCAGCATTTTTGACGGACAGAATGTTTTTTCATTTTAATTTATTTTCCCTCCTACATCCGTCAAAAAATACATCAGTGAAAAAAACAGACTGTGTGGCCACTACCTTGTTGTCAGTCAGTAAGTACGTCTGTACTGCACGGACGCACAGTCCGTACAAAATGCGCTCATCTGACCCTAGCCTAAAACAGGGACGCTGCCTGACACCATGCCCCTGTCAGCTGACATCAGCCAGGGAGGAGCCGACTGCCCACGCGCAGCAATCACAGTCTGTGGACTTGGGAAGCAGGGACCCCAGAGATACTGCTGGCCTCCAGCCCCTCCCAGCATGCCCAGCCAGCCCCTATGGCCCATCTATTACACTGCCACCAGATGATGCCACCTGACGGGCATTCTGCAGCATCCTGATCTGATAAGAGGTGCCTCCTTTAATGTTTGAGCTGAGGGCATTTCTTCTAAGTGGTAAGTGACTAACACACATCACACACACCCTCCATGTATACTGTCACCATACTGCTTTCCTCCATGTATACTGTCACCATACTGCTTCCCTCCATATATACTGTCTTTGTATTATTATGTATAATACAGAAGTCATCTGTAAATTTGGAGGGGACCCAAAAGTTTCCTAAACTAGTTGGCAGGCCTCTCCATGCAGCCTGCACTAAGTGGGTGATGGCCACTGCATTATGGCAACAGCCATCTTTAAAACCAGAAAGTGTCTGGCTGTTTAAACAGGAGGTGCGGCCTTGAAAGGAAGGAGCGTGTCCAATTTAATTTAGGGGGTGCACGAGTTTAGTCAGGCCTACGGCAGCACAAAACCTAAATACACCACTGGACGTTAAACTATGCGGCGACACAGACGTGATGACTGCATTCGTCTGATGCTAGCCTAAGGAGAAACCTGCAGGCACAGGTTTTCCTCCTAAGGCTAGGGTCAGACTGAGGCAGTGCGAACGCGCGTGCAGGCGCACTTAATTACGGCCACACTAGCAGCAAGTGCCAGGCAATGACAGCCAATATACGAAGTACGGTCGCACAAAAGTCCGGCTGCGCAACGCAAGTGGAAAACGAACGCATTTTTTCGAGAACGTTAAACTGCTAGTACGGATGTACAGAGTGCGCTGCGCCCGCTAGCGGCGTGTGTGCGTGAATTGGAGATGTCAGACGCTGCTAATGTCCGGCCAACATAACGTCCAGATGCACAAAGTGTTTTATTGATGATCCGTACAAAATCACGGATGCAAATGCGCATCGTATGACCGCTATCGCGTACTCCGTGAAAAAATGCGTCCATTCGTTCGAACGCACTTTTTCACAGACAACGCGAAAATGCGTTCGTCTGACCCTAGCCTTAGAGTCCCCGTTTTAGCATGAAGAACGTAATATGGCCCTAATCGACTATTCACAAAGCACCAAAATTGCATGCAATTTGAGTGCTTTGCTTTTCACCGCATTTCGGCGATTCCATTTCTTGCTGAAAATACACAGGGGTATTCAAAGACAGGTGAAACTCTGGAGAACTTTTGGAGACGTGAAAATTCTAGGTCAAAATAGCCGATATGGAAAGTGAGATAAATGGGAAATTTTTCTGGTTTGGCTACTTTGACCACGAATTTTCACTTCTCCAAAAGTTCTCCAGAGTTTCACCTTTCTCTGAATAACCCTGTATGTGAATTCACTGTTTAGTGAATGGTCACTGTATGTTGCTGAAATTGGAGTCGCCGAAGCAGTTATCGGACATCGGCGATAACCATTGAATTGCACCGATAACCGCCATATTGGCATTGGCGAATTCCACTGAACTGAAAAGAAAAAGGAAGTCTCCTATTCTCCTAATCAGAGTTTAAAGCGATAATAATTGGTGTGTATCATGTCTTTATATACCCAGGGCCGGTCCCTAATTTCAGGCATCCTTTCCAGCTGTCTCCACTTCTCTCACTAATTACCTTTACTAAGCCCAAAAAATCTGGTCCATTTCATGCAATCCCTATGATATTCTACTGGCCACCAGTTTCACATTCCCTCTGCTCCCATTTGTTTCAGTTACCCTAGTCCCTTAGGCTAGGGTCAAATGAACGCATTATTTGCAGCGACCGTCAAAAAGTGCGTCCGAACGCATTGACATATTTTTTTCACGGAATTCGTGTGTGATTTGTCACGGATCCAAACCAGGAAACTTTGGGTGTCTGGACGTTATGTTGGCCAGACATGAGCAGCGGCTGACGTCTCCTAATCACGCACACACACGTCGCTATGCAGACGCAGCGCACTCTGTACGTCAGTACTAGCGGTTTTGCGTTCTCGAAAAAAATGTGTTTGTTTGTTGCTTGCGTTGCGCGGCCGCACTTTCCTGCGGCCGTACTTCGTATATTGGCCATCATTGCCCATCATTTGCGGTACTGCGGCCGTGATTAAGTGCGCCTAAACGCACGTTAAAAATGTGTTTGTCTGACCCCAGCCTGAGAGTGTAAGCGCGTGGGATGTCTGCCTGAGCTTCTGGTTTAAAGTGATGTTTAACCTGGACAGTTATCCTACGTCCAGGGTTGTATTTCCTCTTGTATCACGTAAGTCTTCGGTTTGTGCTTCCTCATTGTAAAGCGCTATGGAATTTGTTGGTGCTGTATAAGTACTTGTAACTGTAACTTGCAGGGTTATTCAAAGAGATCCAAATGGCTGGAGAAAGGTAACCGAACGCTGAAAATCAGCGTTCGGTTACCTTTCTTGGCCATTCGGCTATTCAGAGAGCAGTCAATACGCCAAATGTTGGCGAATTGCCTGCACATACGGTGCCTGTTCGGTGCCTGTTCGAGGGCAGTGAAATCCCCATAAAAACAGCACTGCTTCGGCTATTCAGAGAACACAAACCAGCAGTGAAAGGTTCCCCTAATGCCCTGCCATTCGGTGGTTTAATTCGGCAAATTTATTCAGGAGAATCCCATAGACTTCAATGTTAAAAAATATTCCCATTTTAATTAAATAATATCTAATAAACCGTTCATTATAATATTCTGCAGTAAAGAGTCTCTTTATTTATAGATTTTTTTAGGATATTTTAAGCATTTTTCGGGACTTTCTTTCATTTTAAAAAATCCGCTTTTTTTTAAGTTTCCCTTTTTCTGTAACAGCCCTTCTTATTATCATTCATTGGATCATATGTAAATTTCAGACATTTTCGCTCAGTAGTTTCTTTGCAAACAGCCTTTCACTTTTCAAACATTCAAGCAAACTGTTTTCCTAATTTATTCACTTCACTCTTCTGCGGTGTCGACTTTTTCCGGCGGCTTCGCTGCTTGTGATCGGCTCCTGCTCGGGTTTTTCCGGCGTCTTCGACTGGTTAATCCAGGTGTTTTTACGGGTTTTCGGCGTGCATTCACCGGGTTTTCAGCAGCTTTTCCCTGCACTTCGACAGCCCTGTGGTGCTTGCTGAATACACCGCAGGGTTGCCGAAATGGGAAAGCCGATTTGCACCAAATTGAAGAGAACGAAAAGTCACCGAACGTGTGGTGACTTTTCGAATCTCTTTGAATAACCCTGTTTGTGTTTCTGTAACACTTCAATGTTCTTGAACCCAGGACATACTTGAAAACAAGAATCTCAATGTATCCTTCCTGGTAAAATCCTTTATAAATAAATAAATATATATATATATATATAAGGGTCTATTCACTAAACACTGGACCTGCCACCGAAATACACCAAACATCACCAGTGAAGCCCTAAGGCTAGGGTCAGACTAACGCATTTTTCGCGTTGTCCGTGAAAAAGTGCGTTCGAACGAATGGACGTATTTATTCACGGAATACGCGATAGCGGTCATACGATGCGCATATTCGTCCGTGATTTTGTACGGATCATCAATAAAACACTTTTTGTGTCTGGACGTTATGTTAGCCGTACACTAGCAGCGTCTGACGTCTCCTAATCACACACACACGCCGCTAGCGGACGCAGCGCACTCTGTACGTCAGTAGTAGCGGTTTGACGTTCTCGAATAAATGCGTTCGTTTGCCACTTGCTTTGCGCGGCCGCACTTTTGTGTGGCCGTTCTTCATATGCAGCCCGGCATTGGACATCATTTGCTGATAGCACGGCCGTGATTTAGTGCGGTTAAACGCACGTTAAAACTGCTTTCGTCTGACCTTAGCCTAATCTGCTTTATTTACTCTTGGCTGTGTGATTGAGGTGGTAACGTCGCGCCTAGTCCCTATCAGGTATCCAGCGATGAAGCCAAACAGTTTAATTTTAACAGGGTTATCCAAAGAGATTCGAAAAGTCACCGCACGTTCGGTGACTTTTCGTTCTCTTCAATTCGGTTCCTTTTGCCGATCCCATTTCGGTGACCCTGCGGTATATTCAGCAAACACCACAGGGTCCCCGAATTGCAGGGAAAAGCTGCCGAAAACCCGACGAACACTAACCGAATGCACGCTGAAAACAAGCAAAAACATCTGGATTAACCTTCGAAGAAGCCGAACAGGAGCCGAACAGGAGCCGAATCACACAGAGCCGAAGCAGCCGAAACGCAGAGGAGGCAGTGAATAAATTAGCAAAACAGTTTGTATGAATCTGGGAAAAAGAAACGCTGTTTGCAAAGAAACTACTGAGCGAAAATGTCTGAAATTTTCACAGGAGGTCCAGGGAATGATAATAAAGAGGGCTGTTACAAAAAAAATAAGTAAACTGAAAAAAAAAATCAGACTAAAATCGGACTTTTAAAAAAAAAAAAAAATCTGAAAAATGCTTAAAGTATCCTAAAAAATCTATAAATAAAGAGACTTTTTACTGCAGAATTTTATAATGAACGGTTTATTAGATATTGAATTAAAACGGGAATATTTTTAACATTGAAGTCTATGGGATTCTCCTGAATTAATTTGCCGAATGAGGCTAGGGTCAGACTAACGCATTTTTCATGTTGTCCGTGAAAAAGTGCGTTCGAACGAATGGACGTATTTTTTCACGGAATACGCAATAGTGGTCATACGATGCGCAGTTTCATCCGTGATTTTGTACGGATCATCAATAAAACACTTTTTGGGTCTGGACGTTATGTTGGCCGGACATTAGCAGCGTCTGACGTCTCCTAATCACGCACACACGCCGCTAGCGGACGCAGCGCACTCTGTACGTCAGTACTAGTGGTTTCACGTTCTCGAAAAAATGCGTTTGTTTGCCGCTTGCGTTGCGCGGCCGCACTTTTGTGCGACCGTACTTCGTATATTGGCCGTCATTGCCCGGCATCTGCTGCTAGCACGGCCGTGATTAAGTGCGCCTAAACGCGCGTTCGCACTGCCTCAGTCTGACCCTAGCCTGAAACCACCGAATGGCAGGGCATTTCGGGAACCTTTCACTGCTGGTTTGTGTTCTCTGAATAGCCGAAGCAGTGCTTTTCATGGGGATTTCACTGCCCTCGAACAGGGACCGAACAGGCACCGTATGTGCAGGCAATTCGCCAGGATTTGGCAAATTGCCTGCTCTCTGAATAGCCGAATGGCCAGGAAAGGTAAGCGAACACTGATTTTCAGCGTTCGGTTACCTTTCTCCAGCAATTCGGATCTCTTTGGATAACCCTGTAAGTGTTTTTTAATTAGACCAGCACCGCCCTGCACTAATGTCAAGGTGGCAACAGCCACTGATATTGTAATGGAAGCATAGATTTAGCAAGGTGACTGAATATTACGGATTCCTGAATGAGCCCTGATCAGGGGACATCATACACAGGCGCACTAAAGGGGTTATTCAATAAGCATCATACTTGTCACTGAATTGCACCGAATGGTGAATATCATTGTTTGGTGCAATTTCTTGTCAGTCCATGTATTCACTAAACTGCCAATTCACCAAATACTGGAGAATTGACAACGAAATATGATGCAGTTCATCGCAATTCGGCGATCTTCATCGACAGCGAAATTGTCCCATAGAGAAGTAATGGTTAATGTATTCACAGAATGCCGAGCTGCACCGAAGAGTCGGCGAAATGACCTGATTTTTGATGTTTCAGTTCAACAGGTTTAAACAAGCGAATCCCATAGGATTTAAAGTGAAAAGAAAATATAATTTAACATATTTTTTTCAAAATTTTTTTTTTTTATTTTCAGCAAAAAGCCTTTGGATTTTTTTATTTTTTTTTTAAGAACCCCTTTTTGTATTTTCTAGACAAACAGGGTTATCCAAAGAGATTCGAAAAGTCACCGCACGTTCGGTGACTTTTCGTTCTCTTCAATTCGGTTCCTTTTGCCGATTGCATTTCGGTGACCCTGCGGTGTATTCAGCAAACACCACAGGGTCCCCGAATTGCAGGGAAAAGCTACCGAACACCTGACGAACACTAACCGAATGCACGCTGAAAACAAGCAAAAACATCTGGATTAACCTTTGAACAGGAGCCGAACAGGAGCCGAAAAGGAGCCGAATCACACCGAGCCGAAGCAGCTGTGACGTAGACAGAGGGAGGTGAATAAATTAGAAAAACCATTTGTATGAATCTGGGAAAAAGAAACGCTGTTTGCAAAGAAACTACTGAGCGAAAATGTCTGAAATTTTCACAGGAGGTCCAGGGAATGATAATAAAGAGGGCTGTTACAAAAAAAATAAGCAAACTGAAAAAAAAAATAAAAAAAAAATCGGACTTTTACATTTTTTTTTAAAAATTCAGAAAAATGCTTAAAGTATCCTAAAAAATCTATAAATAAAGAGACTTTTTGCTGCAGAATTTTATAATGAACGGTTTATTAGATATTGAATTAAGACGGGAATATTTTTAACATTGAAGCCTATGGGATTCTCCTGAATAAACTTGCCGAATTAAACCACCGAATGGCAGGGCATTAGGGGAACCTTTCACTGCTGGTTTGTGTTCTCTGAATAGCCGAAGCATTGCTTTTTCATGGGGATTCACTGCCCTCGAACAGGGACCGAACAGGCACCGTATGTGCAGGCAATTCGCCAGTATTTGGAGAATTGCCTGCTCTCTGGATAGCCGAATGGCCAGGAAAGGTAACCGAACGCTGATTTTCAGCGTTCGGTTACCTTTCTCAAGCAATTCGAATCTCTTTGGATAACCCTGAAAATTTTTGTTTCCCAATTTTTTTAAAAGGCTTTTTTTTAATTCTGTAACAGACCTTTTTTTATTATTTTTTAATGGACCTTTTTTTATTAAATACAAAGGCCCCTATTACATTCTTCTTGCAAACTCGTCTGCGCAGCGCAATTTTTTTTTAAGCGTTATCGCGCGAAAATTAACGGTGGTATTACAATCCGAACGCATTTTCGCATCAATCCGAAAATAACGTTCGTTAAAACAACGCGCAAAACAGAGTAATATGCACGCAGTAACGTAGCGCACGTAAATCTGTGTGCGGACTGTTTTTTTCGCGGGATTCAGCCAATCAGAATTAAGAACCTTAATTGACAGCAATTTACCTTAATTGACTCACTTAAGTTTTTGCACCTGTCAATGTAAATCTGAGTATACATGCTGCAGCAATAAAAAAAAATATGCACGAATTCACAATTCTATTGTTTGGGTATGTGTAGAATGTGTAACTATACTGTGCTGTATTTTATTTTTTCGTGCTGGTGTTTTTCTTTTCGGCCAGAACGTTCAGATTTGCCGTTACCACCAGCTTTTCAAAGATGTTAAAATTATGCGCGCAAACGTCGTTCGTAAAAAGATGCGCATCGATTGTAATACCAGCCGCGTACCAGCGCACGAACGAATTTGCACTCACAATGTTAAGTATAGGACGCGCACAGTTCATCACGCTCGCGTAGGTCCCTTCGCGTTAAACGTTTGCGCGAACGTTGTAATACGACGTTCAGCGCAAAGGGTTTTGCCCCTCGCGCAAATGCGCATTTGCTCGCGCAAAAACAAATGCGCGAAGAATGTAATAGGGGATAAATATTTTAATGCATTTTTAGTGGCTTAAACAACTATTTTATACAGCCCCACAATAAGCTCTCTCTGGCGAAACGCGTGACTGGTACATTTTTCCCTTATTCCTTATCTGTACGGGGCTAAAATTATAAATTATTTGAGAAAATAAGGTAAAAATCTCTTGTTTCTATTTTCCTGTCTTGTGTATCTGTTACTGTACGTATGCGGAACCCGATAAGTTGCTGTTTATACCCGCGCAAAACGCGGCAGCCAGTGCACTCATCTGCATACAAAAATGTTTTTTCTTCGCAGTAAATTGAGGCACATATTACGCATTTAATTCTTACACCATGCCAGATGTATACCGTGATTTTGCGTGCTGACATCGCTAGTGACCGATCTGGGGACCTACAGATGGGAAATTTTAAATCCCGGCTGCTTGTACTGGTGCTGGATGGGTTGGAGGAAACTCCTCTACTTCACTCCATGATTTCACCCAGTCGGGGGGAGCCAGGGGGGAGGGGCGGCACTCCTCATTTCTTGACCACTTTAAAACGATCAAGGGGTCAGGATGAGTAGTCTGTCCCTTTTTTAAGGGTCAATATGGATTCCACGTATAAAAAATATTTATTACAATAACATGTTTTTTGTCAGACCGCATCTGGTAGTGAAGGAGTTAAAAGTCAAGCTCCCTGAGCACTGGTTCCGATGTAATATAACGCTTCCTCCTTCGTCTGGTTACTTGTACAAATTTAGCATGATGGGAACATGCCAGGTGCGAGCGGGGTCCAATATTGGTCCATATCTAATTTGGATTAATTTTATTAATGACGTAAGCCAACACCAGACAATGCCATAAATTCCAGGGATGGATACTTTGGCAGAGATACATCAGTCGATTGCAGAACTAAGTCTCCGGTTACTCTTTAGACAATATCAGATTGTAAACAGCAGATTACACACAGACAAGTTGATTTCTTGTGAGATAGTATTGTCCTCTCCTGGGAAACTAGTTTTCGAGTTTTCTTGTGGGAGAAACGCGTTGGGAAACCTTCTTCGTCTTCTCAGAGCTGATGCTAAGATATACTTGGGGCCAGTAAATACAAACAACTCTGCCAACGCGAGCTGTTGTTCACAAAGACCGTAAAATCTGCTTGGGTCTGTAGTGACTAAGAGACCAAAGTAAAAAAAGACCTATGCAAGACCTCAGTAAATTCCGAGACGGTGGAAGAGAAGATACGAGACCCTCTCTTAAAGGAACACTATTAAAAAAGAGAGTTCTCTATTCTTTGGCCTTAAGTAATAGGGCAGAGGCTGCTGACAACCCCTGCCCATTTATTTATTTGTTTATTTCTCTGTTTTGATGATTTTACTCACCTTTTGTCCCTCCCCGCGTGCATCTTCTCCTCTTCAGCTCAGAGGCTCCTGAACTCGGAAGTCCCTGAAGCTTTTCTGCACAATTTGCGCCCCTACGCAACGTGTGTAGCCTCGAAGGAACCACAACTTTACAAATGCAAGTTCCGTACCGCCTGCACAGAGCAAAGGATCTGAGCTGCTCGCGCATGCACATATCCGATCCATCGGCTGCCTCTCTGCACGTTAATGGCGCCCATGTAAAATATAGGCAGCATTAATGTATAGTAAGGAGCTATTCCAATATAGTGGAATATGACATTTTAAAATTAAGCACAGAGTGTCACGGCACACACCACCAACGGCGCAAAAAGTCACAAGCTGGTGCTGCCTCATCTTGATTTTCATGGCAGCACCTTTCATACATGGTTCTTTCATAGATGCTTCCCTTCATTAGCTCTGGACTTGTCTATTTCATGAAGACACACCCTTCCCATGATGTTTCTGCATTATTCATTGCTCAAAGCATTACCTGTGTGCAAGGAAGTAAGAAGCCTGCTCCTCAAGCTACCAGTGCCCTGCTCCTCAAGATTCTAGTGCCCTGCTCCTCAAGTTACAAGTACCCTATTTCTCAAGTCACCAGTGCCCTGATCCTCAAGATTCCAGTGCCCTGCTCCTCAAGACAGCCAGTGCCCTGCTCCTCAATTTAAAGTACCCTACTTCTCAAGCTACCAGTGCCCTGCTCCTCAAGCTAAGTACCAGTACCCTGCTTCTCAAACTACCAGTGCCTTGCTCCATATGGTACCAGTGCCTTGCCCCCAAAGGTATCAGTGCCCTGCTCCTCAAGATTCCAGTGTCCTGCTTCTCAAGCTACCGGTGTCCTGCTCCTCAACTTAAAGTACCCTACTTCTCAAGCTACCAGTGCCCTGCTTCTCAAGCTAAGTACCAGTGCCCTGCTTCTCAAGCTACCAGTGCCCTGCTCCATATGTTACCAGTGCCTTGCTCCTTGAGGTACCAGTGCCATGCTCCTCAAACTACAAGTACCCTGCTTCTCAAGCTACCAGTGCCCTGCTCCTCAAGATTCCAGTGCCCTGCTCCTCAAGCTACCAGTGCTCTGCTCCTCAAGCCTGCCAGTGCTCTGCTCCTCAAGCCTGCAAGTGCCCTGCTCCTCAAGCTACCAGTGCCCTTCTAAAGCTACCAGTGCCCTTCTCAAGCTACCAGTGCCCTGCTTCTCAAGATTCCAGTGCCCTGCTCCTCAAGCTACCAGTGCCCTGCTCCTCAAGCTACCAGTGCCCTGCTTCTGAAGATTCCAGTGCCCTACGTCTCAATCTACCAGTGCCCTGCTCCTCAAGTCACAAGTGCCCTGCTATTCACCGTGACCCCATCTTCCTACCCTTCCTGTCTCCATTGCCCTGCATCTCCTGAAGTCAGCCTTCTTACTGTCATACTTGTGTCTGTTGTCTCGTGACGCCTGGTAAGTCTCCTAGTGTTTCCCTTGGTGTTTGTGCCCCTGTCTTTAGTTTACCCTGGCCTTTGTTTCTCATCCCTATGTCTTTTCTCAGTCAACCCTTTTCCTTTCACATCCCTTGTCTCCTGCACCGGTACCCTCATTGCCATTGATCAACCCTTACCATTCTGTTACCTACTGAATAAACCAACGTATTGGAACCTCGTCCAGTTGTCTGCCTCTTTTCACTGCATCCCTGGGCTCATATCATCGCCTCCGTTACACCAAGTGCTCAATCTAATTTGTTGATTGGCTCCAGTGCTTAGCTTAATGACAGCAATGGAATGGGACCCTCAGAATCCCTGTTTCTTGGGAATCTGTACGGTTTCCGTAGCGTTTGAGAATAGCAATAGAATAGGTAAAATAAACTGGTACAGGTATCCAATGCAGTCGTTTTCTCTGGTGTTTTTACACCTTTATGCCGTGCCTGCCATGGCGAGGAAAACGTATACTATAGAAAGTGACGCAGCTAACCATGTGCTGAAATAATTTTTTTAAATTTGGCTTGTAATAAAACCCAACGTACACAGGGTATGGTTTTGTCAGGGGTCAATTCGAGCAGGAACGCTTGGGAATGCATTTCTTCCACTATTTTTGTAGGAGGAACAGCGTTCTCCTTCTGCTCACACACAAAGTGAGGCTGGTGATGTGTTGCTTCTGTTTCACAAAACGGTGAAGCCATGTCAGAACACTGTGTATGTACACCATCCCTCGTCTTGCATAATTTTACAACATTTCCTGGTTTGAAAAATGTTTCTAGGACTAGGGTACAGGGGGAATGCCGGGGGGGGGTGTTCATTCTACTTGGAGTGGGGACACTGGTAGCACTATTGTTTTCATTAGGCTGGAGTCAGATCTCACATATGTTATAACTTTTACAAAATTGTGACCACATTTATTTATAAAGGATTTTACCAGGAAGGATACATTGAGATTTCTCTTGTTTTCAAGTATGTCCTGGGTTCAAGAACATTAAAATGTTACAGAAATACAAAGTAATACAAGGCAAGATAGTTAAAAAAATAAACCACAAATATACAGATTAACAGAAAAAAAATATGTAGCAAATAGTCATTATGTTACATGTTTACAGGCGCATTCTGTATTGAGGTATGTTAGTAGGGAGCTCTTGAGTGACTTTAGACTGGGGGAAGATTTGACGGCGTCTGGGAGGTTATTCCATATTTGCGGTGCTCTGTAGGAAAATGAGGATCGAGCCACTTTCTTTTTGTATTGTGGTATTGCAAGTAAGGTGCTGGTCCTGGATCGGAGGTTATAGGATGAGGGAACTGCTGGGGCAATCAGCCTATCCAGGTAGGGTGGAAGCTTCCCAGAGAAGCTCTTAAACACCAGGTTGGAAAGGTGAAGGGTGCGTTTAGACTCCAGCGATGGCCAGTTTAGTTCTTTTAACATGTCACAATGGTGGGTCATGTAGTTACATTGTATAACTCATTCTGCCGCTTTGCATTACAATGTAGTAAGTTTCTGAAGGTGTGTTTGCGGGGCCGCTGCATACACTGCATCTCCGTATTCAGTAGCTGAATATGCTTATGCCAGCTACTGAATACGGAGATGCAGTGTATGCAGCGGCCCCGCAAACACACCTTCAGAAACGTACTACATTGTAGCGCAAAGCGGCAGAATGAGTTATTCAATAAGCATTTGTTGTACAATTTACTTTCTTACCGTGGGGTTCAGGCAGGAATTGTTTCTGTACAGGGCACCTAGTTTGGGGTAAATTTTACATTCGTTCATTATCACCAATCTAGTCCTAATCTGCTTTATTACTCATGGCGGTTTCATTGAGGTAGGTACGTCACACCCAGTACATATCAAGTATCTGGCGATGAAAAAATACAAATAATTATATGTGGTTTTAAATTACACTTGGCAGCATCACCGCCCTTCACCACATCCATTGATAATGACATGGAAGCACAGATTTAACAAGGTGACGGAATACTACGGATTCCTGGATGAGCCTTGATCAGGTGACATCATACACAGGCGCACTAAAGGGGTTATTCAATAAGAATCAAACTTGCCACGGAATTGCAATTCAGCGTTCCGTGAATAGAAGATATGATCGTGTTCAATGAGACAAGTTTGGTTCCTGTTGAACGCCAACGATTTGCGATAGATGCCCCATAAGATCGCTGTTAATTCGCCTGTATTTGTCGACTTGACAGCTTATTGAATAGATGAATTGGCCCAAAATTGCACATTTCGTTATATATTTTTATGTCTATACCGAAATATTGGGGCGCACTTTTAACCCTTTCAGGCCCAGTGGTTTCAGTCTGAAACCCCATTTTCATCTTGAATCCACTGTATTTCTCCAAATGACATCGCTGTGTATCGTGCCTTTTATATACAAGGGTCTGTTCACTATACACCGAACTGCACTGAGCGGTGAATTTCACCGTACAATGCAAATTCGTGGCAGTTCTGTTCACTAAACTGTCAATTCGCCAAATACAGGAGAATTGACAGCGAAATACGGTGCAGATCGCCGCAATTTGGCAATCTTTCGGCGTTAGCAAAATTGTGATGGGGGATGAGGTAGCCACTCAGTAGTTTGTAAAACTCAGCCGAAAAGCCATCCGGACCAGGAGTTTTGTGTAGACTGAGGCGGGTGATGGCTTCACTAATTTCCGTAGTGCAGATCGGGGCGTTTAAGATATTTCTCACCGTTGACTCTAATTCTAACAGCTTGCAAGAAAAATCTGGCCCGGTTGCCGGGATGGCTGCTGTGACTTTCCCTACGAAGTTTGCGCCGGTGGCGGTTCTTGGGACTGTTGACTTGGGCGCTGTGAGGCGGCAGTGTCAGTCATGGTCCCGGATGCGGCTAGTGTCGCAGTCGGAGCTACCTGGGGACTTGTTGCCCCGTGTACCCTTTGCAAGACTCTCTGAATAGCCGAATGGCCAAGAAAGGTAACCGAACACTGATTTTCAGCGTTCGGTTACCTTTCTCCAGCCATTTGGATCTCTTTGAATAACCCTGCAAGTTACAGTTACAAGTACTTATACAGCACCAACAAATTCCATAGCGCTTTACAATGAGGAAGCACAAACCGCAGACTTACATGATACAAGAGGAAATACAACCCTGGACGTAGGATAACTGTCCAGGTTAAACATCACTTTAAACCAAAAGCTCAGGCAGACATCCCACGAGCTTACACTCTCAGGCTGGGGTCAAACACATTTTTAAACGTGCGTTTAGGCGCACTTAATCACGGCCGCAGTAGCAGCAAATGATGGGCAATGACGGCCAATATACGAAGTGTAACGGCACAAAGCAAGCAACAAATGAACGCATTTTTTTCGAGAATGCAAAACCGCTAGTACTGACGTACCGAGTGCGCTGCGTCGGCATAGCGACGTGTGTGCGTCATTAGGAGACGTCAGCTGCTGCTCATGTCCGCCCAACATAACGTCCAGACACCCAAAGTTTCCTGGTTTGGATCCATAACAAATCACACACGAATTCTGTGAAAAAAATATGTCAATGCGTTCGGACGCACTTTTTGACGGTCGCTACAAATAATGCGTTCATTTGACCCTAGCCTAAGGGACTAAGGTAACTGAAACAAATGGGAGCAGAGGGAATGTGAAACTGGTGGCCAGTAGAATATCATAGGGATTGCATGAAATGGACCAGATTTTTTGGGCTTAGTAAAGGTAATTAGTGAGAGAAGTGGAGACAGCTGGAAAGGATGCCTGAAATTAGGGACCGGCCCTGGGTTTATAAAGACATGATACACACCAATTATTATCAATTTAAACTCCGATTAGGAGACTTCCTTTTTCTTTTCAGTTCAGTGGAATTCGCCAATGCCAATATGGCGGTTATCGGTGCAATTCAATGGTTTTCACCGATGTCCGATAACTGCTTCGGCGACTCCAATTTCAGCAACATACAGTGACCATTCACTAAACAGTGAATTCACATACAGGGTTATTCAGAGAAAGGTGAAACTCTGGAGAACTTTTGGAGAAGTGAAAATTCTAGGTCAAAATCCGCTATTTTGACCTAGAATTTTCACTTCTCCAAAGGTTCTCCAGAGTGTCACCTTTCTCTGAATAACCCTGTTTGTTTTGACACTCCTTTCCTTCAGGGTTATTCAGAGAGCGGTGAAGGACTGGAGAATGGAAAACTCTAGGTCAAAATAGCCAATTTGGAAAGTGAGATAAATGGGAGAATTGTTCTTGTTTGGCTATTTTGACCTAGAATTTTCCATTCTCCAGTCATTCTCCTGCTTTTCACCTCTCTCTGAATAACCCTGCTTGTCTTGGTTCTTCACTTCTGACGACTTTTACTTTGTTATTTTGCGTTTTATGTGTTATTATAACAGTTCTTATATTGGCCCTGCGACGCTATTTCTGTTGGTCGACGTGATTTTTTTCACAAAATAAAAATGATAAATGTAAAAAAAAAAAATGAGCTCAGCACACAGGGGTTAAATGTCTCAGAAGCGAACGAGTTTAAAGGGGAAAAAGGGAACTCTGTTTTTTTAATAGAGTATTCCTTTAATTCCATCTGTGTTATATATATAGATATATATATATATATATATTATAGATTTCTAATATACATGTTACAGATTTTCTACATTCTGCGCCTTAATATAAAAAAGACATACAAAAATAAATATATGTATTCTATATATATATTCTATACAGCAGGCCTCAAAATTTCCACTCGCCTGCTCGCATTTGGCGAGTGGAAATTACATGAGGGCGAGTGGGAATGCAGAGGCAGGGCAGGATTAAATTTTGAGCCCTGCTATACAGTACATTCGTGTATTCTATAATCTAGAATACATGAATGTATAGAATCTATATGTAGAATACACAAATATATATAATATATCTATATATATATATTATGTATGTTAGTGTATTCTATATATATATAATATATATTCGTGTATTCTATATGTGTATTATATATATATATATATATTTGTGTATTATATATATTCTATATATTTTCATGTATTCTATATATATATTCTATATATTCGTGTATTATCTCTATATACAGTATATATATTTGTGTTATATATATATATATATATATATTCGTGTATTATATATATTCTATATATTTGTGTATATTATATATATATATATATATATCTATCATTATATAATATATATGTATTTCGTGTATTCTACATATACACACACATACAGTACATAGAAGATTCTATTTAGGTTTTGTAAATTATTTTAAGCCCTGAGGTTAAATCTGTCCTGCTTTATGGCGGCTGATATCAACAAAACCAACCACATGTTTGGTAGGAAATAACAATCCTGGGAGATGAAGCAGGGGTTTGGGTTAACAGCGTGTTACGTGGACCCTGTGTGATCTGAAAGCCGAGAGAGGGGATGAGACAGGGAGAACACAAATAGCTTTACCCTTTCAGAGTGGAAGTTATGGGGGTCTACAAGGAGTACAAAGGATACTGCCTATAGCAATGAGCAGCTCCTGATTGGTTCCAGATGTGTTCCCAAGCAAACAAATACTCAAAATGATCACGGAAGTGGGAGCAGAGAGGCGTCTGTGCAAAGAGGACCGGGAGGGGGGGTGACTCTCCATCATAACAAACTTAAAAGACCCCAAAAAAAAAGCATGCTGTATTCCTGTCCCCCAGGCATAGAAAAACAGAGCTTTATTATTACTGCAACGTAACATACAACATATATATTTATTTTATATAAGCAAGACCGTGCTCCACAGCACTACACAATAGGGATTATTCACGAAGCGCCGGTGTTTGCCGGTGTGTTGCCGGTGTTGCACAGCTCAGCTTCTTCTGTTGCCCCTTGGATTTTAGGTTTGTGAAACGCCAGGGCTCTTTGGCACTTAGTGAACAGCCCCTAATGTATTATGTTATCTGATAAAATAGCAATAAAGTTATTGAGATATATATATTTGCAGAGGACATTTACACATCCCAGCAATTCAGAGAACTGCTTACAGAAATCCTGTGCTTCATTCCCCATATGCAGCAAAGAATTCTGGGTAGGATATGCAAATGAAGTCCACAACTTCTCACTTTTTTTGTATCTAGGGTCTGCAATAACACAAAATTTACTGATTTGTATTTCGGAATTGCTACCAAAATACGATTCGGTTCAGTCCGAAACAGAACGAAGACAAATTGATTCGGACCGAAATGGAACGAAAAGGTATATTAAACTCGGCACTGCGTCCCTGTCTATTGGCTGTGATGCTGAATCTGTTGTATTCAGCACCACAGGCGATGGACAGCACCATGGTGCTGTACAATGCAGTTCAGCGGCAGTGAAATTCCCCATAGACAAGTAATGGTTAATCTATTCAGAGAACGCCGAACAGCACCAAAATGTCAGTGAAATGCCCTGATTTTCTGTGGTCCGTTTGACATGTTTAAACTTCGGTTTCAACGTAAAATCTATTCCCCTTTTTATCAAATATTTATTCAACCGTTTATTCTTTTCACTTCCAGCAAAAAGTCTATTTTGGATTTTTATGTAAAATGAATATATGGATAGGTTTCAGCACCAAGGACAGCACCCACCGAACGCAGCCAGACTGAAGGAAGAAAAAAAACCCCACTGCGTTCAAAGAAAAAAAGTCCCATTGTTTTAAAATAATTAGAAATCCAAAAATTTCACAAAAAAATCCCGAGAAATGCCTAAAAATTTAAATAAATAAAGAAGGTTTTTGCTGCAACTGAAAAGAATAAACTCTAGATGCACTTTGAGAAAGACTAAGAGTCGAAACGCGTTAGTGCTACTTTATTTTATCCAATAAATATCCCATTTTTGGATTTGATTCTATCTACGTGCATAAATTTCTTTGGGGTATTCAACTTGCACAAGGATTGTCCTGCACACCGAATATTATCCTTATCACTTTGGATGCTGTGTTGGCGGAGCGGACCATCTGTTAAGCAAGTTGTTGGTGTTGGTGAATATATCGCTTCAACATTGTCTGTATCCCATGCTTTTTTGCCTAGAGCCGGCTATTACATGGCTCCTGAAATAGTGAGTTGAATAACCACCTTTCCTCGACCTTGATTCCCATTTCCAGACATACTGCGCAATATGTGTCTATCTTTATGTCTTTTAGGAATTCAGAGTGATCATCAAGGGAGAACTTAAATATATTTTGTCTATACTGCGCGAGGACCTTTTCGTATTTTTATTGCTATCTACTGTTATGTGGACATAGGAGGTGGATCCACATGGGACCTTGCAGCATTAATTGTTTCTTATTGTTTTTTATTGTGTTTATTTTGTGTTTTTTATTGTTTTGTATTATCTTTTGTGTTTTCTGTATTGTTTATTTTACGATCTGCGCCCATTCACCTTTTTTTCCTGAAAAGAATAAACAGTTGAATGAATATTTAATAAAACGGGGAATATTTTTTGCATTGGAACCTATGGGATTCGCCTGTTTGAACCTTCATCCGTTTCACGTGCCGAAATAACTAAAAAAAGAAAACGAAATAACGAATCGATCCGAAATACAAAATAACTAAAAAAAAAAATGAAACAATGAATTGATCCATAATACGAATTACCGATCTCCGGAAGCAACGAATCGATCTGAAATACGAATCGCAGTAACATAACGAACGCACCGAAACAAATTGAATAACATAACGAATCGATCCGAAACAAAAGATATTTTTTAATTGCGCGCATGACTACTATTCTCAATGCTAATTACACAATATAGCAGCGCATAGTGCAAGTAATAATAACTAAAGTGCCATAAACATATATAAAGTAGTGTTCTTATCGTATAAGGTGACCCCTGACCTTAGACTGAAACATATTAATTCCAGATCTACCTAATCTATATGTATAATAAATATACACCATATTACATATCCGTATTACCGTACTACGTACAAAACCAAGACAACAAAGTTAAGCTATAGAAATATACATATATATCTGCATATCCTAATTACTTTCCTAGCAGCTAAGCATAGTACATAGGCGTCTATCCCTTATAATGAAAACTAGCAGAACATGGAATAAGATAACTTTTCATTAAGACCATGAGGATCTATTGTTTTAAACACGTGGATCCTAGGGATGTGTGTTTCGGGTTTCAGAATTTCGGAATTTTCACGAAATTTCCCGATTCGTGCATTCGGATTCGGCCGATTTTTCCGAAAATTAGAAATGTGTAAAATCGAAATTCATTTTCGTTCCATTCGTGATTTCGGCTCCATTCCTGATTTCGGTTCCATTTCAGTAATTTCGGACATCGTATTTTTCGGTTACAGTATATCGCTGATTCTGTAATTTTGTATCATTCCCATCTCAATGTATCCTTCCTGGAAAACCAGAGAAATCTCAATGTATCCTTCTATTAAAACATGAGAAATCTCAATGTATCCTTCCCGGGAAACCAGAGAAATTTCAATGTATCCTTCTTGTAAAACATGAGAAATCTCAATGTATCCTTCCTGGGAAACCAGAGAAATCTCAATGTATCCTTCTTGTAAAACCAGAGAAATCTCAATGTATCCTTCTTGTAAAACCAGAGAAATCTCAATGTATCCTTCTTGTAAAACCAGAGAAATCTCAATGTATCCTTCTATTAAAACATGAGAAATATCAATGTATCCTTCCCGGGAAACCAGAGAAATCTCAATGTATCCTTTTTTAAAACATGAGAAATCTCAATGTATCCTTCTTGTAAAACATGGGAAATCTCAATGTATCCTTCTTGTAAAACATACGATAATTCTGCCATTGAGATTTCCTATCGACAGAAATATCGGATCCGAAAAACCATTCGTTTACGTCAAAACGAATAGACACTTTGAAACGAGGAGAACAGATATTCCGAAAAACACTAAAATTTCCGAAATCACGAAAAAAAAAGTCGATACGAAAAACGAACCGAAATGAACCGAACGGAAATCGGCCGAAAGGAAAATTTACAAAAAACAAACGAACCGAATCGAACCGAAAAAAAAAAAATCGGTGCACAAGTCTAGTGGATCCAGAATGTTTCTTTTTATAACAACATTGTAGCCCGATCCCCTCCACAAATTAGTTTTGGTATGTGATCAATAGCGGTGAATTTATAATGAGGCCAATGGGTGTTTCTTTTCCAAGAAATTACATGCTACTGGTTTGTCTGACTGTCCATCTCTATAGGCAGTGCGGATGTTAGATCTGTGATTTCTAATCCGTTCACATAAAATCTTTATTGTAGGTCGACGTTTCAGTCCATACAGGGACTTTTATCAAGATCTTATATTTTTCTTAAGACGTCTCTGTGTTGCGGGTTGTCGTGAAGATTTATATGGTGTCAGCCAGTTCCCAGCAACGGAACATTTGACAGAATGCAGAGTGCGGAGACCGTGGATAATTTTAGATATATAGATAGATAGATAGATAGGCCGTGTTAGTCCAGATGTCAAAATCACGAGTTTGGCAGTCTGTATTGATAAATTTTTTTATTGGACTAACGTTACATTTAAAAGACAAGCTTTCGAGAGTGTAACCTCTCTTCTTCAGGTCTGGACGCTATACTGAGCAATATCCTAGAATTGAACATAGGCTGGGGTCAGACGAGCGTAGTGTTCACGTCCATGATTGCGCCTAAAAGTACGTCCGTGATAGCATGACAGAAAGCCCATTGGAGCCCAACACACGAAGTACGTCCACACTGAACTGCGGACGCACAACGGCCGCAGCCCACGGACGCAAGGCAGGCAAGAACGTACAACTCCTAGAACGGCCGCACAAAGTGCGCTGCGTCCGCAACGTCTGCATAGCTTTGTGTGTGAGTGATGGAACGTGGTCAGACGGACTGCATTTATACGTCCAGCATTTTTCACGGACAAAATGGTTTTGCTTTTATTTTATTTTCTCTCCTATATCCGTCAAAATATACGTCAGTGAATAAACGGACTGTGTGGCCACTACTGCGTCTTCCGTACTGACGTACAGTCCGTAGAAATCACGCTCGTCTGACCCTAGCCCAAGACATTATTGGGTACATGGGTGGAGGGGTAAGATGTCGTAAATAGTCAAATGGTATAGTCAAAATGGGAAAATAAACACATGAGGGACCTTAGGCCCATAAAACAACAGTGATATGATCATGAATATATATATATATAATATATATATATATATATATATATCTATCCTGGTATTAAAACCAAGTTATTTAATGGTTACCTCCTAAACAATCACTTTTTGCTTGTCAAGTCCTGATTACATAAAATATAACATTTATTACCGCCATTAAAATTAGGAACTTATTTTTTATACAGGGTTATTCAAAGAGATCCAAATTGTGGCCGAAAAGGTAACTGAACGCTCAAATTCAGGGTACGGTTACCTTTCCTGGCCATTCGGCTATTCAGAGAGCAGGCAGTTCGCCAAATGTTGGCGAATTGCCTGCACGTTCGGTGCCTGTTCGAAGGCAGTGAATCCCCATAGAGAAGCAATGCTTCGTCTATTCAGAGAACACAAACCAGCAGTGAAAGGTTTCCGAATTGCCCTGCCATTCGGTGGTTGCATTCAACAGGTTTATTCAGGAGAATCCCATAGGCTTCAATGTTAAAAATATTCCCGTTTTAACTCAATATCTAATAAACCATTTATTATAATATTCTGCAGTAAAAAGTTTCTTTTATTTTTAGATTTTTTTTAGGATCTTTTAGGCATTTTTCAGGGTTTTTTTGTGAATTTGTTTTCCGTTTTTGTTTTTAAATAGTTTTTTTTTCTTTTTTCTGTAACAGCCCTTTTTATTATCATTCATTGGATCTTTATACGTAAATTTCAGACATTTTCGTTCTGTAGTTTCTTTGCAAACAGCGTTTCACTTTTCAACTGTTTTTTTTTTTGTTTCTTTTCACTCCATTCGTCTGCGGTGTCGGGTTTTTCCGGCGGCTGCTCTGCGCTGTGATCGGCTCCTGCTCGGGTTTCTCTGGCGTGTTCGGCGGGTTAAATCCAGATGTTTTTGCGGGTTTCGGTGTGCCTTCGCCGGGTTTTGCAAGTGTTCGGCAGGTTTTCCCTGCATTACGACGGCCCTGTGGTGCTTGCTGAATACACCGCAGGGTCGCCCCCGAAATGGGATCGCCGAATCGCACCGAATTGAAGAGAACGAAAAGTCACCGAACGTGCGGTGACTTTTCGATTCTCTTTGAATAACCCTGCTGGTATTAATAAAAGATAATTTTGGTTATGTAACCCCCTGAGTGCCTCGTCATGTGATATATATACACTATATTGCCAAAAGTATTCGCTCACCTGCCTTGACTCGCATATGGATAGGTGAGCGAATACTTTTGGCAATATAATGTATATAACTAGAAAAAGGGGTGCACTTGAGGACTTCATAATATGATAAAATCAAAAAACTTTAATATATATATATATATATATACATAATAAAAATGTTCCTGTCAACTTTCCCAACTTGGGTAAGTTGACAGGAACATTTTTATTATGTATATATATTAAAGTTTTTTGATTTTATCATATTATGAAGTCCTCAAGTACACCCCTTTTTCTCGTTTTGTTATACATTTTCTTTTTTTTTTAAATTCTTTATTTTAAAGGTTTTACAGTGCACAATAGGCAACAAGGCAAAAAAAAAACAACAGTAGACCGCGCAGTGTCAGCACAAAAGTCAGATATAAACAGAAACCGAACTGTCCACGGCAAATCGGTACTAGACTAAAACGTCATAATAATAGATGAAAAAGGTGTGAATAACAGCAGTAAGCAGAAGAGAAAAAGAGAAACATAGCTAACCTCCCGCCAAAGGAAATAAGAGTAAAAAGGTAGAGAGGTCACTGGTAGAAAAACCCTCATCCCAGGGGAAGGACAAAAGTAAATCGCGGTACACTCAAGTAGAGGAAGGGAGTATATTTAAAAGGAAACAAAGTAGCAAAACAAGAGGACATAGTCTTAGATTAGAGGGGCAAAGGTTTAAAAGTAACATCAGAAAGCATTATTTTACTGAGAGGGTGGTGGATACATGGAACAGTCTTCCAGTTGAAGTGGTAGAGGCCAAAACAGTAATTGAATTTAAGCAAGCATGGGATAGGCATAAGGCTATCCTAAACAAAAGATAAATCCAGGTAAAGTATCCATGTAATTGGGCAGACTAGATGGGCCGAAAGGTTCTTATCTGCCGACATTTTTCTATGTTTCTATGTTTCTAACCTAGCCCGGATCCAAGAAGATAGGCGAGGAATCCCCACGAGCAGGGGCAGGTGACTCCCGGGGAGAGGAGAGACCCAAAGAGCGCAACAAGTGCCAGGCCGCTGCGGGGTTGGTAACTAAATGCGACAGATTGTCATGGCAAATATACATTGAACCTGCGACCCCCCCCCCAACGGTAGCGAACTCCACTACTCCTCAAAAATGCAGACACCTCACGGAATTGCCTCCGGGCGACGAGTGTTATAAATGGGAGATCATTAAAAAGTGTTAATGATATGTCCTCATATAAAATCGGGACTCGGGCGATCGGGCTCGATATCAGCCGACGTTTCTCTGCTTCCTCCACTGCCATCGCGAGTACATCGCGCGGCGACTCAGCTGGGGCCGTCGCTGCCTTCCGCAGCCGAATAACGTGCCGGAAAACTGGTGAAGTCTCCGCTGGGGTCCCCAAAACATGCAAGGCAAATTTATTAACATAGGCCAACAGAGCGTCGGCAGCAATTGACTCCGGGATCCCCCTGATGCGCACATTCTTCCGTCGGTGCCGAGTTTCTGCTGCCTCCACCGCTCCGGTAAGCTGCTTCACCTGGCTCTGTAAGCGCTCCACTTGTGGCGCAAAAAGGGCCTGCGTCGGCGTAGTCTCCTCCATGCGTGTCTCCACCACTGACAAACGGCCTTTAACGTTTACTATGTCCGTCTGCAGAGCCGCAAAATCTGCCCTCCACATCGACCTCATCTCTTCCATTGTATCCCCCAGTAAACGTCGCATAGCGCCTTCCGTGAGGGGCGCAGTATCTTGGGCGGCGCCACACAATTCAGCCAAGCCACCTACTGCCATCAGTGTTTAGTTGCGAGGTGTGTCCTTCGGGCGTTTCATTTTCCCCAGGTCTCGGGGCGATCCCCGTGCAGCGATGGAGGCCTCCAACCAATACAGATCCCCGTCTTCAGAGGAGCCTGCCGTGGGGGAGAGGTATGCTCGGGGCGCCATTTGCTGCTTCTGTCGGCTCTCTCCCAAAGAGTCACGTATGTCCCTCTGCCGGGGGCTTTCCGGTACCTGGGATTTCTTGCCAGATTTTCTACCCATAGCTACAGAGGGGTCCCAAGCAGTTCTGCAAAGTGGAGCGCTCCGAGAGGCTATAGTAGTGCTTCAAAGATGGCTGCCAGGCATAGGCCGCAAAATCAGGCCGCAGGCCACAAATCTCCCCGCAGCAACTGCTCCAAAAAACTCACGGGCTGTAGTCTGTAGCCAAGGTGGCGTGCCAGCAAGGTTCCGTCGGTTTGGGGTATAAGTTTCACGTGGGTGAATCGCTGTGTACCGCAAATAAAGTCAGATAAAGCTGGAGAGCTCTGCAATGTGCGACTGCACCCACCGGAAGTCAGCCACATTCCTTCGTTATACATTTTCTATGGGATATTTGCACTTAGGCGATTTTGAATTCTGTTTCGCTTACACAGGCAATTTATTGGTGTTTATATATAAATATATAAAAAATTGAAAAATCAAGCCAGGCACTCGGTTCCAATAAATTGCTGGTCGAACAGGTCCTGCAGTTAAATTAGTATGTGATGCCCAGGTGCTCCACTCCCCTGAAGGGTAATATAGCAAAAGAAAATAGGGTGGGAGGCACACTGGGACTTCAATAAATTTATTAGGGTCTACATAGATAAAACCGAAGTTTCGGCCTCAAAAAGGGCCTTTTTCAAGGTACAGAAGACATGAAAATAGCAATATTTATGGATAAAAATCAAGGGGTACTTACCCATCCCCTCCTTTGGCTGTGGATTGGGAAAAGGATTTTGGAAACATTCAGGGTAATGCAAAGAGATTCGAAAAGTCACCGCACGTTTGGTGACTTTTCGTTCTCTTCAATTCGGTTCCTTTTGCCGATCCCATTTCGGTGACCCTGCGGTGTATTCAGCAAACACCACAGGGTCCCCGAATTACAGGGAAAGGCTGCCGCAAACCCGAAGAAAACGAACCGCAAAACCCAGCGAATGCACGCCGAAAACCCTCAAAAGCATCTGGATTAACCTGCCGAAAACCACGGAAAAACCCGAGCAGGAGCCAATCACACGCAGCGCAGCCGCCGGCAAAAGCCGACACCACAGACGAGGGAGGTGAATAAATTAGCAAAACAGTTTGCATGAATGTTTGAAAAGTGAAACGCTGTTTGCAAAGAAACTACTGAGCGAAAATGTCTGAAATTTGCATATGATCCAATGAATGATAATAAAAAGTAAACTTAAAAAAAAAAAAACAATATCGGACTTTTAAAAAAATAAAAAAATTCTGAAAAATGCTTAAAATATCCTAAAAAATCTATAAAGAGACTCTTTACTGCAGAATTTTATAATGAACGGTTTGTTAGATATTGAATTAAAACAGGAATATTTTTAACATTGAAGCCTATGGGATTCTCCTGAATAAACTTGCCGAATTAAACCACCGAATGGCAGGGCATTACGGGAACCTTTCACTGCTGGTTTTGGTTCTCTGAATAGCCGAAGCAGTGCTTTTTCATGGGGAGTTCACTGCCCTCGAACAGGCACCGTATGTTCAGGCAATTCGCCAGGATTTGGCGAATTGCCTGCTCTCTGAATAGCCAAATGGCCAAGAAATGTAACCGAACGCTGATTTTCAGCATTCGGTTACCTTTCTCAACCAATTCGGATCTCTTTGAATAACCCTGTTGGATTTTTTATTTTGTTTTTGCAATATTCTGTTTTATTTATACTTTATTACAGATGTAAAGCTGCACAGAACGAGTCGTCCTGTGTTTACGATGTCCTTAATTATTTCGGAAAGCTCTGATTATTTTCGTCCTGGGGGGATGTGCGCATGATGTCAGATTTTTAAAGGCTTGGTGTGTTGACACACACTCATAATAAATACTAGTTACAAACAGAGTCGCACAGACGAGATACATACACACGCAATCTTGGCACATCAGGCACAGTGACATCTGGGAGCGGATAGAAAGCTTTGCCAGATGTGAGGCCACTTCCTTTTTACTATGATGTGAGGGGCTCGTATCCCATCAACTTCATCAGTGCAGCAGAGAGGGAGAAAGTGAGTCAAAGGGGAGAGAGAAAGAGCTAGCGAGGACGCGGGAGAGAGAGAGGAGGATTGTTTTAGAAGGTGAACGAGAGTAGTGACATGGGACAGAGGGATTGAGGGGGGGGGGTCAAGAGAAGAACCGTGTTTCGGTTTGTGGTAGAACAGGGGAATCTAGATAAGCGTGCAACATAGTAACAGCGAGAGACACGGATTCGTCTGGCAGAGGGGAGAGAGAACGGGCAGGGGACAGAGAGGAAGATATCAGGATGTGGCCAGGATTCTAGAACGAAAACCTAAAAGAGCGGTGACAAGCTCAGGGACAAGGGGGGGGGGATCTGGACAGGTACGCTGAGGTTTTGATGGGACAGAGCGCTGACGAGGTCAGGGAAAGTCACCGGGATAAATAAAACAAAAGAGCGAGACAGACAGGAAGACAGAGGGATCCCCGCTCTCTATTGGTTACTGTATTTGGGGCTGGCTCGATGCGCATCATGGTCCCATTTTGGATGGGGGTGTCCTGTTTATTGCTGCTCGTTTCTGGGAGAGAAGGTCACGCTTATAACGGGAGGAAGAAGCCGCCAACTCTGACAGCACAGAGGTACATTGTCACACGTTGTCGAACTGGCCGGAAACCACTATCCATCAGTTACAAAATTACAAGGCGCGTAGGTCTCGTGGATACGTCGTACACAGGCAAGCTAGCACTGACAGCGTCACACTCACCGACACGGCATCTTATGCACGCATTACCAAGATACATTGTTACAGCATTATACCCAAATACTACAAGAAAACAGGAACACAAGGCATGCTATGAGGACAATACCACACAGGCAAACGCTTACATTAACTCGTGCACGTCTCTACGTGACCACAAACGACCTCTTGTCATGAGCACACTATACATTACAAGACACGTACATTACACATAGAGGGTGTAGGTGTTAAAAAAATATAAAGTGACAGCATTTTTGTATACAGTGTAAAGAAACCCTCGTATTAAAACCAAGTTATGTAGTTGTTGCCTCCTACACTCTCACTTTTCGCTTGCCAAATCCTGATTATATGTATGATGTCATGATCTGCCGTATACGCAAAGGAGCGCACTGCTAATCCAGGGACGGAACAGCAAAGAAACGGGGTACCAGGCACTCCAGAAAAAATAGGTGGCTTTAATTGAGGCGGACGCGGTTTCGTTCGGCACAGCGAACTTTCTCAAGCTGTCCTGGCTGAAACGTTGTGTCCTCCCTCTTTAAAGCCACTTATTCTTTCTTGATTGCATGGTTCCCCTCTTGTTTGCTATTAAGTTGCAGCGATTGGCCTCGATGTTTCCATGAGCACCATTTCTTCTCGTATTTTTTGGAGTGCAGCTCCCACCTTGTATATCGCTACCCATAGATGTAAGACATTCATGGAACAACATAGCTGGTTGGCCGCACGTGTCGCGTCGCACCTATGGTTGACCATGTGTTAGGTGCAAATTTAATGCTTCCTTTGATATATTGCAATGCAGGAATGTTCGGGAACGTAGATCCTCCACTATTTTCTCAGACGGAACAGAGTTCCGTAATGGCTCACACTTAAGTTTCTATTAGGTTCCAATCACATGATTCCTTATTAAGCCTCCAGAAATATATTTATTACCATTATCATAATGATTCCTTAAAACACAACTTATCTTTATATTTAAACATATCAAATTTGAGTGTGGGGTGGAGGGTAGAGTGAGGCATGTCAATGGTTAATTGAGGAGCAGAAATCTTGGAGAGTTCCCACACTTAGTTTTTGGGATTAGACTCCTATTGTAGTGTGCAATTTATATTTTTCCAGTCAGCAGTTCTGCAGGTAATACCAAGACCTCCTTTACACACTAACAAGGTTATTCGGAGAGAGGTGAAAACCAGGAGAACCTTCGGAGAAGTGAAAATTCTAGGTCAAAATAGCCAAACCAGAAAAATTGGCCCATTTATCTCACTTTCCAAATCGGCTATTTTGACCTAGAATTTTCACTTCTCCAGTCATTCTCCTGGTTTTCACCTTTCTCTAAATAACCCTGTGACTTTTTTTGATGATCTCTGGACTACAGACCTCTAACTGCCTTCTAAAACCCAACGTGTGTTGCCCATGATTCTCCTCTACCAGACTCTCCACTTGGAGGTTCCTCACTTATTTCTCCTGATCCCATTCTTCTCTGCTCCTCCATTACCGTGACATTAATTAGTTTTACCGTCACAAACCCTTGGTCACTTTATCAGTATATAAATATGTATTGTAATGGTAACTCCTGCCTCTGGGTTTCTAGCTCTGATTTCTTGAAGTGCGTCTCAAGACAAGTCAGGAATCTGAGCTACGTGACTCACATCTCAAACAGAATAGAATAGTAAAGCTATAATAAGGGGTAAATATTCCAAAAGATAATAAATGGACCAGGGTGTTGAATCATAATGTTCTATTCAATCCCCCGGGTAGAGTGTCAACCGTGATCCTATATCATGTGTGCATCGGCTATAATGTTCCGTAACTAGGGGCGATACAATACTATGTGCAGGAAATACATGAACAGCAGTCCTAGAATAACATGACGTAAAATTGCCAACACGCCTGCTGACTGCATGTTATACGTTAGCACAGTAGGGGGTCACTCACAAAGCCTCATTGTTCACAATTGTTGCTACTAACTATGGTAAACTTTGGCGACCCAGAAAGGGAAATTCAAGCAGTCGAAAGGGGATATTCACTAACCCCCGAATTGGTCTCGAAATTGGAATTTCTGTGAAATTTTAGGGCATTTCGTCTATTTACAAAGCTGTCAATTTGCCAAATACAGGAAAATTGACAAAACATTGTGGTGCAATTTGGCGGCATTCGGTGCCACAGAAATTATTCCGTGAAAGACTATTGTGTCTTCTATTCTCAGAATGCCAAATTGCACCAAAATTGCGGCAAAATGGCCTGCTTACCGGTGTTTCTATTCGACAGGTTTACACAGGCGAATCCCCACAGGATTCAATGTAAAACAGTTATATCATTTTTTTTAAAAAGAAATAATAATTAAAGAAATTCTTTCCACTTTCAGCAAAAACCCTTTTTTTTTCATTTTTTCTTTTTTTAAAATATCTTTTTGTATTTTTTTGAATTTTTTTAGAAACTTTTTCATTCTGTAACAGACTTTTTATTTGTGTTTAAAAGACCTTTTATATTATTTAGACACATTTTAATAAATTTTATTAATTTAAACTCCTTTCGGGAGAATAGGAGACTTAAATTTTTTTTTCCAGCTCGGCGCAATTCAGCGCAACTCGGCGGTTATCTGCGCAATTTGACTGTTCTGCCGACGGCAAAATACCTACAAAATAACCTACAAAATAACTACTTTGATGACTCCAATTACGGCAAAATACGGTGGCCATTCGCTAAATAGTGAATTTGCAGTATTTTCTGGCAAGATGTAATCGCCGTATTGAGACTAAATGTGGCGAAACACAAAGCTCTGTGAATACACCCTAAAGTTTCATCAAATAGTGGGAACAATGCTGATCAACGACACCAGCTTTGTTTCTATGTAAAAATCCTAAACTGTAATTATTCCCTCTTTACCATTGTCTCACTGGTGTTTGAAATAATGGTGAATATACTTTGGCGATTTTATGGTGGCCTACTATAAAAGTACTGGACTATTTTTTTCAAAAATCGTCTTACCGATAAATTTGAATTGAATCACCAAAACCGAAACTTCAATTAGCGAGTAACAATGACTGAGTCGAAATATTAACTGGAATCAAAATGCCGGTAAGCCCTTAATTAAATCTGCCGGACTGAAAAATGGCCGTATCGCTGTTGAAAAAGTAGTAGATTTTGGTGATCGACTCGCATTTAACCGATCCCAGATCTCTGTAATAAATGACACATGCCCAGCTGTCAACAATAGAGGTCAATCAACAATCAGTAACATATTAGCAATAATAAAGGTCAAATAATCCACCAAAGCGCATCCAAAATAAATCAATATACACAGGCCTGGGTGCCCACTAGGCAAGCTAGGCAACCGCCTAGGGTGCACTTTCTCCTAGGGGCGCAGCTGGCCCCACCCCGGGTTACATTATTATTGTACCCGTTCCTAACTGTGCAGCTCGTGTAGTGGGCAGTGGTGGCTCGTGGACACTCGCTAGCGGTGCAGAAGGTGGCGTCTAATGGTGACGCTCTGGTGCCACCAGATGAGGTGTGGGTGCCACCAGAGGCAGAAGAAAGAAAGGCACAGACAAAAGAAAGAGGCAGAGGACAGAAAGAGGCACAGACCGATCCCGGGCCCGACCAGCAGAGGGCTTAGATGGGCACCGAACGACTGCGTGCGGCCCCCATGCACAGTGTGTCCGTCCGGGTACACAATATGTGTTCCCCCAGCATTTCAACAATTAATTTATTTTAGGGGGAGCGCAAGTAGCTGGTCTTGCCTAGAGCGCAAAATAGTCTAGCACCGTCCCTGAATATACACAAATGTCCACATCACAGGAAACGAAGCCTAATACGTAAATTCAAAATACTAAAGTATATGAATACATACCATGCATTAATAAAAGTGGAGCGCCATGTTGACATGTGCCTAGAAGAAAACGCTGTCCGTTACTAGCACTTTCTGTGATGCAATGCGCTCAACATAAGAGGAGGTACATTTCCTGAAACTCTCATTAATTTCCTTTCATTGGTTTATGATCTATAACGAAAACGTTGGGTTTGGGTCTACATAAATCAACATGTATTTATCCATTTTGGCGCTGGGCGGGTTGTGCCCGGCTATGGGGCTTTAAAGCCAGCTACTAGTACTAGTAGCTTACGAGTACACCCCAGTTGTGAACTGATGCGATGGGCTCCTCCTCCGGCCAGCCTACACAGCAGACGCACAGCTCTCGGGGGGAACAGCGCTGGCTGACTGGTGGGTGGAGCGGGGAACAGCGCGGGCTGACTGGTGGGTGGAGCGATTTCCCTGCGGCTTCAATGCCCACCCACCGCGAGGACGGCATAGTATGCCCCATTGCGGGAAAGGGTTAATGTTACAAATGTTCGGTTTGGTTCAAGTAAGGACTCCAATTACAGAGATCAACAACCTAACTGTCCTTGCTTAACAGTGTGGCTTGTGTCGCCGTTGGGTCGTTGTCCTGTTGTATTCTATCCTTCCATCTCATTTTCAGAAGTTTGGCTGACTTGGATAAAATAACCAAAAACAATTTTCCCCCCTCAGAGATCGGCCTTTACTTGACAACATTTAATTCTTCGTGCGTCCTGACAAAACTTTTCCATCCCTGCTCCACTACAAATGTTTACTGCTATCGCCGCCATGCTTTGCAGTCGGAGATTGTTTTTGAACTCGTGCCAACACTAGTGTTTGGAATTTAGAGCAAAGCTTTAAATCTTTGTCTCTCTTGACCACAAAAACCCTTTCCCACATCTGTCGTATCATCCGTGAGTGTTTTTCCTGGGTTTTTTTTGGAAACTCTTCACGCAACATAACACAAGGAGTTTTGATGAATGGTTTATTTCCTTTTCTTGGTAGGCGTCCATATTAGCCGACGCTTTTTAGCAACTGGCTCATTGTTGATATGTAAATATTGACTCCCGCTTCAGTTGCGGTATTATTTTTAACATATGTAAATATTATTTTTTTCCAACGTGATATCCATTACAAAACCTATGACCACATTTGACACTTTAAATCCAAATGAAATCACAAACCGAACCACAGTTTAAACGGTGGAGTGAAAAAAATAAGAGGGGTTATTCAGTAAGCGCGGCGAACTTGCTACCGAATTGCACTGAACGGTGAATTTCTCTGTACGTAGCAAATTACATGGCAGTTCGGCTATTCACTAAACTGTCGATTCGCCAAACACAGGTGAAGTGACGGCGAAATACGGTGCAGTTCGTCGCAGATCGACGCAATTCAGCGATTTTAGATGACAGCGAAATTGTCCCAGAGAGTACTAATGGATAATCTATTCAGAGAATGCTGAACTGCGTCTAAGTGTCAGCGAAATTACCTGATTTGCGGTGATTCAGTTCGGCAGCTATAAACAGGCGAACCCCATAGGATTCAATGTAAAAAAAAATCTTTATTTTTTTAGTGAACCGTTTATTCTTTTCATTTATTTATTGGAGCATATATATATTTTTTTTTAGTCAAAATTTTTGATTCATTTTTATTGGTTTAATCACCTTTTAGAAGAATAACAGATTTCCAGGGTTCTTTTCTGCCATTCGGCGGTCAGTTTGGCGGTCTTCGGTGGCATTCGCCAGTCTGTCCGTCGGTCTTCGGCGGCGCCATGTTCGGTGCAATTCGCGGACCCCGAAAAAGGTAACGGAACTGCCAAAGTGCTTCGAAATGCGCTGAACAAGAAAGCATTGAAATGTCAGAGCTTTCTGAATAACCCCTAAAGCCAACCAACTCATTCTCCAACTGCGCCTGATGTTATTCAGGCTTGAAAAACGTCTTTCTTATCCCTGGTGTTAAGTGACTGCACTTCAGCATAATCACTTAACACATTCATTTAAATACACCAAAAAATCCAATACTCACCTCAGATCCCTCGGTGGAGAAAGCGGCTTGATCTACCGCCTCCTCTCTTCGTGGGCAGCTGAACACTTGGAACAAATAGTTCCCAGTGTTCCTCCATGAATCCTTCCACCATCCCTGCCTGGTCTCACTTGTGTGAGATCACATCTGTAGTCATGGAGTCCTGTGGACTCCTCGAGCTAATAACAGTGACAGCACGCACCACTGCCTGTGCTATCCACATGCGGCTCTAAAGTATTACGACTCAAGCTGCCGACAACATGGCTCAGTCGGAATACGGTCGTTGAAGGTGTGTCGCAAGTGGAAAATGGCTCAACCACAAGTTTTCCATTTGCGTCTTACATTTAATGTCCAGGTTGCGACCGAGTTGCAAATTGAAAAATTCTGAATGTGCCGTTTTCCATTTTTGGCTTGCCCTTATCGTCTCTGCCCAGGTTGCTGTATTAGTGGATCAAGTCAAAGTATTTCTGAGCCGCTGTCCGAAAACGGCCGCACATTGCCAATGGTGGGCCCTATTACATTCTTCACGCAAAAACGCACGCAGAACGAGTGAATTTTTGCGGAAGCGTTAAACGTTAACGCGCGTAAAACAACGCTGGTATTTCAATCCTCGCACATTTTTTCATCCGTCAAAAAAGAACGCACGTAAAACGGTCGCACAAAACCGCGCGCAGCAACGTTGCGCGCAGAAATCAGTGTGCGGACCGTTTTTTCACGCGATTCAGCCAATCAGAATTAAGAACCACAATTGTCTCCTGTTAAGTTTTTGCGCCTGTCAAAGTCAATCTGAACATATGCTGCATCAATAAAAAAAGCACGCACAACTTCTACATTTTATTGCTTTGGGTATGTGTAGAATGTGTAACTATACTTTGCTGCGTATTTTATTTTGGGCTGGTGTATTTGGTTTCGGCCAGGTTGATCGAATTTGCCTTTAACACCAGCTTTCAGGAGTTGCTAAAATTATGCGCGCAAA